>OY970799.1:10382333-11582655 GCA_963853775.1 Xanthia togata | reverse complement strand
AAAGTATAAGAACGATCAGCAGAAAGTTTCATATCACTTGGGCAAATTGTACACATCTCATTCTGGGTACTTACCTAGTAACATTTTTCATTTCAGGGGTAACTATAATGTCACTTTCTGATATAATTGCAACTGGCAGATTTTCTAATCTGCAAAAAAAAAACATTTTAACTTGCAAGAGCTGTCTTCAGCAATAAACTTCCTATTATGTCATAGAAAAATAAGTAAATAAATATGTATAAGTTAAACGGTTATAATGAAAATAATGATGTAGATAATAAACTAAAAGCAAAAAAAAAATAGCTTTTAGTATAATATCTACATCATTATTTTCAGGTTTTAAGTTTTTATTTAAACTCTATGATCCGCCATGCACTGTGTTCTACTTTTAAATCCCTTTAATTTGATACCCATAAAGAAACAAATATGAAATTAGAAATATTGAAACAAATATGAAATTGGCATTTTGTGCCGGCGGACAATTTATATTTGAAATTTTCCATAGTGTGCAGTATTCTACTAGTCAAGCCCTTTCATTTGATACGCATATTGAGGTTATAAAAAAATATGTAATCCGCCATTTTTTAGCGGCGGCCATATTGGATTTACAATGATAGTGATAAAATTTAATTGTATTGTTATCAAAACTGTGTACCAAATATCAGATCAAACTCAACTCAAACTCAAAGCATTTATTTCAATTAAACCATTTACAGGCACTTTTGAACTGTCAAGGAGTCAGTCAGTCAGAAATATGAAGCTAGTTGCCCATTCCAAAGCGTAGGTTCCTATGGAGAAGAACGGGCAAGAAACTCCACGGACATTCTTTTAAAAAATATTATATTCTTACAAAATATTGTTTACATCATTCATGTTGAAATTATACATGTGAGAACAATGTAGAAAGAAGTGTACGTAAAAAGCGTCCGTAATAAAAAATAAAAAAACAATTCAAAAATTAAAATAAGCCGTGGCAGATAAGAGATGTCCAGTCCCTACTGATGGCGCCCGTTCACGAACATGACGCATGGATCAGCACCGTTTAGCTCAACCATTTTGAAGGGAACTCAACGATCCAACACACACGCCACCACCAGCGAGACATTTGAGTGAGCATGACATACTCTTAGCCGCCAGGGAATATCAAGTCAATGAAAGACGTACCCAGTAAATGGTAGCTTTATAGAAGGTACATGGTCACAGTGCTCACACATGTGCTATGCAATTATACAATAAAAAAAAGAGATTGAAGTTATACAATTCAAAGATAGTTTTTGCAATCTTCAGCAATTCCAACAATATTTTTGAATGCTAATCAATTAGTTTATGCGCCCTTGTGGAGCTGGACCAGCGTTAAGCCAAGCATTTTTGTCAGCGATATAATCCCCAAGCTTATAATATGCTTGGCAGCATAGTGTGCGTTTTAAACAAGATTTAAATTTCGTTTCATTTAGTTGTAGTATATGGGAAGGTATTTTATTGTAACATTTTAAACAGTACCCCATGAAATATGAGTCTACTTTAGCCAGTCTGAAACCCGGTTGAACTAATTGGTCCCTATTTCTAGTACAATAATTGTGTCTTTCACCTCTTTTACTGAAAAGATTAAGATTTTTCCTGACGTACATGATGTTTTCATAAATATATTGACAAGGTACCGTCATGATGTTAATATTTTTAAACAGTTCCCTTAGACAATCGCGCCTACGGAGGCAATATATTGCTCTAATGGCTCTTTTCTGCAGAATAAAAATAGAGTCGATATCTGCAGCACGTCCCCATAGTAAAATACCGTAGGACATGATACTATGAAAGTAACTGAAATAGACTAGCCTTGCGGTATCTATATCAGTAAATTGACGGATTTTTCTTACAGCATATGCTGCTGAACTTAGCCGTCCTGCGAGAGATGTTAAATGAGGACCCCATTGCAGCCTTGAATCGAGCGTGATCCCCAGGAAAATAGTTTTATCTACAAATTCTAGCTTCTCCTTATTCAATACTATATCACAATCACTACTTTTAACATTCGGTAAAGCAAATCTTATGCATTTAGTTTTTTTCCCATTTAATACTAAATTATTAGCAGTAAACCAATTTTGGACCTGCAGTATGGCGTGATTTACATCGTCAAGATTTGATGCACGTCTATTTATCTTAAATATTAGGGAAGTATCGTCAGCAAATAACACCATTTGTGGTTGGTTTTTTAATAAATGGGGTAGATCATTAATATATACTAAAAAGAGGATAGGACCCCATATCGAGCCTTGAGGAACACCCATTTTTACTTTTAGACCGAGTGAATTTACACCATTAATTTGAACTTGCTGTTGTCTATCATTTAAATAAGATTTTACTAAACAGAGCGCAAGTTTACCTAGTCCGTAATGCTCAAGTTTCAAGAGTAAGGTTTCATGATTTACGCAGTCAAATACCTTGGAGAGGTCACAAAAGATTCCTATGGCATCTTGAGCCTCCTCCCACGCTGTAAATATGTGTTTTAATAAGGTGACACCGGCGTCAGTTGTACAACGACCTTTGGTGAAACCATATTGCTGATCGTGTAAGATTTGGTTGGTGTTAAAATGATTAAGCATTTGGTTTAGCATTACCTTTTCGAACACTTTGCTGAATACCGGCAGCACGGATACTGGTCTATAATTGTTGGTGTCTTTACTGTCCCCAGATTTAAAAGTGGTATAACCTTACTGTATTTCATTAAATCCGGGAAGACTCCTTGATCCACACACAAATTAAATATTAAAGCTAAGTATGGTGCTATAGTCTCGATTATGGATGTACAAACTTTGATAGATAGTCCCCATAGATCCTCGGCCAGTTTGATTTTAATTTGCCGAAAGGCTTTAATAACTATCATAGGGTTTATATGTTTAAATTGAAATTCAACCGGACAGCCTGGGACATTCGCTCTTAATAAATCAATTGAGACATCGGGTGAAGAATTTAAAGCTTCCGTCGTTTTAGATGGTATATTAGTAAAGAAATGTACAAATTCTTGAGCTACTTCTAAGTTAGAGCTTATTGCACCACGTGAAGTCTCCAATGTGTAATCAGTGTTTCGTTTTTTTTCCCTACTAGTTTCATTATTTATAACTTTCCAAACTGTTTTTATTTTATTTTCTGCTGATTTGATCTTATTGCTAATATACAGGGCTTTAGCTATCTTGCAGGTATTTCTAAAAATTTTGGAATATGTAGCAACATACTTGTTGAAAGTTTCAGTGTTAATGTAAGGCTTAAGGCCATACAGCTCGAAAAGCCTTTCCCTACTTATCCTAATACCTCTAGTTGCCCAGTCACTAAATATAAAAATAGGGCTAATATTTTTTGTTTTCTTTTCAAAAGTTTTATTGAATTCAGTGTGCACTACTGAAAAGAAATCCTCATACAATTTATTTGCATCATCCATATTATGGCCTTGAACATTTAACTCCTTATTTATGATACTAGATCCTTTTTTTTGATGGTTTTTGGAGTCTGGATCTGTGCCCGGTTGATGGCAATAGGCTCGCCCCCTATTACATGGGACTTAAAACATAACTGGCGAAATGTGGGTGTACCTACTACAGGTAGACCTCTGCCTAACCCTTCGGGGAAACAAGGCGTGATGATGTGTGTGTTATGATACTATTGAATATATTTAATTTGCCATTTGTTATTGGTCTAAATTGTATTTGCACTTTTTGCAAAGCTGTTTTAAACTTAAAAGTTACCGTTTGACCACTATGATCAGACGGCAAATAATTTACTATGGCTTTAGCTAAATAATCACAATCGCAGAAGACATTATCAATACGAGTAGCGGAAGTTGAAGTTACTCTAGTCGGTTCTGTAAAAATGTTAGATAAATTGAATGATTTAAAAAGACTTAATAATCGATTGCTATTTAAAGTATTTTCCAGAATATTAATATTAAAATCACCACAAATAATTGCGGTTTTGTTACTGGTTGCAAGTTTCGCTAGGACATCTTCCATTATTGACTCAAATAAAGAAAAGTTCTGATAATTAGGGGGTCTGTACACGCACACTACAACATGCTTATCCAGCTCAACACAGGACAGTTCGATGCAATGTTCAACTGATAAACCAACTATGTCATTACGTGCCTTAGTTTTTAAACAATTTTTAATCAAGATTAGAGAACCTCCACGCAGCATAGATTTACAGCAATTTAAAACAACTGCCCATACTATAGTTCTTATAATTAATTAGCATTTGGTAATCCTTTAACCAATGTTCAGTGAAACAAACAATGTCAAACTTTGTTTTTTCTAAAAACATTTCAATTTCTAATAACTTGGAAGAAATACCTTGAATATTTTGATGAAATAATTTCAAGGCATTCTGCTGATCTCTTTTTTGGTAAATATTTATTTTAGAGCCAGAAGATACCTTGTTGTTGTTAGTTATAAGAATATTCTTACTTGTACCTCCTGTTGTCTTACAAAGTAGTTTAAATGACTATCCGGAGTTGACCCCATTACCTCAGTGTCATCACCAGGCAGTGAGCTCATAGTGAGTGAGGGACATGGAACCTCCTTCGTACAGTCTGTATAAATATTTATAGCATTTGAGATACATTTATTCAGGCTTACCACCTTATAATTAGTACTATTACTAACCGTTGTGGTGTTAATAACACAAGACTTCGACATACTACCTATGTCTGAGTTTATATAAAAAGCTAATAGCCTTGCTATTATGTGTCTAAAACTAACAAGCAAATACACAGTATTCCTAGTCGATTTCAAAGTTTCCACAAAAATGTTGCTGTCAACAAATATAAGCTTGTCACTATAATGACTAACTAAGAAGTGCATATGCTTGTTAAGCATATGAATATAATTGTTTTGTCTATTTGTCAATCTTTCAAAATATGGGAAAGCACACAATATTATTTTACTGCAATTTAACTTTAACAACTCAGTTACACAGTCAGTGATTTCTTCTTTTTTTACCTTAGAACTATTACCTACAAATACAGTAATGTTGGTTTTAGGATTATATACATTTCCTGTTACTGATGCCATTATTTGTTTGTAAGTTGACCCTGGCATACAATAATTTAGAGTAGAATAACACAGGTTGTTACTAATTAATTTACCTATACCTCTTCCTATACTATCTGAGAACATAACTGAATGATAACAATCATGACTACTGAAAGTTGGACAACTACCAATCTCAGATTGTACCACTTGATCTTGTACTAAAGCATCTTGGTGGAGGATACAGTCTTGAGACTCAGTCTGGGACGGGTCCTCCGTTGCCTCAGACTGGACAGCATCAGGGTTTGAAACCTTCTGACAAGTACACTGACACATAACTAACTCATTAGCAGCAAGAATGTGTTCTTTGATTTGGTTTTGAGAACCCACATATTTAATGAAAAGGGAACTAAGTCTGTCCTCAAGTAACTGTATGTCAGACTGTAAGCGCTGTGTATCAATTTCATAGATTTTTTTGCTGTCTTCTAATTTGATTTGATAATTATTTAATTTATTGATTAGATCAACACGTTCTTTTCTCCGTGGAATATTATTGGAAAAGATTTTCTGTTGTTTCCTAATTTGATTGCATTTTTTAATTATTCTATTCATTTTTGCATACTTTTTCATTTTTTTATGACTAATTTTATAACTATACTTCTGTTTCAGCAAGGATTCTTCAGTAAGGTCAATAGTTAATATGGAATGAGGGTTACAATTAGTATTTAATAATTCATCATATAATTGGTTAGTTTGTTTAACCTGAGTACATACTTTTTCTTTTTCTAACTGGATAATACGACTACGACGATCAATCTGCCAACAGGAAGGGGGTAAAATTTCAAGTACTAAATTAGACCCAAATAAATAAATAACAAACAGGGCAAGCTAAATAAAACCGTTTGAAATATACCACAGCACAGACGATGATTTATATAGAGTGGGCAAGAAACAATGGACAAAGGTGCGAGTATTTTAATTTTATTACTTAAATCATAGAAAGAAAGTCACAAATAAGTCCAGTTCTAAGATAGTCATAGGTCTATGTAAATTCGATAGTTTATCACTGGACTTATTTGTGACTTTCTTTCTATGATCTAAGTATTAAAATTGTTATCTACAGTAGATAAGTACTTATTACAAACTTACTGGTGAAAAACAATTTCCGAAGCTTCACCTGCTTCTGAACTGTTCGCCAAACGTCTCTTTTAACTGTAACGAAAATTAATAATTATTCTAAAAATATACAAAAAAAATAAAAAACCATGAAAATTTCCTAATAAAAAAAAAAACAATTCAAATTTCCTAATAAGAATCAACTTGGTTTTGAACTCGAAACTCGCTATTTAGAATCCAAGCGAAAACCAATTTCGGAAGCTTCACCTGCTTCTGAACTGTTCGCCAAACGTCTATTTTGAATGTAAAGAAAATTATTATTATTTATTCTTAAAATATACAAAAGAAAAAAAATTTAAACAAAACAAATAAAAGCATAAACCAATTGGACGTAGTTATGCGAAAATGTTTCATTCCACAGTGAATTGAATTTGAGATAAAAGCATTTACGCGTTTCAATGGTATTCTTTTTTATTCTAACTAGTAAAGGCCAATACTAAAGGTTTTATTGTTGAATTATATTGTGTTTAGATAATCGTATGTTTAATTTTAGGCTATTCACTTTACAATAAGAAAAAAATATGTTATTATTATTGGAACATTTTAACTTAATTAATATTTACATCAACACGGTCTAGGGATATTTTTAAAAAAGCGAATTACTATCAATGTGTTAATTATTTATATGACATGTATATATTTAAAAGATACGTTATTTAATATTCTATCATTTTTTAATAATGGTTAAGGTACTTATATTAAAATTTCAGGATTTTATGGAAAAAAAATGAAGCATAGACGGAAACCGTATATGAATTAACTTTTAATTTGTGAGTAAAAACTGAAAAAAATAGAAAAATCATTTAATTTGTGTTTATAAACTTGAATTTAGTAGTCTGAGAAAGCACCCATGATGTTCATAACACATCGGCAACGATTCGGCATGCTCAGAACAAGGTTGTCAATGTCTTGCTGCGGAATATTGTCCCATGTCCTTCTGAGGTGCGCAAAAAGTTGATCTTCTGTAGCCAGATTTTCAGGAACTTCCTTCAGAGCTCTTCTTTGCAGCATATCCCACGCATGCTCAATGGGATTTAGATCTGGCGATTGAGCAGGCCAGTCTAAGGCCCTAACATTATGTGTATGTAACCAAGCTGCTACCGTTCTCGCCGTGTGTGCCCGGGCATTGTCGTGCATGAGCAGGAAATCTTGCCCCATTTGTGTTCTGTGGGGCAAGATTACGGGCCCCAGCACCTGTTGGACGTATCGTTCTGCCGTCATATTGCCCCGCACCCAAACGAGATCCGTCCGTCCTCCAAGACGAATTCCTGCCCAAACCATAATTGTTCCTCCTTGGTATGGGTGAACTTCCTGAGGGTTCTGGAGACGGCTCCATCGTCCAGGAACTCGCCAAACACGCGTCCTTCGTGAATCTGGATGGAAGCCGAACCTGGATTCATCCGTGAACAGCACATTGGACCATTGCTCACGGCCCCAGTCCACGTGGTTCCGAACCCATTCTAATCGTCGTCCACGATTGCCTCTCCGTAAAGGTGGGACCCGGAGTGGTCTACGAGAGCGTAGATTGCTTTCATGCAGTCGCCTTCTTACAGTTTGGTCACTCACAAGCACTTGGTGTTCCACTCGCAGCCTTTGGACCAATTGAGTCGCCGTTGCATTTGGTTGAGCTCGCGCAGTAATTTGCAAAAATCGGTCTTGTCTGGGAGTAGTGATGCGACTTGGCCTCCGGTGCCTCTCCGCTACTTCACCTGTGGCACGATAGCGTGTCCACAATCTTGAAATTACATTTTGATGGGTCCCTATGGCCTCAGCAACATTACGCTGAACAGATCCAGCTTCCAGCATTCCCACAGCTCGTAACATCTCCGCCCTCGTCAAATGTCGGCGTTGCATGGCTACAATACCTCAATTTTAACTTTATCTTTCGTTTAAAAATGAAAAAAAAAAACTGTAACTAAACGTAATTCGTATTGTTTTCTAAATTTCGCACAAATGAAAATTCCCTCTCCTATACATCAAGACATTTTTATGCCACCGAAACAAAAGAATTTTCAAAAATTTGAATTTGGAATTAGTCTGAGATAAATTACAAACAAATCGGTGTATAAAAGATTCCAATGCGGCCAGTACTTTTCGAGTTATTTAATTGAGTATGAAATATCCCTAGACCGTGTTGATGTGTGTAGCTTCAAATTAATTTTGCACAAACGTTCCAGGTACTTTTTATCCATCTGTACCTTAATATTTATGATCTAAATTTTACATTTTACAATTTTTTTTTTTAATAAATATGTAAAACCTGAACAACAAATAAAAGAATAGTAATTGCTTATGATTTTTTTTATTACTAGGTCACAATTTAAAAAACAGTATAAAATCTTGTGCTTTTGGGGAGGCCTACGTCCAGCAGTGGACTGCTATAGGCTGATGATGATGATAAAATCTTCATACGTCATACTCATCATCCTCTTGCATTTCGAAATCTGGTTCCCAACCAAACCCATCGACATCATCTATGATTCCCTCCGTACTCTTTAGGTTTTTATAAAATTTATGACAATCCTCAGGGATGTACTGATACATGGATTCTAAATCTGCTAATTTGGCTGGAGCAATGGCTTTACCATCCGGCCACAACAAACAGAAATCGGACATGTTAATATTTCGTGATTCCCCTCTAATTTTTTTTTTCAATTGTTAATTCCTTGTAATCTTCCTCAAATGATGATTTCATAAAAATTGAAGACACTTTATCTTTTTCAATTCTTATTTCTTTTGTCTTTAACCAATTGACTTTGGTTTTGTCTGTGATTTTTTTTCTATTGATAATATTTTTTTCTAATTTTTCCGTACCATAAAAATCAGTCTTATTCATTTTAAATACTTCTAGAGGTTTTCTTTTTTTACACGTTTTAATTATGGACATATATTCTTCGGTTGTATAAATTCGTTGATAGTGTTTGAGAGCAGTTTCAATTTTGGAAAAGTCTGTGTCATTAGGCAGGAAGGTATGCCCAGACTCAAGAAATCGCATTGTAATGACTTTTAAAGTGTCATGTGAGTTTAGAAGTGCTTTCAACATGAGAACTATTTTTATGTTGCGGTTCTGCCCTCCACAACAATCGCTCCAAAGAATAAGGTGTTCAACAGTGAGCCTTAGTTTAGTTTGAATATATTTAATAAGGCACGATCCCACCTCTTGCGCACCTCTTCCTGCTTCCCCTTCAACCCATATGTAACAATGACCAATGTCATCTGAAGCACTATGGATGCCACTGTTGTAGAGCCACAATTGCCTTTTATAAAACACAACATTTGTAGATATTCGTGATAATGGTAAAGTTTTTTCCAAATCGAATGTTACACATTCAATAATCGACTTGTTTCGAGCGTCTTCAAAATCGGAGTTCATCTGCTTCCTCAAATTTTCAGCCTTTTCTAAATGTCGAGTCTTTTCTGTTCTAGCTTGTTCTTTTTCCTCGAGGGTGTTAGCGTTTTGAATTTTTATGGCTAACATATCGCACTTATTGCAAGTGTCTTTTTTTAATGACTTACACCTAAGGTTAAACTTAGTGTAAAAAATATTTTTGACTGATTCGAAGGAAGCGCACTTTTGCCCTTCACCATAAGTATTTGTGTACTCCTGCTGATATATATCGTAAATTTTAGGTAATGTCATCCCCGGTTGTAAATATAACGTGTCATTATTCTTTTCTCTTCTGTAGTGCGACTCATACTTTGGTAGTTTTGAAATAGTTTCGACTATGAAATTATACATTTCATCTGATAATTTATTCTTGCCACCTGTGCTAACTCCTCTACCATCCATTATGGGCTCCCTACTTCTAAGTTTTTTTATTGCAGTGGTAACTTTTTGAGTAGTAATTTGATAAGTGTTTAAAAACATATCACGACATACCTTTGTACCATTAATAGAATAGACACGGATGAATTGCTTTGGCTTTTTTTTTGCCTCGGGAACATTAGTCATAGTGTAACTGCGTTTTTTATTTTCTTCTTTAATACATGATCCTAATTAAACACATTGTGCATTGTAGGACCCTAGACGCACAAATTTTTCGAACTCTTCCTTTCTATTCTCTATTGGAATCAAGCTAGCACTTTTTTTTAAACATTTACAATTATATTCAGTAAAGGTTTTTGGTTTCACTAATTTATTTTTAGTGGTCGTGTATTCTAAATTATTGTATTTATTATGTTTTCTCTCAGATCTAAGTTGAGGATTAATTCTTTTACGGCCCCTTTTCGGTCTACCAGTTCCCAAATTAGATCGTAAATCTTCGTCAATTATAGATGAAATAAGTTGTTATGTTATGTTGTTTCTTCATTGTTAGGTTCTAGCATTTCTATACCCTCATTGTTGAGCTTTTCTTTTGACGGAAATTTCTTATTTTTAGTCACCTCATGATCTACACTATCACTAAAAGACGAACAAGAGGTTGTCGACTCATCTATATGTATTACTTTGCTATGTGAGACATAATCCGGATCTCTAAGGCTGTCATCACTATCACAATAGTCGGGTGCATCTACGTGTTTTAAAATATCATTATTTTCGTTAATGTTGTTAATTGGTTCATACTCAGCTAACATATTAAATAGTTGTTGGGTTTTCGGGTGACATTGGTCGAAGAGGTGATGATAATGGCGAAACTTCATTCTGTATTTCTTGTAGTATAATAACAGGATCACAAGTATCTAAAACAATGTACATATTCACGTAACTTATCTATTGGCACAATTTATACAAATAAAAATAAAATAAATACTAACTGCGACCGGCGGTGTTACGTCGGTCGCAGTGTGTGTAGCAAATATATTTAAAGGTTTTATTAATTTTATCTGCATCAGGGGACGTGTACTGTTGGGTTTATAATGTTAAAAGAATCATCTTATCTTACCTTGTAAATTATTATCCGTACTTTTTTTATTCATAAAATTTAGTGGAGTAAGTGGCGAATATGGTGGAGGAGAGATTGAAGGCTGCGTGTTTGAATAAGACGTAACTGGATAAGAGTCAGCTGAAAAAAAAAACAATATATGCAAACTGACACATATCTCATCATATCCAATCCCATCCCATCCCTTGTAATATACATATTTTTCATTTAACAGTAAATTAATTTAGTAAGCATAAGTCGTATAACCAATGCAAATAATAAAATTATTAAAAATATTTTTGATAGCCCCACCAAGAACAATAATCATGCTCGTATATCATAGCAAAGCACCAACAAGAATATACACAATACATGCAGAAGATACGATTCATATTGCAACATGCAATCCAAACCGATCTTCGACTCGAAACGCGTTAACTCCCTCTGCGGGACTTTATTATGTTCACTCGTCGACCGCTTGGATGTGTAAGACATGTAAGAATGGAGCTAAGAAATGTCGATACAATAAAGTTAATACGCCGTCAAATTCATAAAATATATTATGTGCCTTTAACTAAATTCCAACATACCTCTGGAGTCTGCAACATCGACTTGACCTTTGATCTGTCCTTGAGAGATAACTTTGTTTCTGAGGTCCATTAATTTTCGTTTTTTAGCTAATAGGTAACTGTTCTAATGATGAAATCTGTAAAAATAAATAACCAGAATTAGTTAAAATCGTCTTTCGATAAAACTAATCACCATAAATATATATAGTACTTATTACAAAATATTAAACAATCCTTTAATAGTAATACTTACATCTTCATTAGCTTCCATTGTTTATTCTAATTATATTGACACACAGTACACTACAAATTAACCACGGTTCACTTTCATAAACGTAATAAGGATAATTGCAAACAAAAGACGACGGAAACTACCTCTTCCACGACGTTTGTTTCAATAATGACCGTTGCGAACACAAATAAGATTCAATGTCAAAAAGAAAATACTCCGTCTCGCTTGCACTAGTAAAAAGTTATTGAAAGATGCGTTCCCGGTTGGGCATAACTTCGGATTAATGTCATTAGTATTTTTTTTTTTTTGTCTATGATATTAAAAGTTTCAAGTCATATTTTATTGGTAAATAACTACAAAGAAAATAAACTTTTTCTTTATGTGTTATAAATATTTATTTTTAGTGGTCGTGTATGCAAACAGTTAAGGATGAAGCTAATTAAAGCGTGTTAAAAATGAACCCTTTAAAGTTGAAACATTTTTTTTTCGAAACAGGTTTTTTATTTAGGTAAATAATAGTACAAAATTCATGAAACCTTTTAAGTTTTCAAATTACTCGTATGGTATTTAGGTCTGAAACATAACGTTCCACAAATTTTGGAACGTTTATGCCTCGCTATTGTAATTTTGCAAAAACGTTCCAAATATACATGGAACATTTGTTCCAAAATAAAATGGTTTAACATGGTTTTGCTAAAACGTTACAAGATTGTTGTAGCGTTTTAACAAAATAAATATACTGATTCGTAAAACATTAAATTTTCCTGTCCTCATAGTACGTTCTAGTTAATTTACACAAGTTATTATTTGATAAAGGTTGTGGGTTGGAACGTAAGTGAAAAAAATATTTTCTGATATAAGACTTAAAACTTGGAACCTTATTGCAAATCTGACTCTAAGTGTCATAAAAGGTAGTTTGATCACATTATCTCGATTTCGGGTGACTTGTGGGTTGGAACATTTCTGCATAACTACGTCCAATTCAAATTAAAATTTCCTAAAAATAATCTAGTATGATTCGATCTCGGAACTATCGATTCAATATCTATAAAATTACCACAAGACCAACCAAGCGTTTGTAATCGAGATGAATTTACGCTATGGGTTGTTGTACGAAATAGCTTTTATGTACCTATATTTGGTTATAAGTGCAATTCTGTTCGTGTACCTATTTTGTCAAAATTACATTAAAAAACAAAATTATAATATAAAAATAACTTACTTGACTACTTCCATGAGATGTTTTTGTTTGTTAGTATAGAAGCGCTTTTTTGCTGGCCTTCGGCATTTTTGTTTGTTTCCCATTTTGCACAGCAAATATTTTCACAACTTAGAACTATATTTTTACAACTTATTGTAGTTCTAGGGACAAAATAAAATATGTACAAGAAGAATGTTGAATGTATGTTTGAAGTTGTCAAACAACAAAATATGAAATGAACGGGTAGCGGAGCAAAGCGACATACGTCCGTCTAGCAGCGCGCCTAAGCGATCACTGTCGGACTGCGTACATAAGAAAGAGAAGCGCGACTACGCGACGGTCGTAACTTTTTACAAACTATAAAATAATTAATTACTTAAAAATAAGCTGAGTAGACAAAAATAAGAAACTACCAAGTTCTGTATTTAAATATGATACGTTATTGTTATAAGTTTTACCAACGTACGTTGATAGGTAACACAGATATTTTTGTTATAAGATCATTTTAAGAGGTCAGTTTACGATTTTTTTGTATCGAGAAAACTTTTCGAAAACGTGTTTTGAATACAATAGGGTTCTCAGAAATATGTTCAAAATTAACATATATTTTTTCCGCCGTCACAAACTGTATAGATTTGGCAAAAAAATGGTTTGAGACAAGCCTATTTGGCTGTTGTCAGCGTCTTAAACATTAACTTCTACTCCAGTTTGCCTTGTTCGTTTCCTGCCTTTCATTTTATTGTAATGTTCTCGAGCCTTTATGAAGATGCGGTCAGTTTCATCATTCAAATTGACAAAATTATAATAACTATTGCCAGTAATTACATTGCTGACTTCTTTGCACCAATTAGTAGTGAAGAACACAACGCTTTTTTGTAGTAAATAATTAAGAAGTACATGTTTGTGTTTTTGACATTCTATATAAGTTAAATTAATGTGGAATGTTACAATTAATTTAATATATTCTGTAATTTTCTCTTTATGCCCATATTTATTTAAAACCGAAATTGAAATGTGTTCAACATGAGCAAAAAAATCAAACAACGCTCGAGTAGGATAGCATAACCATCTTTTGCCAGAATATTCTTTTTTTGTAATAAATTTGTGGAAATCCTCATTTTCTTTACTTATTAAATTTTTATTACATGTTTTACATTTTTTTGAAACAAACTTTTTGGTTTTGGTTTGGTGCTATCCACCCACTTACCAGCTATAGCCGCGCATTGCTCTACATGTACTCGAGAACGGCTTTCAATAATTAATTGCGTATTTAATAATTCAATATTAATATGTTCATTAATAATTTCTATTAATGTACTCCTGTCCTCTGCAGCATCCTTCTTTTCATTTTTTAAATTTAGAAATGCTTTTAATGACGACAAGCAAACACTGTCGTCCTTCTCACAATTTCCCTGTAGTGATTTTGGGGGTGTAATATTATTTATTAGCAACGTTTTAAACGCAGTTTCGAATACTGCAGAGTTGGGCATTATATTTTGGTGCCCATGTGATCTAATTGCCCCGAAAAAGTTTTCTATTGGGTCCTGGTTAATATTCCGTAGGAGGAGTGTATTTATCCCCTTTGAATGAAGTTCCTTTATAATAAATTTAAAACCTTCAATAGATTTTACCCAGCTGGTGAGAGAAGGAACAATAGTTTCTCTACCATTATGAGAAACGTATTTCATTGTTTTTAAAATAGGTAATGTTTTGTTCCAAAATTCCAAATGTTTTGATTTCGGTGTGACTGCTGATTTGTAAATTTTTGCGTCGTCTCGATAAGTACTGGCTTCCGTTGACGGTGTCGAAAAGATCGTCGAACAATAATAGTAAATCTGCAGTGTCCGCGCATTCTCCTGGCAAGGTCCCGTTTTCTGTAAGTGAAAATACTATGTTAGATACCTTAGTCATGTCACTGTATTTTCTAAGCTGGGAAACACACAACAACACTAAATGCTGCATTATAGGTAATATTTGTGTGTTAATGCTTTGTTCAGTAAAAATAAATATTAAAAAGAACAATACTATGATTTGAATTTACATTTAACTGCTTTATGTAGGTAATGAAGAAGTTTTGATTGCCCAACTGTTGCTGTCTAGATATTTTGAACTTGATTAAATACAATGAAATGATAAACAAACAGTTGATTTAAATAAAAATTGGTTCGTAATTGGTAATTTATATGGAAAACTCATGCTTGACGAAAACTTTTCTCTGGCAAAAATACTTTTATAGAATAGATTTATTTAATTTTTCAGATTTCCTCAACAGTTGAGTTTAAAAAAAACCGGCAAAGTGCGAGTCAACTCACGCGCGAAGGGTTCCGTACCATTATCTATAAAAACGGCAAAAAAACCGGTTTTTTAGTATTTGTTGTTATAGCGGCAACAGAAATGATGTATTTCTGTTGCCGCTATAACAACAAATATCTGTGAAAATTTCAACTGTCTAACTATCACGGTTCATGAGATACAGCCTGGTGAGAGACGGACAGACGGACGGACTGCGGAGTCTTAGTAATAGGGTCCCATTTTACCCTTTGGGTACTGAACCCTAAAAAAACATTATTTAAAACATTTTGAAATGTTTGTCATTATTATTATGTTACATACTCGTACCTGCCATATAACCAAGTGTCACGCCGACAGACTTGCTAAACACTTGTGTGCAAAATTTCACTTTCATCTTAGGGATCATCGAGGGTACCACATGTTGAGCGGTCAGCTTATGGGCTAGCTTTACACCCTTGTATGAAGGGCTTTTCATAAAAAGTTTTTTTATGTGAGACCATTTTGCTGTGAATATCTTGCCATCCATTACAAATTTTAATCTGTCGCGCGCGCAATTAGCAGACACAATAGAATTTTATTGTTATCTGTCTCCAATATGAGACACCAGTATTATAAAGGTTAAATCCTTATTTAATAAATTATTTCGTACACCCAGGTGGATCATAGATAGGCACAATTTTGTGACTGTTCACTTAAAAAAAGCCACCTAAATAATTTAGATTTTTTCGAAGATTCGTTTCTTCCATCAGCTGATTAACAGCGGCAAGATATGTGGCTCCCTGGTCACATATTGTTGCTACAACATTAAGACCTGTGCTTTGGACTCTTTCTATAATTTGTTTCAATTGAAACTTCAAATCTGTAGTCTTAGTTGTGCCTGAACAAAAACTGTAAGCTATTGGCTGCTTATATTTCTTGACAATGTCTCTTATCATAAAAACAAGCACATGATTCGCGAATATGAGGTCTCTTTTGTTGCCATTGTCGACAAAACCAGTTATATTGTCATGTACCTTGTCGTAATGTAGGCTGGTAGCTATTGACATTTCGTCAAATAATATGCAACAATATTTATGTTTTTCTGGCATTTTGGCAGTTTTCTTCTGTAAGTGGTCAACATTTTTTTCATTAATGCCAGGCACCAAATCAACTTTTTGTAGAAGATTTTGTAATGTTCTTCGGCTTGGTAGAACACAAAGCTGGCTTAAGAAGCGATATGCTTTAGGTGAAGGTTTATACAGTGATAGTGCTAAAACCTTCTCATCGAGAGTAAAACGCCTTCCTCTAGAATTTTTCCCACTTCCTTTTGTTTGCATTAAGAACAAAGTTTTAGCTGTTTCTGAAAGCTTCTTGGTCACAATTTTGAAAGCATTTTGTTTGGACAGTTTGTTTGCTAGGAAATATCTATTGCGGTAGGTCTGTTTAGCTTTCAGAGCATTATGAAGTTTTAACGACAACTTATTAACTTCTTTGTCTTCATGTTTCCGTTGCAGGAAGGTTACTGAAATGAAGACATAAAATAAAGTTTATAATTAACTTGTTAATAAAGTCTTTATAAGACTGTCATTTTCATAATATTACAACTGATGGCGATAAAGTTTGCTCTCAGAGATTTAAATTTAACAACATTTTATGATTGTTATAATCATAGTAAAATTTATGTAGGCCTATAATATAACTTTTTTGTTAAAAGTTACTGAAATTTAAGGGTTCCTACTTTTACCTATGCTAAAATTAGGCTGAGAAAATTAATAACACCATGCATGTACATTATGTAGAAGACTATGAAGCTGTTAACAAAAAAAACTTTTTCACAAAAAATAAAACCGACTTCCAAAAAAAACACTACAAAGTGAAAAATAACTTTGATTTCGGAAGTCGGTGTCTGGGGTTTTATTTTCGTTTTTTTGCCACCGACTTCCGAAATCAAAGTTATTTTTCACTTTGTAGTCGGTTTTATTTTTTGTGAAAAAGTTTTTATTTTTCACTTTTTAGTTTTGGTACCTACACAAAACCCCCACAAAAATTTGAATACCCATTACCTGCTATGTAAATTACAGTGACAGGAACTATTAGAAAAATACGTATTATTGAAGCTAACTCAAAAACCCCTCATCAGATCTTGACCAAATTTATATGGGACCACTTCTGAAGTATGCCCTACCAAACAAAAAAAGAATCATCAAAATCAATTCATAATTGGCGGAGTAATCGCGTAACAAATATAAAAAAAAAAAAAAACAACCGAATTGAGAACCTCCTCCTTTTTGAAGTCGAGTCTGTTGAAAAGGTAACATACCTGAACGACTATAGTGAACAGTCTTCGTTTTCTTAGGATTTATTAAATTAGAATGTAATAATTTAGCTTTCCGAGATGTAGATTGTCGGGCCTTGCTTCGTGCTGAAAAACAAAGAGCATTACTAAAATAAATATTTTCGCACTTCCAAAAATATAGTACTTCATAGTCCTTTTTTTTGTGAGAATATTGTTACAAATATTATTTTACATGGCTTTTATAGTTCATAATATTCTGCCGTTTCCGGCGTACAAATACATTGTTAAGATTTTGGTTAGTTTATTAGATTACACATTAATTGTTATTGAATTAAATAAATTAGGTTAACAGTCAAATTGAAAATTAGTCAAATATATTAGATATGGAAATGTCAAAAAGAATTATTTAAGTCAAAGATATAGTATTAAGAGAATAATGTACCTAATAAGTATTTCCTAATATTTATGTCAACTTTTCGTTCATTAAATCATTAATCGAGTAGTAGCATTTACTTAAGAGGTAATTGAATAATTTACATTTAAATGACCTAAAGTTTCAAGTTTTAAAACAGTCTGGTAGTTTAAACATTTTGGTCGCCATACAAAATACATTATTAGAAAATAGTTTATTATTAATGGTTAAACAAACTTACCTGAAGTGAAGTTTGACCGCAATTACACGAGTCGCTGCATCCGAAGAGATTTACATAATTCACTAGGTAGTAGTACACTCCTCAATGTACTAGGCATCGCACAATTTTTAGATAAATAACTAAAAAATAAAAATTAAATTAGTTATTAAACGACTTCATGCCGTGGTGGGGCGTCCGCCGCACCGCATCTACGATCGTTCACTTGTCATTCATTTAAGAGGGCTATTTAACTTAAACTTGATCAATTGAATATCGGGATTTCTCGCAAATAAGGGTTGGGCGGGTTCGTAAATCTCTTCGGATGCAGCGACTCGTGTAATTGCGGTCAAACTTCACTTCAGGTAACTTTGTTTAACCATTAATTACACTTCGTCGCTGCATCCTCGAGATTTACATAATTCACTAGGTAGATGTTCAGAGTTTTGAGATAAATAGCCAATACATTAGTGGTGGAGAAAATAAATGTATGTAATAAAATTGATTTATTTTGGACACAGTTACTTATATTATTAAATTATATCAACGAATTGATTATACAAAAAAAAGAAAAGTAGGTAATTTTGACAATATTTAAACGTTATTCTCATAAACAGCGCGAGCAAAATCATCAGTTTCCTCTGTAAGTAGAGGTCTGTTATAAAATTTGCCAAATACTAGAGAATTACCAGACCAACCGGCAGTCTTTTTAATTAAATCTATAGAAATACCTCTACGACCAGCCGCTGATGTAGCCGCGTGGCGCGTGCTATGTGACGTAAATATTGTGGTGTCTATACCACTGTCTGCTAACGTCTGTTTAATCCAGCGGCTAATCGTAGAGGAGCTGACGTTGTGGACTGGTCTCTTAGTAGTTAAAAATAACCTTTCGGTATTTGGTTCAGTCCTAAATGTATCTGTAACATTAATATATGAACATAAAGTCCTTCCTGGACATATCTCTATTTTATTAGGAAAGAATGGAATAATCAAACGGGGTGTTTGTCTGCCAGGTGCAGAAGTTTTTAACAAATCATCAATTGTTATTATAATGTTTGAATCACAAATATTGATATTAGAGAGGCGAATAGAGGATAACGTCTGCACACGTTGTGCAGTCGACAACGCGAGCAGAGTTACCAGTTTTTTATACATAGATTTTCATTAGGAAAATAATTGAACAAAAAATCTAAAACTACGTTAGTGTCCCAAGTAGACTGATACCGAGGGAAAACTGGTTTCAGTTTAAAAACACCTTTCATAAATCTGCGGACAATATCGTTTGTACTTAGTGGTCTACCAATAATTAAACCAAGCGCCGAACGATAAGTGTTCAACGTAGAATACCTGGCTCCTGTTTCAAATTCTCTCGACAAAAATTGCAGTACTGGTTGTATAGATGCGGTGTAACAGTCTACCTTATGGGTTTGACAAAACTGCCACCATTTTTTATAAGCGATATTATACTGCTTCAAAGTATTATTAGATAAAGAAGCAGTGATAATTTTAATAGTTTCTGGAGTCAATGACTTTCGAAAAAATGCTTCCCTGATAACAGGCATGATACCAGGGTAAGTTTTCTCCAAAGGGGGTGCTGCGTTCTGAAAGGAGATAAAAGGAGATCACTACTTGGTCCGTGATAAACAGGTTCCCTTATTTGTAAAGATGTAAACAGTGGAAACCACGGCTGACTAGGCCAATATGGGACTATGAGCACTCCTGTAGCCTTATCAGCAATTATTTTCCGTAAGCATTTGAGAATCAACGAAAAAGGTGGGAACGAGTAAAAGTATAAGTCGCCCCAGTCTAAAGTAAATGCATCAATATCGAAGGCGTGTGGATCTCGTTTCCAGGAAACATATTTATGACATTTTGCATTTAAACAAGTTGCGAATAAATCAATCTCTGGAGTACCATAATGAAGGACTACATCATGGAACGCTGAACGAGATAATTCCCACTCGGTGTCGACATTGATGTGCCTTGATTCTTGGTCAGCTTCCGTGTTGTCTTTTGACTTAATGTAGGAAGCGAAAATGAAGAGACGACGCTCTTCACACCACTGCCAAATCTCGCGTGCTATATCATTAAGGTGTGTATATTGAACACCGCCCACCCTATTAATATATGAGATTGCAGTAGTGTTATCTATTCTTAAAAGAATCTCTTTGTCTACAAGACCCTTGGCAAAACATCTTAAACCTATGAAAGCTGCTTTTAATTCTAATAGGTTTATATGGTTTTGGGCCTCAGACGTGCTCCAAAATCCACCGCTAGTTTCTCCGTTACAAGCGATACCCCAACCCGTTAGAGACGCATCGGAAAAAACCTCTAAGTAGTATTTGTTTTGACGGATTGGACATGATGCATTCATGATGTTAGTCTTCCACCATGAAAAATCAGGTTCTAGGTTATTAGGAATGATCATATTAACATCATAATCTCCATTTGAATTCTGAAGCGCAAGATATTTAGTTCTTTCAAATCGCTTGGTATAAACCCACCCATAACTAACAGCTGGGCACGATGACGTAAGCAATCCCAAAAACTTTGCAAAGTCCCTGATAGATAAAAAAACGTTTGTTGGAGTATTTGTCGACCATCTCTAGAACCTTCAATCGTTTCTTTAGTGGCAATTTTAAAGTCATGTCCGTTGAGTTTAACTCAAAACCTAAAAAAGTTTTTAGTTGGCTGGGAACTAAATCACTTTTATTAATGTTAATCACAAATCCGAGCTTTTCTAACAGGTCGGTGATTATTTTTACATCATGAGAGCAGCTTTCAAATGTTGTGTTAATACATAACAAATCATCTAAATAAATAACCAACATAATCCCTTTTTTCTGAGGTATGTAATCACTGGTTTCATTAATTTAGTAAAAATCAATGGTGCTGAACATAAACCAAAGGGTAAATAAACACTGAAATTCATAATTCTGATTGAAAAACCTAAACCGTAGATATTTTTTACTATTCCCATAAATTGGTATTAAAAATATGCCTCCTTGAGGTCAATATGGGCCATGTAATATGACTTTGATAATAATTTAGAAGCTGTTCTAACATCTTCCATTTTAAAATGTTGTGGATCAATATAATTGTTTAATTTCTTAAGATTAAGAATAAATCTAGATGTAGGTACCGTCGGTTTTAGGTATCAAAAAAATATTCGAAATAAACTGACCATGAATGTCTTTACATTTTACTATTGCACCTGATAATAAGAGCTTTGAAATTTCAATGTTAAGACTATTAGCCTCCTGGAGAGAAAACGATTTATTAACCGGTTCCGCATACTGAATAACGGGTTGATTAAAACGTATTTTGTAACCATGATATATACACTGTAAGATTACAGGATCTTTAGTTATGCTTTTCCAAGCTGTTAGAAAGTGTCGTAACCGACCAGCATGTTTAATTACCTCTATTCGGGCTTCGGAGGTGCCTTCGCGGCTGTCTTCGCAAAGCTGTACCGATCTGTTGACGCTGGATATCTCCCTGTGTTCGGGTTGTAGGCTTGGGTCCTGGGCCCACTCGACCTGCCTCTGTAGTTCTGGTGACGAAGTGGGCGCCTCGAGTTTCCCTGACGATAATTATTAGAGCGTGTCGATCTATGGGAGGTAGATGGTTGAGGCTCGGTCCTCCTTATTTGTAATCCAGACTTTTCAGCCATCTTAGATGCCTTGATTTTTTCGCCCAAATTCTCTCCGAAGAGAAAAGTATCTCTCTTAACTCCTTGAATAATATTCAAAAACTTTTTATCCAAGCTGAATGTAACTAACTTCCTTCGGTTAGCAGTATTTTGGCAATGTAAGTCTAATAATATTTGGGCTGTTTCTGAGAGCTTTTTTATAATGTCAGCTTTCTCTAAATTGCCATCAATTATGGATGACAGTAGGTTAGTGACACCCGCTATACCAATGCCTAGATGGTTTTGTGTCCATTCAAGACGCTTATCCCTGTTTCTGGAGGATTCAGTTAAGACAGAGGATATTTCTTGATTAAGTTTTGGTGCCTTAATAAGTTGAAAGTTCTCCGGGATCAAAATATTACTAAACAGCTTTTGTTTCTGTTCTTTACCTAAACCTTCCATAATAATCTTTCCCCAACGTTTAGAGATCTCTTCTCTGATTTTCGGCCCGAAGACCTCATCTTTTTCCTTAGATTCTCCTAGAACCTCTAATATGTCAGGCGGGAGGGCCTCCACAATTTCCCAGTAACGGTATCAGAGATAGTGTGTTGTGGCACTGTCACCACAGATCGAAAGTTCGACTGAGTTCCATCTGATTGGTAATGCTCAGAGGATTCGTAGTCGGGCGGTAAGGAGGCAGGTCTTGAGTGGCCAGACTCAATATCTGGAACGATATTTCGATCCACTATAGCATAAGACTTACTCAAATTTGGCTTCAAACAATGACAACAAAAGGATTTGATCGCATCAAACCACTTCACAATAATAGTCACTTATTATAGACGGTCGTAATCGCGTCACGACACTTAGGTATTTATACAATAATTGTTTTTGCTTGACCGGGATCTCATCACGGTACTTGCAGAATATGCATAGGCAGGTAGGTACTTATTTACATACATATTCCTTAAAGGAAAGAACTGGAACGACTGCAATCTTGTCGCAGTACACATTGTCCAAGAATTTAACTAATTGATTGTAAAAACAAAGTAGCATCGAAGCAAAAGAATTTATTGTTTACATTATACCTAACATTATAATGGAACAACAACAATACGAAGTCATGAGTCATACCGCACGTGTGCGAACAACAAGACGATACGGAATAGGTTTAGAAATAACATCATTAGTAGGTATTACGATAATTTTGACTAACCTTCATCACTAGATGTGTGTTCGCGTTGTCTTTTTAAACGCTTTTCCAGGCGCCTTATTTTTCGTCTGATGGCCTCTGGATCAGCTTCATGTCGTCTTCGACCCATGGTCACAAGAAAAAACACGCGAATGGGATAAAATTGGACGGAATATCTTTAACACCAACGATTAATGTTGCGATGCCCGCACAAAAGAAGCGAAATGACAAGTGAACGATCGTAGATGCGGTGCGGCGGACGCCCCACCACGGCATGAAGTCGTTTAATAACTAATTTAATTTTTATTTTTTAGTTATTTATCTAAAAATTGTGCGATGCCTAGTACATTGAGGAGTGTACTACTACCTAGTGAATTATGTAAATCTCGAGGATGCAGCGACGAAGTGTAATTCCGTCTAGGTACACAAAGCATGTGAACTTTGCGGCTAGGTCTGGATACAACATCATTATGCAGAATAAATTCATGCTTATTTTGGTAAACAGAAATACTAATTTCAAAAATATATAAGGCTGGGAGTGGTAATATTTTTATTTTTTTGAATAATGTGAACTACCCTATATTATAATGCCATAACGCAAAATTGTTGCGACACAGCCATGTTATGCACATAGTGCCGCATCAACACAAGCTGTATAAAACGAATACGAATCTATCATCCATCTACCTTTGTGCAAAGTTCGCCCATATAAAAAAAAAAAAAAAAAATCAAAATATTTTATTTCACATAAACCTACATGGGCACTTATGAAACGTCAGAAGCTAGGTGCACGGTTCCAATTGGTCGTTTCCTATGGAGAAGAGCCGGCAAGAAACTCCACGGTTACTCTTTTAAAAATAATTGTTTTTTACAATATTTTCAAATAACAGTTTTATTAGGTATGGGAGGACAGTGTAGGTCTTTCAACAGGTACCAGGTACTTAACAAAATAATTATGGTCAGCAAATCCACTAAGCCTACAGCGTTCTCACATTCACAAAATAGAAAATAATCTATATAAAAATAAATAAATTATTAAAAATAAAAAAGTATTATAAACGAAATGACGTGATTGATAATACAATTCTGAATAATTATCATGATCACAAAAGCCACTAATAAAGATTTAAAGTTAAATTGTAGGTATATTATAATGTCAAATAATAGCGTGATTTAAATGTCAAGGAAGAATGTAAAAATAAAAATGTAAAAATATATATATATATACATATAAACATGGTAATTTGGGAGCAGTTTGGTAATTTGGGTAGTTGGGTTAATAGACTCTTACACAATTTGCCGTTAATGAGCTACCAGGGAAGCCACATGTGCAGAAGGAATTATTGCCAAACTTCCTTGTCTTCAACGTAGTCTTTAATTTTATAATATGCATTCTTGATAAGAACGCGTTTAATGTGGGTTTTGAACTTTCCATCGCTAAGTTCTGTAACCGACTTAGGCAACTTGTTATAAAAGCGGATACTGTTTATAAGAAATGACTTGCTTGTTTTAGTTAATCTAAATTTGGGTATCAAAATTTCATGTCTACTACGTGTATTTATATTATGGAAATCGCTTCTTATTTTGAAAAGTCCTAAGTTTTTGCGAACATACAAAATACTTTCTAAGATATAAAGAGAAGGCAGAGTCAGTATATCAATTTCTTTGAATTTGTTTCGAAGGGATTCGCGAGGACCCATTTTATAGATAGCGCGGATTGCTCTCTTTTGTAAGATGAAAATTGAATCTACGTCAGCTGCCGATCCCCACAGCAGAATGGCATAAGACATAATACTGTGGAAATAAGCAAAGTATACTAACCTAGCTGTGGCTATATCAGTCAACTACCTTATTTTTCTTACTGCATATGCAGCTGAACTTAATCTACCTGAAAGAGTTCTAATGTGGGCGCCCCATTGCAATTTTGAATCTAAAGTAATTCCCAAAAATATAGTTTCCGTTATTGCATCTAGTTGTTTGCCATCAAGTTTTAGATTTAGACCAACTTGAGGTACATTTGGTAATGAGAATCTAATACATTTAGTTTTGTTCGCATTCAGTAAAAGATTATTAGCTGCGAACCATTTCGAAAGAACAGCTAGACTATCGTTGACATGTAAAACATCTGTATCTTTTCTATCTATTTTAAAAATTAGAGAAGTATCGTCAGCAAATGGAATTATATCCGATAAGTTAGCCATCATATAAGGAAGGTCATTTATATAGACTAGAAATAAAAAAGGGCCAAGAATTGAACCTTGAGGCACGCCCATTTTAACTAGAGACCCCGAGGACGTCGCCCCATTAACGTTTACTTTTTGTTGCCTGTTTGATAGATAAGAAAGAACAAGGTCAGCAGCTTGTCCACGAATTCCGTAGTGGTGTAATTTACAGATCAGTGTATTGTGGTCAACGCAGTCAAACGCTTTTGAGAGGTCACAGAAAATGCCAATTGCATCCCGGGAATTCTCCCACGATTCCAAAATGTGACTGATGAGTTTTACTCCAGCGTCAGTTGTCGACCTACCTTTCGTGAAACCAAACTGGTGACTATGTAAAATCCCATTTGAATTAAAATGTGACAGCATCTGGTCCAGCATGATTTTTTCATATATTTTACTCAATGCTGGTAACACAGATATAGGTCTATAATTAGAGGGATCACTCTTACTACCCGATTTGAAAATTGGTACTACTTTACTATGTTTCATTAAATCAGGAAACGTACCGCTATCTAAACATTGATTAAATATGCCTGTTAGAACAGGGGCAATTGTGTCAATGATATCTCCAAGAACCTTAACGGAAATGCCCCATAAGTCTTCAGTGTTTTTTATGTTAAGACTTTTGAAAGCTTTTTCAATTGTGACAATAGAAATAGGCTTGAATTCAAAACTTGGAATGTCCTTACTGAAGTTTTCTTTTAGAAGAGATTCAGCTAGTATAGATGATGAGGAGAGAGATTTCGTAACTTCTATTGGGATGTTGGTAAAGAAATTTTCTAGTGTCTCAGCAACTTTTAACTTATCTGAAATGGTTTCATTATCAATTTTTAAAGACACTTCATTCTGTTCTCGCTGTTTCGTGTTTCCAGTTTCTTTGTTAATTATCTGCCACACAGCTTTTATTTTATTATTAAAAATACTAATTTTGTTACTTAATAATTTTGATTTAGCTTGGGCGCAGACTCTTTTAAATATCTTTGAATAGTTTCTTACATAATTATGGACAGCTTCATCAGAAGTATTTTTCGTTATATAAATTATATAAAATATCTCTGCTTTTTCTAATGCCAGCAGTAGCCCATTCGTTAAATTTTGGTTTAGTATTTATTGTTACTTTTCGTACAGGACATGCTTTATTGAATTCTTGGCATAATGTAGAAAATAATGTACCGTAGTTTATATTGGGGTCTTGTGAATCAAAACTAGCTGTTGAAAGATTGTTATGAACATTATTATTAAACATTTTCAATTTATTTTTAGTAAGAGGTCTTACGAGTATCTGAATAGTTTTATTTAAATTAAATTTTTATTTAAATATGAGCTTTCCAATTACAGTGTTGGTCTATTGTTATTCCTATCCTTCCTATAGGCCTAGGATATGCTAGAGCTAGATTGCTAGACTGATTTGTCGCGAGTTTATTGCTGTTTTTAGGATTCCGTACCTCAAAAGGAAAAAACGGAACCCTCACTCGTGTTTGTCTGTCTGTCCATCTTGATGGCTGGCTGTCTGTCCGTCTATCACAGCAAATTTGCTCCGAATCTACTGGACAAATTTAGTTGAAATTTGGTACACATATGAATTTCGGTGACCCAAACAAGGACGAATAGAATTTTGAATATAGGGGGGGGGGGGGGGTCATTTTTCGGGAGCAAGTGGGAAAATTTAAAAAAAAGTTTTTCAAACAGTACCGTGTGACATATCAAATGAAAGGCCTTATTGTGAGGATCTCAAATATATAAATTAATACATTTAAATATATTTAATAAAAAAAATTAAAGTGGACAATACCCCCTCTTATCTCCGAAACTACTGAGGTTAAATTTGGAAAAAAAATACGGAGAATCGTTGTATGGTCTTAAAATATCATGGTAAATCTCTTAATATTGTGCGTACAAACTTACATTTGCAGTTGGAATGTATGGGAGAACATATTTTTGAACTACAATGTTAAGTTTGCTCTTGGGTTAGATTCATCCCAAATTCCCAACTACGGAACCCTTCTTTGTGCGTGGCCCAACACGTACTTAGTCGGTTTTTTCCTTGGCCACGACAAAGTCAATGTTTTTATTGATATTACATTAGATAAGAGATTGAAATGAATATGTAATTAGTAACATACCACTGCTATGCCTATTTTCAACACCTTTTACTGTTGTGGAGTGTTTAATTACAGGATTTGATAACAAATCTTCTTGGGAAGTAGAAGGTTGGCAGTCTGGAACCAATGGACTTGTAGTTGGTGCCGAAAAGCAAAGAAGATTTTCATTAAAAAATGTTAATTATAAATTCATTCATCCTAAATATAATATTATAAATGCGAAAGTGAGTTTGTTTGTTATGCTTTCACTGTAAAACGGCAATACGGTTTTGGGTATTTGTAGCCGTTGTCATTTTTTCCAATATATCATCATTGACATACTGTGTGAAATAATCTTCAGGTGACCATGACTCAGTCTCAACTTTTTTGTAACTGGGTTGGTAAAATGGAATTTCTAATTTCTTTCATTCCATGCGTCGGATACAACTGTAATTGCTGCTTGACGTGAATGTCCACGGGTACCTCTAGTTCCCCCCCCTACGACCAGTTGGGCGGGCCTCGGCTCCTTCTTCCCTCTACTACAGAAGATTGCAGAGATACTTCTGATTGCAAATCTACTTCCTCATCTGAACTGGAAGACGAAGTACTGGATTCTTCGTCTTCTTCAGGTCTTGGTGTAAAAGCCGTATCCTCATTTTCATCAGCATCAGAGAGATCTATGTCTGATTCTTCGAGTCGTGATAAAAGTTCGTCATCGCGTAAGACTGTAAAAAAAAACTCTTTGAGAACCAATGTAATATATTTATGACATAAACAATAAGTCAATTTTCATCCTGAGAACCATTGTAATAACAGTATGACATTAAAAAGTTTCGGATCACAATGCCCAGAATACGTGACCATTTGAAGAAATATTCTGTTTATTAGTTACGTGGGTATGTTATTAGTACAAAACAAGCATAGTTTTTCCGACAAATAAAGTGATTCAACAATAATTTTCGGATAACTTACCGCGTGCATCTGAGCGACGTGACACCTTCCTCGCGCCGCCTCAAAGAGAGAGTTTTTTGACGTGTCTTGTAAACTCAAAATGACGTTTGGTGCAGTGTTGCTACTTTACTAAGGTTACACAACTATCATAAATCTATTAGTTCCGAACACAAATCACAGGTGACTTTAGAACTAATTTTTAATTATTTATGGAATATAGGTATGACGCTGGCATCCAGGAGGTTAAAGACAGCCATGAAATAGAGGCTAAGTATAAAGATCCTTTAAATTAAATCAATCTCCTCAAGCTGATTTAAAACTCCGAAGAATTAGATACATAGAACAAAAGAAAAGAAAGTGCCTTATGAGAATAATTAAGAAACTTAAAGAGGAAAACAATCAGTTAAAGGTAAAGCTTAATATGTATATTAGAGAAAAAAAGAACAAAGAAAAAAATGAAATGGGGTCAGCTGAAAAAGTTAAAAGAGTGATAAATAAAGAAAAGGATAAAGAAGATACTCGAATTTGACAGTTAGTAAGAAAAGTGCGCAACTTTTATTATGACGACTTAAACAGCACAATGGGAGCAGGAAAGAAAGAGTATATAACAAGATTGAAAGTACAAAAGCAAAAACGCTACATGATAAGCACACAAAAAGTACACATCAGAAGTTCATGGCTAAATATCAAGTAAAAGTTTTTTTTTTTTTTTGTAATCATCATAGACCGTTTTGGGTGTTGACTCCTAAAAGTGCTCATAGGGACACATGCAAGTGCATCGTTCACGAAAATATTGATCTCATGACCAAGGCACGGTTGGCGCAGTGGTTAAGCGATTGACTGCTGCACTGCGTGACGCGGGTTCGATTCCCGAACGGAACAAATATTTGTATGACCTACAATTAGTTGTTCCGGGTCTGGCAGTTTTTGTATGTGAGTTTAAATGTTTGTAAACGCACCCACGAGAAATTCCTAGTGTGAGGCAATGTTTAAAAAAAAAGCACGGAAGATATCTTCTATAATAGTCGAACCAGACTGCGATGCATTAATTAATAGTATGTGTTGTTCTATATACTCGTACGAAGAGAAATATGCCTGTGACGAGAATGCCAATCCTTTAGAGATAAGTTAGTACAGCTCAAGGAATTTTCTGATGATCAAGACATAACAAAAAAGGGCCAAAAAGTTATAAAAATCATGAAAAAAGAAGGGGTAAAAGTTAAGCCAAGAGAATTAATTAATGCTTTGATTGCAAGATTACCAGCATTCTTCGAACATATTTACAAAATCCATAACCAATATCAGCATAAAGAAATTAAAGAATTCAACGCCTGTAAACTTTGCTGTAATTCACGCAGACTTTTCGGAAAACTATGGATTAAAATTTAATAACGAAGTACAATCCATGCATTTTGGTGGAAGTCGAAAAGAAGTTAGCCTTCACACAGCCATAATATACAGTTTTGATTTTGGAACTAGTTCAACAAAGCCAAAATCAATTTGTACAACGTGACCTTGTTTAAGACACGACGCTCCAGCTGTTTGGGCACATTTTGTTCCTTTGATACAAAAATCTATCAAATATAACCCATTTATAGACACCTTACATATTCAAACAGATTCCCCGACTTCCCAGTATAGAAATAAATACATATTTCATATGATACCACAAGGCACAAAGCATTCCCACAAATAAATACAATAACGTGGAACTATATGGAACTATGTGGACTCATATGCGCCCATGGGAAACACCATGGTTTTTTGAAAATACCAGTAAGTTTGAGCTCGTCTCCTATTTCCGATACAGATAAAGTGATACCCCTCATAGCTACAAAGAGTCATGGTAATGCAATATTCGCAAATATTACTCAAAATATTTTATTTCACATAAACCTACATGGGCACTTATGAAACGTCAGAAGCTAGGTGCACGGTTCCAATTGGTCGTTTCCTATGGAGCCGGCAAGAAACTCCACGGTTAATCTTTTAAAAATAAATAGTTTTTACAATATTTTCAAATAACAGTGTTATTAGGTATGGGAGGACAGTGTAGGTCTCAACAAGTACCAGGTACTTATCAAAATAATTATGGTCAGCAAATATACCGTCCACTAAGCCTACAGCGTTCTCACATTCACAAAATAGAAAATAATCTATATAAAGATGAATAAATTATTTTAAAAAAAAGGTATTAAAAACGAAATGACGTGATTGTTATTACAGCTGTGACAATTCTGAATAATTATCATATTCACAAAATCTACTATATATATATATATATATATATATAGTAGATTTTATATATATATATATATATACACACATCAACACGGTCTAGGGATATTTCATACTCAATTAAATAACTCGAAAAGTACTGGCCGCATTGGAATCTTTTATACACCGATTTATTTGTAATTTATCTCAGACTAATTCCAAATTAAAATTTTTGAAAATTCTTTTGTTTCGGTGGCATAAAAATGTCTTGATGTATAGGAGAGGGAATTTTCATTTGTGTGAAATTTAGAAAACAATACGAATTACGTTTAGTTACAGTTTTTTTTCATTTTTAAACGAAAGATAAAGTTAAAATTGAGGTATTGTAGCCATGCAACGCCGACATTTGACGAGGGCGGAGATGTTACGAGCTGTGGGAATGCTGGAAGCTGGATCTGTTCAGCGTAATGTTGCTGAGGCCATAGGGACCCATCAAAATGTAATTTCAAGATTGTGGACACGCTATCGTGCCACAGGTAAAGTAGCGGAGAGGCACCGGGGGCCAAGTCGCATCACTACCCCCAGACAAGACCGATTTTTGCAAATTACTGCGCGAGCTCAACCAAATGCAACGGCGACTCAATTGGTCCAAAGGCTGCGAGTGGAACACCAAGTGCTTGTGAGTGACCAAACTGTAAGAAGGCGACTGCATGAAAGCAATCTACGCTCTCGTAGACCACTCCGGGTCCCACCTTTACGGAGAGGCAATCGTGGACGACGATTAGAATGGGTTCGGAACCACGTGGACTGGGGCCGTGAGCAATGGTCCAATGTGCTGTTCACGGATGAATCCAGGTTCGGCTTCCATCCAGATTCACGAAGGACGCGTGTTTGGCGAGTTCCTGGACGATGGAGCCGTCTCCAGAACCCTCAGGAAGTTCACCCATACCAAGGAGGAACAATTATGGTTTGGGCAGGAATTCGTCTTGGAGGACGGACGGATCTCGTTTGGGTGCGGGGCAATATGACGGCAGAACGATACGTCCAACAGGTGCTGGGGCCCGTAATCTTGCCCCACAGAACACAAATGGGGCAAGATTTCCTGCTCATGCACGACAATGCCCGGGCACACACGGCGAGAACGGTAGCAGCTTGGTTACATACACATAATGTTAGGGCCTTAGACTGGCCTGCTCAATCGCCAGATCTAAATCCCATTGAGCATGCGTGGGATATGCTGCAAAGAAGAGCTCTGAAGGAAGTTCCTGAAAATCTGGCTACAGAAGATCAACTTTTTGCGCACCTCAGAAGGACATGGGACAATATTCCGCAGCAAGACATTGACAACCTTGTTCTGAGCATGCCGAATCGTTGCCGATGTGTTATGAACATCATGGGCGCTTTCTCAGACTACTAAATTCAAGTTTATAAACACAAATTAAATGATTTTTCTATTTTTTTCAGTTTTTACTCACAAATTAAAAGTTAATTCATATACGGTTTCCGTCTATGCTTCATTTTTTTTCCATAAAATCCTGAAATTTTAATCTAAGTACCTTAATCATTATTAAAAAATGGTAGAATATTAAATAACGTATCTTTTAAATATATACATGTCATATAAATAATTAACACATTGATAGTAATTCGCTTTTTTAAAAATATCCCTAGACCGTGTTGATGTGTGTATATATATGTATATATATATATATATATATATATAAATCCAATGAATACTTTAGCCACAGGAAATTATTTTTCATTTTCTTATTTTTCAACATGATGTAGATCTGAGTCCGTAATAATAGGTAAACATTGTAAGGTCAAGAACCTGTGCAAAACGTACGATTCTATCCTCTAAGTCTCAATATGCTTGAGAGACAGAGAAAGGTGTCATACGATTCCGCTCTGACGCGCCCCGCCCAGTCCCACAAAATAATACTACAATTAGAAAGAAAAAGAAATATTACTTACGCAAATTATGCATTAGTGGTGCATAGACAATTGCGAGTGCGTGTGTGAGCGGAATTTTTTCGGCAGTCTCGGGACTCGGTCACAGTCAGTGCAGCGGCGCCCTTTGAGGAGCGCACACGGCTACTTATTTTATCACGAGACGAGCCGCGCGCGCATTGTTGTGATTTTGCGAAAAAATTTAGTTGTTATTTGTGATTAAAGACGATTTAGTGTGACTTATTGTTCAGTGTTAGTTTAATATTAGTTAGTTAATTAGGTATCGATGTCGCTTGTGCATAATGAACAACGGTGGAAACCTTGAAATTTTATAAATTTGACTATTGATGTAAATTCTGATTGTGATGTGATATTATGTGATTAATTATTCAACCAGTGATCTTTTAATTAACAACGCGCAACTTAGTGAGTTTATGCCGCTAATTTGTTGTTCTCCGACTAAACTACCTACCCACGTCCTAACTAAATTCACTAGGTATTCGAGGTCCTAACTGGTTTCTTGTACAGAGAATTGTTTCGGAACATTTTAAAGAAAAATGTTTCTAACCTCTTAATAAGAGCCGTAGACTTTTCAAATGGGCCATACCAACCTTGAAGATTTGTCTAATTGTTTTATCGGTATGTTATGCTGTATAGCAGAACTAAGGCAGCGTAGAGTCGATCGGGCGCTCATTTGAGCGAGTTAATGTATCAACGCCTGTTCGTCGCCCCGCTGCCCGTTGGCGTCCAAACCGCCGCCAAAGACGAGTCGGTGCCGGTTGCAAGTGTGCGTAAAATTTTGTACAATTATGTCGTATTATAAAAAAACCTATTACTCCCCTTTGTCCTCCAATGAGAAGAACGGTGTTAGGATCAAATTCTCCATGTGCTAGGTTCTGTAGGGTTTTGAATAATTGCAGTGATGTGGTTGATTTTCACTTTGATTCGCTATAATAAGCAGAAATCTAAATTTCTAAGTGTATATCAGATTTGTTGTAAGTTTTTTTTTTGAACTGTGTACTTAACTTTTAAAGAAATAATACTTTTGATGTTTGAAATATATGTTATTGGTTATTTTACGCGCGTAACGTACGGCGCGGGCGTCGAAAAGTTCGCGTATTTTATACGCGAACTTGAAAATGTTCCGCACAAAGGAGAATGGGCATTTTGGTACTCGCTCAAATAGCAATCATTGTGGTGTCATTGGATAGATCTTTTAATCAGGAAAAATATTTACTATGGCGACTTGTCCCAAATCTTTGTAATTCAAATTATTGTAAATGACCATTTTTGCTACTTTCATTTCCTCACTAGCAAGCAAGTTGACCTTGGAGAAGAGAGTGCTGCGAACTTGTTGAATTCTATTACAGAATTCCAAATATGTTCCGTTAGTTTTAATTTTTTAAATTTTCTAGCTCAATAGCCACGCAGTCCTCTGATCTAGGGTCGCCAAAATGTTGGATAAAAAGAGCTCTCAATTGATCCCAAGTAATTATATCCTCCCTTTCGCTAACCAAAGCTTCTGCTTTACCACACAACCTACTCGTAATAGCATGAAAATTATAAATTGACTGAGCAACAACGTTATTTGGTCCATTAAAATTACTTAAGACGTATTCACATTTTTTTGAATACAAATTCAATATATTTTGATCCCCATCAAATCTAGGAATTAAGGCTAGGATTTCTTTAGGAATCATCTCAACCTAATAGCTTGTTCCATTTTTGTAATAATTTATTTATCAAACTAAGCACTATATTTAATAAAGTAAAAACACTTAAGAAGTATTCATTTAATTAAATATAGATTTACTTATACAACAACTAATCTTATTCATTAAGGCTGCCGATTTTAGTGCAGAAGTCGAATAACTTTCAGCGATTTTGTCTAAAAGTTATATGCAAATAAATGTATTATATTCTAAAGTAAAGTCCTACGGGAACAACCACAGGAAATAACAAGGACGAGACGGGAACAGTAATAAGGTCTACTTACAGTCTGCTCGATCCAATGCCTACCCGTAGAGCTGCTCGTGTCGTGGACAGGAACCTCCAGTCAGCATGCGAAGTGCGAAGAAATTTATTTGGTTCGAGGTTACCCGGTGCGGCGAGCAAGACCGATTTTTGTGGACACAGCGTTATTTCACGGATATCCTACCGGCTGCGCCAGTTAAGTTTCGTGACCGTTGCCGGAGGTAATTTTAAAGCAAACGAGGAGTCTTACTTAGACGATGGTTTATTAAGGACTAATGTTTAAAATACAATATTCTTAATCCTAATAGTGCACTTATCGCTATGGTGAAATTTAAGTTATAGCCTACACAATCTGTAGACTAAACAAACTAATAATATACAACTACACAACAAACACAAATACACAAACAACAACTTGTACAAATATACAACTTAATAATATAAATCAATGTCAAATAAAACTACTTCGCTGTGGCGGCGGTGACACTTGAGTATGAGAGCGACCCTCCGCAGCGCACCGGATATAAACAAAAATCTGAGTACCTAATACCTAAGAAATGTACTTTACATAACTAGGTACTAATATCGATTATATGTATGTATATTATGCTCTTTAATATAAAGGATTAAACCAAGCTTAATATTGAATATTTGGTATAAATATATACAAATGAATAAAAGTTAAGTAATGTGTTAAGTTTAACACAAATTAAGTTTAACTAAAAACTTACTTTAAGTAGAATACAAATTGGCTTACAAATAATTTTGGGGGTACAAAATCGGTTGGATAGAGGAGTAATTCTCTTTAACTGTTTGCAAACAATTAAGTAACCGCCTTCCAAGTTGGGCTATCGTCATTCACTGCTGTTTTGAAACATACCAGTGAATGTTTCCAGCAGTCGGTTGTTATGGCCTCCAACTCCTGACTATTTGATATGCGAAGCTCAATATAATATTCTCCGCGCCTTGTGGGGTTGCTTTGCATAGTATAACCAAAACCGACTCGATAGGTAGCTCTTCAGTTTTGCTGCCCGAATTGATTCACGTTGCTCTTCATCCTGGAAACCAACAAAAAAAATGATTTCATTGTTATTATATCATCATTATAATCTGATGATTCATAATCAGTATCAACCCCTTTGCTATTATTATATTGGTACTCGTACCATCAAGATAATATCGACTGGCGACATGGCTCGCCGGCCGTGATCGACAGGCGGTTTTGAACGACGAGCCGAGTAAAAAATGAAGCAAACATGACAAGCCGCGAGCCAGGCTCGTCTCCTCGACGAGCCATAAGACCGATCAGGGCCTTAATTGATTACACAATGTGTGTATATTATATTCAGATGACTCAAATTAATACTCACAGCGTCCTTAGTTCCACATAATCGTGAAAATTTTTATTCTCACATTGGACCCCTTCCATTTGCGAGTCATCGAGTTTTATTTATTTAAATTAACCGATCTGTTAAAAAGATGTAGCTGACTCCAAATGGATAATTAAAAGCATATTGCCAACCGTAAACCTATGCCAATAAAACTAAACTTAAAGATCTAAAACGACAAACTACAGCACAACTTTAACGTTGGTTATATCCCTCAACGATTTGATTTGGCTACTGCCCGGAATTTGAACCTGGACCCCATGCCAATTGAATTGTTTATTAGACGTTACGTCTTCCATAGTAGTAACACGGAACAGTTTAAACGGGTATTCAGTTGCTAAAATATTGTCGACCCAGAAAATTAATAATAATAATGATATGCAAAATGTTATTACACGATTTCAACATTCAACCAGTGAATTGAGCATTCCTAGCTCTAAAAAATGACCCAACGCAGAGTGTGCCCCGGTGGGCGGGGCTTACCGATTGTGCCTCTCACGCTTTTAGTTCGTCCGCAGTAGGTAACAGCGGCGGTCAACTATTATTTACTGGTTTTCTTGGCCTGACATTATAAAATGCTCGGTTATACATATTATTTCAACTAATTTTTGTTGACTCAACAATTCCTGAATGTAAATATTTAAAAGGTCTGATTTATTTATAAGTCCGGCAATATTTTGGTGAAGAATATACATAGAATCAAAGAAAAAACTCACGACTTGAGGATGCAACGACGTTATTATCAATCTCGTGAATAAAGGCATCACGTTCTATCGAACTTTCAGATATAGTTTGCAATAAGTTATTAGAAATATTGCTCATTCCGCGGTCGTTTATCTTTCTATTTATTCTTGAAAACATAGAGAAATCATACAATAGATCTAAGTTAGTGTCAAATGCACTTGCATAACCATAAGTTTGAAGATCAAGATGTAGTAAATTGTTGAAAGTCTCAATTCGCCAATTAAACATAGTTGAGAAGTTACTTAATTTAAAGGTAGGAACACATAAAGTTACATTTGTATGCTGAATTTTAAGCAAGGATTCTCTTAATTCTATAATTATATTAACATAGTTTTTTGTTTGCTGAAAGTCTTTTTCACCAATCAAGATGACACAATGGTCGGACATTGTAAAGTCCGCTATTTTCTTATCTAAATTATTAATAAGTTGTAATATACCACAGTTTGGCAAAATATAGTGACCTATTTGAGAGTTTTTAAATTTTTCTTCAGCTATTGATGTAATGTTATTAACTTTGTTAGCACTAACAACACATAATTTATTCTTCACTGGTATGTTTACATCTTTTATTATTTGGTTTTCATGGTTTCTGGGTATAATAACAGACGTCTTGCAGGAGTTCAGGTTCTCATTGAGTTTGTTACTATGCTTCTTCTTGTTTTTCTTTTGAGAATTAATACGTGGAGTTGATGAGGTAGGTGTATTCTTGGTTTTGACAGGAGTTCCTCTTTCACTAGTTAATGTTTTGGTAGCTTTTTTTAAAATATCATATTTAGAAGTCAGTTCAAGGACGGTCTTCTTTAGTGAAGTATTTTCGAGATTTAGGTTCTGAATCTCCTCGTGTGCCGAATTTAGTTGTAAATTGAGCTGTTGTATTTGGGTTTGAAGTTGTTGCGCTTGCACATCATTTTCATCAGTGGATATATTTGGTAAGCTACAGGTACTGCCATCTATCTTAGAACTGTTGGGACTAGTTTCTACCGAATTGGTCTGGGTCAATGAACGACGTTTTGTATTCGATTTTCTGAACGTGATGTTCTCGAAGAAATTCATTATTGAAATTTTATAATATTATCCCTACACATTCACAAAAAGACAAGCTGTATGCGAGGATCGAACTCAGACCACTCAAGCATACAAGGTTCGTTGCTGTGACACTAGACCAGCGCGACTGTTAGTGAAGATATTGAAATTGTTGATCAGTAGACTCTTTGGAATAGAAAGTTCGTTAAATACCCGTCAATTTTGAAAACAATTTGAATGTTAGCTTTTACCCACTATCTAAGCGTCACTTTTATAAAATTGAGTTTTTAAGCTTTAAATCGTTTTGTTTTTAATGTTTATAAAACTCACAGTAATAATAGCCATGTATCTAGCCGTTTAATGCAAAAATAAGTAGTTTTTATCACTCACAAAGGTAAAATAGTCACAATGTTTTGATCACTCACTAAAGTTGTGTTTATTTTGCTTATATTGAATAAATTATTTAGATAACACTTCCTCTCACGAATTGAACTATTTTCTTTACTTTTATAATAAGATTTCAGTAGATACAGGTAATTAACTATTTTTAAACAAATTTAATACGGGAGCAGTATGTTAACGTGACGGCTGACACCTGTCATCCCCCCCCCCCCCCTTTAATACATGATGATCCTAATTAAACACATTGTGCATTGTAGGACCCTAGACGCACAAATTTTTCGAATTGGAATCAAGCTAGCACAATTTTTTAAACATTTACAATTATATTCAGTAAAGGTTTTTGGTTTCACTAATTTATTTTTAGTGGTCGTGTATTCTAAATTATTGTATTTATTATGTTTTCTCTCAGATCTAAGTTGAGGATTAATTCTTTTACGGCCCCTTTTCGGTCTACCAGTTCCCAAATTAGATCGTAAATCTTCGTCACTTATAGATGAAATAAGTTCTATTGTTTCTTCATTGTTAGGTTCTAGCATTTCTATACCCTCATTGTTGAGCTTTTCTTTTGACGGAAATTTCTTATTTTTAGTCACCTCATGATCTAAACTATCACTAAAAGAGGAACAAGAGGTTGTCGACTCATCTATATGTATTACTTTGCTATGTGAGACATAATCCGGATCTCTAAGGCTGTCATCACTATCACAATAGTCGGGTGCATCTACGTTTTTAAAATATCATTATTTTCGTTAATGTTGTTAATTGGTTCAAACTCAGCTAACATATTAAATAGTTGTTGCGTTTCTGGTGACATTGGTCGAAGAGGTGATGATAATGGCGAAACTTCATTCTGTATTTCTTGTAGTATAATAACAGGATCACAAGTATCTAAAACAATGTACATATTCACGTAACTTATCTATTGGCACAATTTATACAAATAAAAATAAAATAAATACTAACTGCGACCGGCGGTGTTACGTCGGTAAAGTGTAGCAAATATATTTAAAGGTTTTAATAATTTTATCTGCATCAGGGGACGTGTACTGTTGGGTTTATAATGTTAAAAGAATCATCTTACCTTGTAAATTATTATCCGTACTTTTTTATTCATAAAATTTAGTGGGGTAAGTGGCGAATATGGTGGAGGAGAGATTGAAGGCTGCGTGTTTGAATAAGACGTAACTGGATTAGAGTCAGCTGAAAAAAAAAACAATATATGCAAACTGACACATATCTCATCATATCCAATCCCATCCCATCCCTTGTAATATACATATTTTTCATTTAACATTAAATTAATTTAGTAAGCATAAGTCGTATAACCAATGCAAATAATAAAATTATTAAAAATATTTTTGATAGCTCCACCAAGAACAATAATCATGCTCGTATATCATAGCAAAGCACCAACAAGAATATACACAATACATGCAGAAGATACGATTCATATTGCAACATGCAATCCAAACCGATCTTCGACTCGAAACGCGTTAACTCCCTCTGCGGGACTTTATTATGTTCACTCGTCGACCGCTTGGATGTGTAAGACATGTAAGAATGGACCTAAGAAATGTCGATACAATAAAGTTAATACGCCGTCAAATTCATAAAATATATTATGTGCCTTTAACTAAATTCCAACATACCTCTGGAGTCTGCAACATCGACTTGACCTTTGATCTGTCCTTGAGAGATAACTTTGTTTCTGAGGTCCATTAATTTTCGTTTTTTAGCTAATAGGTAACTGTTCTAATGATGAAATCTGTAAAAATAAATAACCAGAATTAGTTAAAATCGTCTTTCGATAAAACTAATCACCATAAATATATATAGTACTTATTACAAAATATTAAACAATCCTTTAATAGTAATACTTACATCTTCATTAGCTTCCATTGTTTATTCTAATTATATTGACACACAGTACACTACAAATTAACCACGGTTCACTTTCATAAACGTAATAAGGATAATTGCAAACAAAAGACGACGGAAACTACCTCTTCCACGACGTTTGTTTCAATAATGACCGTTGCGAACTCAAATAAGATTCAATGTCAAAAAGAAAATACTCCGTCTCGCTTGCACTAGTAAAAAGTTATTGAAAGATGCGTTCCCGGTTGGGCATAACTTCGGATTAATGTCATTAGTATTTTTTTTTGTCTATGATATTAAAAGTTTCAAGTAATATTTTATTGGTAAATAACTACAAAGAAAATAAACTTTTTCTTTATGTGTTATAAATATTTATTTTTAGTGGTCGTGTATGCAAACAGTTAAGGATGAAGCTAATTAAAGCGTGTTAAAAATGAACCCTTTAAAGTTGAAACATTTTTTTTTCGAAACACCCTGGTGTACACTGATTTCAAAAAAGCTTTTGACAAGGTCGATCATGAAATTCTTCTGAATAAAATTGCCTACAATGGAATACGCGGAGATTTATTGCGTTGGTTTGTGTCGTACCTCGAAAACCGGTCACAAAGGGTTGTGGTTAATGGTCATCAGTCTGTCTCTGTTAGTATTACTTCCGGAGTTCCACAGGGCTCTATTCTGGGACCGCTGTTATTCATTATTTATATCAACGATATTAAGAAATGTTTTAAAAAGTCCAAATTCTTGATGTATGCTGATGACTTGAAGGCGTTTCATGCGATACGTACTATTGACGACTGCCAGTCATTTCAGGAGGATCTGGACAGACTAACTGCGAATTGTATGGACAATAAGCTGCATCTAAGTATCCCCAAGTGTAACTATATACACTTTACTAAGAATAACTTCATCCTCAATTTCAATTATAACCTTAACTATATCCCCTTAAATAATATTTCCATAGTGAAGGATCTAGGTGTTCTCTTTGATTGCAAATTGACCTTGAACCAGCATATTGAAGCCATAGTCAATAGAGCTTTTAAAATGTATGGATTTGTGACGAGATCTTCAACAGAATTTAAGCGTACCTCTACCTATCTCTATCTATATAAGACGCTCATTCGCTCTCAGTTAGAATTTGCGGTCCCTATTTGGAACCCCTTCTACCAAAAGTACGTAGTTGGAATAGAAAGAGTCCAGCGCAAGTACCTCCGTGCTATGTACTACAGAATTTATGGGACTAAGACTTATTTGTCATACTCCCAACTACTTGATAAGTACAAGCTTATCAGCTTGGAGAACCGGCGCAAGTACCTGGAGGCCAACGTACTTCATGATATTGTTCACAATAACTTTGATGCCATTGATCTAACGAGTAAGCTGTGTTATTCTGTCCCCCGAACAGTTCATGCGCGTCAGGTTCGTGCACGTACTCTGTTCGCGCTAAATTCTTGTCGTACAAACTCTGGTTTACGCTGCCCTATTCATAGAATGTTGGAATCCTATAATTCAAATTTTATTGATATTGATATATTTGCATGCTCGAAAAATAAATTTAAATCAAATATTATAAAAAAAATATCTTAATTGTAATCTTATTATTATTTATTTATTTCTTGCATTATTTAAGTTAATGAAATTGTATATGACCTGATTTGGTTTTGCAGCTCTAACTATCTTTTAGTAACTAATTTATTTACCTCAAAATATTTGTTAATTTTGGTAATGCTCGTCTAGTGGCAACCACTGATCTTTAAATTGTCTATCTGCGGATAATGCAGTGGACTGCAACATTACTACTTTAAGTTTTGTTAACCGTATGTATTATATATGTTGTAGTTGTTTATTATCCCTCAATAAATAAAATAGAAACAGGTTTTTTATTTAGGTAAATAATAGTACAAAATTCATGAAACCTTTTAAGTTTTCAAATTACTCGTATGGTATTTAGGTGTGAAACATAACGTTCCACAAATTTTGGAACGTTTATGCCTCGCTATTGAAATTTTGCAAAAACGTTCCAAATATACATGGAACATTTGTTCCAAAATAAAATGGTTTAACATGGTTTTGCTAAAACGTTACAAGATTGTTGTAGCGTTTTAACAAAATAAATATACTGTTTCATAAAACATTAAATGTTCCTGTCCTCATAGTACGTTCTAGTTAATTTACACAAGTTATTATTTGATAAAGGTTGTGGGTTGGAACGTAAGTGAAAAAAATATTTTCTGATATAAGACTTAAAACTTGGAACCTTATTGCAAATCTGACTCTAAGTGTCATAAAAGGTAGTTTGATCACATTATCTCGATTTCGGGTGACTTGTGGGTTGGAACATTTCTGCATAACTACGTCCAATTCAAATTAAAATTTCCTAAAAATAATCTAGTATGATTCGATCTCGGAACTATCGATTCAATATCTATAAAATTACCACAAGACCAACCAAGCGTTTGTAATCGAGATGAATTTACGCTATGGGTTGTTGTACGAAATAGCTTTTATGTACCTATATTTGGTTATAAGTGCAATTCTGTTCGTGTACCTATTTTGTCAAAATTACATTAAAAAACAAAATTATAATATAAAAATAACTTACTTGACTACTTCCATGAGATGTTTTTGTTTGTTAGTATAGAAGCGCTTTTTTGCTGGCCTTCGGCATTTTTGTTTGTTTCCCATTTTGCACAGCAAATATTTTCACAACTTAGAACTATATTTTTACAACTTATTGTAGTTCTAGGGACAAAATAAAATATGTACAAGAAGAATGTTGAATGTATGTTTGAAGTTGTCAAACAACAAAATATGAAATGAACGGGTAGCGGAGCAAAGCGACATACGTCCGTCTAGCAGCGCGCCTAAGCGATCACTGTCGGACTGCGTACATAAGAAAGAGAAGCGCGACGACGCGACGCTCGTAACTTTTTACAAACTATAAAATAATTAATTACTTAAAAATAAGCTGAGTAGACAAAAATAAGAAACTACCAAGTTCTGTATTTAAATATGATACGTTATTGTTATAAATTTTACCAACGTACGTTGATAGGTAACACAGATATTTTTGTTATGAGATCATTTTAAGAGGTCAGTTTACGATTTTTTTGTATCGAGAAAACTTTTCGAAAACGTGTTTTGAATACAATAGGGTTCTCAGAAATATGTTCAAAATTAACATATATTTTTTTCGCCGTCACAAACTGTATAGATTTGGCTAAAAAATGGTTTGAGACAAGCCTATTTGGCTGTTGTCAGCGTCTTAAACATTAACTTCTACTCCATTTTGCCACGGAATATTATCATACAGTATTGTAACTCGGCCGTATCTTGGAAATAAATACCTACAGCCGCGCGGTACGTAAACATGCGATAGGGCTGCCTGCGATATTTTTTATGTATAATAATACATTTGTTTATTTCTGAGGGTAGACTATTAATAAGTCTCGGTTTAATATAACCGGTAGTTCGCTCGCCATACGTATTGTTAGCGCACTGCGTACGAAGCCTATTATTATGCCTTTACTCTATTCACTTTATTTATTAATCCAGACATCTTTTTTTTCGGGAGATAAAAAGAAATACTAATCCATTAAAAAGACACACTTTATGTACCTACCTACTAGTAAGTAACATTATTTTATAGTCTTACCTTTCAGAGTTTCCAGGTAATCTAAAAAAAGATATCTCTGGATGCGTTTTTGACGAATTCATGCAACCAAAAACAGCACAATACATCCTACTTGTCATATTAAATATGTACTTGAACTTATTTTTTCGTGAAAAAATCGCGCGATTAATGTTAAAAAAACAACACACCGTCCGTTCGTCACTGCGGTACAGTCGCGACTGTCTGCATGTCGAACGGATGCCATGATCGAGGCGCGTAGGCATAGCTCGCGCTTCGTCCGTTTCTATGAAGTTGGAATACTGTATGTAATATTACTACTGTGATTTTGCCTTGTTCGTTTCCTGCCTTTCATTTTATTGTAATGTTCTCGAGCCTTTATGAAGATGCGGTCAGTTTCATCATTCAAATTGACAAAATTATAATAACTATTGCCAGTAATTACATTGCTGACTTCTTTGCACCAATTAGTAGTGAAGAACACAACGCTTTTTTGTAGTAAATAATTAAGAAGTACTTGTTTGTGTTTTTGACATTCTATATAAGTTAAATTAATGTGGAATATTACAATTAATTTAATATATTCTGTAATTTTCTCTTTAATTTTATATTTATTTAAAACCTCCATTGAAATGTGTTCAACATGAGCAAAAAAATCAAACAACGCTCGAGTAGGATAGCATAACCATCTTTTGCCAGAATATTCTTTTTTTGTAATAAATTTGTGGAAATCCTCATTTTCTTTACTTATTAAATTTTTATTACGTTTTACATTTTTTTGAAACAAACTTTTTGGTTTGGTGCTATCCACCCACTTACCAGCTATAGCCGCGCATTGCTCTACATGTACTCGAGAACGGCTTTCAATAATCAATTGCGTATTTAATAATTCAATATTAATATGTTCATTAATCATTTCTATTAATGTACTCCTATCCTCTGCAGCATCCTTCTTTTCATTTTTTAAATTTAGAAATGCTTTTAATGACGACAAGCAAACACTGTCGTCCTTCTCACAATTTCCCTGTAGTGATTTTGGGGGTGTAATATTATTTATTAGCAACGTTTTAAACGCAGTTTCTAATGCTGCAGAGTTGGGCATTATATTTTGGTTCCCATGTGATCTAATTGCCCCGAAAAAGTTTTCTATTGGGTCCTGGTTAATATTCCGTAGGAGGAGTGTATTTATCCCCTTTGAATGAAGTTCCTTTATAATAAATTTAAAACCTTCAATAGATTTTACCCAGCTGGTGAGAGAACAATAGTTTCTCTACCATTATGAGAAACGTATTTCATTGTTTTTAAAATAGGTAATGTTTTGTTCCAAAATTCCAAATGTTTTGATTTCGGTGTGACTGCTGATTTGTAAATTTTTGCGTCGTCTCGATACTGGCTTCCGTTGACGGTGTCGAAAAGATCGTCGAACAATAATAGTAAATCTGCAGTGTCCGCGCATTCTCCTGGCAAGGTCCCGTTTTCTGTAAGTGAAAATACTATGTTAGATACCTTAGTCATGTCACTGTATTTTCTAAGCTGGGAAACACACAACAACACTAAATGCTGCATTATAGGTAATATTTGTGTGTTAATGCTTTGTTCAGTAAAAATAAATATTAAAAAGAACAATCAAGCAGTTAAATGTAAATTCAAATCATAGTGATTTGAATTTACATTTAACTGCTTTATGTAGGTAATGAAGAAGTTTTGATTGCCCAACTGTTGCTGTCTAGATATTTTGAACTTGATTAAATACAATGAAATGATAAACAAACAGTTGATTCAAATAAAAATTGGTTCGTAATTGGTAATTTATATGGAAAACTCATGCTTGACGAAAACTTTTCTCTGGCAAAAATACTTTTATAGAATAGATTTATTTAATTTTTCGGATTTCCTCAACAGTTGAGTTTAAAAAAAAACCGGCATAGTGCGAGTCAACTCACGCACGAAGGGTTCCGTACCATTATCTTAAAAACGGCAAAAAAAAAACGGTTTTTTAGTATTTGTTGTTATAGCTATAGTTATAGCTATAGCTATATTTCCACGGATATCGAGGGATATGCCTTGGTGGCGTGGCACGTGGCGCCTCGACATTGCTAAATTGGGCTTATGTTCGAACGGCAGCTGTACGCTTCATTCAGTCGCTTTGCAACTGCGTACAGTGTACTATTGATGCGTAAAAAACCAAAATGCCGAGCTGTGCAGTAATAATTTGTAAAAATAGGTCTAGTACCATCAACCTGAAGACAAATGGCGTGTCCTACCACCGGTAAATAAACATTTAAGTCACTGTTTAATATTTTAAATCAATTTTTAATAATTTACTAACTTGCGTCCGGAGCGATACGAACTAGCCCGAACGAGCCCGAATCTTTCCGAACGGAACGAACGTTTTGGATTTAGAGAGGTGCAATCGAGTGCGTGCGGCTGATTTTATCGACATGCGTATTATTGCAGTCGAATCTTTTTTTACAGAACTCAATGGATATTCTCGTATTACATGTATAGTTTAAGAGTTAAAGGAGATTGTTCAAAACCAGTTTCGAAAAGTTGCACGTATGAAAACCAAATTAATATACAAATTATTAGCTTATTTTTTACAAGCTTTTCACTTCAGGAATTTTATTTTCGTATCCGGAATTATGATTTTAAGATAAACAGTAAATTAACGATTGCTAGGTACATTTCCGTATAGTCATGATGGACGTTTCGTTTTATTCATTTGTAGGAGTTACGTAAGTATGAGCCTTTACATAAAAATATCACAAAAATTATATTAAACTCATAGATAGCTAAATAATTAGTAATATCATAATCATAATGAAGGTACTGTATAATTATGTATTTTATAGTTCCGTTGTGAAAATATTTATTTTTGTGTTTAGTCTCACGCAGATGCAACTGTCAAGGCAGATGACAGACGTACCGGTAGGGATGACGATTATTCCTAAACAAGATCGATTTTTAAATCTATCCGAATTGCAGGAAAGAATCGATTCAGCAATAAATTGAGTTCTGATAGGTCTGTTCCCGCCATTATTCTAGATCGACAGCTATAATATAGATAATCACTTATTCGTTTTGGTATTGCCAGCATAATTAGTCAAATGAAATGAATAATCGAATACAAAATAAATTAAATAATATTCTTGGTTACAAAAAACAGAACAAAGAAACTGCGTATCAAAACTTAAAAGTTGCAATCCGCAGGAAAAACATCGGAACTCGTTTTCAAGTTTCGAACGATCGATTTAAAAAATCTATAATTTTTGTGTATGATCGATAAAAAAAAAACAATTTACTTGACCTATAAAAACGATTCAAGACCGCCATCCCTAAGCCGGCGCCTGCGGAAGCCGCCATTACTGTTTATACGTCGATTGAGAATCTCCGAATTTGTTTAATTACTTTAAAACTCGGATACTTGTGTGAAAATGAACTAGTATATAAATCGTAGTCTATAATAAATAAAGATTTATTGTGTTTCAACTTAAGACGTATTTCCATACAACATCGGTCATGATCCTTTGTTATTAATTTAATTTTGTTTGAAGCAAATAAAGACATTTTCATTTCAATACAGTTATTCGTGCATAGCATAATATTTAACAGAGAGGGTTCCCTTTACCCGGTAATACGATATTTAAAAAAAAAACTCATTTTATTGTAGCAAAAATAACCCAAATTTTCGGATAGGTATATAAAAACAAAATAAATTATATAAAGAAAATTAAACGAAGCTATAATAAACCCATATTTTCGGAAAGGTATATAAAAACAAAATAAAGGACAATGGGCAAAAATGTATGGGACGTGGTACCCGCTCCAATAGTCATCATTAATATATCATTGAAAAGACATTTTGATGCACAAAAATGTCTACCATGGCGCTTGTCGCTATTCACGTTTGGGAAGCAGTAATCTCACTAAGTTTTATAAATGAGAATTTACTACAAACTATTTATATTAGTAAAATAAAGCTAGGATAAGATTGACTTAGACGATGATATAACACACTTAGGATTCTATTATTAAAAGAAGTAAGAAAACAAGCGTTCTTCAAATAAAAATCATATATTTTAGCAATAAGTGAGTAGATTTAAAACATTACATATCGGCATCAACTATAACAGCATTAAGGAAAGATGCCGGAGCAGTAAATCCCGTATGCCTCGCATAGCCTAGGTACCATACGATGGACACTATGTGTGCACAAGTGCCCATCGTACGTCGCCCGGTTAAACATGTGCAATATTGTTGGACAATAGTATTTGCACTGTTGATCAATATGTAACAAAAATATGTTTTTACACGGACATGTCGCGACTGGATTCGTCCACGCAAAAGCCAGGCATCTTCGTGTATACCATAGTCTGGCAGATCTTCAAGTGCTCCCTCTCTGTACGTTTCAATAATATACAGACCATTTGACAAATGCTCGGCACAGTAAGATCTTGCCAGCTTGAGTTGGTATGTACCTAGCGCTAGTAGAATTATATCCTCCTCCGTCATTGAAGGGAAGTTTTCTATCTGGCTCGCTTCTATCCTCTGAAAATCTACTCTTCTGTGATTAAGCCGTTTTCTCTCTACATACATATGCAGAAGATTCGGGGTATCTATTTTCTGCCTTATAATATTGACGAATTCGTCTGCGTGTATGCTATCCACGATGGGTTGGTGGAAGTGGTTCGTGATAGCTGCGGCTATCTTAAAATCGGTGAACATATTGGGCAATGACTTATTAAAATATTTTTGCCGCAAGAGCTTAAAATCACGCTTAAACCGGCCGTTTACCACTTCCACAACCCACCGGCATAGCGTTACCGATCGAGCTTCGTTGGATTGTTCAGTGGTCAGCTGTGTCTCTTGACGGTTCTTTGTTGGCGGGACATAGGATTCATACCCACATTCATCAATGAGGTCCAAGCTGTCCCTAAAACCTCGATCCAAGATAAAAGCATCGTTTGTTCGGAGTAACCAATGTAGTAGATGTTGTCCATCATTCATAATGTCGCTCATTATTTGCTCATCTGTTTTTGTTGCAGCGTATGGACCCATTACATCTAATATGTATCCATCAGTACATACAAGTAGGAAAGGTTTCAGTAGATTCTGAAACTTGTGTAAACTGTAGGACAATCTTTGGAATAAGAAGTTCGAGCTTTTATTTATGTAAATGTAAGTACCATCGCCAATCAATAATAACTTATCATTATTTTCATTTCCAAATAATGCTTTTGGTACAGTGAGATTTTTTTCCAATAATCGTGATCTGTCAATGTGATCCACTCCCAAATGCATACCGACATAATTGTTATTGAGACACTCCCTCACAATAACCAACAAACGTTCAAGCTTTCGTCGTGACATGTTAAATAATGTCGCAAGTCTTTCATCTGGGTCCCCTGTACGCAGTTTTGTAAGATAAATACCTAATGCAGTTCTCGGTTCCCTACATCTTTCATTTAGTGTAGGTGTTTGTACCAACATAGCATCAAACTCTTCACACTTGCGTCCTGTCCAAAAGTGCATCTCCTCGTTGGTTAAAGCGCCTCTCGTGTTGAAGTCTAGCCGAGGTCCACGTTGTAAGGTTGTAACGTTGCACCTTGCAAGTTACAATTTAAAAGAATTTAGTCTAAGAACCCTTAATAATAACAAACCTAAGTACACTTAAAACTATACTATTTACACAAAACTTACAATAAATAACCTAGTCTAGCAATTATAAGTAAACCTAACACTTAAATAAAACATTAAAATTAAATAATATTATACGGAACCTTCGAGCGTTTATTAACTTAAAGGGTCTTCATTCTATGCGCCCGCGCATCGCTAAAACGATCATTACCGAGCGTAGCCGAGAGGTGGCGATTCGGTTGGGCTCGGTAAGGACGATGACTAGTCAAACTGAGAGTGCTGAGGTGACGGCTGTGTCGCTCGCTCCGAACCTACTTAAATAATTTCGTAACTACAACGCTAAATCCCTCTAGGGTAAGTTTTCCATGTATTTCATTAGAAGTGCTAACTGTAAGGTGTTCCTAGAACCTCTTAAAACTAGTTTTCTGCTGTATTTCTTCCTATCTTCCTATCTGGGACACTGTGACCTTTGGACCTACGAAACGTGGTTCCGACAGCTTGCTTACGCTTCCATTTCTGTCTGGATTTCCAGGATTCTAGTCTACCATTTCAACCCTTTCATCACTTCGTGGTTCCGGTGTCAAGAAGGACGCTTGGAGAAGATCCTCTGCTGCAGAGTGACTCACGCCTACCCTACGCTGGAAGATAACAGAACCTGGAACTGGAGCCGTCAGTTGCGGGCAAAGTCTGAGACGGGACCACCATCATCCAGGAGACAGGAGTCTAGAAAACAATTCTGACATTTTAGCAAAATAAATAGTTATGTTCTCCGTATCACCCTGTGTTCTGTTACGTATCTCAGAAAATTAAGCGGTAGTCGTAATCAAACTGACTAAAATCCTCTATTAGCAAAGCTTTCAGCTCATCCCAAGTAGTAACTGAATCTTTTATACTACGATACCAATGTAACGCATCGCCTGTGAATATTTCTGTCGTATACAATAACAATTTGTTAGAGGGTATATTACGCGCAGTACTATACTCGTTTACTCTCTGCACGAAAGCGTGTACACAAGATTTACCGTTATATTTTAGTTTTTGTAGTTCACCAATGTGCGAGCGGTCACAATACATCGATACGTTAGGCACGGCATCCACAGATGTTTGAACACTTACAGTAGGCTCACAGGTAGGGTTAGCTAATTTATTAAATGCATCTAACTTATTAATTAATGATGTTAAACTTTTTGTCAGAGATTTAACTTTTTCAGAGTGTTTTGATTCCGAGCAATCAATTCTTTTTATGCGGTGATACAAATGATTACATAAAGCTTTAGTACGTTCGAACAGATTGGTATCAAACTTATCCTCTAATGATTTTACTCGAGATGTAAGTTCAATCATAGAAACTCCAACGCCAGAAATATCGACATCAGGTTCGATTCCAGATTCACAAATATCAGATGTAGGTATAATAGGTGTTAGTTTATTTATTTGTTTTCGAAGTTCGAGTACGGTTGATGCGGGTTCTTCACCTCTAATGAGCACTTCATACGTTAATTCATTTTTGTTGAGAAAAAAATATTTAATAGGGTACTTTTCCATGTTTTCCAGAAGAATGAAATAAATCAATGAATAAAAAAATGAATACAATGGAAGAATAGATATTATAAAGGGATATATATGGTGTCCTTTACAATTATGCAAGTATCTAGCTACCTTTTACGATAGGTGACAAGAGGAAATGTGAAAAATAAAAGTAAATAATGATAATGAAAGAAAAAAAAATGTAAATTAATAAATGATGTGAAAATTATGAAGAATTTAGCTGTGCGAACTGTTACGTATAACAAAATTGGTAATTTTCTTAAAGTAGGTTACAATAAATCAAAGTTCTTTAATTAGTGTAGGTAGGTACTTGGTGAGATTAAACGTTTTCAGTCACAATTATTAGAACCAATACGTAACAGCTAACAATAACCATAAACTAATAGGCATAGATAATGAGTAAGTGAAAAGAAAAGAAAAAAACAGTTAATAAGAAAGTACGTACCAGTTCGCTTTGCTGTAGAATATCACCTTTACGTTCACAGCAACAATGTAGGTAGATCGACCTAACAGCTGTATTTCGGAAAAAAAAAAAGGAATCAAGATATGATTCGGCCACTGGAAACACACGTTAAGGGCGCCACTGTGACACTTGCCCTTAGGGGGGTTGTCAGCAGGTAGGTATGTAGGGGTTTGTAAATAATAAGAGCTCAAAATTAGTACACTTATTATTTATTGCCTTTTCTTCCGTGGCCGTCTCACACTTGATTGCCGAGGGTAGAATGGATAGGGAACACTGGCCTGAACCGTCTCCTGGATGATGGTGGTCCCGTCTCAGACTTTGCCCTCGGCAATCAAGTGTGAGACGGCCACGGAAGAAAAGGCAATAAATAATAAGTGTACTAATTTTGAGCTCTTATTATTTACAAACCCCTACATACCTACCTGCTGACAACCCCCCTAAGGGCAAGTGTCACAAGGTCATTCTTAACATGTCACAAATGTCAGTAAACTGGTCTGTATTAAAATCATGAGTGGCATTACATGTTTGAGGTAGCTCATCCCAAACATTGTTCTCTAAGTGCTGTGTACACACTCTAGCACCATTTGGAATATAAAGCTTATATTCACAAAAGATGTGAGTTTTTATTGTTATCGGGATTCGATGGCGAGTTGTGTTTGGACAGCCGTTAAATATACAATGTCGTGGTGTGTTTGGAGCTCGTGTTACTCTGAAACTTGAAATTCCTGAACATTTTGCACTGCTTCCAACACTGCTTCCGGCATTGCTTCAGGCATTGCTTCAGGCATTGCTCCGGGCACGGCAGGGTTCGCAAGACTTATCACTGCATTATCAGCGGACTGCCAACATCGGTGACACACACGTCGTGTGCCATCGAACACCACCTGAAAGTAGTAAAAATACAATTGAATGTTTTTTTTTTTTTTGTATAAGTACCTTTTTTTTTAACTAAGTAAAAAAAAAACTGAGAAAACAATATCACGTATATTGACACGTATTTTGACTTTCGAAGGTCCGATGACTCCACACGTGCGCACAGTGTCCAGGTAATATCGAGTTAGAAAGGATAGGCCCTTTTGTTTGTATTGCTAACCTTTATCTATTGTTATGGGTAATGACCGTCTTAAATGGCATCAAATGTGCTTATTTAAAATGAAGAACATAATATACTTAGATTAAGAAAATAAACGACACGGACGAAGGGATGGTGAAATAAAACTACACTTAGATTATAATAATGGAAGTCCTTACCTCCAGAACGGCATGTTCATGAATAAACGCAGCGAACTCAGGGCGCGTTCTTGACAGATTAGCTGTCAAAACATGTTGTTGGTATCTTCTGGTATATAAAGCTCGCCGACACATTACACAGTTGAGACGTTCCATTGCGATATTCCAGTTCGAAAAGCAAATCAGTATAGTCCACAACACTAGCACAGGTCAACGTTAATAGCGGGTAACTAGTCCAGTAGGAGCGCAGGGGTCAGTAGTTAATAAAACCGAGTTATAAAAGCACAAAAGAAACTCAAACAGCAGCTAAACGTCGTCACAAGCGCAATACGAACGATCGACTGACGCGGACACCGACGCCTCCCTCACTGCTCCTGCGCACACCCCGCGCTCAGGAGCAGCGGGGCTCGAGTTAAAAGGAGGCCGGGTGCATGGTGAAGTCTGACGTAAAAGCATTATTAATAGAAAACATGAACGGAAAAATGCAGAAAATATTACCTTGGTACCTACTCATTATTTAAGTAGAGTAAGTGGTACCTAATATACTCGTATATGTATGTTTATCGCCGGGGCCACGGGACTGTCTAAACAGGTTACCGTGATCCGGGAACGCAAATGGCAACCGAAGGAATAGGGTTTTTATTAGTTAGTAAGACTGTCGTTTATCTCCAAACGCAATCAGATTTGAGACTGGCGGCTATAGTAAATATTGTTCCTCTTGGTAAGACCTTTTAAACGACACTACAACCATATCTATTGGAGCCGGGTACCATTTTGCTCATTCTCCTGTTTTTTTTTTTTTTTTTTTTATAATTACAATTTAACGAAGCTATAATAATATTAATAATACAAGAATGTGCTAAAATAAATATCGATAAAAATTATCGACCATCGCTTTCGACTCCCTAATTGCATGCGTGTGCATTGAATGTTCGCAAATAGCAAGTGTTTACAAGTGAAAGCCCCGCCCATTCTATGTATGTGTGCTATTAGAAATTGATTTAGTGTAACTGCTTTCTTCTTAGTGTGCGTGTTCAAATTTTAAGTGTGTGTCGTAAGTACACTATTTGTTAATGTTGTAATTATTTTGGTGGGAGATAAGCGGCCGCACTAGGATTCCTTACTATTCCGCAATGAAGGCATATCTCTGGATATCTATGTATATTTCAGTCTTGTTGCGCACGCGACTGAGTGCGAACGCGTTGACAGTGCCGTTGTGATCGGTGACTCATTGCAGTGAACGATGTCGGTTACGTTGAAGTGTAATAGTTGTAATGTCGTCATTAACGAACTATTGGCGTTCTTACGACATGTTTTGGATGTTATGGACGAAGAAAGTGTGCATCAGCTGTGTACTTCCTCTTTCACTGGGGAAGAAATAGTGAAAGCCAAGACTCTGCTGTTCGAGTCGTTACCTAGTGGGAAGAAGATGCCTGTGCGATGAAAGGATGGCAAGAAGAAACTGTCTCGGGACCTAGACGATATGATTTGTCTGCTGAAAGGAACAAATCCAGAGCTTTTTCCGATATTTGTGGCGAAGGAGTTGCACAAACTTCCCCCAGTCTCTTTTGATCATGTGGATGTTACCAGATTGCTAAAGGACATCGTAAAGTTGCAAAATAAGGTCAGTGTATTAGAAGAAAAAACCGTAACTATTAAAGAATTCGATCTATTTAAGCTAGAAGTAGAGAATATGAATCATTCATCGCTAGTGGACAATTACAAGATAGACATGAATGTAAACAAAAGAAGGGGAGCATGTTTGCAATAATTAATTCAAACTAATTTCCAACGTTAGTACAGAAGCAAGTGAAGATGACATTATTCGCTATATTAAAGACAAGACGAGTGAAATTGTAACACTAAAAAAGATTAACGTGAAGTCATTTAGAAGGTATAATGCGTACAAACTTTATGTTTCCAAACACAAGGCAGACTTGTTTTTAAACAACGAGTTATGGCCTGATGGAATTGTGTTTAGGCGTTTTGTACATTTTATGTATCGAACGAAATCTCAGGAGTCTAAAGTTATAGTAAATTAATGTTGTAATTTATGGATAGAAAAATTTGTAATAAATATCTTAAGTTAACTAGTTTTAACTGTAAGTCGGTTAAACGATCTATAGATAATATTAAGGATATATGTGTGTGGTCTGATTTATTAGCTTTACAAGAGACGTGGCTGCTTCCCCATGACATTCCAATGTTAGGACCAATAAGCCCTGACTTCGAGTTTACGGGTAAGTCAGCTGTGGATACTGCTGAAGGCTTGTTGAGAGGAAGACCACATGGGGGGGTTGCCATTCTCTGGAGGAAAGGCATTTTTGAGAAGGTCTCTGTTGTTGACTAGCAGTCCTCGGTTAACGGCTATTACAGCAACGTCAAAAGGTCGTACTATTATTGTATTTTCTGCGTACATGCCTACAAATTGTCCGGATAACTTACCAACTTTTACAGATGTGTTAAGTGAGATTAGTGCTACCATAGCGAGCTGTGATGTACAGAATGTTTTTATATTGGGTGATTTCAACGCTCACCCGCAAGAGATATTCTATAAAGAATTATTGAACTTTTGTTCTGACCAATCCTGGGTTTGTGCTGATGTAAAGAAACTGGGGGTGGATAGTGATACCTACACCTTTATAAGTGATGTGCACGGAAGCAGGAGATGGTTAGATCACTGTGTGGTATCTGTATCAGCTTGGCACACAATTGCAAATGTGGATGTATCGGAGGATGTTTACGTTTCGGATCATCTGCCGATACATCTGAATTGCGACCTAGAAGTTGTGAGGCCTAAATTGATGACTGGGGGCGCTGGCCGCGATTCTGTTTTTTGGGGTGAAAGAACTAAGTCAGAAACGCAAAGCTATCATAATTTATGTACCAGTAAATTGTGGGACATTGATTTCCCCCATGAGTTTGAAAGGTGCAGCGTTGGATCATGTAGGTTGGCTGAGCATAGAATTATTCTGGACAATATGTATGAACAGTTTGTAGAAATCCTATGTGCGGCGGCTAGGCAATCTGGAAGGACATCTGGAAGGGGGGCGCGGAGAGGTAAGCGAGTGTATGGGTGGAATGAGTATGTGAGAGACGCCCATCGCGAGGCCAGGTGTAGCTTTCAGACCTGGATACTGAACAATCGTTCTTCGTGTGGCCCGGTTTATGATGAAATGTATAAGAAGCGAAAAGTTTTTAAAAGTCGACTAAAATTTTGTCAAAACCACGCTGAGCAAATTGTAATGGATAGGCTAGCAGAACAACGAGCTAGTAAAGATTTTGGGAAATTTTGGAAGTCCACTGGTAAATTGAATGCGAAACCTGGCCTCTCTGCGTGTGTGGAAGGGATAAGTGCTAAGAAGGAAATTGCTAATGAGTTCAGGGACCATTTCAAAGTTCAGTCTCCTCTGGGTCCCTCAACCTTGGTGAATGATTCTGAGCCCATCAGTCCTGGCACGAAACCTTTGATAAGTTTCTCGAGCAAGCAGGTACTTGCAACCATTAACAACATGAAACGAGGCAAATCTCCAGGGCATGATGGGCTCAGCATTGAGCACCTGAGGCACGCAGGTGTACATTTGCCGCGAGTCTTGTCTATGTTTTTCACAATGTGTATTAGTCACGCGTACTTACCTGCTAATCTAATGAAGACCATCGTAGTCCCCATTGTGAAGAACAGGACAGGTGACATCTCGGACAGAGGTAATTATCGTCCTATTTCTCTTGCGACTATAATAGCCAAGGTGTTGGACGGTATGCTTGATTCGTGTTTAAGTAAGTATATATATCTTCATGATGCACAGTTCGGGTTTCGCCCCGGACTATCAACTGAGCTATTTTAAGTCTCAAGCATACCGCTCAATATTATAAAGATCACAGTACGCCGGTGTACGCCTGTTTCCTTGATCTCTCCAAGGCCTTTGATCTCGTTTCTTACGATGTGCTCTGGAGAAAGATGGGAGACAGGGGTATACCCGCGGAAATATGTGGGCTGTTCCAGTATTGGTATGGTAACCAAGTCAATCAGGTGAAATGGGATGATACAGTCTCTGAGCCGTATGGGTTGGAGTGCGGGGTGAGGCAGGGTGGTCTGACGTCTCCCAGGCTCTTCAACCTCTACGTGGATGACCTGGTAGTCGCACTCAGCAGCATGCGTGTCGGATGCAGTGTTGATGGGGTTAGAATTAACAACATCAGCTTTGCAGATGACATGGTGCTGCTGGGTCCGTCAGCGGGAGCAATCAGAGAGATGCTTAGAACGTGTGAGACCTACGCTGTCGCACATGAATTAAAATATAATGAAAAAAAAATGTGAATACACATGGTCTTTGAGGTCAGCGGCAAACGCCGTGGAGAGGGATCCGAGTTGCTTATTAACGGGTCACCAATTAATAGGGTGTCAACTTTTAAGTACCTAGGGCATTGGCTTGCCGCTGGCCTCAGGGACAATGTAGACATTGAGAGGGAGCGCAGGGCTCTAGCGGTGCGGTAATATGTTGTCCCGTAGATTTGCGCGGTGTACAGACCAAGTCAAAGTAACACTTTTTAAGGCTTACTGCCAAAGTTTGTACACGGGCAATCTATGGGTCAATTATACTAAGAGATCGCTGGATGCCCTGCGCGTCCAATATAACAATGCTTTCAGGATGTTGTTGAGGCTGCCTCGATACTGTAGCGCGTCTAATATGTTTGCGCAAGCCCGCACCGACGGCTTCTATGCTATTGTACGCAAAAAAACAGCGTCGCTTCTGAGGAGAGTGAGAGGCAGTCAAAACAGCATCCTGAAAACTGTAGCCGAGAGCTTCGGCTCTCCGATTGTACAGCAGTTTGTGCGGAGGTTGATTGTTACTAACACTAGGCAATAAGTTATTTTTTGTATGTTACTAACACCATATGGATAATTGTGTCCGAAATAAAGCAATTCTATTCTATAGAAATACATTTCTGTTGCCGCTATAACAACAAATATCTGTGAAAATTTCAACTGTCTAACTATCACGGTTCATGAGATACAGCCTGGTGAGAGACGGACAGACGGACGGACAGCGGAGTCTTAGTAATAGGGTCCCATTTTACCCTTTGGGTACTGAACCCTAAAAAAACATTATTTAAAACATTTTGAAATGTTTGTCATTAATATTATGTTACATACTCGTACCTGCCATATAACCAAGTGTCACGCCGACAGACTTGCTAAACACTTGTGTGCAAAATTTCACTTTCATCTTAGGGATCATCGAGGGTACCACATGTTGAGCGGTCAGCTTATGGGCTAGCTTTACACCCTTGTATGAAGGGCTTTTCATAAAAAGTTTTTTTTTGTGAGACCATTTTGCTGTGAATATCTTGCCATCCATTACAAATTTTAGATCCTTATTTAATAAATTATTTCGTACACCCAGGTGGATCATAGATAGGCACAATTTTGTGACTGTTCACTTCAAAAAAGCCACCTAAATAATTTAGATTTTTTCGAAGATTCGTTTCTTCCATCAGCTGATTAACAGCGGCATGATTTGTGCTTTTTTTGCTTGGACGCCCACATATTATCGACCTTGCTAAAATTACAAAAAATACAATTATGGTAATCAGAATACATAGTGTCAATGATCCAAACTAAATACGCTGATTTATAAAATTTGGCTTGTTACCATAGGTTATCTGCAGTACAATACATACTATGATAGTCAACCGTAATTTTTATTAAGTACTAGCTGTCCGCCCCGGCTTCGCACGAGTAGCGCTAAGTACTTATCTACGGCGCACCTACCTACCTACCCTACCAACATACCCTACCTACATACCCTACCTGCCTACCCCACCTACCTATCCTACCTACCTACTCTACCTACCTACCTACCCTACCTACCTACCTACCTACCCTACCTACCTACCTACCTACCTACCTACCTACCTACTTACCCTATCTACCTACCTACCCTACCTGCCTAACCTACCTACCTACCCTACCTACCCTACCTACCCTACCTACCTACCTACCTACCCTACCTACCCTACCTACCTACTTACCCTACCTACCCTACCTATATAGCTACCCTTTTCTTTTCTTTTTTTAAACCGGGATAAAAAGTATCCTGTGTCCGTCATCAGTCAGCACTCGCTGAGACTCTTTAGACACATAAAAGTAGGTACCTACCGATTAATATTAGTGATAAAACGGAAACTCGTTTGTCTGGATACGGATGTAAACATATATATGGGCGCCAAACCATTATAAGGGTAGTTCTTCAAAAAGTATTCTCCGCGTAACTTTCATGGCGATTTTTTTTTTTTTGAATAATCTACAAATAAATGTACACACATTTAAGTCGATGTGAAAATAATACGTATTTTTTTATTTCTTATGAATCGGTGCATAAACTACAGAAATATTCTATTTTTAAATTTCTGTGCCCACGAAAGTTACGAAAGACGGCACGAAAGTTACAGACGTATTTTCTACAAGCAAATTATAGTTTAATATCCTTATTTTTTCTCAAATTTCCAGGTTATAAAATAAAAGACTAACAGACTTTCATGTAAATTTTGGATGGTATCATATAAGTATCTTTTTTGTTTTTTAAATTTTATTCTTTGCTACAGAAGACTTTCATGTAAATTTTGCATGGTATCATATAAGTATCTTTTTAGTTTTTTAAATTTTATTCTTTGCTACAGATTCGTTTTTGCCAGCGCACATTCTGCTGTTTTCGTCGTTTTCATAGAAGTTTCGAACGTCAATTTCTAGTTGGTTTTTATGATTATAAATAGGAATTTCATGTTCGCCATGTTCAATTTGCTCATTGTTCTGACATGAAGTTCGAGTCGAGTTCGTTTTCTGTATTCCTTCCTTTAAAGAATAATATGTTTCTTCTCATTCTTGATAACTGTTTTCGGTATATATTATTTAATATTTTAAGCTCATTTTTTTATGCATAAATTTTCTATCTTTATCATTTGTGACAACATTTTTCAAAAGATTTTCTTTTGCAGGTAAGTTTTGACTTTAAATACTGTGTAGCGCGTTTTAAATTGGTGGGACTACTTAAATCGGAAGAAGTACAGCTTGAAATGATTGAATTAGTACTTAAGGAATGCGAAAAAGTTGAACTATCTGAGTCATCATCATAGTGCGGGGAAGCTGTACGATCATCATTTAGTCTTAACCTCGTCGGGCGCATTTTAAGAGGTCTTGTACATGCAGGTGTGTCACATTTGGCAGCAGGCGTTGGTTGCGACGCAAGAGCCAAAGATGTTGGTTCTTGCAATGCAGGGAAGAACCCAGTGGCAGGACCCAAAGAAACTCCTTCAGAAGAACATGAAGCTTCAATGTGTCGTTTATACTGTCTAGTAACCCGTCTTGAAATGAAGTCGCTTTTTTGAGATCCAGGCGATGAAGCTGGCACTAGTTGAGGAGTAGGTGATTTAGGAGAGCACAGTGGGTCTTCAACTAAATTTGGAGATTCGGGGCACTCGATCATATTTTCCTGAAGAGCAACGTTCTCTCGCTCTTTTATTCTTTGACGAAAAAGTCGGCTTTTTATGCGGTTTTTCTCTCTCACGGCGCTTTTACTTCTACTACTCATTTCACAAACTGGGATGGCAAACCTCTTCTTTACCTTTTCTTTTGTCGTATCTTTCTCATGCCTTCATTTTTACTGCATTGTGTAACTCTGTATCATTTTTTATTCTTCCTCGTCTTCTTATCTCTGCTAGACGCTTTTTCTCCCGTCACTTCTTTCCACTTTGCGGTGCCATAGTTTCGCTTTGAACGTAATCTGAAAATAATTTTAACCAGAAAAAATTAACACAATTGCTGTGAGTAATTAATGTAGGTAAAGTACAACGCAAACAGAAAGTATGACACTGACGTTGGGACTGGATACAATTGGTAAAACAGCCCAGTTTGGGGCGGGAATAATCGTTAAATTGGCTACGAAAAAACCTACAAACAGAAACAAATACCTACTACGAGTCGTTAAAAGAAAAAAATTGAAATACATACATGCATAAACACTTATACAAATACATGACCCCTTTTTTGAGCTTCGCGATAATCGAGTAAATGCATCTGCAGCGTCACAAGTAATCTAAAGTTATCATTCAATGGAGATATGTAACTTTCGTGGTGCGCTAGCTAACTTTCGTGGACAAATAACCACGAAAGTTGTGCCACGAAAGTTACGAAAGTTTCACGTTTTTGAGAATTACGATTAAACTTATAGGTAAATAAACAAACAAAGTACTTGGGAATAATCTCGAAGATCTATCTTATTCCTTAATACAAAATGAGTTGGAAAATTATAAGCATTATCCTTCAAACTTTGCGCATGAAAGTTTCTAGACCAAGACTACTTGAAAATATTCAAAGAATAACTCACCTCGTATTTTTTTGTTTAGGAGCGATGAACGTACGTGTCTCTTCCACTGACGCCGGGGTACTACTGAGCTTTCGCGCAGCTAAAACGTGTAGCGACAAATGGGCGCTCTTATAAGATAGGTGCAGTTTTGTTGCGCGCTCTCGAAACTAACAAAATCGTGTGACAGAGACATAATGCCTATTAACTATTGTAAAATAGAGATAAAATTAATATTCTTTGATAATTATGATGCATAGTTAAATACCATTAATTTGATGTATTACATTATATGCTTATGAATTGAACACAAAAGTTATCAACGTTTGCCGTGAGCGCGAACAGAGTGTGACGCGCGAAAAACACCGATTTTGCTCCCGTTTTCGACATTCATTTTTTTTTTTTATAAATATTATAAATTATTTTAGATGTTTAATGTTTAAATTATGTACACATATAAATAAAAAATAATCTTTATTTGGTCCTAAGACTGAATGGTTAATAGGTTACTAATTAAGACCGTGTGACCGCGTTTTGAGGGACCTCGAAGAACTACCCATAAGATTTTAATTTTAAGCTTGTTTTGTTTATTTTGTACTTAATCTGACTTCCATGTTATTTATTGAATTAATACTTCTATTTCCGATTATGTCATGTTAAGCAGGTATTTAATAAAATATTGTTGCTTCCGGTTAAATTTATATAAAGTTAAGTTTCTATTTTGATTACTTCCTTTTGATTTATTTAAAATATTGTTGTTTCCGGTTGAAATTATTTAGTTTCTGTTTTGTTACTTTTCAAACTTCCTTTTGATTTATGTTGGTATTTAGGATTTATCTGGACACATCCGCTTGAATTATTAAAATGTAATATTAATAAGGATTTATCTTGACACATCCGCTTGAAATGATTAAGATGTAATTTCCTTTCGAGTTAATATGAATAAGGATTTATCTTGACACATCCGCTTAAATTATTTAAAATGTAATTTCCTGTACAATTAATGGAATTGTGGAGAATGGAGGAATTATTTTGACATATCCGCTTGATTTGTATTAATTCTATTTGGCGGCAAAGTTTCGCGGGGCGGTAAAGTATAGCGGCAAAGCTTGGCGGTTATTTTGTGTATAAAAACTGTTGTAAATTGGAAAGACATTATTTGTTCACTGTTCGAGGAATAAACACCCTGATTGGAAGTAAGGAATTTTAATTGTGTTCTTTTAAAATATTTTCCTGCCATTTTTATTTTCTGTGTACTTGTGATATATATTGACATATTGGTGCAAACCAATATGTCTGACTCTGGCAACGACGGCGATGATGCGCCGACAGCAGCGGTGGGATCCACCTCGCCCCTACTGAGGTCTTCTGGATTCCGTGTCCGCAAACGAGTGCAAACCGCCCAGCCAGACCCAACATTCTCGATGGAGCAAGTGATGAGTCTGGTGACATCAATCACGAAGCAAACCACATCAAGTGCCGTGACCGCAGCGCTGTCCGCTACCCCAGCGCATTCACGGGATCGTGGCAATTTCTACCTACCGCCATTCGATCCCGATGTGCGCTCACACGACATCAGAGATTGGTGTGCCAATATTGACCAAACCATCGCAACTATTGGCATATCACCGCATGAAGCTCGCATGAAGGCAATACTGCAGCTGAAAGGAAGAGCAAAGACGTGGGCTGATACTTGGTCCCTGCAATCTACCACGTGGGAGCAAGTTAAGCAAGACCTGATCCATACGTTCGGTGAAGAGTTCCGTTATGCTGACGACGTCCAGCGGTGGCGCGACTACACGTCGGACCAGGCGAGCAGCTACGCCGACTACGCAACCACGGGATGGACGCTGTTCAAGAGAGTGCGGCCGGAAGCCGCAGACACAGAGGTAGTTGATGCGCTTATCACTGGTATCTATCCTGATTTTGTGAAATGTGAATTGTTACGTAATACGCCTGACTCTTTGCCCAAACTAGTCTCCGTTCTGAAAACTTTTCGTAAACGTGACCGACCAAAAACTGACAGTACAGACAAAAATCATCATAAAAAACCCCGGCTTTCGGAAAACGCTGATTCGTTATTAGGACGGTCGCCAATTTGTTTTAAATGTTAAAAAAAACTGGTCACCGTGTTCGTGATTGTAACGAAAAATTTACACAAAATACAGACTCTAATATTTCCGAAAAGCCTGCCTCTCAGGCTACGCCACATAATCAAAATTTCATTGAGTGTAATTATTGCCATAAAAAGGGTCATTTAGAGAAAACTTGTTTCCGTAAGCAAAATTACATAAAATCAAAATCAACCGATCAGAAATCTGTAAATTGTTGTGGTCCTATAAATCGTTGCACGATAACCGTCAAAATTTGAGCTAACTTATATCCTTGCCTATTTGATTCCGGCGCAGATTGTTCGTTAGTCCGTAAAAGCATTTCTGGTTCGATTCCGGGCAAAAGGAAGACTGTCAATACCGTTTTCAAGGGAATAGGCGGCGTGAATGTCTCATGTTCCCAGAGTATCTCGGCTATTGTCGAGATCGATCAAGTTAGTGTAGAATTAGAACTATTTGTTGTAGAATATTTTAATTGGCTATGATTTAGTGCAAATTCCTGGTCTTGCTATCAAATTAATAGATAAAAACATGACTGTCTCGAGACATATGACTATTAATGAATGTTCTTTAGTCGAGTCGGAAATAAAACTAAATACCGACCTTGCAAACCCTACTACGTCAGAAAAGTTAAATTCAATTTTAAACAATTTTAAAGACAATTTCACTTTTGGTAATAAAGTTTCCGAAGTAAAAACTGGTCAATTGACTATTAGATTAAAAAATAACGATAAAATTGTTCAATGTAGACCCTACAGAATGTCGCCAATGGAACGGGAAAAGGTCAAAGACATTTTAAACGATCTTAAACAAAACGGTATAATCCGAGACAGCTCTTCTCCTTTTAGCAGCCCAATTTTATTAGTTAAAAAAAAAGATGGAACTGACCGATTATGCGTTGACTTTCGGGAGTTAAATGCAAACACAGTTAGGGATAATTTTCCATTACCATTGATTGCCGATCAGATTGATAGGTTAGGTAAAGCGCGTTATTTCACTAGTTTAGATATGACTGCAGGGTTCTATCAAATACCAATTTCAGTAGATTCTATAGAAAAAACCGCGTTCGTTACACCTGACGGCCAATTCGAATATTTACTCATGCCTTTTGGGCTGTGCAATGCGCCGTCTGTTTATCAGCGTGCCATTAACAAAGCTTTGGGTGACTGTAAAGATAAGATTGCTCTAGTTTATGTTGACGATGTCCTTGTAATTTCTGCAACTATAGAAGAAGGATTAACGAACTTGGAATTAGTTTTGGAAAGATTAACTAATGCAGGTTTTTGACTAAACATAAAAAAATGCTCATTTCTAAAAAAAACTGTTGAATATTTAGGAAACATAATAGAAAACGGAACCGTTAAACCTAGTCCCAGAAAATTAGATGCCCTCTCTAAGTCTGTTGTACCAAAAAATATTAAAGAATTACGGCAATTTAACGGCCTAGCTGGTTATTTTAGAAAATTCGTGCCAAATTTTTCCAAAATCATGGCCCCTTTATATGAATTAACTAAATCTGGCGTACCTTGGAGGTGGACCGAAAAGCAGGAAAATGCCCGTAAGGAAATAATTAGTAGACTTACATCTTCTCCACTCTTGACAATTTTCGATCCTGATTTACCATGCGAACTCCATACAGACGCTAGTTCTCTAGGTTATGGTGCAGTTTTGATTCAGCGGCATGATAAGAATCCTCATGTCATTGGTTATTTTAGTTTGAGAACCACCAATGCTGAGAGCAAATACCATTCATATGAGCTCGAAACATTGGCTGTCGTCAAAGCTATTAAACATTTCCGCCACTTTTTGTATGGTAGATGTTTTAAAGTAGTAACAGATTATAATTCGCTGAAAGCATCCAGAACCAAAAAAGAACTACACCGCTGGTGGGCATTTTTGCAAACTTTCCAATTTGATATTGAGTATAGAAAAGGTGACAGACTTTCTCATGCCGACTTTTTCAGTCGAAATCCCTTAGCGAGCCCCTGTAAAATTCCTAGCGAGAATTTCACATTGCAATTTTCGGTAAACTCTTTTACACTTGATCACAACTGGCTCCTAATAGAACAAAAACGTGATCCAGTTCTTAAAAACATAGTCGAACAACTTAATTTGGATACAATCCCAAAAGACATTGCTGACACTTATGTCATATTGCAAGATAAATTGCTTAGACGTAAAGTTCAAATTGAAAATAAAACTCGTAAACTTATTATTGTGCCACGTAATTATAGATGGAATCTGATTTCCCACTATCATGATAATCTTCAACACTTCAGTTGGGAAAAGGTTCTAGCTCAATTAAGATAACAATATTGGTGACCCAATATGTCAAAAATAGTTCGACGGTTTACTGAAAATTGCGTCAGTTGTAGAATTCGTAAAGGTATGTCGGGTGCTAAACAAGTTACCCTTCATCCTATAGATAAAATTGCAATTCCCTTTCACACCGTACATGCTGACATAACTGGGCGTATGAACGGTAAACGTAATAACGCTGAATATGCGTTTGTGTTTATTGATGCCTTTACCAAATATACTCTACCAAATAGACTTTTGTCCTGATCTGTTATGAGTCTATTTGGGGTGCCAAAAATTGAAATTACTTCTTGCAAACAAGAAGTGGCTGTATCAGATGTTCGATCATTGGTATAAATTAAATATTTTATTTCAATTTTTGGCACCCCAAATAGACTCATAACAGATCAGGACAAAAGTATGACTTCATCTGATTTCAAGGATTTTTGTCATCGTTTCGGTATTGAACATCACGTAGTAGCTAAAGGCGCTAGTCGGGCAAATGGTCAGGTAGAGCGTATTATGAAAATCATCAAAGATAATATGTCGGTTGTGGAGCTTAATAAACAATGGCACACTGCTATTCGAGATTTACAGTTGGCTATTAATTCTACCGTTTCTAAAAGTACAGGTAGATCTCCCATGGAATTATTGTTTGGAAAAAAATGTTCGCCACCGGGTATTAAGCTCTTACAAATCGATGATGATGAACCAATTGAAGATCTTAATACTGTTAGATCATTATGTAAATTAAGGATGGACGAGCGATCATTTCGAGACAAGTTAAGATTTGATAAAGGCAAAGCTCAAATCAAGCCTTTTGTAAAGGGGGATTTTGTCTTAATGCATAAGCATGAAAGACATACGACTAAACTTGGTCCTAAATATGAAGGTCCTATGGAAGTTCTAGAAGTGTTGCCCAATAATCGTTACAAAGTAAAGCATGTCAATTTAAGAGGATGTTCCGAAAAGATCGCTTGTCATGATTTTTTGAGACCGGCACCTCTGGCTCAAAATGATCCATATATGGATGACAATGATAATTAACCGTCCGTATGGGCGTATGATTTGTAAATTAGCTTAGCAACTCCACTTTCCTCCCTATTACGCTGGCTGGCCACCATGCGTATCCCTTTTCCTGGTCTTAGGGCTATACCCCAGGCGGGTGATGCCATATGGTATGGCTAGATCCAAGGCGGGTGATGCCGTGTTAGGGGGCTATATCCCAGGCGGGTGATGCCATATGGTATGGCTAGATCCAAGGCGGGTGATGCCGTGTTAGGGGGCTATATCCCAGGCGGGTGATGCCATATGGTATGGCTAGATCCAAGGCGGGTGATGCCGTGTATTTTTGGCTAAGCCCGAGGTGGGTGATGCCGTCTTGATGTAAAATGTTTTACAGCGCAGAGAGCGCGCTGGATCAGAATGGCCGTATGGGCGCCAAACCATTATAAGATTTTAATTTTAAGCTTGTTTTGTTTATTTTGTACTTAATCTGACTTCCATGTTATTTATTGAATTAATACTTTTTAAGGGGGTGAGCGAGGGTATCTTGATTCAAAGACGTGTCCGGATGATCTGTGTTTATTTGGTAAATTGCCCTCTTTATATTTACATTCATTCTAGTACAAGTAATGCTTAGCCTAAGATATTTACAAATTTATATTTGATAGCATTCGTCAGATGTCGCTCGATGCGCCGCGCATGCGCCGCGCATGCGCGGAGCGCGCACAGTCGAGGCGCGCGCATCGCGCCTCGCACCTCGCGCCTCGCTAGACTATAAGTAGATGCAGGCGCGCCGCGCGCGTCCTTTCCTCGGGCTGCCGGCGTTGCGTGAAGATCTCTGCGTGTCATCGCGTCGTGTGTCGCCCTGTTGCACCGCGTGGTTTCTACCTCTGCTGCTTCGGTGATCTTCACGCATGTCGTCAGCCTTGAGCCCAAACGTTCTTTTCAGAGCGAACTTCTTATTTCTTATCAGAGTCACATACGTCCTTTTCAGGGCGGTCTTCTTCACTGTTTCTTAATCGAATTTGTCAAAACGCAGGTAGGTATCAGTTATGCAGGAGGTACGGTAAAGGTATGGTTGGTTCTGGTACTGGAGGTAAATGACTAGCTCTGTGTCACTACATCACTCCCCCCTAAGTGAAGCGTACATTCGGTTTCACAGTGCGGCCGGTTCTTGTGACGTAGGAATGTTTACTGGGTGCGTTGGATGTGTGCGTGTCTACTGATGGGTTACCATGACTTTGAGTCGGCGCATGTGTCGCAGGCGACGACGGCGAGTTCGACGTTGTTGTCTCTGTGTCGCCTTCGTTGTACATATACGCCGGCTTCAATCTATCGACTGACACGATGGCGGTGCGACGAGGTAGGCGTAATGTAAACAGCTTTCCTTCTTTGCTGCGTTGTATTATCTCGAACGGGCCGTCGTAAGGTGGTGTGAGTGGGCTGCGTACAGTGTCGTTTCTCAGAAACACGTGCGTGCATGTTGCGAGATCTTTGTACACGAATGTGTTCGCGTTTGTTGATTGGCTTCTTTTCTCTGGCGATAGCGACGACATCGTTTCACTCAGCTGACGTACGAATTCAGCGTCTTCAATGTTCGGCGTTGTAGGCACGAAGAAATCGGACGGAATGCGTAGTGTTGTACCGTACGTCATTAGGGCTGCGCTGACGGAGGTATCTTCGCGAAGTGCGGTACGTAATTCTAGGAGGACTGTAGGTAGTTCCTCGCTCCACCGTGTCGCAGCTGCTCTCGCCATCAATGCGGACTTTAGTGTGCGGTGCCATCGCTCGACTTGACCATTCGCTTGTGGGTGGAATGCAGTGGTGCGAATGCGATTGATGCCGAACTTCTTCATCAGCGATGTGAATAGCGCAGACTCAAATTGTCGCCCTTGGTCTGTCGTGAGTCGTAACGGGCATCCGAATCGTGATATCCACCCGTCGTATACGGCTTTTGCGACAGTCTCTGCGGTGATGTCATGCGTAGGGATCGCTTCGGGCCACTTGGTGCAGCGGTCGATCATCGTGACTAGGTATCGGTAGTCATTAGATGGAGGTAGTGGTCCGACGATGTCAACATGGATATGTTCGAAACGCGTTGACTCTTTGAAATTACTGAGCGGGCTCTTCACGTGTCGTATAACTTTCGCGCGCTGACAGCCGATGCAGGCCCTTGCCCATGTAGTGACGTCTTTGTTCATGGAAGGCCAGAAGAATTTTGATGTCATTATTTTCCTTGATGTTCGTACCCCGGGGTGGCTTAGGTCATGTTGCGCTTTGAAGGCGGCAAAACGATAAGCTTGTGTTAAATACGGTCGAACGTTTTTTGTTGATGTTTCGCATAGTATGGGTCGTTGGACTCCAGGCATAGTCAGTCGGGTGAACTTCAGCTTGGGGTTGTTCAGGCACGATCGTAGTTCTGAGTCATCTTCATATTCTTCAACCAGTTTATTGTAGTCGATAGTCGAGTTTAGTAGTTCGACTTCTTCTATCCGTGATAACGCGTCAGCTGCCTCGTTTTTATCGCCGTGAATATAAATAATAACGTGATATTTGAACAGAATTGGCTTATATAGTGAAGTTGTCGTTCTCTTCTCGGCGTGTCGGTACTGCTCGGCGTTCTTGTGAGTGCGTACGTTAGAGGTTTGTGATCGGTGTATATTATTAGTTCGTTGCCCTCTATTAGCCGTCGTAGATGTTGGACAGCGGTGTACATAGCCAATAATTCGCGATCGTACACGCTGTAGCGTCGCTGCGTCTCGCTCATTGTCTTTGAGTAGAATGCGAGAGGTTTCCACACGTTGTCGACTTTTTGTTGAAGAACGGCGCCGATGCTAGTGTTCGATGCGTCGGTAAACAAACATAGCGGTGCGCTAGGTATCGGGTGCGTTAGCGTAGTTGCCTCGAGTATGCTTTGGCGGCATTTCTCGAACGCTTCTTCGGCTTCAGGCGTCCAGGCGATTGGTGATTTATCGTTCTTTTTGCTATTATGTAGGTATTTGTTGAGAAGGTTTTGGTGTTCGGCTTGATGAGGTAGGCAACTTCGGTAAAAGTTTAGCATTCCCAAAAATCTTCGTAATTCTTGAATCGTTGTTGGTTTCGGGTAGTTGGTTATAGTTTGGATGCGGTCTTGTGTGGGTTTGATTCCTTCTTGTGTTACTTCATATCCGAGAAATTGGTATCTTGTTCATGCCGAACTCGCATTTTTCGATATTTAGTGTAACGCCGTAGTTGTTCAATCGTTTGAGCACTTGATGTAGGTGGCGCTGATGCTCTTCTTCATTATTTGAGTAGACGAGTAAATCGTCGACGAAACAAAATACAATATCGTCGAGTCCTCGCAATACTTCGTGCATAAAACGTTGAAATGTTTGACCCGAGTTGCGTAGGCCAAACGGCATGCATGTAAATTCGAAAAGACCGAATGGCGTTGTAATGGCAGTCTTGGCAGCGTCTTCTTCATTTATTGGTATGGAATAATAGGCCATCTTCATGTCGAGTTTCGAAAAAACTTTCTTCCCATGTAGTTGGTACGTAAAGTCTTGCATTCTCGGAATTGGGTAGCGGTCGGGTACAGTCGCGGCGTTAAGTCTTCGGTAATCGCCGCATACACGTAATGAGCCATCTTTTTTCTTGACGACGTGTAATGGGCTGGCCCATGGGCTTTTAGAAGGTTTACAAATACCCATCTCCATCATCTTCTCAAATTCAATTTTTGCTGCGTTGTACTTGTCCGGAGGAAGTGGGCGTGGCCTTGAGTAAATAGGTTGGCCTGTTGTTTCTATGTGGTGTTTCACGTCGTGTTTTGCAGAAGTCTTGAGTGATATGGGTCGCAGAACATCTGGATACTTCCTCAGTATGTCGTGGTATGCATGGTTACGGTCGATTAAGTAGATGGCTTCTTCTGTGGCTTGAATTCTTATGGTGTTCACGGCGAGATCGGTAACGCGGTCGATGAGTTTCCGATGATGTAAATCGACTAGTAATTTGTGATTTACTAGGAAATCTGCGCCCAGTATTGATGTCTTGACGTCAGCGACGACGAATGTCCATTTAAAGCTTCTACGTAAACCTAGGTTGAGCTCGAGTGTACGCTCTCCGTAGGTACGTATTTGTGTGCCGTTTGCTGCGAATAATTTGTAGGTACTGTCTACCGGCTTCGAATATTTCTTGTTTTTTGCTGCTAAAACTGATATGTCAGCTCCGGTGTCAACGAGAAACTTCTCTCGGTTGTTGATATCGATGATGCAGAGGCGGTAACTTCGTTGGCTTACATCGACTTCCGCCACAGTCGACGTAGGTTCTAGTTTTCCTTTTTGATTCTAGAACAAGGTGATTCGAATTTGCGTGCTTCGTCACCGAATCGGTAATGATAGTAGCACACCCAATCAGCGTCGCCCGGTTTGCTTGATCCGCGGGAATTTTGGCGCGAAGTACCGCGGCGGCGCGACCGCGATGTGTAGCGAGAATGGGAGCGAGAGGGGCGGGCGTGCGCCGCGCGTTGCTGCTGGTTTGCACGTAGCTCGGCGATTTCAACTGATAACCTCTCGATTTGCTTTGATAGCATATCCACTTGCAAATTCGTGATGGCTGATGATGAGTGATGACTTCCGCAGCTTGGCGCGGTTGTTGTGGAGACTGCGGCCACTGATGCTGGTTCGAAGTGTTCCATCATTTTGTCGGCCATCGCAGCCAGGACTTCGAGTGTGGATTCTGTGTTCACAGAGATCACGGCGCGAACTTGCGTGGGTAGCTGATTGAGCCACATCACTTTGAGCGCTTCGTCTGACATAAGTTTGCCGCTCAAATCGCGCATCTTGCGTAGTAGTTGGCTAGGCTTCTGGTCGCCGAGTTCGACCCCGGCGAGCAATTTTTGCAATTGGCGATGGTCCGACTCTTGGTATGTCGATATCAGCCTGTTCTTCAGTGTGCTGTATTTTCCCGTGGCAGGTGGATTCAGAATTATGTCACCAATCTGCTCCAAATCACTGTAGCCCAGCAGTGGGACGACGATATTATTACCAATTTAAGGGGTGAGCGAGGGTATCTTGATTCAAAGACGTGTCCGGATGATCTGTTACTTCATCAACAATAAGTTGTTTATATTCTATGTTCATGATCATTAATATTAAATTTCGATGGTGGCGATGAGTTAAGAAATGAATAGTAATCTCAGTAGGATTATATTTGCGCCTTAATGCACCTATACATGGGTGATCGTAGAACTTGATCAGTAGGTCATTTCTCATTTTAGAAGTTAAGTGCTTAAAATAGGAGAGTCTATACTGGTTTAGTTTCAGCAGTTTTTTATCTGATGTAGTGAGTAAATTTCTTCCTATATGACTCTCGCCGATTATATCTTGGATTTTTGGGTGGTTGGAGGTATCTTTAAAAATTGTTACATAAAATTCATGATTGTGGGGGTGACTAGAAGCAGATTTGTGAACATTACAGACGTATCCATAATGCTTGAGAGTTAATCTTAATTTTGAAACCTGATCGGGATTAAATAAGAACATCTTGTTCACCAGAAGTCCATTCTCAGATAGGAACTCACTTACGATGGGAAGATAGGTTTCTATCTTATCAAAGTTAGACATATCAGTTTTTAATTCAGCATCCATTGACCATATTGATACGGAATCACCCAGTTTCCTCAGCAATAAGGAAAGCTTATTTACAAATGCGGTCTTTGTTATATCAGATTCTCCAAGACAAAGTTCTCGCAACCCCTGTAATCTCTCAAGAAGATTACAAGTGTCTCCAATGAAAGCAGGAGGCTCACAATTTAATGCATTTTCTTTCAACTCTACTGTATCGGTTTGTAATGTATTATAGATGAGTTTAGATTCTGAGAATGTATGGGCTAGAGTATGAAGTATCCCTCCTGAACCCTCTGCGAGTGCGACAATTAAACCATCTTCTTTCCAAATTTCAGGATAATAATCTAAAACTTGCAACATTTTAGAAGCAGATGTACTGATCTTCCCAACAATTCGGCATATATGGTGGATATATCTAGTCCAGATAGGACAATTAGAATTATCAACTATTTCTAAACAATTCGAACTGAAAAGGAATGTGTCCTTGTTTCTGTTTGGTGTTGATGGAATTCGTGGGATTGGTACTTTGTTTTCTCTGGTCTTGATCTTTTCTGATAACGGGGATGTAGGCCCAATCAGCTCATTTATCATGCCTTTCAAATCTCTCCAAACTGAGATAGCATCATTTTCGTCGTATGGAACCTCGAGGGTAAGGTATCTTCTCTCATCTTCGCTTAATTTTTTATTCCATTCACATGTAGTCTCTCCGCCTAGTGTTGGAAGTCTTCTAATTCCCATTAATTGGTGACCCCTAAATATAGAATAACAGTCAAGCAAGAAAATGTCAAAGGACGACCAGAGCGAGGATTTCTGCGATGCCCACGGTGCCGCTACGGTGAAGAGCGACGTCGCTGCTATATCGCTGCCTGCGCGTTTGCCATCATTTTACCGGCAAAACCCTCGACTATGGTTCGCGCAATTCGAAACCGCCATCGCCGGAAGCAAGATCGGAGAAGATCAGAAATTTAACCTCGACGTCCCACTGCTGGGCTACAGTGATTTGGAGCAGATTGGTGACATAATTCTGAATCCACCTGCCACGGGAAAATACAGCACACTGAAGAACAGGCTGATATCGACATACCAAGAGTCGGACCATCGCCAATTGCAAAAATTGCTCGCCGGGCTCGAACTCGGCGACCAGAAGCCTAGCCAACTACTACGCAAGATGCGCGATTTGAGCGGCAAACTTATGTCAGACGAAGCGCTCAAAGTGATGTGGCTCAATCAGCTACCCACGCAAGTTCGCGCCGTGATCTCTGTGAACACAGAATCCACGCTCGAAGTCCTGGCTGCGATGGCCGACAAAATGATGGAACACTTCGAACCAGCATCAGTGGCCGCTGTCTCCACAACAACCGCGCCAAGCTGCGGAAGTCATCACTCATCATCAGCCATCACGAATTTGCAAGTGGATATGCTATCAAAGCAAATCGAGAGGTTATCAGTTGAAATCGCCGAGCTACGTGCAAACCAGCAGCAACGCGCGGCGCACGCCCGCCCCTCTCGCTCCCATTCTCGCTACACATCGCGGTCGCGCCGCCGCGGTACTTCGCGCCAAAATTCCCGCGGATCAAGCAAACCGGGCGACGCTGATTGGGTGTGCTACTATCATTACCGATTCGGTGACGAAGCACGCAAATGCGAATCACCTTGTTCTAGAATCAAAAAGGAAAACTAGAACATACGTCGACTGTGGCGGAATTCGATGTAAGCCAACGAAGTTACCGCCTCTGCATCATCGATATCAACAACCGAGAGAAGTTTCTCGTTGACACCGGAGCTGACATATCAGTTTTAGCAGCAAAAAACAAGAAATATTCGATGCCGGTAGACAGTACCTACAAATTATTCGCAGCAAACGGCACACAAATACGTACCTACGGAGAGCGTACACTCGAGCTCAACCTAGGTTTACGTAGAAGCTTTAAATGGACATTCGTCGTCGCTGACGTCAAGACATCAATACTGGGCGCAGATTTCCTAGTAAATCACAAATTACTAGTCGATTTACATCATCGGAAACTCATCGACCGCGTTACCGATCTCGCCGTGAACACCATAAGAATTCAAGCCACAGAAGAAGCCATCTACTTAATCGACCGTAACCATGCATACCACGACATACTGAGGAAGTATCCAGATGTTCTGCGACCCATATCACTCAAGACTTCTGCAAAACACGACGTGAAACACCACATAGAAACAACAGGCCAACCTATTTACTCAAGGCCACGCCCACTTCCTCCGGACAAGTACAACGCAGCAAAAATTGAATTTGAGAAGATGATGGAGATGGGTATTTGTAAACCTTCTAAAAGCCCATGGGCCAGCCCATTACACGTCGTCAAGAAAAAAGATGGCTCATTACGTGTATGCGGCGATTACCGAAGACTTAACGCCGCGACTGTACCCGACCGCTACCCAATTCCGAGAATGCAAGACTTTACGTACCAACTACATGGGAAGAAAGTTTTTTCGAAACTCGACATGAAGATGGCCTATTATTCCATACCAATAAATGAAGAAGACGCTGCCAAGACTGCCATTACAACGCCATTCGGTCTTTTCGAATTTACATGCATGCCGTTTGGCCTACGCAACTCGGGTCAAACATTTCAACGTTTTATGCACGAAGTATTGCGAGGACTCGACGATATTGTATTTTGTTTCGTCGACGATTTACTCGTCTACTCAAATAATGAAGAAGAGCATCAGCGCCACCTACATCAAGTGCTCAAACGATTGAACAACTACGGCGTTACACTAAATATCGAAAAATGCGAGTTCGGCATGAACAAGATACAATTTCTCGGATATGAAGTAACACAAGAAGGAATCAAACCCACACAAGACCGCATCCAAACTATAACCAACTACCCGAAACCAACAACGATTCAAGAATTACGAAGATTTTTGAGAATTTATTCTTATCTGTTAGTAACCTCACTAAGAATACGCGCCACCAATATGCATGATTAGAGATTGAGTCACTTTTAAAGAAGGAAAAGGTACATGCTCGGAAGATAAGGTCTAAGTGATCAAATACGTAGGTCCGAAAGCCACGAGCCAAAACTTTAGCTAATCCTGAGACTTGTGTTACACTTGAGTGTTTTTCTATCCTGAGCTTAAGATAAACAGCAATCTCGGGAAGCCTTTCGCTGTTTATTATCAGGTACGCCAGGTGCTCAAAAAATGATCCGGGATACTCAGTACTTTCTGATAATACATAATCTCGCAATTGTTTACTAGATTGGAGGGCTCCTACAAAAACGTAATTCAGATCACATGATCGGAATTCGGACATAAAATTACTACTCAATCTGTCAGATGAATCTTCAGTCTTGCTATTTCCATATGCTTCTCGAGCATCGTGGATTTCTGATTCATGGAGTCTGGTTTGAGCTAATCTTCTCCCTATGGATATAGACATTGCGGAGGTACAAATTCGTACACAAGGAGTTAAGTCAATGCTGCTAAGGGATGAGTTCGGTAAATCAACCATCATTTTTGATTTATAATCTAAAGTCTCTACACCTAACGAGATAGGTTTATTAACTATCTGGTAAGTGCAGTTCTTACACTTCAGAGGGATCGCATAAGTATCATAAATCCTGAATCCTCGTATTGCGACTTCAGCTATATAATTCTGAACAAATAAGAATATTTCCTGGAAGAAGAGATTATAATCCTCATTTCCTCGTAAGGCTTTTCCTAACTGATTTGTGTTTAGTGTTACATGAGTAGCTAAATTTGTTGTTAGAGCATACAAGGCTGATCTCTTTTGTGAAGAGGCCTTGAAACGGTGCTCATAACTTCCTCCGTAGTTCTTACCACACCAGTCCTCTAGGGGTACACTCTGAAATACTTTAGGTAATGTGAGCAACTTTTCATCTATCATTCTTCTTAGCAAACCAATAAGTTCACTTTTTGGATCCATCCTTAGTAAATAAGTCATGATATAGTAAAGCTTCCGGATTGACTTGACATTGGGGTTTGGACATGTAACAGTTAGTTTGGGTTTGGTCATTTTCTCCGGAGTCGAAGAACCCAGATAAGGAGTATATGGTCCTCGCCCTGAAAGAGCTGTCATTCCTACGGTCTTGAGCTGATAAGAGACCTTCGCAATAATACAATCGGATCTTTCGGTTTCATTCGACTGATCATAGTCTTGAATAGATATTTGTTCACATGGGACTGGACTAGTGATCCCAGTTACTGGAAATCCCCAGGTTGATTCTCTAGCTAGATTTGCAATAGTGAAAGAACAGGTCTCTGACTCAATTAAGTCAGCAATAACATGTGGATAGTTTACATGTTTATTAATATTAGTAAATCTTTTGAGAAGGGTTTGGATTGCTTCTTTGTCTTTCATCAGACCAGCTTGAAAAACCGTATCTTGCTCTTCTGATTGCTCATTAATCATCCGGTTTATTGTTTGTAAGTTTGTGAAACTCCCAATTAATTGGAGTTGAACACCTTCATTAGAGTTACGAAGGATTTCATGAGCTAAGTTAGCGATATAAGGGTTCATAGTTATTAAGATACCACATAATTTTTCCAGATCTTCTCTCGATGCGCCTAATAATCGAACAACATGAGGATTTGTAACATAATTCGGAAGAAACTCTTCGACTATTTCTCTCGCTCTTTGTTTAGTCCGACTCTTGGTATGTCGATATCAGCCTGTTCTTCAGTGTGCTGTATTTTCCCGTGGCAGGTGGATTCAGAATTATGTCACCAATCTGCTCCAAATCACTGTAGCCCAGCAGTGGGACGACGATATTATTACCAATTTAAGGGGTGAGCGGGGGTATCTTGATTCAAAGACGTGTCCGGATGATCTGTTACTTCATCAACAATAAGTTGTTTATATTCTATGTTCATGATCATTAATATTAAATTTCGATGGTGGCGATGAGTTAAGAAATGAATAGTAATCTCAGTAGGATTATATTTGCGCCTTAATGCACCTATACATGGGTGATCGTAGAACTTGATCAGTAGGTCATTTCTCATTTTAGAAGTTAAGTGCTTAAAATAGGAGAGTCTATACTGGTTTAGTTTCAGCAGTTTTTTATCTGATGTAGTAAGTAAATATCTTCCTATATGACTCTCGCCGATTATATCTTGGATTTTTGGGTGGTTGGAGGTATCTTTAAAAATTGTTACATAAAATTCATGATTGTGGGGGTGACTAGAAGCAGGTTTGTGAACATTACAGACGTATCCATAATGCTTGAGAGTTAATCTTAATTTTGAAACCTGATCGGGATTAAATAAGAACATCTTGTTCACCAGAAGTCCATTCTCAGATAGGAACTCACTTACGATGGGAAGATAGGTTTCTATCTTATCAAAGTTAGACATATCAGTTTTTAATTCAGCATCCATTGACCATATTGATACGGAATCACCCAGTTTCCTCAGCAATAAGGAAAGCTTATTTACAAATGCGGTCTTTGTTATATCAGATTCTCCAAGACAAAGTTCTCGCAACCCCTGTAATCTCTCAAGAAGATTACAAGTGTCTCCAATGAAAGCGGGAGGCTCACAATTTAATGCATTTTCTTTCAACTCTACTGTATCGGTTTGTAATGTATTATAGATGAGTTTAGATTCTGAGAATGTATGGGCTAGAGTATGAAGTATCCCTCCTGAACCCTCTGCGAGTGCGACAATTAAACCATCTTCTTTCCAAATTTCAGGATAATAATCTAAAACTTGCAACATTTTAGAAGCAGATGTACTGATCTTCCCAACAATTCGGCATATATGGTGGATATATCTAGTCCAGATAGGACAATTAGAATTATCAACTATTTCTAAACAATTCGAACTGAAAAGGAATGTGTCCTTGTTTCTGTTTGGTGTTGATGGAATTCGTGGGATTGGTACTTTGTTTTCTCTGGTCTTGATCTTTTCTGATAACGGGGATGTAGGCCCAATCAGCTCATTTATCATGCCTTTTAAATCTCTCCAAACTGAGATAGCATCATTTTTGTCGTATGGAACCTCGAGGGTAAGGTATCTTCTCTCATCTTTGCTTAATTTTTTATTCCATTCACATGTAGTCTCTCCGCCTAGTGTTGGAAGTCTTCTAATTCCCATTAATTGGTGACCCCTAAATATAGAAGAACAGTCAAGCAAGAAAATGTCAAAGGACGACCAGAGCGAGGATTTCTGCGATGCCCACGGTGCCGCTACGGTGAAGAGCGACGTCGCTGCTATATCGCTACCTGCGCGTTTGCCATCATTTTACCGGCAAAACCCTCGACTATGGTTCGCGCAATTCGAAACCGCCATCGCCGGAAGCAAGATCGGAGAAGATCAGAAATTTAACCTCGTCGTCCCACTGCTGGGCTACAGTGATTTGGAGCAGATTGGTGACATAATTCTGAATCCACCTGCCACGGGAAAATACAGCACACTGAAGAACAGGCTGATATCGACATACCAAGAGTCGGACCATCGCCAATTGCAAAAATTGCTCGCCGGGCTCGAACTCGGCGACCAGAAGCCTAGCCAACTACTACGCAAGATGCGCGATTTGAGCGGCAAACTTATGTCAGACGAAGCGCTCAAAGTGATGTGGCTCAATCAGCTACCCACGCAAGTTCGCGCCGTGATCTCTGTGAACACAGAATCCACGCTCGAAGTCCTGGCTGCGATGGCCGACAAAATGATGGAACACTTCGAACCAGCATCAGTGGCCGCTGTCTCCACAACAACCGCGCCAAGCTGCGGAAGTCATCACTCATCATCAGCCATCACGAATTTGGGTGGTTGGAGGTATCTTTAAAAATTGTTACATAAAATTCATGATTGTGGGGGTGACTAGAAGCAGGTTTGTGAACATTACAGACGTATCCATAATGCTTGAGAGTTAATCTTAATTTTGAAACCTGATCGGGATTAAATAAGAACATCTTGTTCACCAGAAGTCCATTCTCAGATAGGAACTCACTTACGATGGGAAGATAGGTTTCTATCTTATCAAAGTTAGTCATATCAGTTTTTAATTCAGCATCCATTGACCATATTGATACGGAATCACCCAGTTTCCTCAGCAATAAGGAAAGCTTATTTACAAATGCGGTCTTTGTTATATCAGATTTTCCAAGACAAAGTTCTCGCAACCCCTGTAATCTCTCAAGAAGATTACAAGTGTCTCCAATGAAAGCGGGAGGCTCACAATTTAATGCATTTTCTTTCAACTCTACTGTATCGGTTTGTAATGTATTATAGATGAGTTTAGATTCTGAGAATGTATGGGCTAGAGTATGAAGTATCCCTCCTGAACCCTCTGCGAGTGCGACAATTAAACCATCTTCTTTCCAAATTTCAGGATAATAATCTAAAACTTGCAACATTTTAGAAGCAGATGTACTGATCTTCCCAACAATTCGGCATATATGGTGGATATATCTAGTCCAGATAGGACAATTAGAATTATCAATTTCTAAACAATTCGAACTGAAAAGGAATGTGTCCTTGTTTCTGTTTGGTGTTGATGGAATTCGTGGGATTGGTACTTTGTTTTCTCTGGTCTTGATCTTTTCTGATAACGGGGATGTAGGCCCAATCAGCTCATTTATCATGCCTTTTAAATCTCTCCAAACTGAGATAGCATCATTTTTGTCGTATGGAACCTCGAGGGTAAGGTATCTTCTCTCATCTTTGCTTAATTTTTTATTCCATTCACATGTAGTCTCTCCGCCTAGTGTTGGAAGTCTTCTAATTCCCATTAATTGGTGACCCCTAAATATAGAAGAACAGTCAAGCAAGAAAATGTCAAAGGACGACCAGAGCGAGGATTTCTGCGATGCCCACGGTGCCGCTACGGTGAAGAGCGACGTCGCTGCTATATCGCTACCTGCGCGTTTGCCATCATTTTACCGGCAAAACCCTCGACTATGGTTCGCGCAATTCGAAACCGCCATCGCCGGAAGCAAGATCGGAGAAGATCAGAAATTTAACCTCGTCGTCCCACTGCTGGGCTACAGTGATTTGGAGCAGATTGGTGACATAATTCTGAATCCACCTGCCACGGGAAAATACAGCACACTGAAGAACAGGCTGATATCGACATACCAAGAGTCGGACCATCGCCAATTGCAAAAATTGCTCGCCGGGCTCGAACTCGGCGACCAGAAGCCTAGCCAACTACTACGCAAGATGCGCGATTTGAGCGGCAAACTTATGTCAGACGAAGCGCTCAAAGTGATGTGGCTCAATCAGCTACCCACGCAAGTTCGCGCCGTGATCTCTGTGAACACAGAATCCACGCTCGAAGTCCTGGCTGCGATGGCCGACAAAATGATGGAACACTTCGAACCAGCATCAGTGGCCGCTGTCTCCACAACAACCGCGCCAAGCTGCGGAAGTCATCACTCATCATCAGCCATCACGAATTTGCAAGTGGATATGCTATCAAAGCAAATCGAGAGGTTATCAGTTGAAATCGCCGAGCTACGTGCAAACCAGCAGCAACGCGCGGCGCACGCCCGCCCCTCTCGCTCCCATTCTCGCTACACATCGCGGTCGCGCCGCCGCGGTACTTCGCGCCAAAATTCCCGCGGATCAAGCAAACCGGGCGACGCTGATTGGGTGTGCTACTATCATTACCGATTCGGTGACGAAGCACGCAAATGCGAATCACCTTGTTCTAGAATCAAAAAGGAAAACTAGAACATACGTCGACTGTGGCGGAATTCGATGTAAGCCAACGAAGTTACCGCCTCTGCATCATCGATATCAACAACCGAGAGAAGTTTCTCGTTGACACCGGAGCTGACATATCAGTTTTAGCAGCAAAAAACAAGAAATATTCGATGCCGGTAGACAGTACCTACAAATTATTCGCAGCAAACGGCACACAAATACGTACCTACGGAGAGCGTACACTCGAGCTCAACCTAGGTTTACGTAGAAGCTTTAAATGGACATTCGTCGTCGCTGACGTCAAGACATCAATACTGGGCGCAGATTTCCTAGTAAATCACAAATTACTAGTCGATTTACATCATCGGAAACTCATCGACCGCGTTACCGATCTCGCCGTGAACACCATAAGAATTCAAGCCACAGAAGAAGCCATCTACTTAATCGACCGTAACCATGCATACCACGACATACTGAGGAAGTATCCAGATGTTCTGCGACCCATATCACTCAAGACTTCTGCAAAACACGACGTGAAACACCACATAGAAACAACAGGCCAACCTATTTACTCAAGGCCACGCCCACTTCCTCCGGACAAGTACAACGCAGCAAAAATTGAATTTGAGAAGATGATGGAGATGGGTATTTGTAAACCTTCTAAAAGCCCATGGGCCAGCCCATTACACGTCGTCAAGAAAAAAGATGGCTCATTACGTGTATGCGGCGATTACCGAAGACTTAACGCCGCGACTGTACCCGACCGCTACCCAATTCCGAGAATGCAAGACTTTACGTACCAACTACATGGGAAGAAAGTTTTTTCGAAACTCGACATGAAGATGGCCTATTATTCCATACCAATAAATGAAGAAGACGCTGCCAAGACTGCCATTACAACGCCATTCGGTCTTTTCGAATTTACATGCATGCCGTTTGGCCTACGCAACTCGGGTCAAACATTTCAACGTTTTATGCACGAAGTATTGCGAGGACTCGACGATATTGTATTTTGTTTCGTCGACGATTTACTCGTCTACTCAAATAATGAAGAAGAGCATCAGCGCCACCTACATCAAGTGCTCAAACGATTGAACAACTACGGCGTTACACTAAATATCGAAAAATGCGAGTTCGGCATGAACAAGATACAATTTCTCGGATATGAAGCAACACAAGAAGGAATCAAACCCACACAAGACCGCATCCAAACTATAACCAACTACCCGAAACCAACAACGATTCAAGAATTACGAAGATTTTTGAGAATTTATTCTTATCTGTTAGTAACCTCACTAAGAATACGCGCCACCAATATGCATGATTAGAGATTGAGTCACTTTTAAAGAAGGAAAAGGTACATGCTCGGAAGATAAGGTCTAAGTGATCAAATACGTAGGTCCGAAAGCCACGAGCCAAAACTTTAGCTAATCCTGAGACTTGTGTTACACTTGAGTGTTTTTCTATCCTGAGCTTAAGATAAACAGCAATCTCGGGAAGCCTTTCGCTGTTTATTATCAGGTACGCCAGGTGCTCAAAAAATGATCCGGGATACTCAGTACTTTCTGATAATACATAATCTCGCAATTGTTTACTAGATTGGAGGGCTCCTACAAAAACGTAATTCAGATCACATGATCGGAATTCGGACATAAAATTACTACTCAATCTGTCAGATGAATCTTCAGTCTTGCTATTTCCATATGCTTCTCGAGCATCGTGGATTTCTGATTCATGGAGTCTGGTTTGAGCTAATCTTCTCCCTATGGATATAGACATTGCGGAGGTACAAATTCGTACACAAGGAGTTAAGTCAATGCTGCTAAGGGATGAGTTCGGTAAATCAACCATCATTTTTGATTTATAATCTAAAGTCTCTACACCTAACGAGATATGTTTATTAACTATCTGGTAAGTGCAGTTCTTACACTTCAGAGGGATCGCATAAGTATCATAAATCCTGAATCCTCGTATTGCGACTTCAGCTATATAATTCTGAACAAATAAGAATATTTCCTGGAAGAAGAGATTATAATCCTCATTTCCTCGTAAGGCTTTTCCTAACTGATTTGTGTTTAGTGTTACATGAGTAGCTAAATTTGTTGTTAGAGCATACAAGGCTGATCTCTTTTGTGAAGAGGCCTTGAAACGGTGCTCATAACTTCCTCCGTAGTTCTTACCACACCAGTCCTCTAGGGGTACACTCTGAAATACTTTAGGTAATGTGAGCAACTTTTCATCTATCATTCTTCTTAGCAAACCAATAAGTTCACTTTTTGGATCCATCCTTAGTAAATAAGTCATGATATAGTAAAGCTTCCGGATTGACTTGACATTGGGGTTTGGACATGTAACAGTTAGTTTGGGTTTGGTCATTTTCTCCGGAGTCGAAGAACCCAGATAAGGAGTATATGGTCCTCGCCCTGAAAGAGCTGTCATTCCTACGGTCTTGAGCTGATAAGAGACCTTCGCAATAATACAATCGGATCTTTCGGTTTCATTCGACTGATCATAGTCTTGAATAGATATTTGTTCACATGGGACTGGACTAGTGATCCCAGTTACTGGAAATCCCCAGGTTGATTCTCTAGCTAGATTTGCAATAGTGAAAGAACAGGTCTCTGACTCAATTAAGTCAGCAATAACATGTGGATAGTTTACATGTTTATTAATATTAGTAAATCTTTTGAGAAGGGTTTGGATTGCTTCTTTGTCTTTCATCAGACCAGCTTGAAAAATCGTATCTTGCTCTTCTGATTGCTCATTAATCATCCGGTTTATTGTTTGTAAGTTTGTGAAACTCCCAATTAATTGGAGTTGAACACCTTCATTAGAGTTACGAAGGATTTCATGAGCTAAGTTAGCGATATAAGGGTTCATAGTTATTAAGATACCACATAATTTTTCCAGATCTTCTCTCGATGCGCCTAATAATCGAACAACATGAGGATTTGTAACATAATTCGGAAGAAACTCTTCGACTATTTCTCTCGCTCTTCTTTCAAAGTTGGGGAGACTTGCTATATTTAAACTGTACATATCTTCTACTAGTCTTATTGGGTCCATCGGTAACTTTATTATGCAAGGCATTACCATCCGCAGTATCTTGAACACCTCATGATAATCAATTCTGATAATTTGCCAGACTTTAACCCATATAGTAAGAGGATCTGGACAACCTCTCTGGCAGTGTTGATATAAGTTAGAAAGTGGTAACCCACCGAATACCGATGGGGAATTAAGTAGAACAGGTAATCGCATCTTATCGTTGGTCGGGTCTAACAAAAAAGTCACGTCGGGGTCACCAATTTAAGGGGGTGAGCGAGGGTATCTTGATTCAAAGACGTGTCCGGATGATCTGTGTTTATTTGGTAAATTGCCCTCTTTATATTTACATTCATTCTAGTACAAGTAATGCTTAGCCTAAGATATTTACAAATTTATATTTGATAGCATTCGTCAGATGTCGCTCGATGCGCCGCGCATGCGCCGCGCATGCGCGGAGCGCGCACAGTCGAGGCGCGCGCATCGCGCCTCGCGCCTCGCGCCTCGCTAGACTATAAGTAGATGCAGGCGCGCCGCGCGCGTCCTTTCCTCGGGCTGCCGGCGTCGCGTGAAGATCTCTGCGTGTTTTCGCGTCGTGTGTCGCCCTGTTGCACCGCGTGGTTTCTACCTCTGCTGCTTCGGTGATCTTCACGCATGTCGTCAGCCTTGAGCCCAAACGTTCTTTTCAGAGCGAACTTCCTTTTGATTTATTTAAAATATTGTTGTTTCCGGTTGAAATTATTTAGTTTCTGTTTTGTTACTTTTCAAACTTCCTTTTGATTTATGTTGGTATTTAGGATTTATCTTGACACATCCGCTTGAAATGATTAAGATGTAATTTCCTTTCGAGTTAATATGAATATGGATTTATCTTGACACATCCGCTTAAATTATTTATGTTAGGAATTATTTTGACATATCCGCTTGATTTGTATTAATTCTATTTGGCGGCAAAGTTTCGCGGGGCGGTAAAGTATAGCGGCAAAGTTTGGCGGTATTTTGTGTATAAAAACTGTTGTAATGCGATTGGAAAGACATTATTTGTTCACTGTTCGAGGAATAAACACCCTGATTGGAAGTAAGGAATTTTAATTGTGTTCTTTTAAAATATTTTCCTGCCATTTTTATTTTCTGTGTACTTGTGATATATATTGACATATTGGTGCAAACCAATATGTCTGACTCTGGCAACGACGACTTCAATTTAAAAATATGTAAGCAATTAGTAGCTAAGAAGGTAAGTAGGTATCTAACTTATATAATTGGGTACGAGTAACTTGTTGTGAGATACATCCCCAAGGTTCGGATTCCGTGCCAAAAAAATTGAAAACTTTCGCAGCCGCCATCTTGTATTTACATTTTGACCTCACTATCGGCTTTAGCATCTTCAAAAACTATGAAAACGACACCCAAGACGAAAAATTTGAAAATTTTCGCAGCCGCCATTTTGGATTTACATTTTGACCTCACTATCGGCTTTAGCATCCTCGAAAACTATTAAAAAGACACCCATGACGAAAAATTTATAATTATTCGCAGCCGCCATCTTAGATTTAAATTTTGACCTCACTATCGGCTTTAGCATCCTCAAAAATATGAAAACTACACCCATGACGAAAAATTTGAAAATTTTCGCAGCCGCCATCTTGGATTTACATTTTGACCTCACTATCGGCTTTAGCATCCTCGAAAACTATGAAAAAGACACCCATGACGAAAAATTTATAAATTATCGCAGCCGCCAACTTGGAATTACATTTTGACCTCACTATCAGCTTTATCACCCCTGAAAACTGTGAAAACGACACCTATGTTGAAGCAATTGAAAATGTTCGTAGCCGCCATTTTGGAACTTCATTTTGACTTCACTATCGCCTACAGCACCTTCGAAAACCAAGAAAACGATACCCATGATGAAAAAATTTAAAATTTTCGCAGCCGCCATCTTGGATTTTCATTTTGACCAAATTCACGCTTTCTCATAGAGAATGTCGCGTGGAGGGGCACGAGAGGGTCGATTTCTACCAGTTTACTCCCGTTCCAATAAAAATAAAATAAGTCAATAGTGTCAGAAATATTCCAATACAATTTAGCAAACAAACGTACGCACACGCACGTAACTGTACGCACGTACAGCACAGTAAAGTAGCCTAATCGTCTATACTGACAAAAATACCCCGAACGAATTCCAACCAAGGACGTTGCGCTAATGTGAGTGCCTGTCGGAGCGATACACACCTACAGTGAGAAGTATGACCACGCACACATTGACAATTACTGCTTGACGAGATAGCACTACTAGCTATCGAAAATTCATGAACATTTGGATATGTTCCGTAATACCAAAAATTATGAATGAAAACTCAATGTTTTTCCATTTTGTTTTCAATAATTTGTAACTTGATAATATAAGCTATGCTTCTGCCGAAACAATATTACAAATATTGTTATTTATAATACAGAAAAAACAATATGAAAACCAGTCATTTACGCTGTAAAAATGTACGAAATTAAATTCGCTTAAACTTCTTGAAAAAAAAAAAGACGCAGGAGCCTAGATAAATACTGTTTAAACCCGAATATCAACTTATTATGGTGGAAATATTCTCAAATTGCAAATGATTTTGGTATTACAGTTCTCGCAAAACTTTATGAGCCCTCTGAACGTAGGCCCGAGTACTAAACCGCGCAGGCCACAGATGAGTGCAAAATCATTGTAGGTCGTTTAATGTCTCTTAATGGTACTTTTGTTTCACGATGATTTATTTTTACGGGACAAATGTTCCTATTAATTTCGCCAGAAACTAGAGCTTTTTGGAAACTAGACTTATCTTTACTTCGTCTATTGTTTACTCCTTTTATAAATATGGTATCTCCGTCTTTGATGTCAAAAGATGTTTCACCACTTGTTTCGGGGTGGTGTGTTTGGCTCTTCAATTAAACTAGTGGACTGTATAAAAAATGATGTTATAATATACTGCATCGGTTGGTTGCACAGACAAAATTAATATACCCAATCGCTTGACGCTTACGAGGATCTAACGGACACTGGCGCGGCGGGCGGCCGGCCGGTGGCGCGAGCGCGCCGCGTCCCCGTCCCGCGCGCCTCCCGTCCCCGCTGTCGTCTGCCGTGGCACCATACGTTCGCGCGTGAACATGCTCCCCGGGTTGAAGCATTCTTCAAAAAAGTGGTAGCGGGCAGATGTTGTTGAAAGCCCGCCGAATTGTCCCTTTCTTCGTCTTCAATTCGGCGACCCTCACAACGCCGTCGGAGCCCGGGTACACCTGCACGACGCGACCCAGCAGCCAGCAGAGAGGTGGAATCGCCTTATCTTTGACCAGGACAAGGCTCCCCACCTTGATGTCGCCCGATGCTGTAGACCACTTGGTTTTTTGCTGCAGCAGAGATATGTATTCAGTGTTAAATCTTCTCCAAAAATGCTGCTTGATGTATTCCACCCTTTGGAATCGCTCGAGTCGACTGATGTTTCCGCTGTCAGTCATCTGTGGATGCGGAACGGACGTGAGTGATCTTCCAATTAAAAAGTGAGAAGGAGTTAGGGCACAGAAATCAAGTGGATCAGGAGAACAAGGAGTAAGAGGTCGAGAATTGAGAATAGCCTCTATTTGAGTTAGGCACGTAGCCATCTCTTCGTACGTGAAGTGAGTTAGTTTAAGCATTCTCTTTAAGTGATGTTTCGTGGAGCGTACCGCGGCCTCCGCAACGCCGTTGAAATGAGGGGAGTAAGCAGGCGCAAAGTTGAATTCGATTACTTCCTGAGCGACATCATATGCAATATTTGAAGTCTGCAAAAAAAGACGTAATTGATTGCAAGAACCGATAAAAGTTGTTCCGTTATCGGACAATATGCTACGAGGCTTGCCACGGCGCGCAATGAATCTATTTAAAGCAGCCATGTATGCTTCTTTTGTGAGATCCGTGACAAGCTCCAGATGAACGGCCTTGACGGCGAGGCAGACAAAGATACATATATACGACTTTATAAGCCTGCAGCCTCTTCCCTTGCGGTCAGCGATCAGTATTGGGCCGGCATAGTCAACACTTGAATTAAAGAATGGGAATTCTAGATTACTTCGTGATTTTGGAAGTTGTCCCATTATTGGCTGTACATTTAGAGCCTTATGCCTAAAGCACACTACACATTTTTGAACAGTGACTCTAGATAGATTTCTGCCCCCCAAGGGCCAATAGTTTTGCCGAATGTTTGCCAAGAGCAACTGAGGTCCGGCATGTAACAGTTTTCTGTGAACAGTTTGAAACATGATTTTAGTTAAATGATGCTTACTGCACACGAGTATGGGATGTTTCACGTTATAATCATAAAGAGAATTATTTAACCTGCCTCCAACACGAATAATGCCGTCAGAATCTAAAAAAGGAGATAATGATATGAGCCGATTTTTATGAGGCAAGGATTTTCCTAATTTTAAAATAGAATATTCATCCAGAAAAGTTTCAAATTGTGCATTACGTAAAATACATTTTAATGAAGATTGAAGTTCCTGATTAGACAGCCACCCTACCAACTTATTATTTTTATTTTTTAAATTGTTAATGTACCTTTTAACGTAGGCCACAATTCTTTGCAAACGGTTAAAATCGGAATATTTATTAATTAATTGTTGTATTAGTGTTTGGTTAACTGGAATGTGGCTATTGTTGGATTGATTTACAAAATAAGTTAGCTCAGGCAATTCTTGTTTTGCAACGTCGTTTGGTGGTCTCGGCCACAGGCTTTCATCCTGCAACAAAAATGAAGGGCCTGCCCACCATAAACTGGAATCGCTGATATGATCAGCCTTCACCCCTCGAGAAACGAGATCCGCGGGATTGTCTCCTGTTGGTACATAATTCCATATGGATCCAAGAGTGGTCTCCTGTATCTCATTGACACGATGCCTGACGAAAGGCTTAAGTTGTGTTGATGGTGCGGATAACCAGCTCAACACTATCGTTGAATCACACCAAAAGACGCATCGGCTAACTGGTATGGTAAGGGATTCTTTAACCTTTGTACACAATCTTGCACCTAGCAGCGCCCCGCATAGCTCTAACCTGGGCATCGTTGTTGGTTTTATCGGTGCTATACGATTTTTAGAAGCTAATAAGCGTACCATGACTGCATCACTGCTATCAATGCTGCGTATATAAACACAAGCACCGTATGCCTTTTCACTGCTATCTGTAAATATGTGTATTTCAGTAATGATACAGTTGTCACATAAGACCCATCTGGGAATATTCAAAGAATTTAAATGTTTTAATGCATCTACAAATTTTGACCACTGTTCTGCTATGTCCTGAGGGACTTCGTCATCCCAGTCACATTTATTGACCCACAATTTTTGCATTATAATTTTTGCTTCAACAACACACGGTCCAATTAACCCCAATGGGTCAAAAATTTGGCTTATTATAGATAAAATGTGTCTTTTTGTTATTGTTTTGTGAATGTCAATATCAATGGAAAATGATAAAACATCTGATTTGCAAATCCATAGTAGTCCCAATGTCTTTGATGTGTAATTATTTGACAAATCTAAATCAAGGCAAGAGTCATCCTCTACATCTATCTCTTTTAGAATTTGAGTACTGTTTGACTTCCATTTTCTTAGATTAAATTTCGCTGAACTTAATATTCTTTTTATATTCTGACAGAGTTCGATTGCGCCATTTATAGTATCTGATCCACTTAACAAATCATCTACGTAAAAATCACGTTGGATGCTACTTTTCACGTGCTGATTGTCTGTGGTCTCTGCAAGGCTCACTAGGCACTTGGTCGCGAGATAAGGCGCAGACGCCGTCCCATATGTGACTGTATTTAATGTGTAAGTTTTGAGTGGCTCTGACGGATCTTTCCTAAATATAATACGTTGTAGCGATCGTTGACTGGGATTTAATTCGACAGCTCGATACATTTTTTCGATATCCCCTGAAATTACATATTTATGTTGTCTAACTCTCAGTAAGATTGAGAGTAGATCATTCTGTACAGTAGGGCCTACATATTGAATGTCATTTAGTGATAATCCCGAAGTTGATTTTGCTGATGCGTCGAAGACTGTTCGCAACTTCGTCGTTTTACTTGATTCCCGCAAAACCCCATGGTGTGGCATGACATAACTAATATTACTTTTATCACTAACTGATAAATCGCTATCCTCAGTCATATGACCTAACGTTTCATATTCTTTTATGAAATCAATATACATGCTTTTATAAATCGGATCGCGTTCAAACCGTTTTTCTAATGATAAAAATCTACGTTTAGCCGCAACGTATGAGTCACCAAGTACACTAGGATTCGCCTTCAGTGGCATGGTAACAACAAACTGGCCATTTGAACCACGGACCGTATTTAATTGAAAACTTTCTTCGCAGGCGCGTTCCTCTATAGAAAGGCAATGCTTAGGTGATATTGTATCAAGTTCCCAAAACTTATTCAAGTCGGGACTATTCATTATATTAGAAAAATTACAAACATGTGTTTGTTTATGCAAACTAGCAGGTACGGTACCCGAAATTAACCACCCTAATTTGCTTTCACACAACTTTGGTATTTTTTTTCCCAAATTGATCTGATTGGCCTGAATAACATCCCAGAATAGTTCAGCTCCTAACAGGATATCAATGTCTGACGGAATATTAAAAGATGGGTCCGCTAAAAATAACCCTGAAGGAATTGGTATGTTTTCTGTATTTATATAGGATGCTGGTAATCTCCTAGTAATCTCAGGCAGAATGAGACAGGTGATATTAACAGAATAATATTCGTATGCGGATTCAATAGTAAGGTTGCAAGAATGTGTACTGTTACTGGTCAAACTATCTATACCTGTGACCGTGGAGGTGGTACCAACTCGACACAATCCCAGATCGCTGCAAAACTTGTCAGTGACGAAGTTGGCTGTGCTACCGCTGTCTAGTAGGACTCTAGCGTTGTATCTCTCGCCTTTGTCACTCACCACCTTCACCACAGCTGTGGATAGTAAAATGTGTCTCTGAGAAGTAGGCTGTATATCTGCTGAAAGTGACACATTATTAGAGGACATGCTAGGCATAGGATTATATACTTGAGTCTCAGGCTGATCTAAATGTAACATGGTATTATGGCGGTTTTTACAGTACTTACAGCGTGTGAATCTACAACGCTTTTCTGTATGGCCAACCCGTAAACAATTCATACATACTTTGAATTCTTTTGCTTTCTGCACTCTTTCTTCTACTGTTAATTTTCTAAAAGCTTCGCATGAATATAGATAATGATTTTGAGAAAACATAGGACAAATAATTTTATTTTTGTCTTTCTCATTATTGTTTGTTTCATGTTTCTGTGAGGTAACAATAAAAGTTTTTGATTTATTACTGCTATTTGGTTGCCCTTTGTCTAGTTTTTTATTTTCCTCTAATGTCTCTAGTAAGTCGGCCTTATTGTTCATAAATGTACAAAACTGAAGCAATGTTGGTGAGTTGGGTAAAGTGGTACGGTACTCTTCCCAATCCCTACTGGTAGTACTATCTAATTTTAATGTCATTAAGTAGATAATGAGAGTATCACGTGAAGGCTCATTCAACAATGTTAATGCTCGTATGTTTTTATTTGTAATATCAACAAGGCGGCGTAAAGCAGCACTAGATTCATTGGTAATAGGCTCTGCGTTAAATAGTGCCTTGACATGATTGTTTATTAACAAGCGGCTATTATCATACCGCTCGCACAATAAGTCCCAAGCTAATCCATAATTGTCATTTCTAAAATCTATATTTTTGATAATTTCAGCGGCTTGTCCCTTCAGGGAAGCTCGTAGGTAATGAAATTTATTTATGTTATCAATGTTGTTATTGTTGTGGATCAAGGATAGAAAGGTGTCCCTATATTCCAGCCAACACTGATAGCTGCCATCAAAGCGAGGTAGATCAATTTTAGGCAAACGTATAAAGTTATTTTTTGTCCCACCTGTCACCTCGGAGCCTGATACGGAACCTGCAGAAGTCTTGTCCTGCTGTCGTTGCTCTTGCTCAGCAGAAATAACTTTCCGCGCCGTGGCAACCAAGTTGTGGTAACTTTCAATGTATTTGAAAAAATATCTTCATATTCAATTCGCAGCCTTCCTTTTTTATATACTCATAGCAATCCAACATAGTTTCAGCTTCTAAAAATGGAAGAGCTGCAGTGAGACCGATTTACCTCGTTTGGCCTTTTGATTTTAGTTTTAATGATTTGCGTTGACGCCATAAAGCTTTATGCCAGTGATAATAGCATCCGCGTATTTCTATCCCCGGGTAAGAACCGCCGGTTCTCCGGTCTTCCGTTGGTTGAATTGTGGTTGTGTTGTTCTTGGATGGCATTCATGGCTCCTTTTTCGAAATCAGAATGGTATTTTATAGGATTGAAATTTCTTAATGTAGATTTTATTAGATTAAATAATATTTTGTACGTGGCTTGTGATTTGTTAGGTAACAATGCAAATATTAAGGGCGTAACGTTTGTGGTTTCAATAAAACCAATATCTCCGTGAATGGAATACATTTGATAAAAGGGTTTTGGACAGCATTTGAAGGTTCCGTCACCCATAAATTTTCGAATTTCTCCCATTTTATTTCTGGCGTATGGGGAGCAAAATACAATAATGCGTGAACCTTCGTAGTAATAGTCGGCCAGTACAAAAGCTTTCAAACTTCAAAGGCAGTTCCACTTCTTGCAAATTCGTAATAGTTGTTTTGTTAACGCACAACGCCTTATTTCTTATATCGTATAGACTATGTTAGATGCTTAACATACATGGTACTGCTACAATTTCAAGTCCTTTATTTTTGATTTTATTAATAGTTCTCTCATATAACTCGGGTACAGGTCGGGTAGATTCCTTTACTTTATCTTTTAAAAGAGCAATTTCTTTTACGACTTCGTTTGTGGATAAATCAGGCGAGCACGTATGATCTTTAGCCTTGAGTATGCATTTGTCCTGAAAGTATATAACATTCGGATATAACAAATATTTCACCTCGGTGACATATGGGTCACAGAAAATATAAATCTTTGTGATCTTCTACAGTGAACCGCCCACTACTTAACTGTCCTCCGAAATTATTTTTCATCATTCCTCTGCCGTTATCCCAATTCATTTGGGGTCGGCGCAACATGTCTTTTTCTTCCATACTTCTGTATTGGTCGTCATATCGGTAGCCACCCCTTTGTAGCCATATCATCTTTCACACAGTCCATCTATCTTTTCTTTGGTTTGCCCATACTCTTATAGCCATTTACATTCATACTCAAAATTCGCTGCAGTGTGAGACAAGATGTTGATGAATTATTTATCAATTATATAAACTGTTTTATTACTTTGATAGTAAGACTTTACATTGCAAACAAAACACACTGACAGTTTTATATATTTTATGTCAAATGATACCCAGTACTTTAGAAACATCAAAGAGGAAAATGCCATAATTATACGGTCTATTTTGTTATGCACTATACAAAGAACTGAACTGATGAGCTTCCTTATATTAGTTACTAGCTGACCCGGCGAACTTCGTTCCGCCACATCCTGTCTGACAGGTACCGACTTCTTTGCCGACTTCTTTCGCATTTTTTATAAAGAATGCTGAACACTGGACAGTGGTGGCATAGATAAGGCGACGTTTTTACCGTGCTCTTTTTCCATTTGTATAATAGCTTTGTCATACATTCGTGGAATAGGTTTGCCACAGGTTAGGTTAGGTTTTGTGACCTTCGTTTGTAAATCCGATAAGCAAATCGCAATTTTATTTTTCGCAAAGTCTGGTTTGCATAAGTGTGGTTGTTTTTTTTAAGTACTACTCCCTCCTATAAGAAAACATGTGTTTAAGGCGCGGACTGACTACGATTTCAAATTCTACAACTCTACTCACACAACCGCGTCTGCGCGTTGTACGGTAACATACACACGCAAACACAGCCGTTTGTGTGCTCATGGAAAGTTGCTTAGTATATGTAAGGAAATCAGATGTTTTTTTCTTTTCAATATAATGTTCAACGTGTGTACCGATACTTGATGTGCAGTGTAGGTGCATAATATGATACAATATTAAAATATAAAAAAAAAAAAACAATAATATCTTTATCCGTTTATTTTTACAGTACATGCAAAACTGTTATAAACAAAAGTTCTGTATTTACCTAACTACGCTGAAGCTAAAAATAGGAGGGTTATGTGTTTGACCTGTGTGTATGTATGTATGTCCAAGTCCATCCCTATGTTCCTTCGTAACTACTAAACAGCTGAACTGATTTTGAATAATAAGTCGTTAGATCCGTCTTTATTGCGCGAGTGTCACTGGGTATATTCAAATTTAAAAAAATCAAAATGATAGCGCATACATTATTTTGCGTTTCTGATATTATAATACCACCAAACATTGAATACCACAGTTAAATAATGCATGATTTTTAGAGATTTCTTTGAGTTTGTTAAAAAAGTACGTTATATCTACAATTCTTCTGCCGGTAATCGCAGCGTGGGTTTGTTCGTTTTCCGGTTCTATAGAATATATTTCTCCAGTTGGATTTCTGAAACCAAAAGAGTCAGGTGTAAATATGTATTAAAAAAGTCATACTCGCTGAGTCGTTTTTCTTTTATCAAATTGCTAAATGTAATATTTTTACTACATAATTCTTAAGAATCATGTTATGCCAACTCTAAACATTCTGATAGCCTGACAGATAGGGGAATATCCTAACATTTCATGAATTCGTTTTTATACTTACTCATCACAAATAGCATTATTTAGAGTATCTGAATCCACATCAATAATAGGTGCTTCCTCAAACCGAAGACTTGTCCTAAAAACATTGTATATTGTTATTTTATTTATACAAAATTAAACAGAAAATTTCTTTTATAAAAAATACTTATTTAAATATAAGTTTTTATCTAACTACAGACGTAGTACTCACACTGTAGAATTCAAATTTGACACCACTGGTACCAGTTCAAATATATCAGGATTCGTGTTTCTTTGACTGCAAAAAAAAAGATTATATTATGTTAAAGTCATTTTTGATTAAATTAATATAATATTGAACTTATTATTGAAACTTGTTCATATTTTGTAGGAACTACATCGAAAAAACACTTACTCTATAAGCATAGATTCAGCTGAGCTACTGGGTTGACCAACATCGGTATCATAAACTTTTCGTTTCTTTGATCTGAAAACAAACATTTATATAAAGAGTTGCTACTTACTATTTTAATTGCACGTTATTTTTTATTTATTCTGATTAAATTATATCAGTCCTTGTCATTTGTATGACAATGAATAAAGATGACAATAGACTTTAGAACCAGTCTAGATAAATAAAGTTTAGTAATCTTGTACTGTCGTCTGTGACTGTGACAGACGCCACCATGTGGTCGGTACACATACCGAAGAAATTTGACACCGGCCACATCGTGGCTGGTCAACAGACAAGAGCGCCTGTCACATAGAGTATTTTTATTTGTAGGGATATGACAGTACGGTCTTAGGCGTATACGCTTATATCCGTAGTGTCATAAAATATGTCGCAAAATACTATGCGTTGTGCACTTACGTCTTCCGGCGTCAGTGTTGTGTGTGATAGAAAGGTAATAAAAAGTAGATTTAATTAGTCAAAACGTAGTTTTATTTAAGAAACAACATAATCACTTACAGTTACTTCTATGTAATTATTACAATGGCAAAAAACTTAAAGTAAACTAAACGCAGATGAAATCTTCTTAAAATTAACATTATTATAATTATAATCAGTCATAAACTTTGTACGGAAGGAACTGGATATCACAATCAGTTATATTCTAATCAGTTTTATTGTTATAATGTAATCAACTTATTAAACAATAAGATATAAAATTATAGTGATTAAAGATTTTGGCATCAGTACTATTTAAACAGTACTGATTCCGAAATCTTTATTCATCAGTCCTTATACTTTTATGGTAAATTTCGAAGCAAGATGGGCATAATGGAGGTTTATCTGGACACCCTTTACAGCGATAACTCGTTTCCCTTCGAATTTTGTTTTTGGTACAAACTTTGCACTTTAGGAAGGCAAACTTTTTCTTTATTCCAGGTCGAGACGGTACTTGCTCTGGCCAGTGACCACTCATTAAATTTTCAGTTACAGAAATGTTTTCCGGTTGAGGAGCAGATGAAGTACTGGGTCGGAAGCGCCTGTTATCATGAATGCTGTTTTTATTGATCATGTCTATTCCTTTTATTTTCAGGTTACTGATCCCAATCATTACCTTAATCAATTCCTCTCGGTAGTTTACGTAATGATATGAGTGGACATTGTTTTTCTTATATTTCTTGAATATGAAGTATGCATTCCACACCGCAATATCCAGAAAGTGAAAAAGTACCTTTTTATACCACCTTATCGTTTTCCGAGGGCATGAGTAGTAGGATACCATTTGATCGGACCTATCAATACCGGACATGTATCGGTTATAAAGTTCAACTTCTGCAGGTTTCAATCTGGTCTTGCCAAATCTATTTCTCACTTCCACAATCGAAGGATGTACCTTAGTGGTAATCATCAAGACTGGACGTTTGTCCTTCCACTTTGAAACATACACTTTGTCCTTGCGTGCCCACACGTGTTCACCTTTCTTCAGCTTTTTCTTTACAATGGTTTTAGGATTTTCTTTACGATTTGAACGCAAGGTACCAGTACAATGAGTTTTCAGGTCAACCAATTTCTGTGATAATTTCACAGAATTATAGAAATTGTCCATGAAAAGATGATGTCCGCGTAGCAAGTATGGACGCATTAACCTCATAACAAGTTTTTCTGTCTTAGACTCAGACTCACCCATGTTTGGTGTTGTCGCTTCCTTTCCCGAATACATCTTTACATTTAGCACATAGCCATCGTATGTAGTGAGCTCATAGAATTTGATGCCATAGCGAGCTTTTTTCGACTTGATGTATTGACGAAAGATCAATCGACCCCGAAACAGAAGAAGCGACTCATCCAGTGACAACTCTTCACCAGCATTGTAAATTTTACGAAAGTTTAGTGTCAACATATCAATGAATTTCACAATCTTATTTTCTCCCTTTGCATCTAATTCCGATGCACAGATGCAGCGCAAAATTTGCTCATATCGTCGTCCTGACATTATAAAGCTAAATATGGGATGATAATATAGTGCATCGGATAATGAAAAGAGACTTCTTTGTTTAGGACATTTTATGTGACCCTTGAGAAGAGTAATCCCAAGAAATTTCATCATTTCCTCACAGTTGGTTTCACGATATACTGTTTTGCGGCTATGTCTGGTATGAGGTCTATTTGTGTTGCATAGAGCGTTTCCATAATTGTTAGTACAGTTTACCAGATATTCTATGTAACTTTGTGGGAATACAAGATGGAAAAAGTCAATAACTTGGTTCATGCTATCAACATTCACGGTTACACCACATTGAGAGGTATCAAAATTAAAATCGGGTATATCAGTTACCGTTTCAGACCATAATTCCTCTATGACAGGTGTTTCTGATCTCCTAGGACTAACACTGACAGGGTTTAGCTGATTAGAGGGCTCTAGTGACGTGTTAGGGTATTCTTCGTCAATCGAAGGCAGACCAGTTATCAATGGAACAGGTTCTTGTATTAGGTCTACAGGGCAATCAGTATTTCGTGTGACCTCAATATTTTCACGATTTCCGTCGAGTTGAGTGGAGTCAGAACATGATGTTTTGTCAGCATCATCATCTGCATCACTAGACGAAGAGGATGTTGACTCACCAGATGATATAGCAGCTGTAATCTGTCGTGTGCGTCTTGTTTTTGAGGCCTGAGTTTCATCCTCTGAAGTCGTGGATTCGGCGCGGGATGGTTGATACTCATCGTCAGATCCATACTCGCCATCTTCAGCAAATGGGTCTTGACTCGATTCAGGGGTAGAAGCTGCATCAAATAGGTCCTGAAGTCGTTTTTGTTCTTTTTCGAACGAGTCTCGAGACGACATCTGCAAAAATATTCGTTACAAATTTAGTACAACAAAATCGTGTTCACAACAAACATTAGCAACGTAAATACGTTGTTTACATATGCAACTAGACTTGAATTACTATTTAGTATGCATAAAATAATAAAATTACATTGAAAACAAACAGTACTCACTTTCTAAATAACAATTGCGCGCGAAAACATGTAGCGACACGTAAGATCACCGAAGCGGCGCAGTACGCGACTGATCGTATGTAACTACGACGCCCACGAGCGTAGTGTGTGTAGGGAGGGGACTATAAAAATATGAATGTGTGCGTGGAAGTACTTTCTTTGACGAATTTTTGAAAACAGTGTAGTGACAGTACGAAAGTCGTAATTATACGTGTGGTGACAGTACAACATGCCGTTCTTTATGATATTATGGAAAATCGGTCGTCGTGTGGCGTACTGATTTGATGCAAGTAAAAACTCAGACGTCGACAGGCGTACTGTCGTATCACTTTTAGCTACCTAGACGCCTGTGGTCGTTACTGTCCGCCAACGTGCAGGGAGATATAATTTAAACTATATAATAAATATAGTTCTATGAAAATACATATCACATTAAATTGAAAAAGTTAGCTTCATCATTGATTCCTTGTATGGTGTACTAGCTGCTGCCAGTGGTTTCACTCGCATCCTAAGGAAAATACTTCATGTACCCGGATACAGGGTACCCTATGAGTCAATCCAGGATATTGTCTATGTGTGCAAAGTTTCATCCAAATCCGTTCAGCCATTTATGCGTGATTCAGTAACAAACATCTTCACAAACTTTCACATTTCTAAAGTAAGATTTATAGGAAATAAACAAAACAAAACAAAAAACTTACTCTATAGGCATAGATTCAACTGAAGTACTGGGTAGACCAACATCACAAACTTTTCGTTTCATTGATCTAAAAAAGAAAATATAATAATATTATTATAGTAACTAAGTAACTAAAAAGTGGTTTATATTGTCATTATAAATGCACTCTGTTTTATCTGCAAGTGTGTTTTTGTTACTTATACTATGGTAATACGGCTGTGGGCGGGGCGAAGGACGCGATGGTTGCTTCGACCAAGGACGCTTGCACCTGGCACATTCAAATATGTATTCTATTACTATCACAATAGAGTACATTTTTTTTTTTTTGGATTTAGAAAAATTTTGTAGAAATTGGAAAATTTTTACCATAAATAAAAATTTCAAAGAATATGACACAATACCGTAAAATCTGTGGTGTCAAAGTAAAAGGGGATAAGTCAATAAACACAACTTTTCACCAGGAGCAAATAAAGAAAACGCTCTTTGGTTTCAAAAGAAAAATGTATTTTAACTAAGAATATAAAAGGTACTATACTAAAATTTGTTATTATTTTCATGTAACAATATCGTTTCTTATGTATCGTAATTTGAAAACATATTTTTATTTATTATTAATTAAAATAATTGACATGTCTCGTTTTTCCTTAACCAAAAAAATAGATAATATATTACTTATTATTGACTCGTCTCGTTATGCATTATTTATTTAATTTTCTTGTTTTGTTTATTATTCGTAGTTTTTATTTTTGTTAAATAGAATTTGGTAATATTATTTATTAGGATACAAGGAAAGGTGGAAGAATATGGGGCAGGCATTTGCCCAGCAGTGGGACAATATAGGCTAACGGAAAAAAAAGGATATTAATTTTATTAGGACAGTTTACTAGATTTTACTTGTAAATAAAAAAAATACTAGAAACTTAAACATCATTGAATTCTTCAATATCTGGATCGTCACTTGTGTTTGTACTAGTTTGTAAGTTATTATAGAAGTCATGGCAACTATTGTCAACTAAGTGAAGGATACTTAAAAGATCTTTCTTTTTTTCTTGGCTTATAGGCACTTGGCACTCATAACATTTCTCAGGATTCAAAGTTTCATTTGCTTTGCCCCTTCGACAGAAATAAATGTCCTTAAGCTCGGTTGAGTTGTCTAATTTTGTTTTAAATTTAATTACACCTGGTTCGTTTTCGCCACTATAAATCTAAACCATTTCACATCATGCCAAATTAATTTCTCACCAGATGAATCTACTTTACGTAGCTGCAATGGCCCTTTAAATACTTTGGCAAAGTTCAAAAACATATCGTTTGTCATTATTATGACGGAAATGTTTGAACTCGTCATTCTTACCAAATTGTACCAATCTCTCGGTACATGTATAGCCATGTCAGTTCTTTTTTTCTTCCGTTCAATTTGGGCGTGGATAGAATCGCACTCCATGTGCGTATGCCCGGGTACTAAAAACTTGTGATCTATTAAGAAATCTGGTTTCAGTTTGCTTATGCATAAAAACATAGCAGCAACGTGGCTATTCTTACTTTGTCCACTACACATATCGGAATAGAAAGTTACTGCATTTACATGGGGTGGCAAAGACATTAAAAAATTAAACAGGCACGACGCTATTTGGTTAGCTCCACGTCCTCCATCAGCTTCGCTCCACATGTAGCAAAAGCTTTTTTTGCTGTAACAGTCGTAAATGGTTAAATTGAATGTCCATAGAAGTCGTTTGTAAAAAACGATATTAGTTTTTAAAAAGGAGGTTGGGAGACATTGCTGCAGATCAAAACAATAAACTCTTTTAACATCGCTTGACTCTTCTTTGTCTTTTTTTTTCATTGAATAAGCTGAGTCAGCTTCAAGTTGGTGGTTATCAAGTTCCTTCTTTAAAGTTTCAGAATCTGGCTGTAAAGCCAGTTTAATTTTCATCTTATATGCGTCACACGTATTGCAGGTATCCAAAGAGGGTTTCTTAAAAGACAGCATTGTACGAAAAACATCTTGTCCGATGAAGCGCCAGCCCGCGCCGCAGCTGAGCGCGTAGCTTTAAATTCCCCTCATAATAATAATGATATATCCTTGATCCAGTAGTAGCTTAAGGCAGCCACAGGACAGTCCGGTTGAGCAGTAAATACCTTAGCGATATACCTGCGAGATGCCATAGTTAAAAAAAAAAAAAAACGAAAAACATTTCCAAAATACGTGTATGACACATTGGCCACTTTTTCTTTGTACATTTGATACATTAATGTCAGTGAGAGCCCTGTCGGTAAATATTTTATGTTAGTATGACTTCGGCTATAATGCGACTCGAATAACGGATACGAATTTATATGATTCTTTATAATCTGCATTGCTTCATCCCCTATTTTATTTGGAGGCATATGTGATCCTAGTTCACCTGATAAACGAGGATCACATATGCCTTCAAATAAAATAGGGGATGAAGCAATGCATCAATCATACTTACGTTCAGTGTGACTTTCATTTAGAGCCAATGACACTATCTTATTAATTATTTTCATTTCTAAGCATTTTAACACTCATAAACACAACTTTATGATTTTTTACACGTTAACTTCGCGCGCGAAATGCAACTGACGGATTACGACGATACGAATTTAAGGATGAGAAGACTTATCTCGTTATGCCTAACACGATAAAAAAATATTACAAACGCAATAATGAGACGAGTACACTTAACTCTTTTTACCTTATTTTTTATTTTGTTGTTTTTGACTAGACTCGGTTTGCAATTTGAGTTTTACGAAATTGTAACATAAATACTGACTCATCTTCTTTTTACCTTAATATATATTAATGTTCAGTATCGAATTATAAAACTAACTCGTTTTTCAAAATTAATGACTTATCCCCTTTTACCTTAACACCACAGAAATTATCCCTGTACTTACCCAAACATTCCATCATTTTTTCGAGTTGTTCGTTTATTGCCCATTATTTACACTGAGAATAATCTATATCTATACATATAATAAATCTGTAGTCGAAGCGTTTCTGTACATTAAAAAAAAAAAAAAAAAAAAGTACTTGGAGTGTTCAATAATAACTAACAGATACCATTTCTATCATTTTTGGAATTTTTGTCTGTTTGTCTGTTTGTCTGTTTGTCTGTGAGGTTTGTTTTTTCCAGTATCACGTAAAAAGTACAAAATCAATATGGTTAACTTTTACACTCAAATATTGTTTGTAACTTGAAGTTTCATTTAGTTTTTGTTTCATCGCAATCGCTTCAAAATATCAAAAGATATATGATTTAAAGTGTTCAAGAAGAAATTGTCATTACGTAATATACATACACGTAGCGACATCTATTGACGCAAAATAATACTAACGTAAATTCAAGTAGATTTGTGAGTTCGTAATGTTGTTTTAGGATAATTATTTTCGCATACTTCGCGCGGTAACTTAACACGTTACATTGTGAATAAAATAAAACTCCCAATGACCCAATTTAAACTTAGATTAATTCAAGTTTTCCAAAAGCGATGTTTATTAGTTTAGTAGTAGTGCGATAGGTGGCGCTCCCTATCTTTCAAATCATGATACAACTTAATTATTTAAGATATGATATGATATGAAACAATAGTGATAAATGTTAATTTCTTAAAAACAAAAATATTTTGTACTTTTGGACTTTTCTACATAGTTTAGTTAGCTTATTGAGTGTTCGAACGTTTTCCAATATATTTTGACAGTATTACTTCGTGCTCGATAGATGGCGTTGTTCATTTAACGTAATTTTTTGAATCGCGGTGTTAAGATTCTCCGTAGAAGAATGACCTTAGCCCATTTATAGTACTTTCTCCTTGAAGAATTGGGTTTCTTTGTTCTTGGTCTCTTAATTGTCGGAAAAAGTTTGTTGTGGTTTGATCGTTTATTCGTTGAAATTGTTCTTTTGGTTGTTTCGTTTCGTTCGTTGGGTCAAATTACGAAGTCAAGAAACGAGTCGTTACTTTACTTCGTAATTCGTTCGAATTGGTTTCGTTTCGTTCGTTGGGTCAAAAAACGAGTCGTTACTTTACTTCGTAATTCGCTCAAACTTTTGGTTGGTTGGTTTTAGATATTTTCTTGAAAATGCCTTCTAGAAAAAAATCTAACCTTTCGCAATGTAGTCGAAAAGCTAAAAAAATGAGACTAATTATATCTCAAGAATCCGAAGAGGATCGTGAAGCGAGGTTAAATGCTGTCCGAGCACGGCAAGTTAGAATTCGCGCATCTGAAACGCCTTTCCAGCGTGAGTCTAGACTAAGAATACAGCGTGCTCTTACGGCGGCTTCTCGGTCACGGGAGAGCACAGAGGATCGCGAAGCGCGGTTATCGGCTCAGCGTGAGCGCCGTGCACTGTCACTCGAGTCTGAGGCGACTTTACGCTCTCAAGAGAGCATTGTGGAACGCGAAGCGCGGTTATCGTCTGACCGACAGCGCCACGCACTGTCACGTGAGTCCGAGACTTTTACGGAAAGGGAGTCACGCCTTAGTACACAAAGTCTCCGGACCGCGACTTTACGCTCTCAAGAGAGCATTGTGGACCGCGAAGCGCGGTTATCGTTAGACCGAGAGCGTCACGCACTGTCACGGGAGTCCGAGACTTTTTCGGAAAGGGAGTCACGCCTGAGTACACAAAGTATTCGGACAGCAACTTTACGCTCTCAAGAAAGCATTGAGGATCGTGAAGCGCGGTTATCGGCTGACCGAGAGCGCCACGCACTGTCACGCGAGTCCGAGACTTTTACGGAAAGGGATTCACGCCTGAGTACACAAAGTACTCGGACAGCGACTTTGCGTTCTCAAGAGACCATCGAGGATCGCGAAGCGCGGTTATCGGTTGACCGAGAGCGCCACGCACTGTCACGCGAATCTGAATCTCTCTCAGAGAGAGAACGAAGATTAGTGTCAGCCAGAGATAGCTATGTACGCGCTCGGTTGAATGATGAAAGGTATTTAGCGTCCGAAAGGGAAAGAATAGACGACTTGCGACAAGCAGAAACAGCACAACAGCGTCAATCTCGCTTAGAGGCTGACCGAGCTCGGTACAATCTGAACAGAATTACAACTGAGGACGCTGACGAGTCTCTGGAATATGATTTCACAAATGTTATTACAACTTGGGTCAATAAGGAAAAAGCAGGTTTTACTTATTCACCTAGAATTGACTACGCTGATTTCGCCTCTGTTGGTGGTATGACCGAAATTTGCAATTTTTGTGATGCTCTGAAATGGAATAAAGAGACAAATGGAATGTGCTGTTCAAGTGGAAAAGTTGTCATTACAAATTTTCAAGATCCTCCAAACTTTATTAAAATCCTTCTAAATGGCGATCACCGCCAATATAAACATTTTTTAGATAATATCCGTTCATATAACAGCGCATTCCAGATGACATCTTTTTGGGCAAAACAAATAACGGAGGGACCGTTCATGCCAACCTTCAAAGTGCAAGGCCAAGTTTACCATCTCATCGGATCGTTACTGGCAGAAAATGAGCCCAAATTTCTCCAAGTTTATTTTGTGTCTGATTACACTGAACAGCTCAGTGTCAGAAATCGTCATTTTCCCCAGCTTAATAGTGACCTTATATCAGGACTACAGAACATGCTGCATCAAGCAAATCAGTATGTGCATAATTTTAAAACTGCATTGGAGTCCATTCCGCCTGGCAGCAATGATTTTAAAATAATCATCAACGCAGATAGACGTCCTGTTGGTGAACACCGCGGGAGACACAATGCACCTGTCACAGATGAAGTTGCAGTTGTTTTAGTCGACCAAGAGTGTGAGAGGCGTGACATCGTGTTGCGCACTCGCGACGATCGCCTTCAACGAATTTATGAAACACACCGAGCATACGACGCCCTGCAATATCCGTTAATATATTGTCATGGTGAAGATGGGTACAATTTCGGGCTCTACCAAGTTAACCCTACTACCAGGGTAGCCAATTTTAATAAAAAGATATCGGCTCAGCAATATTATTCATACCTTTTACAAATAAGGCGCAATCGCTTCGTCTATTTGCAACGATTTCGTGGTTTGTTCAGCCAATTTATTGTAGACATGTATGCAAAAATAGAAACGGAACGTTTAGTTTACATTCGCACTAACCAACGTCGTTTACGCGCTGAAGAATACGTTCATTTGCGGGACGCGATGCAAACGGATACTAACGTCGAAAACTTGGGGCGATTGGTCATCTTGCCATCCAGTTTTACAGGCGGTCCACGATATATGCACGAAAGAACGCAAGATGCTTTTTGCTACGTCCGTAAGTACGGCCGACCGGACCTTTTCGTAACGTTTACAACAAATCCAAAGTGGACCGAAATTTGTCAGGAACTTCTTACAGGACAGGCGTCATACGATAGGCATGACATAATTGCAAGGGTCTTTCATTTGAAGCTCAAAGTTTTGATCAATCTCCTTACAAAAGAGAAACTATTCGGTTCAGCTCTATGTTTTATGTACAGCGTCGAGTGGCAAAAGCGTGGTTTGCCCCACGCCCACATTCTCCTGTGGCTGGAAAACAAAATTCGTTCCGATGCTATTGACAGTGTCATAAGTGCTGAATTTCCAGACCAAAATGAAGATCCAATTTTGCATGACATAATTAAGACACACATGGTTCACGGGCCATGTGGTGTTTTAAATAGGGAATCACCGTGCATGCAAGATGGTAAGTGCTCAAAAAAATACCCTAGAGCACTTTTAGCACAGACTATGTCGGGGGAAAATGGGTATCCGTTGTATCGGCGCAGATCAGTCTCGCAAGGTGGTTTCACAGCTTCTACCAGGTTCCGTGGGCAAGAAATTGTTTTGGATAATAGATGGGTGGTGCCGTATTCGCCAGTATTATCTAAAACATTTCAAGCTCACATTAATGTTGAAATATGCAATAGCGTAGAGTCGATAAAATATATTTGCAAATATGTTAATAAAGGTAGTGACCAAGCAATGATCGCGCTGAGAAATCGCAATGAATATGATGAAGTCACGAGGTATCAATCTGGCCGGTACATAAGCTCCTCGGAGGCAGTTTGGCGTATTTTAAGTTTCCCGATTCATGAGAGACATCCGCCGGTCATTCATCTCGATGTACACCTTGAGGGCGGGCAAAGAGTGTATTTTCAGTCTGAAAATGTCACAGCAAGGTTAGACAATCCAAGACAAACCACCTTGATGGCATTCTTTCGCCTCTGCCAAACAGATAATTACGCGAAATCCCTTCTATATAATGAGGTCCCATCTTATTACACGTACAACAAGCAGCAAGGTGTTTTTAACCGTAGAAGACGTGGAACTGCTGTGGAAGGCGAGCCTGGAGTTTTCAAGGAACACGTGATTGGACGAGTGTACACTGTGCACCCGAATAATTCAGAGTGTTACTATTTACGCCTTCTTTTGCACGTCGTGCGAGGACCTACTTCTTTCACTGAGCTTCGTAAGGTGGATGATATTGAATATCCCACATACCAAGCTGCTTGCCGCGCACGTCATTTATTAGATGGAGATCAGCATTGGGATGAAGCTTTAGCCGAGGCAAGCGTCAGCGATAGTCCATATCGCTTGCGTCATTTGTTTGCCATCTTATTGACCTTTTGTGGATTAACGGATGCTGGGCAGTTGTGGCAAAAATATCGAGAAAAATTTTCTGAAGATTTTTTGAGACATGTACGTCAAAACAGTGATGGTGAAATTCCTGACCGAGTAGTTGAAAATTGTCATAATAGATCGTTGTTGGCCATTCAAGATATAGTTACAAGTATAGGAGGGAACCCGCTCACTCAATACGGCTTGCCCACACCGACAGTCGATGGGGAACGTATAAACAGGGAGTACGCCTCGGAGATAAATTACAATCCCGTGGAATTATCAGAAACCCTGCAAAACGGCTGCTCAATTTTGACAACGGAACAGCGTCAAATATTTGATCGAGTATGCTGCAGTGTGGATAATAAATTAGGAGAAATCCTGTTTTTAGACGCGCCCGGTGGAACAGGCAAAACTTTTCTAACCAAAGTTATTTTGGCACGAATAAGGAGCCAAAATAAGATTGCTCTCGCTGTTGCCTCCTCAGGAATAGCAGCCACATTGTTGCCCGGAGGAAAAACCGCACACACAATGTTCAAAATTCCCATCGACTTGGAACGAACAGAAAGCCCGGTTTGCAATGTGTCACGCAATAGCGACAAAGCTAGGGTTTTACGCGATTGTGACATAATAATTTGGGACGAGTGCACGATGGCAAACCGCAAGGCTGTTGAAGCAGTAGACCGAACTTTGCGCGACATTAGGCAAAATGACCGGCCGATGGGAGGCATTACGGTACTTTTCTGTGGTGATTTTAGGCAGACACTCCCGATAATACCGCGAGGTACCAGAGCCGATGAAATGGGATCCCTTCTTTTCGCATAATGTTCTTTGTCCTAATATACTTCGGCATAACGATTTTGGCACAATTTGTTTTGGCATAATAATACTTCGGCATAATTTTTTTAGGCATACATTTTATGTTGGCATAATCATCTTATAGACTAATTTGTTTTGGCATAAATTTGATTCGCATAACGTTAGTAGGCCTAATGACTATTAGCATAACGTTAGTAGGCCTAATGACTATTAGCATAATAATAATAGGTATATTTTCCTTTTCAAGTAGATACGTACTCCAGACTTTGGGTGGAAATGGTGGTGGTGAACTTGTAGTGCCCCATACATAATTCTGATCAAACCAGTTTGCTATAGTTTCTGTAACAATTAAATAATATTGTTGGTTAAAAATGTAATATGCTGTGCAACAAAAGTTAGTGACAGAACCGAATTGCTGCAAAACCGACTCCACGTAGTCTTGTTTGTCCTACCCCTAGAGTGTAATTTAAAATCGCGTAGGCGCGTAGGTGCAAGGCGGCCCGCGGGCTGAGGAGCAGGCGGCTGCGAGCGAGCCGCCGCGTCTGAGGCTGGCCGGCGAAGCCGGCCAACAAGCCGAAGCTGCGGTGGTGAGCGAAAGCCGTCTGTGACGATTAGCACGCGTGGGGCCGCCGGAGGCCCGCAGCGCCGGAGCCGTGACAGTTCCCTGCCTGCTGCATGTTGCATGCTCGCTTGAATGCAGCATGCTGCATGCTTGCTCGCTTGAATGCAGCATGCTGCATGCTTGCTTGCATGCTGCATGCTTGCTTGTTTGTTGCATGCTTGCTTGCATGCTTGCTTGCATGCTGTATGCTTGCTTGCATGCTGTATGCTTGCTTGCATGCTGTATGCTTGCTTGCTTCATGCTTCCTACAGCGAAAAAAAACCCACAAAATTGTTCAATAAAAATATGTTTTAATATCATTATGCGGAAATAAATTTATGCTTTAGGATATTATGCTTAAAAGTTAATCTTTAGAACTTTATGCTTAATATATTTATGCTTTAGAATATTATGCTTAATCATTATTATGGTTAAAGAAATTATGCTTAAAAAATTATGCGTAAGCTGTTATGCGTAATTATATTATGCGAAAATATAATTATGCCAAACAAAATTATGCTAAGTTATATTAGGTCTTAAAATTTTATGCAAATGGATAGGGAACCCGATGAAATTAGTGCCTGTCTAAAGAGTTCGATTCTATGGTGCAATGTCATATCAACTCATTTGAGTTTAAATATGCGAGCACATCTGGGTGGGAACCCAAACGCACAAGAGTTCTCAAATTTACTTTTGAAAATTGGTGACGGCACATATCCTACACAAGATGGCAAAGTAATTTTGGTGGAGAACCTATGTTGTTCCGTTGCTTCACATCTGGAACTCATTTCTTCTGTGTATGGGAATCCCACTGATATCGGTAACCACGCTGCTGCTTGGCTGTGCCAGCGAGCTATTTTGATTCCCCGCAACGACCAAGCGGCAGCAATAAATTCACAAATATTGGCACATGTTTCTGGGGAAAGTAAACAATATACTTCAATAAACACGGTTACCGAAGAGGAAGATGCCACACACTATCCAGTAGAGTTCTTAGAATCCCTTAACACACCCGGTCTTCCAGCACACAAAATTTGTTTAAAAGTCGGAGTGCCAATAATTCTTCTCAGAAATTTAAGTCCTCCCAAACTTTGCAACGGCACTCGGCTCAGAGTCACCAATCTCCAACACAACGTCATCGAAGCCGAAATCTTAACAGGTTGCGGCGCCGGTGATGTTGTTTTTATTCCCAGAATTCCCCTCATTCCCAATAATTTCCCCTTTAGTTTCAAACGTGTGCAATTCCCCGTCAGCCTATGTTACGTCATGACCATTAACAAAGCTCAGGGCCAGACATTATCCGTTGCGGGGGTAGATCTTAGTGTTGGTTGCTTTTCCCACGGCCAACTTTATGTAGCTCTTTCGCGTGTGAGCAACCCTAGCAACCTTTTTGTGTACGCTCCAGGTGGTTCCACGTCTAATATTGTATATAGAGAAGCATTTTCATAAATAATTATACAAGTTTTTGGCAGCATCTTAGTTACAAGGAAAAATCACCAGGCCTGGTCGAAAGATTCTCCCTTTTTAAATGAAGGTACACCTTCTCTAAGTGACACATTATTGTTTTCCGACATCCACGCGAACGAAGTCGCGGGCACAGCTAGTTGTTTCATAAATTTATGTTACGCACATTTACAGATATAGGTATATTTTTATTGTTATTACATGTACATACACTACGTTCGGTTGAATCACACATAATTCAGTGAAAAGGAGTACTTACCCGACAAAATTACATCACACAGGGGGACGTCAATAGGTCATTCCATAGGTAATTGCTGAAAACCAGCGCTGTTGACGTTAGGTTGGCCCGAAGTCACAGCATTTCGCTGAGCAATTACCTGTTCTTGCACAGATACGACGCACAGTTTAATTTCTCATATTATTTATTACAAATGTAGTTAAGTAACTCTGTAATCGGTATTTTGTTTTTGTTATGTTTTTGTTGTCATTTGCCAATGTCGCAACCACAGATTACGTAATGTCACAACAGTAATTACGCAATATTTTCTTTGGTCCGAGACCTTGACATCAACCAATATACAACATTCCAAAACGTTTTTTTGCTGGTTGAATACGAGGCTTTTGGCTACTTTTGTATATATTTTTTCTTTTCTTATTATGTGACGTGCGTTTCGTTTGTGCAGAAAAACATATTTTCTTTCTTTCTTTTTTTTTTCTTCCCTCTCACACGCTTCCTACACATCAAAGTGGCTCCTGTTTAGACCATATTATGCTCAAGACAAACTTCCCTGCACTTACCCTTGTAATTAATTCAACAATAACCGATCACAATGCTACCCTACTCATTTTAAATTGTAAATTATCTAAAGTAGTCACTCGCACAATTTCTAGATTAATTGTAAATAAACTTGAAGAAGACTTACGCAATATCGACTTTGACCCAGTCTACGATTCCGCTGACCCGCAGTTTTGTATGTTGTACCTAATCAAAAATGTACAACATGCAATTCAGAAGACCACGGTCATATCTCGGCGTAATTAAAAAACTACAATATAAAACCATGGATCACGACAGGACTCATTCGCTGTATGAAAAATAGAGAAAAACTGCATATGATGCTCATTTATGAGCTAAATCTAATCCAGATAATTTTATTTTGCAACTGTCGTAAAAGCGATATCGTAACTTCTGTTATAATCTTCAAAAAAAAAAGGAAAATGCAACTACGATAAAATTGTACTAGAAAAAGCTGGTACAAACAGTAAAAAAATATGGGATTTTATTAAAAATGTAACGTATACCTCGAAAGAAAATCAGTCATCTTCAGGTTTATTACAAGCACACTCATCACAGTTAGCATCTGCCAACATTGCGAATAATTTCTTTGTTAATGTTGGTAAATGTCTGGCTGAAAATGTTCAGGGCCAATCACAATATCTAACAAGCACACCATTTACATGTAGCACTATTTTATCATCCTTTGTGTTGCAAGACACTGACGAGATTGAGGTAGAAGCGATAATTATGAGTTTAAAGGACGACTGTGGCTGGAATAACATATCAAATAAAATTATTAAACAGTTCAGGCACATTTTGGGACCGCCACTAACTTATATTTTCCAAAAATATTTAACGACAGGTGTTTTTCTCGAGTGCCTAAAAATTATTAAACAGTTCATACAACTGTTGCTGTCCCCGTTTATAAATTGGCATTAATGATCAAGTGACAAATTATAGACCTATTTCCTTACTGCCTACCATTTCTAAAATATAAAAAAAAAATGAATAAAAGGCTTTACAAATACTTGGAGGATAAATAAATTTTATCTAAACGGCAGTTTGGATTTAGGCCTAAAATGTCAACAGACGATGCCGTGCACCATCTGACTGACTATCTAGCACAAGAACTTGATAATGGTAACCACACAGTAGAAATCTTCCTGGATGATTTGAATAGAAACCTTTATTCGGTTTCTATTCAAATTCTGTTGCGCAAGCTTGAAGCCATAGGTATCAGAGGCGCCCAGCTGAAACTATTTAAGAGCTATCTAGAAGACCGTACCCAATGTGTACGGAATGGTAATGTTCTCAGCGATATTAAAAAAAACACGTCCTTCGGAGTTCCCCAAGGAAGTATTTTAGCCTGCACTATTTTTAATATACATAAACGATCTTTGTAACCTAAATTTAGATCACGGCCAAATTGTTTCTTATGCTGATGACACTGCCCTTCTATTTTCGGCTGACTCTGAAAAAAATGTCTACGAGCTTGCGCAAAATGGGTTCAATATAATTCACTAACACTAAATGCAGACAAGACAAATTACATTAAGTTTTCCATGCGCAAGCAAACACCAACAGGCACTATCTCGACATTATATGCTCATCATTGCACAATTCCTACAGAAAACCAATGTGTTTGTCCCAAAATTAAAATTGCAAATACAAAAAAATACCTTGGTGTTATAATAGATGAAACACTTTCGTTCAAACAACATATACAAGCATTAAATAATAGAATTCGCAAGTTGATATTTGTTTTTAAAAAGTTACGCTATATTGCTGATCCAAAACTAATTAGATAAGTTTACTTTGCGCTGTGTCAATCAATATTAACTTACTGTATTACCTCATGGGGTAGAGCGGGTAAAACAATGTTACTAACCATCGAGAGAGCTCAAAGGGCGATCCTCAAAGTGTCTACTTTCCGCCGTTTCCTTTTTCCTACTAACCTCCTATACAAATCTTGTGAAATATTAACAGTTAGACAGCTATTTATAATGGGTATTGTATTAAAACAACACACAGCTCTACCCTACACCACTGCATATACTAATAAAAGACGTAAAGGTATAGTTTGTCCACAAAATACATCAAAACATGCTTTTGTATCCAAATTTTACCTGTACCTCGGTCCTCTTCTCTATAATAGACTAAACTCGAAAGCAAACATTTATTCCCTGAACTACACAAATTGTAAGAGAATTCTCAAGGATGCTCTCCAAAGTATGTCTTACGAAGATACAGAGAATTTACTAACTGTGCTACAGTGAATATATGTACAAATTTCACCTACGTTAACTATTTATCAAATTTAGAAACTAACGGCCGAATACCGAAACGCCACTCAAATATGTAAGGGCTGGTTAAACGTTTGAGCAGCTCCTAAACTTTAATGTCGTATACTCAAACGTCTTTTAAATATAAGTGCTGCTTAAAATAAGTCATGCTCAAACACCACTCAGTTTAAAAGTAGTATACAGAAACGCTACTCAACGTTATTTATCTGTCTAATCAACTGTCAAACTGATTTGAGCAGCCCTTAGATTTGAGAGTGGTCGCGAGGACCTCAAATCAAGTTAAATCTATTGAAAGTTTTCAAATAGTGATACAAATGTCTCTATCGTCCCGTTGTCTTCACTTTCTGATCACGAAAGGCCAACTGTGCGGTGCAGAAATGAAGAAAAGTTAAACGCTTTTGAAAAGTACGACGACATAGTGTGTTTCACGGTTCCGCATCTCGAAAGAAACTGTGTTGTATTTGGACTCTGCGGTAGCACAAGTAAACCCTTGACCAAAAGAAACCGAACCATACAGCTCCGGTACTATGCGACAGGCAGCTACCAACGCGTAATAGGGGATATTTTTGAGGTTGAACAATCCACGGTGCATCGAATAGTGCAAGTAACAGTAAAGTAACAGCCAAGATAGCCATTTTATTTCAATTGTAATCTTGTGTACTTTCTTGTGTAAAATTTACGTATGGATATATCTGCAATAAATGATTTTGATTATCTGGCCGTATTTATACTTGTAGGAATAAAAGTACTTGTACATAGACATAAATCGTGTATTTATTCTGAGCCTTTCAGATAGTAAGTGGTCACAAGTTTCAGTGGGTAAGTAAGTGCTTGATACAGACAACGGTTGCCCTGGCCACCCCTGGCTATGTACGAGTATGTTATAGGCATGTATTGTATACCAGCAAACTATTACATGCACCAGGCTCTTGCGGTTAAATAAGTATAAAGTACAGTATTTAATTGTTCCTTCCGACTCGTCGCTCAGCTCCGCCTCGCCGCCGCCGGTACCCAGCCCCACTGTGAGCGATGGGACACCAGCCGCGGCAGTTATACATAATTTCAATCGAAATTCAAACCAAACTTACATTACGCTGTTTTATTTCAAATTCAAAGAAGACTGCGTTAAACGAATACGAGACCTAAACTAAATTATTTTGTAACTGAGAACGCGCTGATAACATTTTTTGATCAGGATGTTGCCATGATGTAAACGTCTGAGCACTGCTTGGCTAATCATGGTTTCGAATTGCTTGAGTAGCAATTGTGTATACCATTTAAATTTGAGGGATGCTTATATTTAAGTAGCTTTTTGATGATTATGAGATTTGAGTGGCGTTTCAGTATTCGGGTGTTAGAGTTATACGAGTTAGTACTCGTATAACGTATAACTAAACTTATAATTATTGATCTATTGTCAACCTTTTGATTATTTATTTATTTTATAAGTCTATTTAAGCTCTTCCCGCCTAAAACACAGGATTACCTAGTTCAGGCACGTAAGTCTTAGGAATATAATTTACTTTTAAGCAAAACTGTACTCATTTTTAAGCCTTGTAATTTTTTGAATAAATATATTATTATTATTTTTATTTTGAAATTTCTCGGGACCTTTAGAAGGCGTAAGAGGGGCCGAAGCCAACTCGCAGAGGCCCGTTAGATGTGTCTAATGAAATGAGGCACTGACCGACGATTATCCCTGTACGCACTAATCTAGTGCACCCAAGGACAATCCCCGGTTAGTGCAGGACTATTGCAATATATGGAAACAATGATATTGGATTATGGGTTTGGGTGACTAAGTGAACTGGTTATCTAGAACTATGGAAATACTATGGCCCCTGCCTGACCAATATCTTATATAAAATACACAGGTAAAATAGCAGAGGGTGACTTGCACACTCAATAATGGGCCCCCGAAAACGGTCGCTAGCACAAAGTGTCGAAGCGACAAGGGGGCAACATGTCCTGAGGTGCTTATAAGGAGTGGAGCGGTATTCCACGGCTATCAGGACAATCCCGGAAGTACGGTTAAGATCCCTACTAGCATCTTATCTTTCTGGAATACTTCCTTCCTCCGAGCACATTTGCTCTTGTGAATCTCCACTCAAGCCGGCCAATAAAGGCAAGAAAGAGGTGGGAGCTCTATTCCTCGTCAGTGTTCACTCCAGCCGGCCAATAAAGGCAAGAAAGAGGTGGGAGCTCTATTCCTCGTCAGTGTTCACTCCAGCCGGCCAATAAAGGCAAGCCAGAGATGAGGAACAAGATTTCTCCCGGGAGATAGGGTCCGTGGGGTCGCTACTGCCCAACAGCTCGCCACATGCTGCCCTGCGGGTTTCTGTATCTCTCTTGGTCTGGCTCCTCATCCCAGACCTGTTCCGGCAAAAAACTCTACCGGCATAGACCGGAGCGCGCAAGCCCCACCACGACGTCAACGTAGAGATCCGGCGATAGGGTTTATTATTATTTCCTTTATTTAACATTATTACATATAAATTATATTTTTAAATATTAGAATAAAAAAAATATAAAAACATTTAAAAATATAAAAAATAGTAGCCCACCGGTATCGGGAGCAGGGTCCAAGCTACCGGTGGTCAGGGCTCCAGAGAGGAACCTCCTAACAATGCGAGCCGTGTCCAGGAGTACCGCTTTCTGGATCAAGCCCTTAATCCAGCTACCCAACGAGAGCCTCCTTACGTGTTGGTCGAGGCTCTTGGCAATTAAGCCATTGGCAGATACGACTATCGGCACAATGATCGCTGAGTCCACATCCCACATGTCGACAACCTCGCGAGCCAAGTCAAGATACTTAATTTGTTTATCTTTCTCGGCTTTCACGAGGTTCCCGTCATGCGGGACCGTTATGTCAATGATAATTGTGCGCCGCTCTCCTCGATCCACCACCACTATATCAGGCTTATTGGCAACAATAGTCCTGTCAGTGATGATGGATCGATCCCAGTACAATGTGATATTTCCATTTTCGAGAACTGGGTCGGGCGTATACCTGTAGTACGGTACTTCCGATTCCACGAGGCTGTATTTCAGAGCAAGTTGCTGATGGATAATCCTGGCTACAAGATTGTGTCTATGCAAGTACTCTTCGTTAGCTAGACGAGAACACCCGGAGATAATGTTTCGGATCGATTCTCCCGGACGGTGGCATGCCCGACAGATGTCAACCGTGCCGTCCTTCACAATAAATCTCCGGTAATTGTTCGTCATCATAACTTCGTGCATAATTGCACAAACAAAACCTTCGGTTTCCCCAAAGAGGTCACCAAAACGCAGTCAGGCTACGGACGCTAATAAATCAACATCGGGTCCATGTAGGGCCCGGAGGTAGCGTCCGTGAAGCTCCTTACTCTGCCATACCTCCTTGCGATCGTTAGTGTCTAGCACTACAGGCTTGCGCCAGTTCTCTTTAGCCAATGAGGGCGGGGTAAGGCCCTTGTCCACCGCGACCACATCTCGATGCATCCCCACGTCGGCTTCTAGGAAATATTCCCTGAGACTGCATATCTCGTGATTGTGTAGGGTCTTAGCGTTTAAAAAGCCTCGACCTCCACACTTTCGTGGGATATACAGTCTCATTACCGATGACCGTGGGTGATGCATTCGATATGCAGTCAGCAGCGTACGGATCCTCCTATCCAGGGCGTCGAGTTCGGTCTGAGTCCATTTGAGTACGCCTAAAGAGTACATCAAAACCGGCATGACCCAATCGTTGAAGGCGCGCACCTTGTTTCCGCCTGATAAAAGACTATTAAATACTTTCTTCAGGCGGCCAAAGAATCGCTCCTTCAACGATTGCTTCATGTCAGTAACATTGATGCCCAACGCTTCCGACATACCCAAATACTTATAGGTTTCGGATGCGGAGAGGGCTCTAAGGTTTATGGAATCCGAGAGTTGGGTTCCCACGGACTCCATAATCTCCCCTCGCTTTACATGCATGACCGCACATTTTGTCCACACCAAATTCCATCCTGATGGCTCTACCGAAAGTTTCAGTTACTTTCAGTAGCTCCATCAGTTGCAAGTTGTTGGGTGCAAAGAGTTTTAGGTCATCCATGTAGAGGAGGTGAGATATAACCTGACCACCTCTCCTCAGCCGATAGCCTAGGCTTGAATACTCCAGCAGTGTGCTAAGAGGATTCAGGGCTAAGCTGAACCAAAGTGGACTTAAACTATCGCCCTGAAATATGCCTCGCTCGATCCTTATCGGTTCGCTACCCCTCTGGATATTTCAAAATCCTGGATAGCGAAGGACCGTCCTCCATTCAAATTCATTTATTTATTTCTCTGATCATCATAAACAGTACAAAGTCAATGTTCAATATAAAGAGACTGGTGTCTGTTTTAGGTAAAACCTGTATTACACATCACCAGGCTGACCCTCCGTCAGACATTTATATGAAATTAACTGCATTAATATTTCGTACAAGATTAATTTAACATAAATAAGTAAATTAAAATTAGCTATTATAGTAACAATTTTAGATAATCAATTAATAATTTTCATTGCCCCATACACGACATCAGGAAGGTTGGATCTACTTTATACAACTCCAGCACCCTCATGAGCCATGTATGTGGCACCGAGTTATAGGCCTTCTTATAATCTATCCAACATGTCGACAGATCCTTTCGGGAACGACGAACCTGTTGGCTAATGGCCATAACAATGAGGAGTAGCTAATTAGTACCGCGGGATCCGTTCTTACATCCATTTTGAGAGGCAGACATGATGGAGTTGGTGTCTAAATGTTTGTTAATTTTAGCTCTCAAAATAGATGTAAGAACTTTATAGACCGTCGGTAAACATGTGATCGGTCTATAATTTTTGGGTTCCGCGGTGCTACCAGATTTATGGAGCAGGTGGGTAACTCCTGTCGTTAAGAACTGGGGTAGCGAACCAGACTCCAATGCAGTCCGGTACTGAGCCGCCAAGTGAGCGTGCGATCTTATAAACCATTTAATCCAGAAATTGTGCAGCCCGTCCGGCCCTGGAGACTTCCAGTTGGGCAACGGACGAACTGCACGAGCTACATCTTGGGGACAGTTGGTAATAGCCCCCATTTCTGGTATAAGATCGCATGCTCGCTCGACTTCGCGAGTCCAATCACCTTCGGTGTGGCTGACAGGCGCCGACCAGATACTCTGCCAGAAAAAACACATGTCATCATCATCCGGAAGGCGCGTGTCAACCACACCTTGGGCCGGTCGCTCCCAAGCCCTATAAACCCACCTTTCATCACTCTGGAAGGTGCGGTTCTGAGTGTATCGCTCTACTCGCCGCTTATACCTACGAATACGGTTCGCCCATGCATACACTTTCTGCTTCAGGAAGATAAGTTTGCCAATGAGCACTCTGGCCCCACCAATACGGCGCTCAATTCTGCACTGCCAAGCTGGTACGGCTGGCTTCGGTCGTGTAGCTCTAAAGTAATTTGCAAATTTGACGTGAGCTACACGACATGCCGCTACAGCAGAATCGAATGAGTATTGGTGAGGTCTTCGCAGTTATCAAAATAGTTTGATAGCTGCGAATCCAGAGCCGCCACCAGCGCCCTATTTTTGTTATACATAAGTTAGGGCGACATGAACCGATATTCCCGAATCGCACCCTCCAAAGCACTCCTCAATTCCTCATTGTAGTCACCTGTGGTGGTACTATAACACTCTGCGACGGGGGGGCAATGACATGGCTACTCCGCATTTCATTTCGTAGGCGATCAAGTACAGTGTCATCCAACATATGTTTACGCTGGATGATCCGTACCTGATCCGACAGTCGTTGTGCCGAAACGTTGAAAGCTGGCTCAAGCACCTGAAAAAGAGGGAGCATCCGAACACGTTACGCGGTCAGGTTGTTTCCCCCCTCTGTAGCCCCATAGTATGAGCGTGTGAGAAAAATGGTTACCTACTAATTAATTATTTAACTATGTAGGTATTTTAATATCTACGAATATGATGTGTTGGGAAAAGGATTATAAGAAAAGCACATGGAGACAACACTAGGTATTTATTTTAATAAGACTTGTCAATAAATAGGTATCGTTAATGAGAAAGCTAGTTATCCGTTCCAAATCTAAGTCTTCGTGGAGAAGAAGTATAAGAAACTCCACGGAAGCTTGTTTTGAAATATTTTGTGATCAACACATTTTTACATTAGCATTTAGTATTGTTATCACATTAATCTCTTGGACCATTTCTTAAAGCTAACAACTTTATCAAAGAAAAGAAATAGAATATGAATATTCCTTAATTCGATTTAACACTTATGTAGCAATATTAGCCATATTTTAATACATACAGAACATCATAGTTTTATCAGCAATAATCAAGATTTAATGACAATTTAACTTACATGAACATTGTAGTCAGTCGATCTTTCACCAGAAGTGATCTAATGATCCTTATTTCAATCCATTTTACAATAAAAGCAGTACTTCTGATAAGCAACTTTATTTCTCTATATTAGCTTTTAGCAACTCAATATTTCGGACATGGACACCTTTCAGGGTATGTTCTTAGATGTTAACATAAGCTTTTATATTGTTACCAGCCCAGTGACACGTACAGAAAAGAGGACAAGAATTAAGTTACACGACCTTATAAAGCATTTCAAATGACAGTTGTCTACCCTTACTACCTATCTAACATGAATATTGCCACAGATAAAATGAACTGAACTATTAGTACAAAACAAATACTTTTAAACTATAAACTGTAATAATGCCTTTACAAAAATATAATTTATACGTAAACTAATCTCTTAGATATACTTAACAAAATAATTGAATGGAAATTGTATCCTCAATCATTTAATATTTAAATATAGGAACAACAAATAAATCAGTGTGACCCTACGATAACACCACAGTTGAGTCAAATCAGTGTTTGACTTATAAAAAATAAGTTTGTTATTATATTCATTTAGTAAATTAACCATATATAATAATAACATTTATAGGTCTAACAAGTATAATTACATTTATATATCATATTATTTATTTTTAGACATATAATAATTACATCTATATAACAAGCGCATTACGTTCTCGTTGATGGATTGTGTCCATCTCATGCGCTGCACACTTTCGCCGGGAGCTGGGACCCTATCAGACACCGGTGGGCCTCGAGGTCCTAAGCCGTCCGGCGGCCGGCGTCCTCCCCGTCGACGAACAGGTGGTGGCGTCGTGGGCGGAGAGAAATACTTGTCGCTCGAGCTCGACGCAACTGCCGCGGCCGGTGTCGTCACAGCGCTCACAGTGGGGCTGGGTACCGACGGCAGCGAGGCGGAGCTGAGCGAAGAGTCCGGAGGTGGTGGGCGTGCTTTACGTGCGGCTGATCGCGTCAACATTTCTCTTTATTTTATATTTTTCCTGTTTTTTCGGAGGTGACATGACAGCTGATGTCACCTCTTGTTCGGCAGTTTTTTATTCATTTTATGGTTTAATTTGCTTTTTTTTAATAAATGTGATTTTAGGCTTGTTTCCGGATTCCTTTTTATACATAAAAACTATTATACTGCGTCGAAAATTATTAATAAATTAAATATGATAGTAATCGGAAAAATAAAATTTCGAGATGTTTTGTTGACGTTGGTGTTGCCATTATTATTATTATCGATATATGGGCTTTATTTTTTGTGAGTGTCCTACTACTAACTCTCTCTGCCTTTCAAGATTGCTGAGTCCCCAAAATGCATCAAAAAAGCTGTGGCCTTGTTATTTTATCGATCTTATCTTTACATTTTAGCCGACATTTTTCTCCACAGGGAGGTCCAACTTTTCTCTCTGGTACTTGTATCTTCGATTTCGACAAAGACCGGTAGGCTTTACCAGAATTTCTCAGCACTTTTGTAACTTTCGATCTTCACATCGTTGGTTTTCGTACACTTTTTTTACCCTTTTTTTCTTCTATCACGCGCTCTTGCGCATTAATTTTAGCAACCACAGCATCTTGAGGTTGAGGTTGGACATTTGCACTATCATTTTCGGAGTCTGACGAGCTACTAGAAGTTGGTGAACTCTCAGAGCTGCTACTGCTGGTGCTCGACGAAGACAACGATGAACTAGAAGGTACAACCTTAGCTGGTTTCTTACCTTTATGAGTCAATCGTAAATTGGGACCCTCATCTGAGTTGTCAAAGTCACTTTCGTCAAATGTTTGGTGAAATGTTTGATGTACCAGGCTGTTGTTGTTAAGACGTGCTCGGAATAGATGTATCAACCACGGATAAGGGGGCATGAGGTTCTGTAGATAAGTCTTCATCGCTTAATGACATCTTGAGGTCATCTTCTAGCGGTGGTCTGTTTAAAAGTACTATCTCCTTCTGTGGTATTTGTTCAAACTCCTGTTCTAAAGGTGTAGTATCTGGTTGCGTATTTTCATTTTGGGTCAGTAAGCCAGGGCTGATGTTTTCGTTGTCCCTTTCTTCAACCATATTTACTCAAAATCGTCCACGATTCATTCTTCTTCTAAAAGAGAAAATGTAACTTTCACTAAACGAAAGATTTAATAAGCCATTGCTGAAACTTATTCGATTTCATGAGCTTCAATGTAATGAAATTTGATGTGTCATACTGGATACCATCTAAACAGCTCTAACTTAAAAACTGTTCAGTAAAAACACAATAAACTGTGTAGTTCTGGGACGAAAATAAAATAGAATTAAGATGAAAAGACTTCAATCGCCACTAGCAAAAAAGTTCAATTTTTTTTTTTTTTTTTTTAAGAAATATAAGAGTTTTAAAAACAATGAGTCAACATAACAGACTCAACTAAAAATTCAAAAAAAAATCATCAACACGGTAAAAATTCTAAATAAATACAGAAACTTTACTCACCTTACCATCAACACTGGTTCAACTCAAAATGTAACTTTAATTTACTCAGCACTAACCACAAAAAACGGCGACAACTCAAAATAATGTTAGTACAATGTCGTGGTTTAACTCAACAACACGGAATCAAGTCAAAATAACTCTAATTTGGTTACGATGGGTACGTGCGTTCCGCATGTTCTATGTTCTATGTTAAGGGGTTTGGTTTCCGCACTCAGTCCGTCAGGTGGACCATTGTGCGTGGGCCATAGCGGCCGTTTGGGAGGTTATTCCAACCAGCCCACCTCCCTCCAGAAGGCAATTACTTCTCCTGGTTTGTCTAGAACATCTGTGTATAATCTGGGTGACCCGAGGGTTTCTGTTCTAATCTGGGTAACGCCCGTGCATTCAGAGAGCACGTGCGCAACGGTCTCCTCAGCCTCCATGCACGCCCTGCACAGAGGACTGTCCGTTATGTCTATTGTGTGGAAGTGTTTGTTTAGCGAGCAGTGTCTTGTGATGGTCCCTGTCACCAGGCGCAGGCCGTTCATGTCCAAGCGTAAAAGACGCCTGGTCAGCCTGCTATCCAAGGATGGCATAGCTTCCTTTGACTTCCGGCAGCCCGGTGTCGAGGACCACCATTGCCCTGTGCCACCATTGCTTGTTTGTGGGTGATTTCCTGTAACCACCTACGTATTTGGTTGAAGGGGATAGGTACGATAGGCTCGGGCTCGGACAACCACACCGTTGACGACATCACTAGCTTCTCTACGCGTCTGGCAAAACACATGGCTAACTTGTCTCCGAAGCCGACTAAATGGCACAGAAATAACACATTTTACATACCCAAAGACATGCAGCACTGTACTCACGACTTTATGAGGCTAGATTACGTGCGAAAGTCATTGGAGCCACCGTACGCTGGTCCCTACAAAGTACTAAAAAAGAAGGATAAATACTTCGATGTTGAGGTAGGAGGCAAGAGCACCAACATATCGCTAGATCGCCTGAAACCAGCATACGTCGCTCAAGACAGTCACAGGGACGACTCAGCTACAAATCCGATCAGCACACCTCCAATTGACTCGTCATCACTATCTACAGATGAGCCAGTTACCCACACACGCAGCGGCAGAAGAGTACGCTCCCCTGACTACTATCGACCGTAGTCACGGTCTCGCCGGGGGGCTACTGTAGCGGCATCGACGCCACATCACGAAGCGACCCGAGTCCATCAGTCTTAGAGTAAGTAACCTATAGAGTATCGGATAGCGTGGCCACATGAGACAAAATATTATGAACATAACCTTAATGTATATAAAACCCAGTGATACCATACACCTTACCCTTTACCCAGAAACAGGGAGATTGCACAGATTAGGAAGAGTACTCCGTGGCGTGCAGCGATAAAATAATCCATACATAAATAAATTATACTATATTCGATTGAGATACACAAATAAATATACTTCTACGTTATCAAGCTGCGTAGTTAAAAGGCTCGTTACACGATAACGAGATCAATGATTCATTAGATTAACAAGCTATTTTGTCAATTGGTCCATTATATCAACTGCTTAATGGCTCCTCTACACAATCGGCGATCATAGACAATCGTCTACAATCAACCCGCGAGCGAACATGTGCATGCTTGCACGATGATCGTATCGATTAAGACGATCACACGATCAACGCCGATTGTGAAGAGTAGGCATGAAATTTTAGTTCGCCGAAGGCTACAACAGATCAAGGGTTCAAAACTAAAAACAACCTGAATCACAATCAACATTTATTAATATAAACAAGATCAGTAAGAACAGGGAAAATAATTTATTGCCCTTTGAATAACACGAGTTTATTATGTATATTACGAATCCTATCGCTGGGTGCAAAAAACTGTTTAGTACTATGGTGAATCCTTACTTCAAAGTAATTCATGGCGACTGCTTTTAATAGCATTATCCTATGATTTCCAAGCAGTGTTTGGTGATCATTATTGTGAAGATTTTCAAATATATAAATATCTCGTATACATTCCTTAAAACATGAAAGTACTAATTTCTGCATTAAGTTTTTCTCATTGTAAAAGCTAATGCCTTCATGAGAACGCAATCTAAATATTTTTTCAGCTCGTTCGCATATTTTGATTACGCTCCTCGATGGATAAATCAACCCTCCTTTATCTTTTTTAGCAATTAATCCATCATAATATTTATTCGAGATTAAAGATAGGAGGCATTCCTCACACCTAATTACTTTTCTCATTTTTTTTTACAACGAATCCGGCTATGTACGCAATGACTTCCTGTGTGTACAAAGAGAGCCTTGAGGGGTCTGCCAAGTAATCATGGTCACTATCGACAGCTGGTAGACTTTCTACGGACTCGTAATGATCGTTCAATTCAGTTGTATGCGTAAATAAATTAATTTTCTTTTCGTACCGCATTTCACTGAACGTTAAAATTTTTATATCTTCCAAAAAGGGGTATGCAATTTCCTGATGTAATATGTTTTATTTCCCCATGTATAACTAGCCTTTTATATGCGGCTTTAAACTGCATAGCAGTTGGGTTATTGTTAAATCCACCTTTGGCACGAATAGAGCTAAAAAAACATTCCAGGTGATCCTGGCTCATTTTGTACAAGGGCACAAAGTTCAAAATCTTGGCAGCGATTACATTTTGGTAAACCTTTTTAAGACTCTGAATACAAATATAGAATCCGAAAAACCCTACTTTTCTATTAGTCCGTAATATTGGTTGATCTTTTAACGTCAACCCAACTATGTATTTTTCCATTTCGTTTAAGAAATTTTCAATGTCAGGGTAATTCTTATTATTCATGGGTTTTTTGAAACCAAATGTATAAAAGTTTCGGCTATTTAAAATATCAAATATTCCATTAATATTTTTTATAAATTCTACTGTAGCTTCTGAATCAACAAAGTCTTCTAAACCTAAATCTTTTCGGCACAATTCTATTGATTCAGCTACAGAATTACTGAAAGTTTGGGCTGCCAATTTCACTTTCATAATTTGTTTAGTAAAATTGATATGTTGGCTTCGGAGTCGATTAGCCAAATGAAGGCCTTCATTATTTTGCAAATTATGAAGTTTAACAATAAATTGCCAAGATATTTTTTGACCATTCAAGTTAGTAAGCTCGTTTTTTTCTCCGAGGGTGTTTCTTATTAATTTCAGCATATGTGCTGGATCGGGAAAAATTGAGATTTCTTGATTCTGAATGGTAAAAGAAGTTTTAAGATTACTCAAATCTAAAGGATCCAAAAGACAGTCAAGGTATTTGGCCATAGAAAAATTGGCAGGGCAACCGTCAAACGTCAATGAAATTATATGAACTCCACAAGAAATTAAAAGTGCCACACATTGTTTTACCAAATTTGCCTTTTGTGCCCCCGTACAACCATCCACCAAGAAATAACCCACTGGAATTTTCCAACTATCGTTTACAGCTGTGACCATAAATACTAGAGCTTCCCTAGCAACAGCAACATTATGTCCATCTAAAACTTCTCCAAAATTTACTAATCCCACGCATGTCTTACCGTCCCACTGAACATGTTTCCGAATCGCCATTTCATCCAGAGATAGAGCGCAATATTTTTTTTTACCTTCATCACGCTTAACTAATAACTTTATACATTCAAGTGATTCATCAGTAAATCCTGGGCTACCGTCGAAACTCTTATACCATGAACGTAAAGTAGACGGATGTGGTAAACAAGAATTAAATGAGTTTCTTACAAAATTGTATGCCCTCGGGCTTATAAAATGCAAGCAAAGCGCAAATTTTCAGAGAGCTGGAGAATACTTAGAATTAGTAGGACCAGGGCTAATAACTTTTTTCAAGAAGTCTTTGTTGACGCATTCAACTGATGCAATTAAGTCGCAATCTTCTTCACTAACAAGTGATCTTGACTTTAATTCTGTTAGAATATTTTCTAAATTTGCCACTTTCTTATTCAACCTTCGCGATTTTTCTCGAAGCGCCCTTAATTTTTTCATTCGTTCTTTAGAACGTTTTTTTTCTTTTTTCCATTTACGTTTCAGAGTTCTTGGTGTGAATTCAGGTGATTTTTCCTAAAAAAAGTTTTATTAAAAGTAAGTACCAACTTCTTTCAATAATAACAAGAAAACATCATTCTAAAAACTACATGACAATGAATGGAAGGGGTGTGTGCCCGCTGAATATTAATAGGCTCGCCACTTATTACATCGGTTACATAAGACTTATGACCTGCGGCGAAACTTGGGTGTAGAAACTCTTGTAACAGGAGAACACCTCTGCCTTCCCTTCGGGGATTATAGGCATGATAACATGTATGTTATTGTAAGGAGAAACTTACATGCAAAGATTTTGTACAGCATTGCATCACATCAGTAGCTGCAGGATAACTTTCTGTGCTAGTCGCCAACGGTATCACGGTAGATGCAGGTGCCATGGGTTCATTCAGAATTTTCATATCGTGAAACTAAAAAAACATTTATTAATATTAAAAAAGACAATACTGCTAAAGCTGCTAAAAGCAAATAAGTCCAAAAAACAGAGATTTGATCGACATTATATTGTTAATAGCGTAGAATTTTTCTAGAATTAGGTATTACACTTTTATTTATATTTTTGGTAATGGGCAAGAACTTTTACATAATTACTGCTTGTTAGGTTTACCTCTGGTAGACGGAAGGATGTACAGATTAATGAAAGGAGACACTTACAGGCACAGATTGTGTATCGCATTGCAATACGTCAGTAGACACAAGAGACACAAGGTGACTATCTGTGATGGTCGTCAACGCCATTACTGCAGATGTAGATGGCATGGGTTCAGATAGTTTTTTAGAATGTTTGTCATTTCCAAGCTGTAAAACATAAAATATCACAACTTCACTGTATAATTTAAGTTGAGAGATGAAATAATTGTCAATGTAAGCACCGGCCAAGTGCAAGTCAGGCTAAGGGTTCCGTACCATCAGTACCCAATGGTTCCGTATTTTGGACCGACTTCAAAAGTAGGAGGTTCTCAGTTCGTCGGAATGTTTTAAATGTGTTTAATATAATCATTTATTTCCAAAACTACTGAACCTTTAATTGTATTATGAAGGGAAATCAGACAATAAGAATCAAATATTTATAAATATTTCTCTCACCATCATAACTGGAACAGCTTCAGGATGAATGTAAGTATATCTTCCTTTTTTTAAAATATGGTCTGCATCAAAATGTCTGCAGCAAATTTTGGAACTCTTTTTTGGGACCCATTTATTTCGACCACAGGCAGCAATCCATTTTTTTCTAATATCAGGATTATACGGGAAACTGTAATATAAGATAAAATTATATTACTTATTGAAATTATTACATCAAAATATTATTTAACATCTGCTTCTATTTTTGATTCTGTATCTGTATTATCTTGTCAATATTATCTTACATTATATAATGACTATTGTATAAATCGTAGTCACACTTTAAACTGAATTTGAAACTATGTTTACAAAATATTATGATAAGATTAGTGACGGACAAATGGGAAATCGCATGACCCAAAACTAGCAACACTGAATTTTAGGTTATGATAAACACATTATTTTAAATCGCGATTTTAAGTCTTTTAATCACTGTTATTTTGACAAAAACTGACAATATCACTTAAAAAAACACAATACACAATCTTACATTGTTATAATAACCAAAACATTTAAGAAAAACTTGAAACTTACCTATGAAAGGACAACCCTGGTATTTTCCGCTCACTATCGCTTTTACAGTTAAGTAAACTACACCGCATTGTAATAAAGTTTTATCTCGGTTTTAAAACAATAATAAACAAGCAAATATAATAAATGATGTAGAAAAGTTTACAAATTATCTTCACAATTTCACAAAGACGCAATGACCACAGAACATCTATACCATGACTGTCAAAGTTTGTTTAGCTACATATGTCGCTGGCCTTGAAAAAACTGACACGCACTGAGAGACGGAAATAGTATAGCTTTGTCCTTTTCTGTTACTTACAATAACTCAATACTTTATCCCTTTCTTGTGGGAATGAAATGGAGCTACCCGCCGTCTATACTTTTCTTTGTCTAAGCCATCAGTCGTACTATTCGGATGTTTCCGCCGCGCCGCGCGCTCCGTTCGTGAAAGTTCGGTTTCGCCGCATCCTCTCGCGCCAGTCCTTTGTCCGCCGCTGCGCAAGGCAGTCACGCGCTCGCTTGCCCTAAAACCTGTTAAACGTCGCGCACTCGTAATAATAATCTGTTTCCTGCAAATTCTATCCGCTTAGCTTTCATATATCTTGTTTAGTGTTCTTTCATCTTCCTATCTACTTTCTATTGTGCTAACGTGCTTCCTACTCTTATGTAACCGTTCTATACTTCATATTTAAAATATAACCGTCTTGTGAACTTTGGACTTTTATTTGGTGGACTAGAACCTACACTTGTAAAATATTAGGGTTCTTAAAATACTTATTATTCATGAATCTCAATGTTATGAATTCGTCATCAAAATTATTCTCATACATTAGATCATTATTATTACGTGTAAAACGTACTTGACACATGTTTTTTAAGTAAGCTCTTGGATACAAGTTTTGATCTCTTCTGTCGGATACAAAATTTGGTATATTAAAGAAAGCAGGTGACAAACAGTTCACAATAACTTTTAAATTATTAATTGATTTATATGAATTGATTGATTCTTCGAAGACCCCAAAATCATAAAGTTTTACCTTTTTCTTCATAGCTAACTCGACTTGATGGTGCACTTGATCAGCACTCATAAACGCGTGTCCTGGTTCAAAATAATACAGTGTTATCTGTTCGGTAGAAATTATTTCACAGTTGACTAAATGGAGAAATAACGAGTATAATAACCAATTCTTATTTTGAGCACTGCAGTTATCGAGCCACATATTCACATTGGTAATGTCTCGATTTCATAAAAGAAAATGATAGAAGGCCGTCATGATATCCTCTTGTTTTCTGCCTGCAATAGCATCATGCCAAATGACTGTTAGTGGCTTTAAAGAGGAACTAATTTTGCCTACTGGTGCAAATGTCTGATTGAATGCCGTAAGGCGTTGGTAAAAAATTGCAGCTTTGAAGGTGTCTAATCTGGGCAACATAATTACTTTTTCTAGGTCTGCACTATAATATATTTGGGAATCATTTTGTGGTATGTTTTTGTGTTCATTGTAAAGCTCCCTAGCTTGTTTATACTTTTGATGATGTTGTGCCCACTCCACACATGCAGTACATTCTGCGACAATCTGGTTACGATCATCATGCGATGTTTCTTTTTTATGCAAAGTGTAAACTTCACATATTTCACACTTAGGCAAGTGTTTTCTGGTGCTTTCCTCTATGCAAGATCGTGTCGTTTGTTTTGACATAACCTAAAGTAGTAAAAAAAAAGATTTTGCATGCCTCAACTCTGGTGTCGTCTAGTTGTTTAAACGTAAATGCCCTTCTTGGTTTCCTCTTCGGGTCACTTGTCGTGATTCTTTTTGTAACTGCAACTGAAGTGTGTGCATTCACAAATAAATGTGTTCTCGCTACGACAAGTCCCAATATATTTTATTGATTGTTTCTCGCTGATCCTGGTTAAATTTAGAAGTACATTTCTTGAGACAAGTTTCGTTGCATCCCGTTTTAACATTATGTTCTAACCTTCTTTTTTTTTGGTATCTATTTTTCACTGAAGTAAGGGAATGTTATATTTTTTTTAAGTTTTCGTGTTGGTTGTGATGTTTCAGGTTCCAAACTGAGTGCAACTGATTCATTGACTTGCAATGTTTGATAAGCACCCACATCAATGGTGTTCCTACGATTGCGAGAAAGTAGCGACGCCTTCGTATCTTTAACAGCACAAAGGAAATTAATTGAGTATCTGCGTTTATTCTGCAAGGCAAAATATGTAAGAAAAAGGATTCACAACCCATTACACCACGAGTGGTCACGAAGATTCAAGAAAGTATTGCTTTTCTTCTTTCTTTTATTTTTTATTTTTTTTATTTTGCTTGCTTGTAATACTTGGGACTTCTGGCTACTTGGTTTGACTGCTTGAAAATCATCACTTGAATCAGATGGGTCTGTATCACGCACAGAGTCGTTGGAATCAAAATCACATTGCAAGTTTAACTGCGAAATTGGAGATGTATTTTCCGTTGTAATACTAATATCATCCGGTTCAGTTACATTAAATGAGAGATCTTCTAACGTTATCACTTCGTCGTAGATTATATCAATTTGATCTTCTAACGGCATCACTTCGTTGCAGGTTATATTAATTTGATCTTCTGACGGTATCACTTTGTTGCAGGTTACATTAATTTGATCATCTGACGGCATTACTTTATTGCAGGTTAAATTAATTTGAACATGATTTGGACTTGGTAAAAAAAATATTAGATGTCATCGAATATGGCCTGCTATAGTAAACTGTATCAAAACGCTGTAGTTCGGGATTAGGACTTTTATTCCTTCTGCTATATGTCTTAAAGTCAGATTGTTTAATTTTGGTGTTTGTACTGTGTTTCTTCATAAACATGTCTTAAATGTTGTAGGATCTTTGTGAAATAGCAATTAAAATTTAGGATAACGTTAATTTATACTTACACATCTCTTATCTTCAGTAAATAGTAGGTACCTATAGAACAAAATGATTTTGTTTTTATTAATGTAAGCTATTAAAAGATATATTGTGTCCGTTTTAGTTTTTTCTTTTAATATTTCCTCAAAAGTCTTATAAACATTCCATTTTTTGCGACACAAAAGTGCATTCCATCTATGGTGCCAAATTTCGACACAGTTTTGTGTCCCCTCCATGTCACCTCCATTTCGATGCTGGAAGTTACAGACCATAAGTGTGGTGGGAATTTTGGTGGTGTTTTTTTCAGCTTCGGCTCGTTTTTTTTGTGTTCTGGCCATAAATAAGCCAATGCAGCTGAGGGCCTTATTTTGTTTGCAAAATCGTTGTCCCGTCCATGTTTTTGTGCAAGTTCAGCAGCCTGCACATGTTTCCAGATGAAAAAAACAGCCTTTTTGTAATGTGTTTGGGAAAACTGTCTTAACCGCTTTTATAGCAGCGATTTCAAAATCTGTCAAAACAATTTTAGGCTGAAGTACGATATTCATCTTGTTTAAAACGTAGGTGCGAATAATTTCTAATAATATAACATAACAATGATGAGTCTTGTGTGATAGTAATCCATATATTAACGGCGCTGTTTCGTCAAAGGTTTCAGTGTGCTATCACTGCGTGGATGGTTAACCGAGCAAACATCGCTGGACATGTCACAAAAGTTCCATCCATTAACCAATATGGAGAATTGTGAAGCAATTTTAAATTCGTTGGGATTTGAGGATCGAGGTGGGACCATAATTATTGACTCAGGATTGTGTTGGTTGTCAGGTGAAATAGAACAGAAAGAAATAGGTATCTTCTCTCCTTTGATGTAAATAACTCCTGTATGTAGTGTTATCTGTTCTTTTATGAAATGCATTGCTTTTATTTCGCTGTGGTACTTGCAGGTGAAATTTTCAGAGAAGTCTCTATATTCTTACTAGTATATTTTACTTAGTACACTTGTACTAAGTGCAATTCAAACACTTAAACCGCTCGACCAATCAATCATTGATATGTTACTCCAAATTACAGTTGTATAGGCGCGCAGTAGCAAACTCTTTCCGTTGGAATATGATATAAATTTAAATTGACGGTTATTTGTCAATTTTTGTTTATGTTTTTCTAAAGATAAATTTAAACACTAAATTTGTATAGAATTATTGTTAATTATAGTTAAATTGTCACTGAATGTTTATATTTGTTAGTAATTCACCAGAACACAGACTCAGTCACAGATTCAGTTTTCGTCCTATTTAGATCGGCACAGGACACTTGTTTTTTTACAATATTTAACTTATTAAACCGTGTATGTCGTATGTGTAGTCACTGGATAACAATGTCACTTATTTATTATGGTCCACTTTCACTAAATTATCTATCAAAACATGTAATTGCTGCTTTAGATATTTTTAAAGATTTAAATACGACGGAGCTATTATTACTGTGGTGACAGGACCATCTACAGTAACGTAGAAGCAACGCAAAAGTAACTCATAATATCGCCTCTTTGCTTCAATAATGTATTATCTTGAAAATTGAAATTTTAGAGGAGAGCGTTTTTAAAATTTCTAAAAATAATTTTGTCAAAACATATAGAATATTTTTTAACTGTAAATCTACGATGTATTGAAAATTATAACAAATAAACTATGTGAAAACATACCAAAATACTGATAATTTAGAAGTTGAGCAAGAAATTGGCTTATTTTGAGAAAAAAGGGGAAAACATGTCACATTGTTCTTGCAAATATGAGTATACAATGTGGAGCAGGACGATTGACATTCCTCAAAACCACATAAAGAGTGTCATGTTCTTTACCCGTATACAAAAAATCAATCAAATCTAATGAATACTTTAGCCACAGGAAATTATTTTTCATTTTCTTATTTTTCAACATGATGTAGATCTGAGTCCGTAATAATAGGTAAACATTGTAAAGTCAAGAACCTGTGCAAAACGTACGATTCTATCCTCTACGTCTCAATATGCTTGAGAGACATAGAAAAGTGTCATACGATTCCACTCTGACACGCCCCGCCCAGTCCCACAAAATAATACTACAATTAGAAAGAAAAAGAAATATTACTTACGCAAATTATGCGTTAATGGTGCATAGACAATTGCGAGTGTGTGTGTGAGCGGAATTTTTTCGGCAGTCTCGGGACTCGGTCACAGTCAGTGCATAGCGGCGCCCTTTGAGGAGCGCACACGGCTACTTTTTTATCAAGAGACGAGCCGCGCGCGCATTGTTGTGATTATGTGAAAAAATTTAGTTGTTATTTGTGATTAAAGACGATTTAGTGTGACTTATTTTTCAGTGTTAGTTTAATATTAGTTAGTTAATTAGGTATCGATGTCGCTTGTGCATAATGAACAACGGTGGAAACCTTGAAAATTTATAAATTTGACTATTGATGTAAATTCTGATTGTGATGTGATATTATGTGATTAATTATTCAATCAGTAATCTTTTAATTAACAACGCGCAACTTAGTGAGTTTATGCCGCTAATTTGTTGTTCTCCGACTAAACTACCTACCCACGTCCACCTACGCCCCGCACCGCAGCGCAGGCGCCGCCCCCCGCCGCAACCCGCATCGGGCCGCGCAACAGGTTAGTGACTTTTCGTAGATAAAGCGTGTTTACTTTTTATGCAGTTGATTTTTAGATTTATTTTGTTTGAAAATTGCAATTTTTCTATTTTCCATTAACTACTAATCTTCGTATTTTAAAATGTTTCTATGGACTAGTACTGTGCTCGTTTTAATTTAATGTCGTAAGTCCAGATCCACATTGTATAGTAAGATAAGTGTTACAAACTAAATTGTCACGATTTTGATGATATTACTTTGGTTAAAAACTGAGTTATATAATGAACAAACATTTTTGAAATAAAAACTTTTAGATTTCATAACCAATATTTATTGGAAATAAGTACATCAAAATATTAAAAAATCAGACTGACATTACGAATAATCATAATTTTTACTGTTCACTACTTAATGAGAATCATATTTTACTGGAGAAATTAAAGTAGGTATTAACTTATAAATATAAGGATAAATATTAAATAAAAAATATCTATCCTTATGAACAATCAGACTGATAATTGAGTAATAGGTATACCTAATTATAACTTATTAGGTAGATCTTGACTAATCAATAGCGCTTAAAATCTATGACAGATGAATAAGAAACTTATTTAAGAGTTTGCATTAATGCAAACAAAATACAATTACAAGAATTAGACATTTATAATTATCTAACTTGTTGTAGCGTCACTAGTCGAGCGTAGTACAAAATAATTACTTACATAACTTTTATGCTTAAACTGAATATATATCACTAACTGTATATACTATCACGGACGTACAGATTTTATTATTAGTAGTGATCTATGTGAATAACAAGCGCGTGAGTCATCGACCTCTGGCAACGGCGGCCGCACAGCGAGCGAGTGAGACCCTCCCGCTTCGTCGCGCCTCGCCGGTTCGCCAGTCCGTTAGATGCCACTGGGCTAACCGCACGTTTCGGTTTTTGCTATCCTATGCATCTCGCGCGCTTGTTACCAACACTAATAATATACAGGGTGTCCCGTAAATAATGGATCAAACGTAACGGGTAGGTAGCTTACCTCATTTCCAACAACTAATTTGAACAGTAAAAAAAAACCGGTAAGGTAACCAAGATATTTTTTTTTTCGATGTTTACCATTTTCTCTACCAGCATTCAGTGTTTTTAATGCTGTTGCTGCAAATGATAACATATTTAGGTGTGATTTTTGTCAAACATTTCTGAATAGTTTACTAATGTTATAAGATACCATTTTTTTAAATAACATTTCATTTGCTTTAGAAAAAAAATCTTGAATTGAAAAGTTTTGTATTTACGATGAAGATACCAGAATTGGAAAAATTCTCCTGTAAAAAAATTGTATGACACCGAAGTGTACCATTATTTTAAAAACTTGTACAATTACTAAGGTTTGCAAATTGGTATAAAACTTACGTGTAGTCTTTGTCGTTACAAAGATATTGCTATGAATCTGAGAGAGGTGCAAAATTACGAAATAAAATAAAATTGAAAAAGTGTGCACAATTCAACTATTTTCTTAAAAATGGTTAATTGTTGCATTTCAGAGGCAATGTTCATTGAATTAATGAGGTATCTCAGCGTATGAAAAGAAATAGGAGGTTGAATAAAAAAAAAATACAAATAAATCGTTTATTTTGTTTTTACAATAAATGTTCAAACTGACGTCCCCCTACGAGAATGCAAAGTCTGCATCTCCTAATAAAGGAAGCTCTTATCCGACGGACAAAATGGCTTTAGTTAATTTCCGTTACAGCAGATTGGATGCGCTGACGTAATTCTTCTTCCGACTTTATTCTTTGTTTGTAAACCCTGTCTTTTAGACATCCCCAATAAAAAAAATCTAAGGGATTTAAATCCGGAGATCGCGGAGGCCACAAAATTGGTCCTAATTGGCCGATCCATCTGTCAGGGTAAGTTTGATTGAGTTGCGCCCTTACTGCCGTCGCATAGTGAGCGGGGGGCACCCATCATTTTGTAACCACATTGCTTGCCGCATGCCTTCTGGAACGTTTTGCAATAAAGTTGGTAACTCATTTCTTAAAAAATGCAGATAGTATTCGGCGTTTAGAGTTGCTGGTAATTCAAAGGGCCCTATTATTTGCCCATTTATTATTCCCGCCCATAAATTTATTTTAAATTGATGTTGGCTCCTGTCCTGTGTAATTCTGGTATTTTCATCGTAAATACAAAACTTTTCAATTCAAGATTTTTTTTCTAAAGCAAATGAAATGTTATTTAAAAAAATGGTATCTTATAACATTAGTAAACTATTCAGAAATGTTTGACAAAAATCACACCTAAATATGTTATCATTTGCAGCAACAGCATTAAAAACACTGAATGCTGGTAGAGAAATGATAAACATCGAAAAAAAAAATATCTTGGTTACCTTACCGGTTTTTTTTTTACTGTTCAAATTAGTTGTTGGAAATGAGGTAAGCTACATACCCGTTACGTTTGATCCATTATTTACGGGACACCCTGTATGTGCTCTGCCTATCTGCTTTCTACTTGTGCTTGCGTAAATTCTATTGTGCTTCTTCTTGTGTAGACTTTCACCTTCCATTCTTCAAACTGTTATATGTGAGTCGTGTGTGGAACATTGAATATTACACCAAGCTAGTGACTATACCGGCTTTCATTTATCACCCGTACGTACCCACTTTATTGGTGACCCCGGAAGAACACCATGAGTCGGCCACAAGAAAGCGATGCGAAAGGTCAAAGTAAGGTCGCCCCGAGTTACGATGTTTATCGCGTTGGTGTGCCAAAACCGCCGCTGTGGTTTGCGCAGCTGGAGAGCCAGTTCGTGCTCGCGAACATCACAGCCGACGCCACGAAATTCCACCACGCTATTGGAAGCCTTGACCCCATATACGCATCCGAGGTTGAAGATATTATCACGGCACCTGCAGCGCCGGATAAGTACGAGCGGCTAAAAAGTGAGTTGGTGAAGAGGTTGTCTGCGTCCAGAGAAAAGAAAGTGCAGCAGCTCCTGACTCATGAGGAGCTCGGCAACCGCAAGCCCTCGCAGTTCTTGCGACACCTGCGCCATCTGGCGGGACCGAGCGTGCCTGAAGAATTTTTACGGACTATCTGGACCAGCCGTCTACCGAGTAGTACGCAGACTATTATTGCCTCGCAAGCTAAGGCGAGCCTTGAAGAAGTGGCCGAGCTGGCTGACCGCATACAAGACGTGGTGCCAGCAACCCCGCAAATAGCAGCGACAACAGGACAGACGGTGACACCAGGAAGCAGCGTGGACCAGATGAGTGGTCAGATTGCCGAACTTACACGTCAAGTGCAAGCCCTCACGTCGCACGTCGACAGGTTATCCCGGTCGAGGCAAAGGTCCAGCAGGAGCGATAATCGGGGACGTTCGCCTTCAAGAAGGTCAAACTCAAATTATAGAAAATTTCCAAACTGCTGCTACCATTACAAGTTCGGGGATAAAGCAACGAAGTGCATAAAGCTCTGTGACCAGTCGGGAAAAGCAACGGGCAGTCGATAATGGCGACCGGCGACTGTCTTAGCACTGGTCGCTTATTTGTCACTCAAACTCAAAGCATTTATTTCAATTAAACCATTTACAGGCACTTTTGAATTGTCAAGGAGTCAGTCAGTCAGAAATATGAAGCTAGTTGCTCATTCCAAAGCGTAGGTTCCTATGGAGAAGAACGGGCAAGAAACACGGACACTCTTTTACTTTTACTCACTGACCACAACACCAAGATGCAGTTCCTTGTCGACACCGGTAGTGACGTCTGTGTTTTTCCAAGATCAGCAGTGAAAGAGCGCCGTAATAAAACTAAAGAATATTCTTTAAATTATTTACAATTAGTTATCTCCTTAATTACTCACACTTACGTCTATCTTTTACAGAAAACCAACACACATGAAAACATTGTTTGCAATAACATTTCACACACTCCAACAATTGATCACACTTACACTTGTAACCACTTAAAGGCTCTAACCCCATTATTTTATTATTTAATACTCATCGGGAATCTTGTACCCCCCGGACTCTTACCAGTTTTTGCAAATTGTTTTTATTGTTGTTATTTTTCTTCTCCTAATGGCTAACTTAATTAACGTCAATAATGACCTTGATCAAATAACCCAGGGAAAATCCTTTGTCTGTAGTCCAGAAGAATGTCTAGACTATATAGATACATCTGGAAATAATATAAATCTATTGCATATAAACATCCGAAGTGTAAACAAAAATTTTCCACACCTACAGGTACTGATGAATCGCTTAAATGTGGATATTGATATTATTGTCCTAACCGAGTGCTGGCTCAGTAAAATCAACAATGTTCCATTTTTGGACGGTTTTGAGTCACATTTCACAAATAAAAACTGTACCAAAATGACGTAATAATTATCTATACAAAATCAAGCTTGCAAACTACAGTATCGGAGCCAGACTTTGCGGGTGGTAACTGTTTAGTGTGTCACTTAGACAAAAGAATATCGGTGGTAGCGATCTACGAGTATCGCTCGCCCTCACTCAACTCGAGAGAGAATTTTGACAATTTCTCAACTAGTCTGATAAATGTTTACGACAGTATTAAATCTATATGCCCTAATATCGCGCTTGTAGGTGACCTAAACATAGACATAAAACAAAATAACATGAATGAAAGAACCTTGGACTACCTCACGCTAAATGCATCTCATGGTCTTATGCCAACACACTTATTCCCCACTCGAGATGAGAACTGTCTGGATCATATATTTTTGAAATCTTATCTAACTTCTACTACACTAGTTTTAGAGGCACACGTAACGGACCACAAACCACTACTGCTAAATTTGAAAAACGCCAATCCCGCCACAAAATATATACCACCACCCTAAACCACAAAGCTATTGTGGAGGAGTTAGAAACTGTGGATTTTACGGTAATATATGAGGTCGAAAACATAAATGAGGCAATGAATAAATTCATCAGTATTATTAAAGTAGTAAAATCAAATCATTCCAAAGAAGTTAAAATCCCAAGACAAAAGAGAATCATTAAGCCCTGGATAACCCCTGGTCTTTTAAAATGTATTAAGCATAGAGATAAAATGCACATAAAATCTAAAAAATCACCAGATAATATTATTCTAAAAACTACATATTTTCGATATCGAAATTTTTGCAATAACCTACTCAGGAAACTAAAAAAGTCTTATGAAACCGGCCAGCTAGAAAAAGCCAAAAATAATCCCAAAGTCCTATGGAAAACAATAAAACAAATAACCAATACCCATAAATCAAAACTTAGCTCAGTGGAGCTACTCACAATACGGGACAGCCCAAAATCGGCGATTAATGAGTTAGGCCAATTTTTCGCCAACATTGGCAAAAATTTGGCCTCAAAAATAATTAATAACACTGCATTATCACCGGCCTGTGGCCATCCCTCACCCTCACCTATGGACACCCGAAACCCACCTGTGAACTCTCTTGCCATCCTGGAAGTAGACGAAGATGATGTCGAGTCCCTAATCCTACAACTACGTTCTGACTGTGCAGTCGGCTGGGACGGCATATCATCGCTTATATTGAAAAGCTGTCGACATATACTGGTTCCACCAATTACTTACCTTTTTAATCGTTGCCTTCAGGAGGGTGTCTTTCCGGAGGCCTTTAAAAAAGCTGTGGTCCATCCAATATACAAGGGGGGGAACAGAGACTGTGTTAATAACTACAGACCGATATCGGTCCTACCTGCACTCTCTAAAGTTCTCGAAAAAATCCTCAATAACTCTCTACGAAAATTTCTCGACAAACACCAACTCATTACTAATAATCAATACGGATTTCGGACAAGTCTATCTACGGATGATGCAGTACTGGACTTCACTCAACAGTTTGCCTCAAACCTAGATAAAAAATCGAAATGTCTAGGTATATTCCTGGACCTTTCGAAGGCTTTTGACACAGTCTCTGTTCCCAAGCTCATCATGAAGCTGGAAAGTATCGGGGTGCGTGGAATGCCGCTAGAAATATTTAAGGATTACCTAAAAAACCGTAAGCAATGCATTAAAATTGATACTCACCTAAGTGATGAGTTTCTCGTGTCATATGGCGTTCCCCAAGGAGGGGGGATCCTCTCCCCGACCCTATTTCAGATCTACGTAAATGACCTCTGTAGACTGAGTCTCCCAAATGGTAGAATTTACGCTTACGCGGATGACACTGCAATTCTTGTGGACGGAATCACTTGGGACATTGTGAAAGCAAATGCGGAGGTGGCCATGGCTAAGGTTATGATGTGGCTAAACTCGAACCTTCTTACATTAAACCTACAAAAGACTACTTATATTCCCTTTGCTATACGACGTAACGCTAAACCATCTCCTTCTTTTAGTATAACACCCCATTCCTGCACAAACTCGTCCACCCCTTGCACTTGCCCTCCGCTTGCTAGATCCAAAAGCGTTAAATACCTCGGAGTACACATAGACGACGGACTGAGATGGGACCGAGAAATTGACGTTGTCACCACCAGAACTTTACGTCTTATACATATATTTAAGTCTCTTAGAGTATCCGCCGACCTACAAACTCTTAAGATGGTGTACCTTGCACTATGCCAATCAGTGATTGGTTATTGCATAGTTACGTGGGGCGGTGCGGCTAAGACTAGATTTCTGAGGGTGGAAAGAGCACAGCGAGCTATACTTAAAGTCATGACGAAAAAGCCCTACTGGTATCCAACAACTGAACTCTTCTCTAACTGTAAAGTACTTACGGCCCGGCAGCTTTATGTGCTTATATCCACCCTTAGAAAGCACGCGAGCCTTCCTCCTCATATTACAAACAAACGCACGTACGTTCTACTAAATATACAACATAAGACCACTTTCGCCCAACATCAATATTATATACTAAGTACCCATATCTATAATAACATTAACAAACATCTCAATATTATAAATTTAAACTCACACGCACTAAAATCTAAAGTAACAGAGTGGAGGATAACACTTACACGGAGTCTTTACTCACCTTTCTTGTATAATACACACACACCTACACACACACACATACACTCACGCCTACACACACACACACACACACCACTCACACACACTAACACACAACATACAATTCTACTCTTTTATACCATACAGTAGAATGAATGACACAGTCCACTTCAGATATAAGTTTTTGTTGATTATTGACCGTAAACTACCTCTTATAATACAGGTATACCCTAGCTTAAGAGGTAGGGAATATTATTCTTGTACAGATTTTGCAACATAAACTACTTATATAAAAACTGTATTTCAAACTGTATGTTTTTGGATAAATAAATGATTATTGATATAATATCAAAAGGACACGATCAGGCCGTAGGGTGCGTTTTCCTGACTACTATCGCCCTTGACGGTCTCAAGAGGGGGGTGGTGTAGCGTCACTAGTCGAGCGTAGTACAAAATAATTACTTACATAACTTTTATGCTTAAACTGAACATATATCACTAACTGTATATAATATCACGGACGTACAGATTTTATTATTAGTAGTGATCTATGTGAATAACAAGCGCGTGAGTCATCGACCGCTGGCAACGGCGGCCGCGCAGCGAGCGAGTGAGACCCTCCCGCTTCGTCGCGCCTCGCCGGCTCGCCAGTCCGTTAGATGCCACTGGGCTAACCGCACGTTTCGGCTTTTGCTATCCTATGCATCTCGCGCGCTTGTTACCAACACTAATAATATATGTGCCCTGCCTATCTGCTTTCTACTTGTGCTTGCGTAAATTCTATTGTGCTTCTTCTTGTGTAGACTTTCACCTTCCATTCTTCAAACTGTTATATGTGCGTCGTGTGTGGAACATTGAATATTACACCAAGCTAGTGACTATACCGGCTTTCATTTATCACCTTGACTCTATTGACTTGACTTTATTGTCTTAGACAAAACAAGAGTAAAACATACTCAAATAAAAATAAATCAACTACCAATTTAATTATAATATAACTAATGGCACTTGGAGTACTAACTCAGTACAGCTAACTTAAACCAACATAAAATCACAATTTCACATAAAATATATAGTCTCTCAAGATAAAGTGATCATTGATCACTTTGTCTTAAATTATGTAACAGTTTTAGTTTTGTTTTGGCGTAAGTATTAAAATCAGCCTGTATTTAAAAAACCCGCTATGCTGAAAAATTACAAATATTCATAAAATGGCCTATGGTATCTGGGGATAAGATTTTTGTTAACCAAATCCTAGGTCTGCTTTTTTTATCCCAGGTTTTTGGTGGTATGTATTTTTTAATTCCAAATTTGAGATGATGTTCCTTTTCTTTTTTTTATCTGCAATTTTTGTTCATATCTGCAAAAATTGTTTATCTGCATATGCATCTTAAAAAAATAGGTTTTTGGTGGTATGTATTTTTTAATTCCAAATTTGAGATGATGTTCCTTTTCTTTTTTTTATCTGCAATTTTTGTTCATATCTGCAAAAATTGTTTATCTGCATATGCATTTAAAAAAAATAAAGCTTCGGGATCGCTTTTTTGAACTCGAATCACCTTTTAACCGTTAGTTTGACTGAATCATTATTTTCATCTTTTAGCAACGAAAAGTTCATTTGATTAGTTAAGCTTTTCCAATCATAGATATCTGCGAAGCACATTTCATTCACATGGAAGGGTTTACTTTTCTTCCGAGCAGCCTTTATAGCACCAATAAATGCATCAGGTATACATGATTCCAGATCGTAATTGCCGCTTAATTTCTCTCTCAATTTGAAAAAAGGCGGAATCGTCCTCATTCTGTGTATGCCCTTTTTTCAAATATTTATGAGTGACTGAATTAAGATTAAGTATTGTCTTTACTGCGTATAGATACATGCAGATCATACATTTATTTTTTTGTTGTCCCCCACAATTATCCGAATAGAATACAACATCTAGATTTTCGACTGTTTCTGAAACTTTGACGAGGTATTTGTAAACGCAAGTACCGATTTCGTTTACACCTCTGCGAGCGTTTGACTCATCCCAAACATAGTTTTCAACACAGTTACTCTGAATGTTGTATATAGTTAAATGAAGTACATTCAATTTAGACTTATAATAAAAGACAGATGTCCCCTTTGGGACATTGGAAAACTGCTTGAAAGTCGTACACAGCAACAAGAATTTCACTATTCTTTTTATCGTTCTCCTTCTCTGCACGTGAGAGAACTTTTTAATTTTGATGTGTTTCGTAGCTTTCTTTTAATTGTTCTTTCTCTTCATCAGTGCTATTTTTGTAAGCTTCACATACATCACATAAATCTTTTTAGGAACAACGAATGATATGTTTTAATCTTGCGTTTAAGCAATGTTTTACCGTATATTTATACGGTAAACATTGAGTAATTCGCGAAAGGTACATTTTTCGACTTACATTCTGCAACATAGTCTCTATAAAGATCGGTGATGGCTTTGCTGCCATCGATATAATGTCTTCTTGAGTTGGCTCTTATGTAATGTGATTCAATTTTCGGTTTTGCCTCTATAAATGTTTTTATTCATTCACCTTTTCATGTTTTCATCCACTTTATATCAATTTGCATGATGACGTCCCCGATCATCTTTCATAGAAGAAATGTTGCAATCTTTATGTTTCTTCTTTAACGCCGTCTCTATTGGCCGGTTATTAATTGCCAAAGTGTTTTTGAAAAATACTTTACACAAAATAAAGATAAGACATCTTTATTCCAGAAACGAAAAACAAGAAAGCATTATTATTGTCGCGAGTTGGTGCAACGTTTCCATCTGAATCTATTTTCACGTATCGATGTTTTGGGATGCCTGCCGAAACACTATTTGCTATAAACGACCAGTTTCTCAATGTCGCCCAAGTTCCAGAATTCTTTTAAAAGTGGTTGACGTTGGTCATCTGTGATATTTGAACAACATTTGAATGCCCAATTTTCTTTGCAAGGCAGTCTCAATTTACGTTCTGGTTTTTTTAAGTTTTACTGATTGATAAGACTTACCGCTATTCTTCAGTCTCTTCGCTATATTTTTCTTCCAGCTTCCTTCAAGTCTCCGTCTTTTTTTCCTTTTTTGTTCGGACTAAAATCTGGATTTTGTGAGGTTTGTTCAGTGAGGCTAACATTTTCAACAGCTGATGGTACATTTACAAACGGGAACGTATCGGCTTCTTGTAAAAGGCTGTTAAAAATCATTTCATGGTCTTCTGTAGGTGTAGGAATAACAATTTCTTGTAAAGCACCATCTTGGTGTCTTTTGTTATAACATTAGCAACTTCTGCGTCAGAATTTGAAGAATTTTGATTAAGACGTTGGTTCTCCACAACTTCATAGTTTGGGTCTTTAACTGAATCGTCGCTATCTGTTTACATAATGAAGAATATAAATAAGATTTGGTAGATTATTTAAAAAAAAAAACCGGCCAAGTGCGTGTCGGACCACGCACAATGAAGGGTTCCGTATATTAGGTTTTAAATCTTTAATAATTAATTGTTAGTTTTTATTGGCAACATTAAATAGTTTCATGTATTTATAATATTTTGAAATAGGTCGGTAAAAACATTTTCTCTGTACTAGCAACACCGAAGATTTAAAAAAAGATGTAGAATAACGGCTCTAGCCGGGGGAACGGTAATTTGGGGGCACTTTGATTCCGACGTTCATGAGAGCAGGTCGTCCCAAGTGACTGGGTCAGTGGAAAGTTTAAGTTGGTGGTAATTATTGTTGGAGGTCTTCTAGAAAATAAGGTAACTTATTAGTTTATATTGTAAAACTTTATATAGAATTAAAAATATTAAGGAATGGAGAACATAATATGTGATAATATAATTTGTGGATTATTGAATCTAGTGTTTATTCTTGAAATATAAACATTTGATAAAATATGATAGTGTTTACCTACTCTTATTTATTCTCATCCCTGAAGTGTTGCAAATGGTTAGCTTCTACTCTAGATATAATCAATAATCACCTATTAGTTTTGAGAATGGAAGTAGTTTCTAACATTTCAGAAGTGGGATATGAACACGCCTATTTATACATTACAAGTGCTTCAAATAGTTTTCTGCACGTGTTTAATTTTAACCCAGTGATTAGTATTAATTAAATCCACGTTTAATTAATGTTTTGTGACACTAATAAAATTCGAGGGAAGGACAGAAAAATAAGTTTAATTTTTAGTTGTGGATTTAACATTAATATCCCTTTCGTGGGGTTTATAAAAGGGTAATGAAATTTGGTTTATTTTGAGCTCAGACGCACCGTTTCTGATATTTGCAAAATAACCTGCAAAACTTTTCATAACGATTTTCGTGTAGTTTTGTTTAGTTTACCAATTCTAACCCATATTTTTAAATGTCTGTTTTATGAAATCATGCCACGCGATTGAGGGACTAGCTCGCGGCGCCTATTAATGCCGTGGAACTCGCAGTCACCGTGGTCGGAGTCTCGTGCGCAGCGCCCGTCGTGAGTGGACCGCGGGATGGGCCAGCGTGAAGCGGATACAACAGTGCAGCTGGACGCCTGTGCAGTGCACCTGGTGGAGGGTTCACAAGTTTAGAAATGTCACCATGATTTGTGAGAAGGAGGATTCACTACCACCGTGACTTTTAAATAATGTATTTTATTTATTGCTTTTTATTCATGTATTTATTATTATTATTGCTTGTGAGAAGGAAGGTTCACAAGTAATGTCATCATGGTTTGTGAGAAGGAGGGTTCACAACCATCATGATTATTAGATATTTATTTTATTTCTTTAATTTGTGTTCTATGTCATATTCTTGCAAGGATGGTTTGCAAATAGTTTAAACGAGTATAAGACTTAGAAATTGTAACGTGTAAAAGTAAATAATTAATTTGCTTGTGCATAAGAACACAAGTAAACGTCAGAATGATCAAGTTGATTAGGTGATATTCAAATTCAAATTCAAAAGTCATTTATTCAAACTAGGCTGAGAATCAGCACTTTTCGAACGTCAAAATTACATAAGACAGTCCCCCAAAACGCCCACCCTTCACCACTTCCTAGTGCTTTTGTTGGGAAGAAGAAGTGGCGCAACAAACTCCCCAGCAGCACAGCTGTCTTTTCAGTTAGAAAAAAAAAGGATTCTATACAATAGTATACAAGATAATTTACATTACGCAAAACACAATTTAAATTATAAGCTATATGACAGCTAGCACATGCAATATACCAACCAAAAACATCGAGAACTATACTCAAGCCCGCTTACATATAGCTGTAACTGCAAGTTATAATTGATAAACTAGGACCATCGAGGTAAAATAAATAATTGTCGAGGTCGCTAGCTAACCACATATTGTAATGCAACTCAAAAAAAAAACATTGTAATGAGTAGATTATGTCAACAATAAATTAAAATAAATTGACATAAAAAGTGAAATTATAAACAATTATATAAACTCATATAACCTGTCAGTAGGTAAACTAATTCTGGAGAAAGAACATTGAAACATTGTCTTGAGTTAATCACAGCGACCAACTATTCTTATCATTTAAGTAGTATAAAAGACACCTTATTTATGGAGTATATAGTTGGTCATAGGTCATTCATTGGAAGTCGTACAGTGGCTGGCAAGTGTGAGTGCTTGATCAGTGAATCTTGCGGTGCAATGAGTGACGGATGTAATTAATATTGAAAAGTATGAATGAGTCCTACGGTGCATCTCTGTAATTTGAATCTCTTTACGCTAAAATTAACGTGTGGTAGCCTTAGGCTCGCAGTCCTATTCGGTCGGGGTACTCCCCGATAATAAGACGGTGAGGACTGGGTTTCTAACATGTTCTATAGACTTGTGGTGTGATTTTATTAATTTAGGGCAGCTTTAGGTCGTGGACTTGTACGATCGGGGCACTCCCTGATAGTAGAGCTACGAGATAAGGGTGTGATTAATTCTGAATCGTTCAAAATAGGTTAGAGTTAAGCAAGGTTTTTTACCATTTGGTCGGGGCACTTCCCGGCAGCGATAACGTTTTTCTGCTATAACCTTTAGTTGCAGTTTTATTTGGTTAGGGTACCCCCTAATAACACAACTGTTTATTGAAGGTTACTTTTAAAATTTCATTTAGGAGCAACTGTTACAAAGGGCATAATTTGCTAATATTTGGTCAGGGTACTCCCTGACAATGATGGTAAATAGCTCAGAAGCCTGGTTGTGTATACATGCTTGATCGGGGCACTCCCTGATAGTGTTGATAGACAGCTGGGTCTTACAAATTGTCTGTTTTACTTATGTCCTTATATGTTATTTATTTATGTCCTTATATGTGATCAATTCCAGTTTCGCAATGGAAAAAAAAAAACGATGACGCTCTGTCGTGGGATGTTTCTCCTCATGGTCGCAAAGACAGCCGACGGCCGGCGCCTGCTAACTCCAGTAAGGTGCTCGTCGCATCATCGTTGTGATATTTCCAGCGCACGCTGCCGTGGCACTCGAAGTCCTACAAGAGGAATACGAGCCGTCATCTCTCGAAGAGCCGGCAGCACAGCTGCAGCCAGAGCCGGTCGCGTCAACGTGAGTATCAGCTACAAGAGCCAAGCGGAGGCGAGATTCACGTGAGCAGAGCAACAATAGTCTACGTGGCGACGGTGCATCACAAGATAAAAGGTCACGTACTTCTTCTTTTACCGTTATAGATATTATAGACTTGGTTCACTCTATTAAACATGGTTTTACATCTCAGCCGTCTATGGGTGCATCAATTTGAGAAAGAAAGAAAGAAAAATATTTTTATTTGAGACACGCAAAGGAAATAAAAATACAAAGAAGAATGGGCAAAAATATATGGAGCTTGGTCCAAATTTCCACCATCAATAAGAACTATGACATATGATGGAACACTGCGTTCTGAATCATTATTAGAAGACCGCAACCAAAAATATTTACTCAGTAAAAAGTTATGACCCCATGAAAACTTGCAATTTAAAAACCTTTTTACGTTTCATTATTTCACTTTAACTTTTAAACTACTCGATTGATTTAGGTGTATGACATTTCGTTGTAATTCATACGTTATTCTGGTTGATATAAGCTATATGAGCCAAAATATAAACAATATGGCGGTCGCGGTAGGTACCTCGCTACGTCAAAAAAATCAAACCCTATCATGTGGGGTATCAAATCAAATTAAAGGACTTATAGCTATCTTTACAATGCTTATATTTATTTTAAAATATTTGTAATACTGGGAAGAATGTAAACACAAAAATATTTCACACAAGTTTTATTTATTCCTGTCTCACAGTGTGGAGTCTGTCCTTAAAAGAATACATCTCATATGTCTTCATCCACAATAACATTGTCCAGATTCGCAGCTGGAAGTAGAATTGTGGGTTGGTGTCTCGCCCATCCAAAATACCAAATAATTACCATGACGTGGGCACAGCAACCCACAGTTCGCATTCCAGAAAGACAAGAACAGTAGTAGTTCGAAATGGTTTCTCGATTATGGATCATTACATACGTGTAGTATTGTCTTGACACGTGCGTGTCGGGATTGTATTCTTGCGCGTAGCAACATAGCGTTTTCAGGTTCAATGCCAAAGTCAACTATTTCACTAAATGCTCCATCTCTTGCTACTTCAATCTGATACACGCCATTGCGTACGTGTTCGCTATAGTAGCTACGCGTAAGTTTTATGTGATATGAACCAAGTGCAAACAATGTCAAGTCTTCTTGTGTCAGAACAGGAAATTCATCTGCTCCTATGGCGTCGGCTTCAATATTTCAAAAACTTGCCCGCCTTCTATTTATATTTCTATTTGTAACATATGCTCCCAATTGATTTGGTACATGCAATCTCTCTCTAATGATTCTTAAATATTCTTCCGCATGCGCGTTATCTTCGATTAAAAGATGAAAAGCGTTAATAAGCGCAGCAGCCACCCGGAAATCATCCATCATGTGGCTCATAGCACGATTAAAAAATTCTTGCCTGAATAGGCGAAAATCGCGCTTAAAACGTCCGTTTACGACCTCGACGACCCAGCGGCATATCGTCACTTCCCTATTTTTATTGGCTTCTAAGGTGGTTAACTGGTCTTCGCCACGCCGTTTGCTAATTGGCATACGTGCCACATAACCACACGATTCCATGTCACCAATAACGTCTCTAAAGCCGCGGTCGCAGATAAAAACATCGTTTGCTTAAAAAAGTAATGGAATGGATTGTCTTCTCTTTCGTTAATAAGACCTTTCATTATAACGGCATCCGATGTTGTTGCTGCGTGAGGCCCAGTAACATCTAATATGTAGCCATTACATCATATAATGAGAAATGGTTTTAACAGGTTCGTGTATTTGTGTAAACTGTATGTTTTCCGCTGGAAAAGGAAGTTGGAAGACTTCTGAGTATAGACGTAGGTTCCATCTATCACCAGAATAGCTTTCCTTTCTTGTAAGGGTGCATCTGGGGTTCCAAAAAGACCATTTGGCACAGTCAGATTTTTCGCAACTACTTCATTTCTTGAAATATGATCCAGGCCCAGATGCCTTGGTACGAAATCTTGTACCAAACATTCGCGCACAGTATTCATTTTCCTTTCGAGCGTACGGCGACTCATTCTGAAAAGTACGCTGAGTCTTTCATTCGGCTCACCCGTCCGAAGCTTCATCAAAAAAATAGCAATTGCAGTATTGGGGTCGGTTACTTCTTGCTGCAATGAAGGGGTTTCTCGTATCATTTGCTCAAATGCGTTATGAGTGATGCCCACACGATGGTGCAATATTTTTGGATCCATAGTTTGTATATTTTCAAAGTCCATTGTGTTGGAACTATTAAGAACGGCTGTTTGTAAGATTTTCGTAATGTCTGCGAACATTTCTCCGGTAAAATCGTGGGATAAGTTTGGAGTATCAATTAAGTGACCCCATTGATTTTCATCCAAATGTTGTTGACATACTCTTGCGTTTGAGGTATGTATAAATTCGAGTGTACCAACAGTTCTAGTTCCGGAATACGGCATCTACTTGCATTGCCACATTCATGATAAATGCATGTGTTAGATGTATTTGGTGCTCTTTTGAATTCATTGGTTTCGAAGATTCCTCCAGATGGTCTTCCGACACGAGGAGGCGGCTGGTCAGCTTGGTTTTGACTGCGGTCAACTGCATACCTTACCCGCAACCAACAATTGCGGCAGATATATTGCTCGCCATCCAGTATTGACTGCAACAAATACAACACCTTTATTCATGACGTTCTGTCTAACTGCGTGTGTTAGCTAACATGTCTACTCGCTAAGAGAGGTCCTAGGTTCGATTCCTTCCGCATACAGGCTCTCCGGCAATAAGCTAGTGTTGATTCTGTGCGTCTGGGTATATTATTTATAAAAGTATGTATTCAAAACAAAACAAGAAACGGTAAGAATGATTAAAACATGACGTTACTACCGATAGTAAAATATTGATTAACTAACTTAACAAAAGTGTTACAAGTAATCTTTTTGTTCACGCCATCCCACGTCTGGATATTATTATCTATGTTATGTACTTATGTATTCAAAACAAAAAACGGTAATGATGATTAAAACATGACGTTACTACCGATACTAAAATATTGATTAATTGACAAACAATAGTAACAAAAATGGATCAAGACTGAAAACGTCCAAAATATTTCGCTTCAAAAAGGTTTTTCTAGGGATCTTTCGTTACAAGTAATCTTATTGTTCACGCCTTCCGACAATCTCAAATGGAGTCGGGGCACGGCATTTGAAATAAAATACACATATGCATGTACTAACCTGTCGAGGTGCTAAAAGTCCTTGAATATGCTCTGCAGTTCCTGGGTGATTATCCAGAAACGGTTGAAGCAACTGATAGTTTCTTCTTTGAAACAATGAATAATTGCAACATATGCAGTTTCTTCTTTCCGCTTCCATTGTCACAGATACACAAAGCAATAACAAAAAGTCCGATGAGATATAGCCGTGGTCGAAAGTAGAGAATCAGAAGAAATCAAGTACACAAAAGTCGCAGGGAAAATATAACCAGAAAATGCACAGTACGCACCGAAAGCAAGCAAACGAACGACTGCGTGGGACACATGTGTTGATTGGGTCAGGTAGTTAGGTAAAAACCAGTTTTCTTTCAACGTCGTCGGCGCAGCGTATACCGTATTGCTTCCTAAGTGCGAAAGGGACAAAACTAATGCTATCTCCATCTACGAGTCGACGCTAGCAATCCCCGGGTTCCGAAATGCAAAAATATTAAAAATACTTTTAGCACGATTTCGAACCGTTCCGATTACATTTTTATTTGGGTAGGTGCGCTAAGGTTATCATTGTATACTTTGCAGACGATTTGAGCGCATTACAGAACAGGGGGAATGCGTCATCATTGCTACCATGTTTTTACTGCTTGAAATGTGGCTATGTGCGAAAAAAATTAACGGTTAAATAACTAAAATGTGATATGTGGGTAGGCACAGGGTTAACACTCATATTTTGGTTACTCCAAGTTTTAATTGATTATAAATATTTTAATTTGAACTTTTAATGTTATAATTATATTTTATTGTTATTAACCACCCAACTCTCACTATATACTATTTCCAAGTCTTTTTGAGATCTAATTCATCTATCTACTTACTTTCTACCATCCATCTACCTCTATGGACACTAAAATGGCCACAAGTTTAGAAGATCTGGAGCAGCTGTTCAACTCGCGGATGGCTGAGTATGAGAACAAGCTCAGAAATGCATCTTCCGGATCTGAATCAGCACCTGATATCACAGCACTATCACGTGAGTTCGCTGAATTTAAAACTTTTGTGTGGCAGGCACTCTCAAAATTTAAATCACAAATAGAAATGCTGTCTCTTGGCTATGACAGACATGAAACTATGATGAGAAGAAAGGTTTTATTGTTTCATGGGGTTGCCGAGCTACCAACTGAAAAGTTACATGATGTGGTTCACAAAGTGTTAACCGACCAAATGAGCTTGGCCGAGGTCAAAAAGGAAAATATTCATGTCTGTCATCGATTGGGATCTTCACAAGGTAAAGCGAGACCTATCCTGGTTAGACTTTACACCACTGAGCACCGTCACTTGATTTGGGAGAGCAAAAAGTCACTGAAAGGTACTGGCATCACAATCTCTGAATTCTTAACTCACACAAGACACCGTACTTTCATGGACGCACGCAAGCATTTTGGGGTACCAAACTGCTGGTCGGTGGAGGGCAGGATAGCGATCGTCACGTCGGATGGTAAGCGTCACAAGATTGAAACCCCGGCTGAGCTTCGAGTACTGGTTTCACGGTTCCCTAAGGCCACAGGCGAGTCTGGTGCTGCTGCGCTGTCAGAGGTACATACTTCTCCAATATGTGCGAGCCCCACTGGAGTTCCCGCTACACCTTCAAGAGGCCAAAGAAAGGCGCGCCGGCGTAACTAATTAGTGCCACTGGATGGTTTGTTTATCTAGTTACTCTGTAAAATAGCCGCATTGTACGATAACTTTTGATTTGTTCTGTACTTTTAACCGTCGCCGGTACTTTAACATTTTGTGTTTTCTGTGCTGTACACCTTCACAGTAAATTTTGTGTAACATTATTATATTTTTTTTAACAATAAGTCTTGTCGGTGTGTTAACAATTTTTTTATGTCAGACAGATGTCAGTCTTAGGATTGACACTGACAATTGCTGACAATATGACATTAGCGTTCCATTCCTGTTCTGTGGTAGTTCATATGTGTGCATTGCGGTTATTCGTGTTACGCGAACATTTTTATTTTATTTTAGTTTTCAAAATATTGTTACTTTATTTTTCATGTGTTCTTTTTATTTCTGTTGCTATTGATTTGATTTGTACAATTTTATTTCTTGCAACAAACTAGTGAGTTAGGGTGGTTGTATTTTAAAACAATCAGCCGTTTAAGTATTTAATTGTAGTTATTGTTGTTTTCTGTTTTTGTTATATTTATATATATAATATTTGTATTTATCTATGAATATTTCAGCTGACTTAAATGACAGTTTTTTCTCTTGTTCTGCCTCGACTTGTAGCTTCGTTAGTGCGGACAGTGAGCCTCCGCTTCGTACTTTGCGTGACAATATTTCCTCTCTTTTTTCTAACTATCCTAACAATCTGCATATAGCCCATATTAATGCTCAGAGTGTTCCTGGTCACTACTCCGATCTTTTGGCATCCTTTAGCAATGTTCATCTTGATGCACTCCTTATATCTGAGACCTTTCTTAAGCCCTCTCTTCTTTCTACGCACTACGCACTTCCTGGTTTTGTCCTGGTCAGAAATGACAGGATAGGCAAGGGTGGTGGTGGTGTCGCCATTTACATACGCGATGATATACCGCACAAAATTGTAAGTTCGTCTCCATCTCAGTACTCGGGGTCGGCTGAATCATTGTTTCTTGAGATCTCCTTGAATCATACAAAAGTATTGCTTGCTGTGTTTTACTCTCCCAACCTTCACGTTGACTATTTTGACTCCTTAGAATCCTCGCTTAACAATTTTTGCCCATCATATGAGCATGTCATTTTAATGGGTGATTTTAACACATGTTTAATTAAAAATGATCTACGTACACTTAAACTCCGTTCGCTTTTATCCTCTTTTAATCTTGAAATTCTACCTCTTTCTGCGACCCATAACTTCCCAAACTGCACGCCTTCTCTTCTTGACTTAATGATCGTATCTTCTTCTCACAATGTTGCTGAGTTTGGGCAGGTCACTGCAACCTTTTCCTATCATGACCTCATTTACCTTTCCTATCGTATCCGACCTCCGAAACGTAAGCCTCGTTTCTGTTTTCTACGTAGTTTTAATGGCATAGACCTGGAGGCTTTGAAACGCGATGCTGGTAATATCGATTGGACTCACGTTATCGAAAGCACCAGTATCGATGAAAAGGTGAACAGCTTTAATGCCATTATTTTAGATATCTATGATAAACATGCCCCTCGTCGTCGTATTAAAATTAAACATAATCCGGCTCCGTGGATGACTACTGAAATTAAACATGCTATTGCTCGTAAGGATAAGGCGAAGAGTAGGTACAGACGCAGACCCACGGAACTTAATCTCACTCACTTTAAAGCTCTACGTAACCGCTGCAATCGTCTGTGTCGAGATGCGAAGAGACGCTACTTCCACGAATCTCTCGTTGATCGTAACTCCTCCGATGTCTGGAAATTTTTAAAGTCTGTCGGTATCGGCAAATCACCCACGAATACCTGTAAAGATGTTGACTTGTCCGCTCTTAACAGGCACTTTTCTCTACCACCTGTTTCTCTAGACCCTAGCGTTAAAGCTTCTACCTTACTTGAGCTGTCTAACTTTCCGTTACCCCAATGCACACTTTTTGATTTCAGTCCTGTATCTGAAGACGTTGTGAAAAAGTCCCTTCTCTCTATTTCCTCCTCTGCTGTGGGCCATGATAATCTGTGTTCTAGAATGATAATACCCATTATTTCAGAACTACTCCCTATCCTTACTCATATTGTTAATTTTTCCTTATTCTCTGGTATATTTCCGTCAGCCTGGAAACAGGCTCACATAATTCCACTTCCTAAAGTTAACAATCCTTCTTCCTTATCCCACTTCAGACCCATCTCCATTCTTCCTTTCCTTTCTAAAGTTCTCGAACACATTGTTCATGGTCAAATTTCTAAATTTCTATTGTCTAATGCTCTCATTTCCCCTTTCCAATCTGGCTTCCGTACTGGCCACAGTACTGTCACTGCACTCCTGAAGGTTACTGACGATATCCGCTGGGCTATGGACAATAAATCTCTTACTGTTTTAGTGTTACTTGACTTTAGTTGCGCGTTCAACTCGGTGGATTTCGACATCCTTCTTGGGATCCTTCAATCTTTTAACTTCTCTGCCTCTGCAATAGCCTGGTTTGACTCGTATCTTCGGGGTCGCTCTCAGCGTGTCCGCCAAGAAGAGATCTATTCTGACTGGTGTGATCTTACTGCTGGTGTTCCTCAGGGTGGCGTTCTCTCTCCTCTTCGTTTTTCTATATTTATTAATACCGTTACCAAAGTTATCACTTCCAGCTTCCACCTCTATGCAGACGATTTGCAGCTGTATCGACATTTCTTGCTGGCTGATGCAGAATCGGCAATCAATGCCATGAATCATGACCTAGACAGCATATATCAATGGGCTAAGTCGTTCGGCTTACAGATTAACCCTGCTAAATCGCAGGCCATGATCATAGGCAGCAGACACTACCGCACAGCACTTGACTTGTCATCTTTGACTCCATTATCTCTGGGCTGCACAACCATTGCGTATACTGAAACAGCCAAGGACCTTGGTGTCTTAATTGACAGCAATCTTTCTTGGCGAGCTCAAGTCAGTGAGATTAGTCGTAAGGTTCACTTTTCGTTTCACTCGCTCAAATCCTTACAGAGCTTCTTGCCGTTCAAAACCAAAATTTATTTAGCTCAAACTCTGATTCAGCCGATCATTGATTACGCTGATGCCTGCTATTTGGATGCCACCGAGGAGCTGTTAAATAAGCTTGAGCGCTTACAAAACCTTGGTATTCGTTTTGTGTTTGGTCTGAGGAAATATGACCATGTTTCTCACTTCCGCAAGGAGCTCAAGTGGCTCCCTATCCGTCTTCGCAGGAACACTCGGATATTATGTCTCCTTTACAACATCCTTTATAACCCTGCATATCCCAGCTACCTGCGTGATCGCTTTTCCTTTACCCGTCCTCCGGATGCTCTGTGTAGATCCCACCTCAGGCATCATCTTAATTTCCCATCCCATAAAACTGAACTGTACTCTTACTCCTTCTCTGTTCACGCAGTACGTTTGTGGAACTCACTTCCGCCTAACATTCGAGATTCTAAAACTTTATTTCTCTTCAAAAAGCAAGTCAAAGAGCATTACCTTTCTTCTCTACAGTAATATTCTACATATATATGTATGTATATTATAGATAAATATTTACTAATACTAGTATTTTTTTTTTTTTATACAGGGTGAAATTGAATTCATGGGCAATCTCTTAAGGGGTCATTGTACTCATCATTATGAACAACTTTTACTATGGGACGAAACCTGAAATCGCGAAAAAAAAATCAGCTGTTCCCTACATTTATGTTCGCATAACTCGTCAAAATGTAGGGAACAGCTGATTTTTTTTTCGCGATTTCAGGTTTCGTCCCATAGTAAAAGTTGTTCATTATGACGAGTACAATGACCCCTTACGAGATTGCCCATGAATTCAATTTCACCCTGTATATGTGTGTATGTATTTGTATGTATGTTTATTTTATATAGAATAGTTTTGTTTTGAGTTTTAATTTAAATTTTCTTGTTTCGACTTTTTTACACACTGTGTCTACATATCCAATCCTACTTTCCTCTCGCAGGTCTGCTGGAAGAAATTTTGTAAGAAATAAGCAGTACCTTTGTGCTCTTTTATGTTAATATTGTGTCCTGTTAAGTGTTTTGTGTGTACAAAAATAAATAAATAAAAATACGTATTTTTAAAACAGTCATAACTTTTTTCCGAGTGAATATTTTTTTTTCACCTAGTAATCAAAATTGTATGGTATTTAGTCGACTTTAAGCTTACATAGCCCTCAATAGTGGTGGAAATTTGGACCACTTCTGCTCATTGTCTTTTCGAAGAATGTTGATCATAAATATATTCTCTGTAATCTTGACCCTTCAGCGAAAAACCAGCGTATTGACATTTGTCTGCGTAAAATAAAGATAAAGATAAAGACAAATTAAGATAAAGTAATAGATATAGTTATTTGTAAACATATGTATCATTATACCTACATAATTAAATGCAATTGTGTATGTAAAAGTGGAAATCTGTGAGTTTCAACATGTTTTGCCACCATTAGCGTACGAAATAAATTATAGCCACTTGAAATATGAGACAATTAGATTAGAAACTATCATATAAAAAATAAAAAAAAACATAATAGTAATATTTTTCAGTAAGTCCCTTATTAAGTTCTCTTTTGAATAAGTTTGGCTGGTTTATATTTTTAATAGCCTCTGGAATCTTATTATATATTAATGGTGCCATACAAAACACGGTTTTATGAAGGAGTGCTGTTTTTGCAGAGTGAGGCTGTAAGAAGTTCTTTTATTTAGTATGTCTATTTCTAGTGACATTGTCTGACAAAAGAGGAAAACAGTGAGGATTGCTTCTAACAAATAAAGCTATTTCCAAGATGTATAGTGACGGAAGTGTCAGTATATGATATTTTATAAACATTGGTCCTTTTTTTTTTTTTTTTTTTTTGGGTGGGAAATCATCAAATGACGTCTCCCGCTCTGGGTGGAGCGGGAGGGCGTGTCAGACTCTTACTGACTAAAACCCACCCGTGTTCCTTCTGTTGCCTGTGCAATGCCAGGGGGCCACGGTATCCCTTTCGGACTAATCCCGCAACCCCGGCAGGCAATGGTCTCATCGGACCCCTTCACTTGCTGACATCTCTTTGAGGCGCGCGTGGAACACAACGCGCCGTCGACCCGGGCCTGGTCCTTACCGGACGGCGAGCTACCCATTGCTCACCGTCCGCAAGCCCGCGCCTACGGTGGCCGGGAATCGGCAATCGATTCCCGACGCCCAGGGCGTCTCCTCCTGCGGCGGCTAGGGGCGTGAGGGCGCGAAATTTGCCTCTCCCTCACGCGTTCCGCCTCCTCCTTTGCGAGCATTACTGCTTCGCAGAAGGAGGTGACGGCCTCCCATGCCCTCTCGCTCCGTACCATGGCCTGGACCAGGGCCGGACGCGAGAGATCCCCGCCACCGATCGCCTCCACGAGGACACGGCGGTGCTCTGCCCAAGCCGGGCATACCTCCACCGTATGCTCCACCGTGTCCTCCGGGCGATCCACGCAGTGATGACACCCGGGCGTTTCCTCCCGCCTTATCCGAAACAGGTACCTCCCGAAACAGCCGTGTCCGGTGAGGACCTGCGTCAGGCGGAAGGTGAGGACGCCGTGGCGCCTCTCCAGCCACTCCTCAAAGAGGGGACTTATCGCCGCAATAGTGGCGTGCCCATATAAACATTGGTCCTGCTGTCAGCTGTCGGTATTTTTGATTTTAAACATAGCCCGACTACAACGATTTAGCATTATTTAAACACCATGTTGGTGTGTGCAGGGACTAAATTACCGAAAAATTAAGGTACCTTTAAATTTCTGTATGACGTCATACCGTTATTTAAAGGTTACCGAAATATTTCGATACCGTTATTTTTTTCGGTAGCGGAATTTTGAGGTTCAAAGTGCATACCGGTATATTTCGGTAGAGGTACTATAACCTTTATAAATATATCGGTAGCAGTACCTTAACCTTAATAAATGTATCGGTAGCAGTACCTAAACCTTAATAAATAGGGGTTTTCTTTGACGCACCGCCTCGCCACTCTGTGTGTCGTTTACTTGCCTATTATTACACATTATTATAACTCAGTATTGATTTTTATTTCCGATCGAAAGGACACGACTGTGTAAGCCGGACTAAGCCGAGTTTAAGGTTTTCTTTTGTTCTTTTTATCTGATTGGTGTTGTGGAAAAATGTTACCTCATAAAGGTGTAGAGCATGTACGTAAACGTAAGTATCTACAACTCTGTGTAGTTTAATTAGGTTACCTACCTTATTTACATTAAATGCAAGTTAACTGTAAAATTGCAGGTAAACATGTCATCATAGAAGAGTCATCTGAAAGCTCTGATGACTCGATTACAGAAGACAAGGAATTAGACCTAGTGTCTCAGTCTGATAAATATAATTATGAAATAGACCCCGAAGGCACAACTCCAGAACTGGATTCCCCAAGTTCACCGGACTTATTTGAGACCAACGAAGTAAGTACATTTTTGTAATACCCTAAAAAATACCTGAATACCACGTGGTCATGCTAAATTCCACATTGTTATTGGGTAATATGTGTCATATCTCGTCCTACCTACGCCGCCGCGCCGCCGCTGGGTTGTTTGGAAAAAAATATGAAATATACGATATACGATATACCGATCGATATAGGTACTTACTTAGTAACTTTTAATAATTTATTCTTAAGTTTAATTATTGTTTCCATTATTCCCAGCAGTGGGACGGTAAAGTATTTTTCACAATGCAGGTAGTCCCGCATTAAGTAGGTACAGAAAATTATCAACGCGGAGCGAAACGTCCGGCTCCAGCGACAACAAGTGCCTGCCTCAGGGCTGGACGCGAGTAGTACTGATGTACTGATGTACTACACTCGCATCGCTACAGTAATCGCCCCAAAACTGTAGTGATGAGATTGTGAATATGTCCAGAGCGGGAGTTTCGTTTCAATACAAAGTATTATTTCTTTTTCTATGGTATAATCTAGTCTCCCTTTATTTATGAGTTTATATTTCCTTTATTTTACATTAATACATACAAATTATATTTTTAAATAGGTATTAGAATAAAAGAAAATATAAAAACATTTAAAAATATAAAAAAATATAAAAACATTTAAAAATATAAAAAAATAGTAGCCCACCGGTATTGGGAGCAGGGTCCAAGCTACCGCTCAGGGCTCCACAGAGAGGAACCTCCTAACAATGCGAGCCGTGTCCAGGAGTACCGCTTTCTGGATCAAGCCCTTAATCCAGCTACCCAACGAGAGCCTCCTTAGGTGTTGGTCGAGGCTCTTGGCAATTAAGCCATTGGCTGATATGACTATCGGCACAATGATCGCTGAGTCCACATCCCACATGTCGACAACTTCGCGAGCCAAGTCAAGATACTTAATTTGTTTATCTTTCTCGGCTTTCACGAGGTTCCCGTCATGCGGGACCGTTATGTCAATGATCATTGCGCACCGCTCTCCTCGATCCACCACCACTATATCAGGCCTATTGGCAACAATAGTCCTGTCAGTGATGATGGATCGATCTCAGTACAATGTGATATTTCCATTTTCGAGAACTGGGTCGGGCACATACTTGTGGTACGGTACTTCCGATTCCACAAGGCTGTATTTCAGAGCAAGTTGCTGATGGATAATCCTGGCTACAAGGTTGTGTCTATGCAAGTACTCTTCGTTAGCTAGACGAGAACACCCGGAGATAATGTGTCGGATTGATTCTCCCGGACGGTGGCATGCCCGACAGATGTCAACCGTGCCGTCCTTCACAATGAATCTCCGGTAACTGTTAGTCATCATAACTTCGTCCATAATTGCACAGACAAAATCTTCGGTTTCCCCAAAGAGGTCACCAACACGCAGCCAGGCTACGGACGCTAATAAATCTGCATCGGGTCCATGTAGGGCCCGGAAGTAGCGTCCGTGAAGCTCCTTACTCTGCCATACCTCCTTGCGATCGTTAGTGTCAAGTACTACAGGATTGCGCCAGTTCTCTTTAGCCAACGAGAGCGGGTAAGGCCCTTTTCCACCGCGACCACATCTCGAAGCATCCCCACATCGGCTTCTAGGAAATATTCCCTGAGACTGCATATCTCGCGATTGTGGAGGGTCTTAGCGTTTAAAAAGCCTCGACACTTTCGCGGAATATACAGTCTCATTACCGATGACCGTGGGTGATGCATTCGATATGCAGTCAGCAGCGTACGGACCCTCCTATCCAGGGCGTCGAGTTCGGTCTGAGTCCATTTGAGTACGGCGAAAGAGTACATCAAAACCGGCATGACCCAACCGTTGATGGCCTTGAAGAAGACCTTGAAGACCTTGTTTCTGCCTGATAGAAGACTATTAAATACTTTCTTCAGGCGGCCAAAGAAGCGCTCCTTCAACGATTGCTTCATGTCAGTAACATTAATGCCCAACGCTTCCGACATACCCAAAATACTTATAGGTTTCGGATGCGGAGAGGGCTTTAAGGTTTATGGAATCCGTTTATTATGTGTTTTAATTTATTAAATAATAATGTGTATTAAATGTGTATGGTCTATGTTTGAAATACAATAAATTGAATATAAATAAATGCAAAAATTTAATATATTATTTCCATGACTATAGCATGAAACATGATGTTTGCCCTATAATATAACTACACTCGAGAGCAATGAATCCGGGTCACTTAAAGAATGTTAAAAATCTCGGAAACTAAAAATGATAGGTTAATGCAATAAATTGTATTTAATAGACAATGTAATACTCCTTAAATGAAAGTAAAAAAAATATGAGTCACCATACATTTTATTAACACAAAATTACATAAAGAAAAAAACTGCTGATCTCTCCTTAAAACAAAAATAGGAAACATGAAATTTTTGAACTTTATTACGATTTTCTTGAATTTTAATACTTCGTATTGCCTCCTCGTGCTTCCATTACTGCGTTTACGCGGTTTGGCATGCTGTACACCAAGTTCCTTATACGATTTTGGGGAATATTCTCCCATTCCTCTGTGAGAGCAATTTTAAGCTCACGAAGCGTGATTGGGGGAGGGTTTCGTTGTTTTACGCATCTGCCTAGCTCGCCCCAAGCATGCTCGATCGGGTTGATATCCGGGCTGCGCGCTGGCCACTCCATACGAGTAATGTTCATCTCTTGAAGGTAGTCATTCACAATCCTACCTGTATGAGGTCGGGCATTGTCATGCATAAATATAGCATCCAATCTAAATTGACCATAAATGGACCAACGTGATCATTGAGGATTTCTTCCACATATCTTTCGCTAGTTAAAGAGCCGTTTTCTATGATCACCAGCTCTGTGCGACTTTCAGAAGAAATTCCGGCCCACACAAGTACAGACCCACCACCGTAGGCTACTTTTTCTTCGATGCATGCTTGCTTGAATCTTTCCCCTGGTCTTCGATACACTCTGTGTCTTCCATCGTGCTTGTAGAGCATAAATTTTGATTCGTCGGAGAACATAACTTTTGACCAATCTTCAATACTCCAATTTACGTGGCTCTGGGCATATCTTAGTCTTGAAATACGATGCCCACGCTCCAGTTTAGGGCCGTTTGCAGGTCTAAGGGGTTTTAAGTTAGATTCAGCAAGCCGACGTCTTACTGTCCATGCACTTGGGTTACTTCCTCCGAGGCGTCGAAACTGATTTGTGAGTTCAGTTCCTGTAAGAAAGCGATTTCGAAGCATGGTGTTCACCAAGTATCGGTCTTCTCGTGCTGTGGTACACCTGGTTCTGCCCGTTCCTGGTCTGCGTAGGTTAGAACCAGTTTCTTCGTAACGTCGGAGAACTCTTTGTACTGTTGACAGCGACACACCGACAGTCCTGGCTGTATCGCGCTGACTCCGGCCGGTTTCCAGCATTGTAAGTATTCTGGTGCATTCTTCAGGCGTAAGCGACATAATTTCAGCTTGAATAATGAATATAGAGCACTATCAACATGGTTTATGTACCCACATAAATGACAGATTACAAACAAAAGCAAAACCAAATGCTGTAATTTCGTAGTTCCATCTTCGAAAGTGGCCCTTTTTCAAATTTGATTTTTTTATGATATAACTTTACAATAACTAAGAAGTTTTAATACCTTCATTTAAGGAGTATTACATTGGTGCCGATTCTCTTGTACACCGGACTAAACTAACTAAACTATCACTAAAATTCCTTACTTTTGGCTATGAGAATCTTAACGCTATTCTGTAGTAAAAAGTCTCTAAATTTAGAAAATATTTTGACACAACTAAATCGAATTTGACAATTGCGACTCCACGTGATACATACTTGTTTGCCCTACCCCGTGAATTTTTTTAGAGCCGGAGGCGCGCAGTGGGGGCAGCCTCGACGTGTTTTTTATGGAATTTTTCACTTTTTGTACGGAAAATAAAAAAAAATATTACCTACGTGTTGAGTATTAGGGGTTTATGGGTTTTATAAAAGGGGTCGAAATTTTCATTATTTTTGCGATAGGACACACCATTTTTGAGATATAAGCAAAAGAAAAGAAAAAAATCCAGTACAGTACTGTTTTTGCACCCGAAGTCGAGATGTTCGTGAGAATTTTAGTTCATGACAACTAATAATAATCCACACCATTTTCAGTGGCGATTAAAAATAGTCAGAATTAGTTGGACAATTAAAATTTTAGGTGAAAAACGTCAAATTCAGAATAGCAAAATTGTCATTTTCACTAAATTAAAATCTCAGTACAATTTTAGTGCTGTCAAACTAAAATATAGTTAAGTTGTGCCACTTTAGTCTATTTCAGAATGGGAAATCATCGTTTGACAGGAGTAAACTAAATTTTAGTGATTTTTAGTCTAGTTTAGACGCATTTGTGACAAGAGAATCGGCACCAATGTCTATTAAATACAATTTATTGCATTAACCTAGCATTTTTAGTTTCCGAGATTTTTAGGATTCTTTAAGCGACCCGGATTCATTGCTCTCGAGTGTATATTAAAATATATTAGGTAGCATTATTGTCATGGATCTTGACTCGATCCCTACTGGAAGCAAGACAAAGGCCTTGTTACTTTATATTTACCTTTTTTTGTTTTAGGTGATTGATAATAATCAAGTGAATAATAAAATATCTGTCGGAGTAAATACGGATCCTTTCATGAATGACGAACGAAAGAACGATTTAGATACAGAGACTATAGAAAAATGTTACACATTGGGGCTAATCATAGGAAGAGCAATGACTAAGATGTCAACAGAAAGAAGAGAAGATTTTATTCACCAATTATCACATTGTTTCGAACTATACGAAATCAATAAGTAATAAGCTTAAAAAAATATTTTGTTTGACCATAAATCATATTCTTAAATAATCACTGGAAAATATAATAAAAGTAAACGTATTTTTATTTTGTCTTTTATTTACCCATAAAAACAAACAATAAAAAAGAACGCAAGAAAAGAAGCAAGCTTTAACTATTGTTTATTTATTTATTTATTTTTGTACACACAAAACACTTAACAGGACACAATATTAACATAAAACATTGTTTCTTAAGATTAAAATGTCCTCGACTATATTGTCGTTTAAATTATACCGTAAATCATTTAAAATGAATTTTAGGGACGAAAAGAAACGCTCTACACTAACTTGAGTAGCCGGAGTAGCTAGAACTGTAGTTGCCAAACGAAATAGTTGAGGTTCGCTCACGACTTTACTTTTCCAAAATGTTAATATATCATCTGTGGGTGGTATTCGTGGATGGCAAGAAAAGTTCTCTAAAAGGGCTGTTATATTCGCCTGAGTCTGAACATAATGGTCACGACGGTTACGGTTTTTATTTTTTTCCGTTTCGGCTAGAATTGATTCCATTTCATCGACAGCATCAGATAGTTGCGGTGTGCTCGCAGTTTCAACTTCAGGTTCCTGCATATAATTTGCCTCTACTTTAAAAATTTGCCTCCAAGTCATATTAAGATGCCTAATTGCAAATGCTTCTTCGTCTGCTGACAAGACCACATGTAATCTAGGATCCAGATATAAAGCGCTTACAAATGTCGGGTTAAGCATCAGCTGCTTTTCTCTTATTTTTAAATATTTACATATAAATTGGGCCAAAGGTAAATATAAGCGCGATGTCTCCAAATAACATTTGGACCAATGGTAATAGAAGTCACCAATCGTGAGTTGTTCTCTCTGCAGTACTTTTGTCAGTATTTTTGCAGGTTTTAGTGATGTAATAAGGTCATCTAAAGCATCCCAGGTTGTTGGTGACACATACAAGGATTCGCCTGGTGTTTGAGAACAGTACTCCTTTAAATCTACGAGACGCTCTAACATGTCCAACGTTGAATGCCATCGTGTAGCTACGTCCAGGAGCGGCATATTTTTTTTGATGCTTTAAGTATGTTTCGCATCGTAGGAGTTCGAAGTTTGCGTACAACACTGCGAGCATCATCTATAGTGTATATTGATTCGTCTTCCTGCAACGCGTCATTAACTGCAAGCTGCAATGTATGTGCAGCGCAACGTATAGAGGTGACACTGTAAGGAATCTCGGGCTCTGTATTGTCGATGTCATTATTATTAAGTAATATTTCGAGTGGCTCCGTATCCGTATCATCATCGTCTGAATCATTATCTCCATCATTTAACAATTGGTTCATTTTAATCATATTTGCACCGTTATCGGTAGTTATAGAATATATTTGCTGTCCTAAAATGCTATATTTTCTTATTATATAAAACAGTTTTTCTTTTAGATATTCAGCAGTGCTCCTGGCATGCAATTCTGTAACGCCCATATTTTTTACATGAATTTTCCCGTCCAGTATGTATTGGGCATTAACTGCAAAAAATGATCTATCTAAACGTGTAGCGCTGTCAACTTTTAAGGAAATCATTCGCCCTTTTATAGCTGCAGCTATTTCAGATCTTTTGGTTTCTGCTGCCTGCGACACAAACATTTTTATGGAATGAGAATTTAAAGATTGAGCTTCTCTTGGACATATGCCGACCATAGATATAATATTTTTAAAGGCTAAATCATCAATTATGGAGAACGGTCTTCCGTGTACCGTTACCAAATTGACACATTGGTTTTTCAAAAAAGCATGTTTCTTCGTAGATGATGCAGTTGAAGTAGTTGGTTGGTTGTTGTTCAAATTATCTGTACTAGTATTTGCAAGAGTTGAATCGTTCTCTTTACTTGATTCGTCTTTTGCTAGACGATTTCGATCTGTAACTATTTTGTGTTCATCTGGGTGTTGCGACGATAAATGGTACAAAAGATTCGTCCCATGATCGCCCTGAAAAGAAATTAATCATTCTTCGAATTCATGATTGTTTACTTAATAAATTAAATACAGCATAAAATACAATAGCTTTTAGCTTTTAAATTACCACCACCAACCAATTGCGGCTTAATCCTTGGCCCGCGCAATAACGTGTGAAATTGTGAAGAAGATTATTGTTTATTGTAAAACAATTTCAATCGTTACCTAGTTGTTTGCAAAAGTAATGGTCAAAGCTTGTATGTATGATTGTTGATTTTATTTGTTAGGTACGAAAATAAAAACATACCATCTAAATTTACGATTTCAAGCTTGATAAAAGCATATTAGGTAGGTCTAATATGTTCATTTAGCAAAATTACAATTGGCAAACATGATCATGAAACATGATCTATTAAGCTTTAATCACCACGTAGGTACCTACCTACGTGGTGATTAAACCTAGTTGATTTCGATTAGGTACCTACATAATTTAGAGGACCCATAAGCAAGCTTGTAGGTACCTACCTACTGACAATTTGCGAACGTTGGCGTGTGGTTTAGTAGGTAAGTAGGTACGTTTATCTTACGAAGTTCACAACATAAAATAGATGTAGGTAGTAGGTACAGAAGCTCGGCTCCATACGTGTGAGATAGGTACCTAGTACCTACCAAGTAATTAGAGTATTATACTGTGACCTAGGTATGTATTGGTCGAGCAGCCCTCAAAAATACGAAACGAACACAAACAATTTCCGTGCATTGTGTAGGTACCTACCTGATATGTAAAATATAATGCACTCAATGCACTGCACAGTGAATGTGTTATTAAGAAGGCAAATACATAGGTAGGTACCTACAGTCAACCGCACGTCAGCGGTACTTACCAGTGTTACCATACCACCGATGTGCGGTTGACTGTACGAGTAGGTACCTACTACCCAGTTTCTACACAGCCTACCTTTATAACCATAATTATTTGATAATAGGTAAACAAAGAAAGTAGGTAGGTACTTACTTTTATAACAGCTGAACATCCAATCACTAGGCAAGTAGAGGCATTATTTTCCTTTGAAAATGAAAAAAATGCATAAACTGCGTTTCTACGCTTTCTACCCATTTTATTATTAATACATTTTAATATTTATAACATTGGTGAACGATCAGCAGTCGACAAAATAAAAACGTATTACCCGACACACATTCGGCAACAAACAAAGAGATAGTTAAGTAAAAGAGTACCTTCATACAGCAAACAAAATACACAAGTTCTAAAGTGTTCGACGCCGCCGCGCCGCGCCGTCTCGCATGTTTTTCGATATCGAAATCGTGTAAAGGTTAAATAACGGTTTAGCCCAACCTTTATTTATAAAGGTATCGGTATAGCTCAACTTTTATTTTAAATCGGTACCGGTATATTTTTGAGGTATCTTAACCTTTAACCATAACCGCTTTCAGTCCCTGGGTGTGTGTCGAATTACCCAAAAATATTAGACCGTATCTAAGCACCGATTCAACCAGTCCATAATACGCCATGAATAATGCGTTTCTACTCACTTTTGGTGCCAGTTTGTACATCTCAAAAGATAAACTACTTATGTGTACATAGGTCTTCTGTGTGACATTTCCAATTAATTCTACTATCAATTTTTAAACCGAGTAATTCGGCTGTTTCTACTTGATTTATTATATTATTATCATATATTAATTTAAATTTAATTGAATTTTGATCAGTGCTTTATTTATGTCATTTTCAAATAGATTTTTAAATGAATGCTCTAGCGTATACGGTTGAGATGATAAAACGACGATACATTTGTGCAATGCAAAAACTTCAGGGTTTGGCCAAATTCTAGTCAATCTAATGATGACAGCGAACATAGTCATGCATAGCGTTCATCAACGTAGGATTCTATAGGACAATTATTACAGAATGTTTAATATATTGTTTCAGACCGAACGTGAGAATTGATTGGTTCACGTCATCGGTTATTACACAACTGGAGACCTTTTTTTTTTTTTTTTTGGGTGGGAAATCATCAAATGACTCCTCCCGCTCTGGGTGGAGCGGGAGGGCGTGTCAGACTCTTACTGACTAAACCCACCCGTGTTCCTTCTCTTGCCTGTGCAATGCCAGGGGGCCACGGTATCCCTTTCGGACTTTCCCGCAACCCCGGCAGGCAATGGTCTCATCGGACCCCTTCATTCGCTGACATCTCTTTGAGGCGCGCGTGGCACACAACGCGCCGTTGACCCGGGCTTGGTCCTTACCGGACGGCGAGCTACCCATTGCTCACCGTCCGCAAGCCCGCGCCTACGGTGGCCGGGAATCGGCAATCGATTCCCGACGCCCGGGGCGTCTCCTCCTGCGGCGGCTAGGGGCGTGAGGGCGCGAAATTTGCCTCTCCCTCACGCGCTCCGCCTCCTCCTTCGCGAGCATTACTGCTTCGCAGAAGGAGGTGACGGCCTCCCATGCCCTCTCGCTCCGTACCATGGCCTGGACCGGGGCCGGACGCGAGAGATCCGCGCCACCGATCGCCTCCACGAGGACACGGCGGTGCTCTGCCCAAGCCACCGTGTCCTCCGGGCGATCCACGCAGTGATGACACCCGGGCGTTTCCTCCCGCCTTATCCGAAACAGGTACCTCCCGAAACAGCCGTGTCCGGTGAGGACCTGCGTCAGGCGGAAGGTGAGGACGCCATGGCCGCCTCTCCAGCCACTCCTCAAAGAGGGGACTTATCGCCGCAATAGTGGCGTGCCCAGCACTGGGTGCGACAATCGCACTCTCCATGACGCCATGAGATCTCGTTGGAGCTATGTCCGCTGTGCCGCGATTTCTCGCGGCATCGGAGTCAAGCCCCGGCGTTTCGCCTCCTCGCGCCACTCCCAAATACAAATATGCGCGAGGACTTTTGCCTCCAGATCCCATGGCGGCAATCCGGCAAGGAGGCTCGCCGCCTCACCGGAGACCGTGCGGTATCCCCGGACCAGCCGGGTGGCCATGACCCTCTGGGACGCGTTCAACCGGCGGGCAGACCGCCGCCGCAACGAATGCGCCCACACCGGTGCCCCGTACAGGGCCATGGACCGCACGATCCCCGCGTATAGCCTCCGGCAGGAGGCGTTTGGACCCCCTAGATTGGGCAGGAGCCGCTTCAAGGCAGCCCCAGCCCGGTCCAGTCTGGGAGCCAAACGTCGGAAATGCTCCACGAAGTTCCACCGACTGTCGAGGATGAGTCCCAAGTACTTCATCGTCGACTCGACGCCGATGTGAACCCCTCCTACCGTTATTTGGGAACCCGACGGTGGCGCATTCCGAGAACCATGAAAACACATGGCCTCGGACTTGTGCAAGGCCACCTCGAGTCCCAACTGCCGGATTCGGGCCACGATTGTCGCAACCCCGTGTGTCGCTAGTTCGACCGCCGCCTGGTGCGACCTCCCCTGCGCCAGGACCAACGTGTCGTCAGCGTAACAAACGACGCTGACGCCATTGGGGAGGTCGTCGCGCAGCACCCAGTCGTATCCGATGTCCCACAGATGCGGCCCCAGGACCGATCCCTGTGGGACACCGCACGACATCTCTCGCCGGTTTCACTCTCCCTGGTGACCGGGGTAGATGATGGCCCTGTCCGTCAAATAGGCCTCGACCACACGACAGAGGTAGGTCGGCATCCGGTGATACCGGAGTGCCTCCCTGATGCAACTCCAGGGCAGGGTATTGAAGGCGTTGGCGATGTCTAGAGACACCGCCAGGACGACCCCACCCCGAGCCACCGCATCCCCCGTCGTGAGGGCTCGCACGCGCATGATGGCGCCCACCGTGGAGCGCCCCCTGCGGAAACCAAACTGGCTCTCCGCCAAATCCGGCCCCACCCGCACCAGCCGCCCGACAAGGCGGTCTGCAATTACTCTTTCAAAGAGCTTGCCCACCTCGTCGAGCAGCACGATGGGCCGGTAAGCGGACGGAGAGTCCGCAGGGCGCCCCGGCTTACCGGTGTGGGCGCGTTCGTTGAGGCGGCGGCCTGCCCGCCGGTTGAACGCGTCCCAGATGGCCACCCGGCTGGTCCGGGGATACCGCACGGTCTCCGGTGAGGCGGCGAGCCTCCTTGCCGGATTGCCGCCATGGGATCTGGAGGCAAAAGTCCTCGCGCATATTTGGGAGTGGCGCGGGGAGGCGAAACGCCGGGGCTTGACTCCGATGCCGCGAGAAATCGCGGCACAGCGGACAGAGCTCGGACGGGATCTCATGGCGTCATGGAGAGTGCGATTGTCGCAACCCAGTGCTGGGCACGCCACTATTGCGGCGATAAGTCCCCTCTTTGAGGAGTGGCTGGAGAGGCGCCACGGCGTCCTCACCTTCCGCCTGACGCAGGTCCTCACCGGACACGGCTGTTTCGGGAGGTACCTGTTTCGGATAAGGCGGGAGGAAACGCCCGGGTGTCATCACTGCGTGGATCGCCCGGAGGATACGGTGGAGCATACGGTTGAGGTATGCCCGGCTTGGGCAGAGCACCGCCGTGTCCTCGTGGAGGCGATCGGTGGCGGGGATCTCTCGCGTCCGGCCCTGGTCCAGGCCATGGTACGGAGCGAGAGGGCATGGGAGGCCGTCACCTCCTTCTGCGAAGCAGTAATGCTCGCGAAGGAGGAGGCGGAGCGCGTGAGGGAGAGGCAAATTTCGCGCCCTCACGCCCCTAGCCGCCGCAGGAGGAGACGCCCCGGGCGTCGGGAATCGATCGCGGATTCCCGGCCACCGTAGGCGCGGGCTTGCGGACGGTGAGCAATGGGTAGCTCGCCGTCCGGTAAGGACCAAGCCCGGGTCGACGGCGCGTTGTGTTCCACGCGCGCCTCAAAGAGTGTCAGCGTGTGAAGGGGTCCGATGAGACCATTGCCTGCCGGGGTTGCGGGAAAGTCCGAAAGGGATACCGTGGCCCCCTGGCATTGCACAGGCAAGAGAAGGAACACGGGTGGGTTTTAGTCAGTAAAAGTCTGACACGCCCTCCCGCTCCACCCAGAGCGGGAGACGTCATTTGATGATTTCCCACCCAAAAAAAAAAAAAAAAAAAGGGCGCCCCGGCTTCTGAAGTGGAAACTGGCCCCTCTCCATACATGCGCTTAAGAGCCCCCTTAGTCGAGGCCCGAGAGCCTCTGAGGCCAGGACCCAGGCTTTCCCAGGTAAGCCGTCAGGTCCTGGGGCGGTATTTCTGGCATTCAGCCTACGTACCGCCACCCTCATCTCTACCTCGGTCACCTCCGGAGCATCGTCGTCGTCGCCGGCGGTGTGGAACAACTGGAGACCTGACGTGAGAATCGATTGGTTCACGTCATCAGTTGAAAAAAGTGGATACCGAGCGTGAGAATTGATTGGTTCACGTCATCGGTTATTACACAATTGGAGGCAAGAATTGATTGGTTTGCCTAGGTTTTAGTCTCTGATCGGGTGTGAGAATTGATTGGTTCACAACCTGATATCCCTGAAATGAACTGAGGGTGTAATTGATTCTATTTAATTGGTTGTAAGAATTGAGGGTTTGCACCAATTGGATAGGCATACAATAAAATATGATTAAGCTTTGTAAGAATTGAGGGTTTACAATAGCTTATTTATATACCTAAAATGAAAATGAATTGTGGATATAATTTGATTCTATTTAATTGGTTGTAAGAATTGAGGGTTTGCACCAATTGGATAGGCATACAATAAATATGATTAAGCTTTGTAAGAATTGAGGGTTTACAATAGCTTATTTATATACCTAAAATGAAAATGAATCGTGGATATAATTTGATTCTATTTAATTGGTTGTAAGTATTGAGGGTTTACACCAATTGGATAGGCAAACAATAAATATGATTAAGCTTTGTAAGAATTGAGGGTTTACAATAGCTTATTTATATACCTAAAATGAATTGTGGATATAATTTGATTCTATGTAATTGGTTGTAAGAATTGAGGGTTTACACCAATTGGATAGGCAAACAATAAATATGATTAAGATATGTAAGAATGGAGGGTTTACAATAGCTTGCTTATATAACTATGAGTATAAAACGGAAATATGATTATTGATTTGGATCTATGCTATTAGTTGTGAGAATTGAGGGTTCACCGCTACTAGAATAGAAACATGTAAGTGTTATTATGCTTTTGTGAGAATTGAGGGTTCGCAAGATAATAATATTAATTTAACTGATATGGAATTTTGATTTTACTGTGAGAATTGAAATGATGAAATAGTTATAAAATGAGTTGAAAACTTAATGATGTATAACTAAAACATACTGTTCAGTTTAGTTTTGTAAGTACTCGATTTAAAGTTACTGATATTGTGAACCAATCATGAAAGTCGAATCAAAAAGGCCCAAGTGTTAGGTTTCTGTTTTACTTATGTGCATGGGGACATGCACAAGGTCAGGATGGTCGAGTGTTAGGTTTTAATTCTTTAATAATTAATTGTTAGTTTTTATTGGCAACATTAAATAGTTTCATGTATTTATAATATTTTGAAATAGGTCGGTAAAAACAGTTTCTCTGTACTGGCAACACCGAAGATTTAAAAAAAGATGTAGAATAACGGCTCTAGCCTGGGGACCGGTAACTTGGGGGCACTTTGATTCCGACGTTCATGAGAGCAGGTCGTCCCAAGTGACTGGGTCAGTGGAAAGTTTAAGTTGGTGATAATTAGATGATCAAACGAACTTACCTGAAGTGAAGTTCGATCATAATTATCCTGTCTTCGTCCTCAGAGATTTAATCCTTGACTATGTAGATGTTTAGAGCTCCATGTTGCTAGAGGAACATGGGAATAGCGATAAATAAAAATAAAAATGTTTATTACAAACAATTTGTGTATTTATTCCAGGATATTAAACATAAAAATGGTAACAAATCACAATTGTATTTCCTTATTAATTAAAATGATTTCGGGATCGATTAAAAGCCTATTATAAAAATTTGCGAAGACAGCTGATTGCGAATAACTTCAACACTTAAACCAGCACGCGAGGCAGCAGAAGTGGAGGCATGCCTCGTGCTGTGCGCTGTAAAAATAGAAGTGTCGACACCACTCTCGGTAAGGGTTTGCTTTAACCAGCGTCCAATACTTTGGGAAGTTGGGTCTATGAAGTTTTTTATGTGTCAGAATCAACCGATCCTCAGAATTGGATCGTAACGAAGATGTCACCAAAATATATTTTTGTAACACAGATGCTGGGCAAATAGCAGGGCGAGGACGAAAGAAAGGCAAATTTAATATAGGCTGTGCTTTCCCAACTGCAGAAGTCTTTATTAAATCTGTTATTGTAACAATGCGATCATCAAACATTTTTATATTTGAAATTTTGATAACGGAAAACGTTTGCGTCCTCTGCCCTGTAGCAAGAGCAAGTAACATAACTAATTTTTTCGAGATTTGTTCCAGATTGATTAAATCGTTATCAAAACTTTCTAAATAATTTAAAACGATACTAGGGTCCCAAGTGAAATCATAGCGCGGAAACGTTGGCTTTATCCTAAATACCCCTCTAAAAAAACGTTTAAGTCTCAAATCACCACTTAAACTATTAGTTGATATGAAAGAAATCGCAGATCGATGATTATTTAAGGTGCCGTATGATGCACCGTCTTTAAAACAATCTGTAAGGAACTCTAGCAACAAAGATGTATTGAAATCGAAAACATCAAACATATTCTTATGACAGAAATCCCACCATAGCTTAAGGCTCGAAGTATATTGAGAGAGCGTATTTTTGGAAATAGATGAAAACATCACCTTTAGGGAGTTTTCTGGCACGAGCTGCTTCCGAAATCCTTCCCTGATAACACACACGCTACCAGGGAAAGGTGGCGGTAGAGCGGGTGGGTTGACCTGAAAGGACAGGTTAAAAGATATTTACTAGGTGGAACTATCCAAATCTCTTTAATACATAATGACGTAAACAACGGATACCACGGCTGAGATGGCCAATGTGGGACGGCTACAATGCCAGTTACTTTATCGGAAACTATTTTATTTAATGTTTTCAAAATTAAAGCGAATGGTGGAAACGCATAAAAATAAAATTGAGCCCAATCAATAGTGAAGGCGTCAATATTAAAAGCAAATGGGTCTCTTTTCCATGACATATATATAGGACATTTTGCATTTATTCGAGTAGCGAATAAATCGATACACGGTTTACCAAAATTATTAATAATTTTGTCAAATTCACTCGAATTCAGCTCCCACTCCGAGTCAATGTTAAGTCTTCTAGACTCGCCATCAGCTTCGGTATTTAAAGATGAACGAATATAAGAAGCAAAAATAAATATATTTTTTCCCTCACACCATTCCCAAATTTGTCTCGTGACTTGATTTAGATGAGGATATTGTACGCCACCCATTCTGTTTATATACGAGATAGCCGTTGTATTGTCTACACGTAAAAGGATATTACAATCTCTTTTACCACCAGCAAAAGATTTATGCCCGAAATAGACAGCAAGCAGTTCCAAATAATTTATATGATTGGATCGTTCAGTGGCAGTCCAGTGGCCTCCCGTCTTTTCATTGCCACAGGCTGCTCCCCCAGCCCGTCAAGCTTGCGTCCGTGAATATTTCGGAATCATAATTTTGATTCCGTATTGGATTTACAGCAACCAAAATACACTCGAGAGCAATGAATCCGGGTCACTTAAAGAATCCTAAAAATCTCGGAAACTAAAAATGCTAGGTTAATGCAATAAATTGTATTTAATAGACAATGTAATACTCCTTAAATGAAGGTATTAAAACTTCTTAGTTATTGTAAATTTATATCATAAAAAAATCAAATTTGAAAAAGGGCCACTTTCGAAGATGGAACTACGAAATTACAGCATTTGGTTTTGCTTTTGTTTGTAATCTGTCATTTATGTGGGTACATAAACCATGTTGATAGTGCTCTATATTCATTATTCAAGCTGAAATTATGTCGCTTACGCCTGAAGAATGCACCAGAATACTTACAATGCTGGAAACCGGCCGGAGTCAGCGCGATACAGCCAGGACTGTCGGTGTGTCGCTGTCAACAGTACAAAGAGTTCTCCGACGTTACGAAGAAACTGGTTCTAACCTACGCAGACCAGGAACGGGCAGAACCAGGTGTACCACAGCACGAGAAGACCGATACTTGGTGAACACCATGCTTCGAAATCGCTTTCTTACAGGAACTGAACTCACAAATCAGTTTCGACGCCTCGGAGGAAGTAACCCAAGTGCATGGACAGTAAGACGTCGGCTTGCTGAATCTAACTTAAAACCCCTTAGACCTGCAAACGGCCCTTAACTGGAGCGTGGGCATCGTATTTCAAGACTAAGATATGCCCAGAGCCACGTAAATTGGAGTATTGAAGATTGGTCAAAAGTTATGTTCTCCGACGAATCAAAATTTATGCTCTACAAGCACGATGGAAGACACAGAGTGTATCGAAGACCAGGGGAAAGATTCAAGCAAGCATGCATCGAAGAAAAAGAAGCCTACGGTGGTGGGTCTGTACTTGTGTGGGCCGGAATTTCTTCTGAAAGTCGCACAGAGCTGGTGATCATAGAAAACGGCTCTTTAACTAGCGAAAGATATGTGGAAGAAATCCTCAATGATCACGTTGGTCCATTTATGGTCAATTTAGGTGAGGATGCTATATTTATGCATGACAATGCCCGACCTCATACAGGTAGGATTGTGAATGACTACCTTCAAGAGATGAACATTACTCGTATGGAGTGGCCAGCGCGCAGCCCGGATATCAACCCGATCGAGCATGCTTGGGACGAGCTAGGCAGATGCGTAAAACAACGAAACCCTCCCCCAATCACGCTTCGTGAGCTCAAAATTGCTCTCACAGAGGAATGGGAGAATATTCCCCAAAATCGTATAAGGAACTTGGTGTACAGCATGCCAAACCGCGTAAACGCAGTAATGGAAGCACGAGGAGGCAATACGAAGTATTAAAATTCAAGAAAATCGTAATAAAGTTCAAAAATTTCATGTTTCCTATTTTTGTTTTAAGGAGAGATCAGCAGTTTTTTTCTTTATGTAATTTTGTGTTAATAAAATGTATGGTGACTCATATTTTTTTTACTTTCATTTAAGGAGTATTACATTGTCTATTAAATACAATTTATTGCATTAACCTATCATTTTTAGTTTCCGAGATTTTTAACATTCTTTAAGTGACTCGGATTCATTGCTCTCGAGTGTATTATTTGTCCACCAAAGAAGGTCATTGTGTAAATTATCTGGCACTACCATAAAGGCATCATAAACGTCATTATTTTTGAGCAAAACCAAATATTTAGCCCTTTCTAGAGCCTTGGTATGAAGCCATCCATAAGCAATTGCTGGACATGCAGCGGTAAGGGAGCCTAAGAAACGAGCAAAGTTCCGAATTTGAATTCTGGTTGATTTACTAATTGATATTATTTGTTGCAGCAGTTTTTGTCTCTTTGAATCAGGAAGTTGTAATGACATGTTTTCTGAATTTAATAAGAAGCCCAGAAACTTACAAGTAGTCTGAGGGACCAAACTACTTTTTTCATAATTAATAACGAAACCTAACTCCGTTAGGCACTGAATGGTGGCATTAGTATTTTTTGAGCAGTCCTCTGCGGAACTGCCTAAGCAAAGAATATCATCTAAATACCTTACTGATAACAGGCCCTGAGATCGTAGGTGAGCAACAACAGGTTGTAAAATCTAAGTAAATATGCACGGAGCCGAACATAAACCAAAAGGAAGTGCAATAAAGATTCTCGTCTATGTAAAAACGCAAAAATTTTGTGTGGCTTTTGTGAATAGGGACCAAAAAATATGCTTCTTTTAAATCTATGTTGACCATATAACTACCTTTACACATTAGTTTGGTAGCCGTTCTCACATCTTCCAATTTAAGCTCTTTAAGTTTAAAATAAATCGTTTCTCGTCTCTCGTCTCGTCTCTTTGGAATCAAGAAAATATCAGAAATAAACTGGTCTGGTACTGGCTTACAACGCCTAATTACTTTTATTTGCCGTAAATGGTCTATTTCGATGCTAATATCAATGGGGAAGAAAACTGACAACTTTTGCCGAGGGCGTCGCTGGTAACGCTTGGCTCACAGAAAATGACATTAGCTGTCAAATTACATACAAATATTGTTTACAAAAAACTTTGGACGCTATCTGACAAAAAAATGCCGCGCTGTGTTATAATCGGTTGTAATAACAATGGAAATCATTCATTTCCTAAAGACTTACGATTAAAAAAACTATGGGAAAGGGCGACTAAGATACGCAATTTTAGAGCTTCCGAAAGTTCGAGGATATGTTCTAACCATTTTATAGAAACAGACTATCAAGGAATAAGTCCTGCAACAGGTTAGTAATACCTTTATTTACTATATTACATGGGACTTAAACATAACTGGCGAAATGTGGGTGTACCTACTACAGGTTACACCTCTGCCCAACCCTTCGGCGAAGCAAGGCGTGATGTTATGTTATGTTATTTACTATATGAAAAGTTCAATGTGTCTAACTTCTGTAATATTTCTACTTTCAGGACTGCCTCAAGTACACAGATATTTAAAAAAGTCAGCGATACCTTCTATTTTCGCTTGGAACAAAGCAACAACTTCTACTGCAGCTGCTAGGGTGCAGCGGTATTTGCAACGTTCTTCTAGAAAAGAATTGTTTCCATCTACTTCGCAACAACTATATTTTGATGATGCTATTCAAGTTATACCTGAAGAAGTAGAACATTTACCTGAAGTTCCTGACTTTGAACATGAAATGGAAGTACCAACTGCTGATCTTAGTGCTTCACTTAGTGCACCAACTTCAGCTCAAAATACAACCTCAACCCAAACACCTCACATACTTAGATTATTTTCATTTGAGGATATGTTGTATGCTAGATCAGTATTATTTTACACAGGTTTATCAAATCAAATCAAATCATCATCAAATCATTTATTTCTTTGCAAACATGGGTATAGTACATAGGTGTTTTTATAATAAAGTTCTCCATATTTTACCGTCAAATGGGCATGCAAAGGTTTACAATTCAAAATTTAAAATACGAATTTAAAATAAGCGGCAGATCATAGGAAATTACAAAAAATAAAATAATAATAATGTCAGTGTGGTCACAGCAATCAAAAATATAAAATAAAATAAAATAAGACTATATAATGTCAAATGGAAACAAAAAGTAAGTGAACCACTATCATAATAATAATTGTCAATCAAAGTAACAGCATGTCAATCAGTTAGTGAATCATCATTAAGAAAATCGTCAATCTTGTAATAAGTTTTTATAATCAAAATTTCGTTTAGTGCCCTTTTAAATTTTAATGTAGTCATATTTTTTATAATATTAGGTAATCTATTATATATGAGTGGGGCAATACCAAAAAAACTTTTTTGCATTAGCGCCGTTTTACATTTTGCTTGACATAATTGATTGATGTACTGAGTACGTATTGGATTTTTCCTGACCTCTGATAATTTTTTAAATAGATGTGGGTTGCATTTCACAAACAAAGCCGTTTCCATTATATATAAACAAGGCACAGTTAAAATTTTTAACGATTTTTTTTTGTTTAGAAAACATTAACAAATTTCACTTAATATTATCTACACTATTACCCATGGCAAATCATTTATACTATAGAGGCAGTCAAGTTATTAATGTAACCGTTGAAGACCAGTTACTTTTAATGTTAATCAAATTAAGAAGAAACAAACAAGATTTTGAACTGTCTAAAATATTTGGCATTAGCACTACTGAAGTTGGCAATATTTTTATAACGTGGGTAAATTTTGTGTATGAGTTATGGTCTCAAGTAAATATCTGGCCTAGACGGGCTCTCGTAGATTACTACATGCCAAAATCTTTTAAACAGCATCATCCAAATACAAGAGTGATTGTTGATGGCACAGAGATATTTATTGCAAAACCCAAAAATCCGATCTCTCAGCAAGCTACATTTAGTAGTTATAAGCATCACAACACCATAAAATTTCTAGTAGGTGCCACACCTGGAGGCCTTATATCCTTTTGCTCGGAGGGATACGCTGGTTCTACAAGTGATCGTCAAATAACAGAACGCAGTTCACTTTTGACCTTATGTGATGAGAACGATGCAATAATGGCAGATCGAGGCTTCAATGTTCAAGATTTATTTGAACACAAAAATGTATCCATTTACACACCAACATTTTTGAAAGGTTTGACTCAACTGCCTGGAATTAAATTAAAGCATGATCACCAATTAGCTAAAAACCGAATTCATATTGAACGGCTAATTGGATTAACAAAAACCTTCAAAATATTGAAATCTGATGTGAATGCTTACTATGTGCCATTGCTGTCCAGAATATTTTTCATTTGTGTAATGCTATGTAATTTTAAAGAAGGAATTGTTAAATAAAAAAATAAGTCTTAAGTTGTTTTATTTATAACTTGTTCATAGTTTTTGTAAATATATTTATTTAATTAAAACAGCTTTCTTAAAAAACTGAATATAAAAAGCATCTATGATTGTCAACATTTCATTAATAAAATCATTATCTCTTGTCACAAAAATTACTTTCATATCTACAAAAGTAAATATGATTACATTGCAATAATTTCTACCAGTGCAATATAGCTGTCCTTGTACTTGGTAGTAGCATGGGGACCCTTTTTTTAATTTCAAGTCATTATTACCATTTTGCACTAAATATGGCACAGTTACATTAGTTATTTTTTTATATCTACTGCTGTATGGACACTTAATTTCTATAATTGTTTCATCATCAAGGAGACCATCGGGTGATGCACCAAGATATGGACGTTCAATTGAAATAAACAATCCACATTCATTCACTTGCAATTCCATATCTTCCATGTATTTTTGAAGAGCAACTTTTTCATTAATAATGCCATGATTGGTAGCTCTTGATAAAAACTTATGTGGATTCAACATTTGGCTAGCAAACTTTTCTTGATTTGTGCTTCTGAGGTGACATATTGTGTGAAGTTTACTAGCAGTAATCCTCACCCCGCGATGAATAGTCCACTTGGGAATATTAGCCTGACCATGAGTCTCAAGCTCAATGGCAGCAGCTTGCTCTGGGCTTATTGACAAAAGATTTAATGATTCCAATAACTTCGTTTCAGTACTTAGATTGCTGTAACAGTGGTCCCATTCAACTGCATAAGGATTTACTGGTTCATATAGCTGCTTTATGGGCATGGTTGAAGAAACATAGTTTGTTACCAAACTCCTGAATCTGTTATTGTATTGTATTTTATCTATTTTTAATTTACATGGGGAAAATAAAATATTGCCTATATTTCTCTTCATTGGCAATTTTGAAATTTTTAGAGGCTAAACACCTTTTTCGGTACATGAAATTTTTGCAGTTTTTCTGTGGGCACATTGTGGGCATTTGGTGTATTTAATTATATTTTTTTCACTACCATATGGTCGACAGCATAAAGTACCATGGCTACATGTTTACAGTGGGCAGTTATTAAACTGCCAGCCACACATTCACATGAAGTCTCTTCAATTTGGCAGCTTGCATGTAATTTGACATTTACTTCATACTGCAGTTTTTTCATAGAAGCTTTGCAAAGACCTTTGATAAATGTGTGTTCACTAACTGATGCAGCCCTAATCACCACTAAAAATCTTGCTTCATATAATTGTAGACCATCATCTGGCTTTTTATCAAACCTGTATTAACAGAGATAAAATATTTAAAAATGGTTTATATTGAAAACGAATATGTACATTTGGAAGAATACACGTTTATTAATCTCATCTTAGGTACACACTAAGTGTAAGGCCTGAGTGCCCGCTTAAATCGAGCGTCCAGCGTGGCGGGGCGTGCGGCGTTTGTGTCAATCAGATGCAATAACACGTGGGTGTCCTGAGTGGCGGCCGAGCGGTTGCCTTCGCCGCTTGCACGCAACGCTGAACGCTCCGCTGGACGCTTTTCACTCAGTTCGTACACTTACTCATTGTAATACAGATGAATATGTTGCTTTGTTAGAGAAGGAAGCTTTGTGCTGCTATTTATGTCATGATAACTGTCTGGAGGTGGAAGATCCATCTTGGTATCATCAGTTTCATGCTGCTGAGGTATCCCAAAATTCAAATTTCTATCAAATGATTCGATTCTGTAACAGATTTCAAATTCAGATTTTAATTTCTAGGTTATGTTAGTAGCTCATGAAACATCGGATTGTTATAAAACTACTGTGTAATTACGTAAAATTTTGTAATTACTACGATAGCTAATGAACGACATGTTGCTATTTATAAAATTGGGTTATTTACTTCTATTATTAACAAGAAAATAGGCTGTAAATACCTGCTGACTAGATCCATTTTTCGGCCTCTTAGTGAAGCTCCTCGGTTCTTCAGTTCAGCTTTTAACTGAGGTACAGTCCACGTTGAATACATAGTTCATTAAATTATCATAAAACACACGCTAATTCCTGTTGTAATTATTTTAAACCCGAAAAACATTGAGAGATCAAAATGACAGTGCGATGTTATGGGTAATGCGTTAGCAGCGCCACCTGTTCATAGCTTTGCGATTTCTTTCCCATTAATTCTGATGATGAAAATGATCGTTGCGGATAATCTTTTGAATTTTGTATAGGTTCCGTAATAAAAGGGATCTTGTAACCTGACACAGTTTTTAAAATGAATTCATCATCTGTAATATCTCGCCATTGTTTATGAAAATATTTTAATCGCCGGGCAAATACCTGAGACTGCGTAGTTACGCTTGACGACTGGTGGCCGGTCGCTGCGCTGGCGGAGGCGGGCGGCGCGCCGGTGGCGGCGGCGGCGCTGGTTGTCGGCGGGGGGCTGGTGGTGGTAGCTGAACAGCGGCCCGGCGTCGGTTTGGGTACGGGTACGGCGGGGGCAAAGTTGTAGCCCTCGGCCCACCGGCTCGGTACGAGTACGCCTGGCCGCCGCGTTGGTGACGAGCTCCTCGAGACGATGGGCCTCTCGCATTTAAATTCGAGCTAGCTGACGTAGAAGGTTGAATTAGCTGGCCTGTTTTCTTTATGCTTTCTTTAACCAGATCACCCAACTTCTCTCCGAATAAAAAATAATTTCTCCTTCTGTCCTTGAAAGGATTCGTCAAAGATTTGTCTATTAAAGGAATTATGACGGAGCGACGAGTATCAGTCTCAGTATAATGTGAGTCGGCCAGTAACATACCTGCATCATTAAGAGTACGTATAATTTCTAGAATATCCGGGGCCTTTTTCAAAAGGTCAGTTAACGCTTTTCCTAAAGCTGAAAGCGTTTTTCCCAGCTGATCTTGTTTGGTAATAGTCTTTTATCCCTAAGCTTGGTTTCGGCTAACATAGCTCCAATCTCCGGGTTCAGAGTCGGACTTTTTGCCAAAGGAACATTCTTAGGAAAAGGGTATTTCTTAAGAAGTTCTTCTTTAATATCTTTCTTAATGCCGTCTTTTAAAATTTATTGAAATCTAGCGGCAACGTCAACTTGTAAATTTTCGCCAAATTCAGCGGGTTCCGGTTCAACATCGCCCAATGCTCGCAACAAATCGGGGTCAAAATCATCGGCGACGGCAGCGACTCTCTCCACATTATCTGGATTTTGGTCTTCGGAGGAATTCGGACTTGTATACGCAGTGGTTTCTGTAGTCATACTCTCCCCCTCAAAGGCAATATTATGCTGGGCATAATCAGTAAAGTAGGCGTCGTCTTGAGCCTGAGACATTTCCTGGTTAAGATTTATAGCGGGTGACACCGCATCGTCAGGCTCAACAGGCCTAGAAATAAAACCTTCGTATTCGGGATGTTCTGAAATCCGAATAGAAAGAAAAAACTCAAATAACAGAAAAAATAATAATATGAGGGTATTTCAATAAAAATGTTTTATGACAACGGAGCAAATTTTTATTTCTTAAAGGTAAAGAAATAAAGTCTATGAATCAAATTATTACCCAATGAATGCAACGGGTATAAAAATAATTTTATTTTTATACCCTAAAAGTATAAAAATAATTTTATTTTTATATTATAACCCGATGAATGCAACGGGAATGAAAAATACTTATCCGAAGAATACAACGGATAAAAAAAATATTCAAAATGTAGGTATTTTTCGATGAATGCAACGGAAAACAACAGTAGATGTTAGGCATATGAATAGAAAAAACAATTTATAAAGCACCTTCATTTTGTACATCTCACGGAACAGGGGCTTCATTCTGCCGTTGTTCGCATTGCACCTGAACCTGACGACAATGTTCGCGTACAGCCTGTCGACGTCTTTTCGCCACAATTTTTTCTTCGTACATCTTCATTTTTCGTAACCATCTCTCTTCTCGAGCTTCCTCATTTGGTCGTTTCGACATAACGATATGCAAATACAATACGCAAATGGTTATTTTCTACTCTAGATATAATCAATAATCACCTATTAGTTTTGAGAATGGAAGTAGTTTCTAACACGTAGTTGGAATGAATAATTTATCGTAAGAACAAACTTCACTTTGTAATTGAAAAACATGTTCTCCCATACGGAATATATGCGAGAACATGTTTTTGCAACCGCAAAGGACATTGCTCGTCGTCCATACACCGTTGGCCTAAGATCCAACAGGGAGGTGTATTTACTTTTTGGGTTTTAGATAATGTATATAATCGATTGAACCTAAATTAAAACTACGGATACTTTTGAGAATTCGGAAAAAATCAAAACACTCTCGGATTTTGAGGTTATAATTACGTCAATAAAAACATTCGATAAGTAGCAATAACTTAGCATTTATTACTGAATGTAAGTACGTACTTACATTGGATTATAAATTGTAGGTAAACGTTTTATTGCCAAACTGCTAGGTCAGTCATAATCATAGAGTATAGTAACTAAAAAGGAAGTCATAATACTCTGAACTACTGTTTCGAAAACAGCTCTGCTGCTATAATCCTCGTCACATCCCGTTGATGCTGAGTTTTAAAGGCTTGCCATCCTTGTTTTCCATCCTACTCGTTATCCAAGTGAGAGCAATATAGGGTACCTAACTACCTTAGTTTTCTTAGGATTTTAGGGGCATGAGGAACAGGGTGTAAAGTTCACTCATCCACCACAGAAAAGGGAGGATCCTCCAACCAGACGGGTGTAGTGTCTGGCGGGCCGACTGCCCGACTGTTGATTTCGGATAGTCTTATCTATGTCGTTCGCGCGGTAAACTCTAATTGCGCGATGCAGGATTTGTGTGAAGTCATGTCTTTGATGCGTAGTTAGTATGTGGCGGTGTAACCGCTACATCACTCCCCTCCGGAGACCGGAGGTCGATAGTGGGCTGAGTCTTGTATCTTGCGATGCTTCACAGTGCCAGCTAAGGTTCCAGTGAGTCGGAACCGGGTGCCGCACAGTTCGCGGTGAGTCGGAACTGTCTGCGGTGATTGCGGCGGTTGTGGTGATTGAGGTGATTGCGGTGATTGAGGTGATAGCGGTGATTGCGCTGATTGAGATGATTGCGGTGATTGAGGTGATAGCGGTGATTGCGCTGATTGAGATGATTGCGTTGATTCCCCAGTGAGTCGGGGTGATGAGGCTGAGGGTGATGACCAGAAATGCGCGTTCGCTGCATGCTGGTGGTCAGGATACCCGTTGAAGCCGAGGGTGCTGGCTGTCTGTGTGACTCGCCTCACGAAAGCTTGCGGGAGTGATGATGATGACGTCACGCTGAAGTAGTTGCAAGAAGGCTGCGTTGACGTTCATACTCGGGGTCACCAATTTAGGGGCATGAGGAACAGGGTGTAAAGTTCACTCATCCACCACAGAAAAGGGAGGATCCTCCAACCAGACGGGTGTAGTGTCTGGCGGGCCGACTGCCCGACTGTTGATTTCGGATAGTCTTATCTATGTCGTTCGCGCGGTAAACTCTAATTGCGCGATGCAGGATTTGTGTGAAGTCATGTCTTTGATGCGTAGTTAGTATGTGGCGGTGTAACCGCTACAGGATTATCGTTCAAAAAACCTGTCGTTGAAGTGGACCAAACTCCAGGAGTCGGCTTGACAGATGCGCGCTTCTTAACATTGAACTCGTAAGAGTCTGATGGACATGCAAGGGTTTACTTACTACTTACTTACTTGTTTACTTTTAAGGATTTACTTTTTCATTTTCGTGTGATTATAAAGTAGGTATAGCATTGTACTACATACATAATAATATCTCGCTTGTTTAATCCTCCATAGTCCGGACGTACATCCAGACTCCAGGCTGTAACTGAGAATCTCGATAACATTATTCGACCCAAGGATCGAACCTAGGACGATTAGCAGCTGCGCTTACGGCAATTAGACATTAGTACCAGCAACCAAGAGAAAGTAAACAGCCTTTGCTAGGATTCAGAAATAAAATAATATGAGATCTATTAAGATAGGTATTTCATACATTAAAACAATAATGTTTTGCTTTGGAAAATGTTTATTAATACAGGCGTTACATCATCTGATCTCATCAAGAGCATCGTCTATATTATCTACTAATATATCGTCTAAAAACTGTGCAGGGGGGTCGACGATAGGGTTTTGATATCTTGCCCAGCTCAAGTACCATATTATTGTCATTACATGGGCGCAGCAACCAACAGTTCTGCGCCCAACAATACAGTTGCAACAGTACTGTTTAATGGCGACTCTGCCAATTTGGGTAGTGTCTACTAAAATATATACAAAATATATTTTTTGGCTTATATGGCGGCTACGTATTTTGCCTCGAAGAAGCCATATATTTTCTGCATCTGTTACTTGCAATTCGCGTAGTAACTCCATGTCGACCTCCCTGCATACTTCAATAATATATGAACCATCTTGTCTCACATGTTCACCATAATATGAGCGAGCCTGTTTTATTTGATATACTCCTAGTGGAATCAAAACTAAATCATTATATTCCATTTGTAGAAAGCCTTCAACATTATCTATTTCTACAGTTATACTTTGAAACTGTGCCCGTCTCCTGTTTAAATGATTGGCATCTACAAAATCTGCCAAAGAGTTATTAGAGAACATTTTTTCTTGGATTATTGATATTATTTCTCTTGCATCATCTCTGTCAACCAAAACAGGGTGAAATCTATTTATTAGGGCTGCTGCGACTTTGAAGTCAATCATTAAATGTTTTGAGGCCCTATTAAAATATTCCTGTCGCAGCAACTTAAAATCCCTCTTGAAGCGCCCATTCACTACCTCCATGACCCAACGGCATAATGTCACTTTGCGAGATTCATTTGCATTTTCTGTTGATAATTGATATTCACCTTGTTGAACTGACAGAGGGTAATGCAACGAGTAATTTAGACTTTCCAATAGGGAAATACTGTCCCGAAAGCCTCTATCCAAAATAAATACATCACCATCTCTAAAATATTCTCTTAAAGGATAAGATGCATAGCTGAATTGGTCAGTTAAAATATCGGCATCAGATTTTGTGACAGGATATGGGCCCAGTACATCGATTATGTGGCCATCGCAACATACTATGAGGAATGGTTTGACAAGATTTCTATATTTATGAAGTGAATAAGTCTTTTTTTGATATGAGTAGTTACTGCTTTTTTGCACATAAATGTATGTTCCATCCATTATTACAATGGCTTTTCTTTCCTCGATATTACTTCCAGGGTTTCCGAACAATGAATTTGGAATGTACAAGATTTTTTCTGCAACTCCTTCCCTTGAAATGTGCTCCAAGCCCAGATGTTGTGGCACAAAGTGTGTCATCATTACATCTCTTGCTTTTTTTATATATTTGCTTAGTGTGCTTCTGCTCATATTTAACAGTGTCGAAATTCTGTCATCAGAGTCTGCTGTACGAAGTTTCAATAAATAAGCTCCAAGTGCAATGGCACGCTTATGAAAATCAGGCAATGCAGCTTCCAATTCTCTAAACTGTTGTTTTGTGCGTCCCAGCCAATATACCATACCATGTTGTCTTCCATTTGATCAATGTTTTCAAAATCTAGACTGTTTCTATCATTTCTGAGTAGCTCACAAAAATCCTCTATATGGGCAGCTGTAAAACTGTGCAGAGTATTTTCAGCCTCATATAAAAGTGACCACAATTGGCTTTGCAGGTGAAAACTACATATTCTACAATTTGGTGGAATATAATATTTGTGGTCACTGAAGAGTCTTACCCTGACTGTAAATGGTACCGATTGCTGTGAGGTACTGTGGCAAGCTGGGAATAAGCACCGAGCATGAGTATCAGGTGCCCTTGAATAGTTCGGTAAACTAATTCTTTCAGATCCTTCTGGAACTTGGTTACTTGCAGTAACTGCATCTGCATGAACAGCTGCTTCAGCTCTTTGGAAGCATCTGTGACAAATCACATCTGATGGTTGAATCTGAAAAAAAAATGTTACCGTTACACACTGATATTACACAGAATTTCAATCAGATGGCATAATAATGATATTTATAAGATCATACTAATATAAGTATTTTACCTCTTGTGGATGAATCCAGTTTTGCACAACAGTTAAGATATGCTGGTTCTGCTCACTTTGTACAATGGTGTGCCGAAATTGTGCTACGGAGTGACCACATTTTATGCACACATTCTGATGACCTACAAATACTGCAGAATCGGCTAAGACCGTTGGTATAACATTATTGAATATTGTGTGGCATGCATCACATATGTAGTCGCCGGCACTCACCTGAAATATAATCCATTATTTAGTCTTATTTGGGTGAGAGGAAGCATTACTTTATTTTATAATATGTATTAATAAATAACTGGATATTAACATAAGAAACACTCACCACTTGTGGTGCAACACGTTGTTGTATTTGAGACAGAATTGTTTCATTGTTTAAAATGTGTCGCCTCTATCTTGTTAAATCAATGCAGCAATTTGCACATCTTAAAGCGTTGCTGGTGGTTGTAGAAGCCGATGATGAAGTTGATGGTGTTGAATAATGTTTAGCAGCACGATCAGCCCTTTGCCAGCATGGATGACATATGTAATGTGATGAACGAACCTGAAATTAATAATCCATTTAACACAAATATTTACTCAATTCAATTGGTACAATAGTTGAGTGATTGGCTGCTAGTTTACTAGTTGCAGGTTTTATTCTTACATGGGTGCCGATTCTGTTGGTCACAAACTAAACTAAATTTAAGTTCAGTGCATCTTTTTCTTTCTATTTCATTAAGAAAAGGACAGAAGATACATTTTAGTTTAGTCCTGTCAAATTAATCAGCCCCTGACACTAATCCATACAAGTTTTGACGTGATTAAAAACTTGCCCACTAAAATTACGTCAATTTACGTTAGGCGCTGATTAATTTGACAGGACTAAACTAAAATGTATCTTCTGTCCTTTTCTTAATGAAATAGAAAGAAAAAGATGCACTGAACTTAAATTTAGTTTAGTTTGTGAACAACAGAATCGGCACCATGGTATGTTTTATAATATTATAAAAATGAAGAGTTTTTTTGGTTGGTTGAACACGATAATCTCAGGAACTAATGGTTTAAATTGAAAAAATATTTTTGTTTTGGATAGTCCATTTATCAACAAAGGCTGTATAACATAACATATATAGGATACAAAACATAACGCTACGCCCCATAGGAGCCGAGAAGCGGGTATGAAACCGCAGAAAACAGCTAGTATTCTTGTCACTGAAAAATATTTGTTTGGGACTAGGTGTATATGAAAATAGGATTATCAGTTGTAACTGCAACTACCAACCATAGCATGAATCTGTTATGAAAAAAATATTATTTACTTGCACTGGCAGAAGTCTTTCCAAGATGATGTTTTTAATATTCACATGTTGAACAGTGTCTGTCCTCAATGCAATTACTTGATGAGAACGTGCACGATGTGGCAATATTACATGACACAGAGCACATTCTTTACCAATGTGACTTACATTGGGAATGCTTGCTTTAGCCCTGGCTTCCGCCCAACATGTTGTACAAATAAGATCGTGAGCTTGAACCTGAAAAGAGTTTGGAATTAGGTACTAAACAGTCACCAATAACCACTATCACCTGTCATCATAATCATCAACATAATACATAATGCTCACACAGGGCAGCTTACTCTCTGAGAGTCATTGATTTAATATGATTCATATTTCATACAGTCAGCATGTTTGTTTCAAAAAAGGAATCAGCCGAGAAAAAGAAAGGTTTTACTTACCAAACGAGGAGCAGTCCATTGCTGTATACAATGAAGAACTTGCTCATCTTCCAATACCATGGAACCAGAAGCTGATCCGCAGTTAACACAAAATACAGAAACATGTTCTATTTCCATGTTTACTACGCAAAGTCCGTTTATTAAAAGCCAGGTCGTTGTTCTAAGTAGGTCCGTATCAGTAAAACTCAGCCAGAGGTCGATATTTCAAGAGAAAATCACAGTCCTTTGTTCACGCCAAGTTGTTAGATAAAATCGGAAAATAATAATAAGAAAATGCAAACGAATTTAGTACGCAACCAACGTAAGACGCAGATTGAGCACAGAATGCGCGCGCCAAGTGACATTACTACCAAACGTCAAATGTTGTCATCTGTCAATTCATCAACTGTCAGTGTCGATATTATTGCTCGTTTCAAACAGCGCTTTCCATCGAGTTTTTTGATAAGATGGTTCCGCGACATCATAGCGGACTGTTTGTAACTAAAAACCATTATCGTTTATCAAGTGTTGAGAATACTGACGCTTGTCTGTGTCAAACTCTTATTATAAAAAGACATGGCTGTATGAGCTCTATTACCTCCGCCTATTAAAAACCTCAAATTGAACCAAAAAATAATAACACCGAGGATTATGACGGAAGTGAATACTTTTTAAAATGTTTTCGAAATTAAGAAGTGTCCGTTCTATTGAAATAATTGTAATGTACATTATAAAAAAAAACTACTAATTATAGTAAATGTTTCATGCGTGTTGATTCATAGGCCATTTTTTACAATGTCCTTTAAGTTGGTCGATTATTACTCGTAAACTTGTAAAGCCCACTTAAGTGTGATAGTTTTCCTTTAAACTTCGTTATATATAAGTACTAATGCCGTGACATTTGAATGTCTAACTACAACCGTTTAGTTGGTAGAGGGGGGGACACTAACGAAAATTGGTACTTTAAAGCTTGATAAGTCACGAACGGTTTACTTAATCAAAAAACGGTCTTCGCAAACCCCATAATATTTTTAAAAGTCCTATCCAACGATATCCCACACGGACAAAAAAAACAATTATCATCCCCACTTTACATGTAGGGGAGGTACCCTAAATAATTGTTTTTTTCAAAATTTTATTTTACCACTTTTTCGGCGTCATTAACTTGTATACTCATGCCAAATTACAACTTTCTAGTACCAATAGTTTTTGAGCTAAACCGCGGGCTGACATACATACAGACAGACAGACAGACGGACATGGCGAAACTATAAGGGTTCTTTGTTGACTACGGAACCCTAAAAAATCACCAGTGAAACTTACCTTCATGAAAAGATGTATTTGATGAGCTGCTCGAAGATGATGATTCTAGAAAACGAAGATGAATATTCCGACAAAAGATCAATTAATTGGGAACGAAATTCGATTCAGCAACCGTTCTCCTAAAACCGATTCGCCATTGGACTGTTCGTCGACAGGATGATTCATTTATTTCCGTTTTTCACCTATGGACATTTCGCCGACAGAACCTTTCATATGCGTCACCTTCGACGACAGCCCTTTCCAGCTACTAAATGTTTCACCGACACGACGATACACCTATAACTCTTTTAACTACAGACCTTTCCATCTACGACGAAGAATTCGCCGTCAATCTTAAGATAAACAATATTACAAAAAATGCACATATCTATCTACAGCTTACTGTGTCTTTACTAAGAGATCAGGGCCAACAACTTGCCCTAGAGAATTTATACTTTGCTTACAACTCAAAAAACTTAATATTAAAAAAAAATTGTCCTACCTATAAAAAAGCATTACCTAGGTACTTATTTATGTAGTTTTAATTACTTACATCCTATTCTATTAAATAAAAATAAAACAATAAAATTATCGTAAACCGCACTTATACCTATGTACGGCAGTTGCATCATTATCCTTTATTTACTATCTATTACACCGGAAATGATCTATATAAATATTGCGCTACAACTCATTTATTTTGCATACAAGGAACACATTAAAAAGTTGCCAGTGATAATAAAGTAGGCGCTAGCACTTACCGAGTAATTTTAGAAAAATTAAATAAATGCGGGTAGTTTCATAATTATCATCAATAATATATTTTTTAACTTGTTTCTGGGTGTAGTGCGTCTTCGTCTTATCTAAATTAACTATTTAATGAATTACAATGAGTGACTGTGAACTTGTGAAGTCTAAACGTGGTAAAGACATTTTAATCCATGAAGGTTACTGCTATCATCTAAATAATAGGCGTGATGCGAAGTTTTACTGGCGATGTTCGCGAAAAGATTCGGCTCGGTGTGACGTGTTTATAACAACTCTGTTCACGGCAGATAACATTCATATTGTGATGTCACAAAATCATAAACATGCACATTTGCCAGATCCTGAAAAACGGATAGAATTCAGACTGAAGGAAAATTTAAAAGAAAAGGCCAACAGCTCGATGGATACACCTGCACAAATCATTCAGCGGTGCATCCAAGTTGTACCCAGTACTTCTTCTCCTCATATGCCTAATAAGGATGCGATGAGGAAGATGATACAACGAGAACGGAATAAAAATTTACCAAATATTCCAAAAGATATCCGGCAAGTTGAGATTCCCGAAGAATATAGTATGATTAATGGTGAACCATTTCTCATGGGGCATTTTATTGAACATGCTCAATGTATTATCGTTTTTTGCACGAGAGAAAATTTAAAATTGCTGAGTGAGGCAAGTTTTTGGCTAATGGATGGGACATTTGACAGCTGCCCTCTCCCATTTTGTCAAATTTATACGATACATGCCATAGTCGGAGCATCGGAAGGGACAAACAAAATAGCTCCCCTAGCATATGGTTTGCTCTCGCATAAATCAGAAAGATGTTACACGATTTTCCTAGAAATTTTAAAATGTCAAGCTTCAAATAAGTTGAAAGTGCAACTGAACCCTGAAATCATCTTAACTGATTTTGAACTTGCGGCAATGAATGCCATCAAAAATGTTTTCCCGCGCTGTTTAAATAAACTATGTTTTTTTTCATTTACAACAAAGTATATATCGGCACATTCAATCAGCTGGTCTCGCATCCCGCTATAACAATGATCCAGTGTTTGCTCATAACATGCGACACATCGGTGCACTGGCGTTCTTAGAGCCAACAGAAATCAGTGATGCATTCAATATAATAATAAAAACCGACATAATTCCCGAGGAAGCAAACAACGTAATTAAGTGGTTCGATGAATATTATGTAAATGGATCAACAATAATCACAAAATCTGTTAGCTGTAAAATGACAGTGAAACAACGTCAACCTCGTTTCCCACCTCGCATGTGGTCAGTAAATGACAGTCTTATAAAACATGTGCCGTTAACGCAAAATGCCCTTGAATCATGGCACAACCGCTGGAACTCATTATTGAGTCGCCGAAAATGGAATATATTTTTAACTATTAATGAATTCATAAAGGAACAACATCACACGGAAGGCATTATTGAGAAAATCAAATCCTCGGAGCCAATACTTAAGCGTAAGCGCAGTGAAACAGGGTATAAGGAAAGAATCGAGCGGCATTTATCTGATAAAAATGGGATGGACATGAAAACCTATTTAAGTGGCTGGGCACATATTTGTCATTTAATCAAATAAGAAAAGGAGATCAATAACAAGAAGAACAATAACATGATCAGATTTTGATTCAGTAAATTAAAAAATATGTTTTTTTGTAGTTTGTTTTATTGTTATGTTTTGTTTTGTTTATTTATATGAAGGGGTCAAAACTGACTCCAAATGGTTCATGTAATATAACACGGCTGCTGCATCCTTTTTCTTGGCTCAACTTTGGCGTGACATTCTCTAGGGTAAATAGCTGGCCCTAATCTTTTACGGCCGAACCCAATAACCTACCTATCACCAGCTTTGGCATACTGGAGATAGCAAAACAAATGAAACAATATGAAAATTATATAGGTTTTCTGTTGTTTCATTTGTTTTTCTATTTCCAGTATGTGATAGATAGCTGGTTAGTGGGTTCGGCCGATAGTAAAGACACAGTAAGCTGTAGATAGATATGTGCATTTTTTGTAATATTGTTTATCTTAAGATTGACGGCGAATTCTTCGTCGTAGATGGAAAGGTCTGTAGTTAAAAGAGTTATAGGTGAATCGTCGTGTCGGTGAAACATTTAGTAGCTGGAAAGGGCTGTCGTCGAAGGTGACGCATATGAAAGGTTCTGTCGGCGAAATGTCCATAGGTGAAAAACCCTGCTGGGGAAACGGAAATAAATGAATCATCCTGTCGACGAACAGTCCAATGGCGAATCGGTCTTAGGAGAACGGTTGCTGAATCACGAAATTCTGGCAGAACGTCTGTGTCAACTTTATCGAGATCAATTTGATAATTAGAATCGTTATTGAGCTTATTTGAAACATCACAAAACCTAACAACCAAACCTGTCGTGATAAGGCGACACATAACAACACTATCAGATGTCAATCTCACGTTACATCTCTGATCTAAAATCTTACGTCTAATTAATAAAATATCATGAAATGAGATCTCTAAACGTTGATTGTTAATCATAATCTCAGATCAAATTTGAAGTGTTGTTTGCACACTACCATGACCAATCCCGGTTAAATTTACAATGTCATTTACACGTTTGCCACTAAACTTTGACGCAACACAATCTTTGATGAGAGAGCATTCGGCACCAGAATCGTAATAAAATGGGTATGACTCACCTAGTATTCATCTGCTCGGATCACTGACATAGCAAACTTAAAAGCGTCGCTCGCTACTCGCCACTGCCGCAGACATTGGCCCAGAATGGTCTGGGCCCTGTTGTGCTAGCATTAGCACCTCCATCATTACTTCGTGGACATCTGCCGGACCCTTGAGCAGCCTGCAGCGTACGAAGTAAATTCTCGTCACACTCGTGACGTCATCGCTCCATTCTCGTGTGTTTTATTCAGCTCGAGTGAATCCCAGTCAGAACTGGGATTCACTCGAGCTAGTAAGAATTGTAGGACGTTTTCCTGCAGAAGCCTGTGTAACTGCGCTTGAAAAAAAACTCCAGGATTTTAAAATTGACCTAAATCTAGATGTGATCGCAGCGACAACCGATGGTGCAGCCGTCATGAAGAAAGTTGGCAGATTATTATCAGCGCACCACCAATTATGCTTCGCACATGGATTGCAACTCGCTGTACTTGAAGTTCTGTACTATAAGAGACAAGAGCTCGACTGTCGCAACAGTCCGTCCCCTCACCAGTCTCCGCTGCATCCCCTCTACCGACGATCGTGTCCAAGCGGTAGGGCGCGCTTGCGTTTCCGGTAACGATGTTATTGTAAACTACAACACTAAATAATAGATGGCGCTGCCTGTTGCACCGTGGCGCCATCAATCCACGACATATTTATTTTATAAAAATTTCTTCCCCGGTAGTGTTTGTGAGCAACGGTGAACACATAAGCATGTCTTCTTCAAAAGAACTTTCATATGGATATCTCACGATAACCAGCAAAACAAATGGACGAGTCAACTGATGTCGCTGGTTTGGCTATCAAACCAGCGACATCAGTTGACTCGTCCATTTGCAAGGAGAATCATGTTTTTTGTAGACGTGTAACTAGTTCTTGTTTGACGTAGCTTGCCTGATCATGGATTCGCCGTGAAACAGTATCGTTTGATAGCGGCACAGTAGAAAGATGCTATGCAGATTTTTCATCGAGCATACATTTTGTTATGTCTAATACACATGGCTTTATTAAATTCTCAGCGATAGTGTGCGCTTCACCTGCTTGTGCAATGCGATAGCTAACTAAATATGATGCCTCCGTAGCCTTTTCGTTGATAGTTTGTGTTACATGCATCATATTTTTTTGACTTTCCAATAACTGATATTTTTTACGAACAAAAAATTATTTATTCTTGTCTTTAGACTCGGGGTGTATAGTTTCTAAAGGTCGGCGCAATTTTGCAGGTGCCATGGAACTATTAGGAAGCAGTTTACTACATAGCATGCAGAGAGGTGAGCCGTTGGAATCAACAAATCCGAAACTGATATATGATTCATCATAAATCCTTTTTTTTTTTTTTTTTTTTTTTTTTTTCGTCTTTGAAACCGTCGAACTTGACGTCGTGGCATCATCGTCTGGATCGGTGATTGCTATATTCTCCGCGCGTACTGCTTTTGAACATTCAGCGTCATTAGAAGATGTTGTTGCAACACGTTTAACACCTTTAAGCCAACGTTCCATTCTTCTTTATTTATAATGTTACACGTCAGGATGGTGGGGTCTGGTCCTCACCGGACACGGCTGTTTCGGGAGGTACCTGTTTCGGATAAGGCGGGAGGAAACGCCCGGGTGTCATCACTGCGTGGATCGCCCGGAGGACACGGTGGAGCATACGGTGGAGGTATGCCCGGCTTGGGCAGAGCACCGCCGTGTCCTCGTGGAGGCGATCGGTGGCGGGGATCTCTCGCGTCCGGCCCTGGTCCAGGCCATGGTACGGAGCGAGAGGGCATGGGAGGCCGTCACCTCCTTCTGCGAAGCAGTAATGCTCGCAAAGGAGGAGGCGGAACGCGTGAGGGAGAGGCAAATTTCGCGCCCTCACGCCCCTAGCCGCCGCAGGAGGAGACGCCCTGGGCGTCGGGAATCAATCGCTGATTCCCGGCCACCGTAGGCGCGGGCTTGCGGACGGTGAGCAATGGGTAGCTCGCCGTCCGGTAAGGACCAGGCCCGGGTCGACGGCGCGTTGTGTTCCACGCGCGCCTCAAAGAGTGTCAGCGAGTGAAGGGGTCCGATGAGACCATTGCCTGCCGGGGTTGCGGGAAAGTCCGAAAGGGATACCGTGGCCCCCTGGCATTGCACAGGCAACAGAAGGAACACGGGTGGGTTTTAGTCAGTAAGAGTCTGACACGCCCTCCCGCTCCACCCAGAGCGGGAGACGTCATTTGATGATTTCCCACCCAAAAAAAAAAAAAAAAAAAGGATGGTGGGGTCTAAATAATGCACAATCGTTACTGCGTATAAGAGACTAAGTTTAGTACAATGAAGAAATGTATAAAACTGAGACAACAGAATACAGCAGGCAGTAGAACAATGAACACTAGTTTCTCGCTAGCGAGCTTGTAAGTAGGTAGGTAGGAACTTATCGCTCCGAACGCTAATCGTCAACTGACTGACGAGGCCCGACGCGCCATTGCCGCTTTTATACTTAGTCCTAGACTCGATCTCGAATATTCTCTAAAATACTCGAGTAAAAAAAAAAAAAATTAAATTAATTAAATTAATTCTCGATAAATTTATCCCAAAAAAACAAGTCAATTCTCCAACTGCAAATGTAAGTTTAAAATCACAAAAAAAAGTGTTATAAAACTACAAATGAACTATGTATATTCGGATTTTTTCCTTTACATGTGCTGTGAGACCTTGCTTCTTGCCAAATTTCATGATTCTAGGTCAACAGGAAGTACCCTGTAGGTTTTATTTATTTGCGAATGTGCGAGTATCAAAATATGTCGCAAAATTACCATATTTTTTATTGCGTTGATTAAAAGCTCGTTTTTTTTAATTCATTTTAACTTGATACGAGTACGTCCACGCGTTCCTGAGAAAATGGGTCTTGGCAGACTGACAGACAGACGGACAGATGGACAACGATGTGATCCTATAAGAGTTCCGTTTTTCCCTATTGATAAACAAAAAGCAAAAATAAAAAGAGAAATATAAAAATTGCGTTGTAAACAATCTCTACTTTATTTTTTGAGGTTAGAGTCGAAAGTCGCTTGTTGACAACTATAGCGTCTAATTCAGAGGCGGCTTTTATCAAAGGGACTGCGCGCATGTTGATACCAAACTTATGAGATATTGTACCAGCTATTGTAACACATGTTTATACAAATACAAATAAAAAAATAAATATACCTACGCGCGGCCGCGGAGTCAAAACGTTCGACCAGAGAGAGGTGTTTTGTTTTTTTTTTCTAAATTCTTGAGGAACCCCTACAGAGGTATCGCGGAACCCTAGGGTTCCGCGGAACACACTTAGAGTGTAGATGATGAAACTTTTTCTAATACAAAAACCAAGTTATAGTTATCTGCTGATGTTCCGTTACTTAACAAAAAAAAAATAGCCAGTAATATTCCCAAATATGACTTTGTTAATGCTAATAAAATTAACTAATTGTACTTATTTTTACAGATGGGATCGCGATGTAAAAGTCTTGTTAATCTTGCATTGACAACAGAAAAATCGAATATTCCTGTTCCTGGGACAAGTGCAGGTACCTATTTGTGTTGTTGTTGTTGTGTTGCTCATAGCTATGCTGTTACATACGTCGATGATATTTTAGTGATAGGATCATCTGTGGAGGAGTTTAATTCGTCTTCGTACTGTACTTGAGAAATTAACAAAAGCTGGTTTTTCCCTGAATTTTGCTAAGTGTTCATTTCTCAAGCGACGGGTTGAATATTTAGGCTTTGTTGTTGGGAATGGCCAAATCAGACCCAACACTTACATGCAGTCATTCGAGTTTGACATTGTTTATCGTGAAGGCAATAGAATGAGCCATGTAGATTTCCTTTCAAGGAATCCTCTCCCTACGCCAAAAGTAGCTTTCACTCGCGTAGAACAAAAGCGTGCTGATTTAGCAGAGCTTTCCAGTAACTGGTTGCAAGCTGAACAGGAAAAGGACAAAGATTGATATAGATGATTAGTAAGATTGTGTCTGATCTTCGTAATGAAGTTTTTACTGAGGAAACTCGCAAAACTTACGAAATTCGCAAAAATATTTTGTATCGCAAAATTCAGCGCAACGGCACTCGATGTCTCAAATTCAAATTCAAATTCAAAATATTTTATTTCACATAAACCTACAAGGGCACTTATGAAACGTCAGAAGCTAGGTGCACGGTTCCAATTGGTCGTTTCCTATGGAGAAGAGCCGGCAAGAAACTCCACGGTTACTCTTTTAAAAATAAATGGTATTTACAATCTTTTCAAGTTACAGTGTTTATAGGTATGAGAGGACACTGTAGGCCTATCAACAAGTACCAGGTACTTAGCAAGATAGAAAACGATCGACAGATCTAAAAGTCGGTTATGCCTACAAAACGTTCTCACATTCACAAAATATAAAAGAGAATCTATATAAAAAAAAAACAATTAAAAACCTATTTAAACTAAATGGCATGACTGCCACTAAAGCTGTAACAAATCTATAAAAAATATAGTACAGTGAAGTTATATAATGTCAAATAATGAAAAGATTATGTAAATGAAAAAAAATGAAAACTAGGTAAAATCAAATAATCATCTTTATTTGGGAGCAGTTAATAGACATAATTACATAGTAATGCCGTTATTGAGGTACCAGGGAAGCCACATGTGCAGAAGGAATTATTGCCAAACTTCCTTGTCTTCAACGTAGTCTTTAATCTTATAATATGCTTTTTTGATAAGGACACGTTTGATATGGGTTTTGAACTTTCCATCACTAAGTTCTGTAACCGACTTTGGCAACTTGTTTTAAAATCGAATACTGTTTATAACAAATGACTTACTAGTTTTAGCTAACCTAAATTTGGGTATCACAATTTCATGTTTTCTACGTGTATTTATATTATGGAAATCGCTTCTAATTTTGAAAAGTCCTAAGTTTTTCCGAACATACAAAATACTTTCTAAGATATAAAGAGAAGGCTGAGGTAGTATATCAATTTCTATGAATTTATTTCTAAGGGACTCACGAGGACCCATTTTATAGATAGCGCGAATAGCCCTCTTTTGTAAAATAAAAATGGAATCTACGTCAGCTGCCGATCCCCACAGCAAAACGCCATAAGACATAATACTGTGGAAATAAGCAAAGTATACTAACCTAGCTGTGGCTACATCAGTCATCTGCCTTATTTTTCTTACTGCATATGCAGCCGAACTTAATCTACCTGAAAGAACTCTAATGTGGGCGCCATTGCAATCTCGAATCTAAAGTAATTCCTAGAAATACGGTTTCCGTAATAGCTTCTAGTTCCTTACCATCAAGTTTTAAATTTAGACCTACTTGAGGTACATTTGGTAATGAGAACTTAAGACGTTTAGTTTTGTTCGCATTAAGTAAAAGATTATTAGCTGCGAACCATTTCGAAAGAACTGCTAGACTATCGTTGACATGTATAACATCCGTATCTTTTCTATCAATTTAAAAAATAAGAGAAGTGTCCTCAGCGAATAGAATTATGTCTGATAAGTTAGCCATCGTGTAAGGAAGGTCATTAATATAAACTAGGAATAGGAAAGGGCCAAGAATTGATCCTTGAGGCACGCCCATCTTAACTAGAGACCCCAAGGATGTCGCCCCGTTAATGTTTACTTTTTGCTGCCTGTTTGATAGATAGGAAAGAACAAGATCACCAGCTTGTCCACGAATTCCGTAGTGGTGTAATTTACAGATCAGTGTTTTGTGGTCAACGCAGTCAAACGCTTTTGAGAGGTCACAGAAAATGCCAATTGCATCCTGAGACTTCTCCCAGGATTCCAAAATGTGACTGATGAGTTTTACTCCACCGTCAGTCGTCGACCTACCTTTCGTGAAACCAAACTGGTAACTATGTAAAATCCCATTTGAATTAAAATGTGACAACATCTGGTCTAGCATGATTTTTTCATATATTTTACTCAATGCTGGTAGCACAGATATAGGTCTATAATTAGAGGGATCACTCTCAGTACCTGATTTGAAAATTGGTACTACTTTACTATGTTTCATTAAATCAGGAAACGTACCGCTATCTAAACATTAATTAAATATGCCTGTTAGGACAGGGGCAATTGAGTCAATGATATCTCCAAGAACCTTAACGGAAATCCCCCATAAGTCTTCAGTGTTTTTTATGTTAAGACTTTTGAATGCTTTTGTAATTGTGACAATAGAAATAGGCTTGAATTCAAAACTTGGAATGTCTTTACTGAAGTTTTCTTTTAGAAGAGATTCAGCTAATATAGATGATGAGGGGAGAGATTTCGTAACCTCTATTGGGATGTTCGTAAAGAAATTTTCTAGTGCCTCAGCAACTTTTAACTTATCTGAAATGGTTTCATTATCAATTTTTAAAGACAATTCATTCTGATCTCGTTGTTTTGTGTTCCCAGTTTCTTTGTTAATTACCTGCCACACAGCTTTTATTTTATTGTTAGAAGTACTAATTTTGTTACTTATTAATTTAGATTTAGCTTGGGCGCAGACTCGTTTGAATATTCTAGAGTAGTTTCTGACATAATTATGAAGGGCTTGATCAGAAGTCAATGATTTCTCGTTGTACAAATTATATAAAATATCTCTGCTTTTTCTAATGCCAGCAGTAGCCCGTTCATTAAATTTTGGTTTAGCATTGATTGTTACTTTTTTTACAGGACATGCTTTATTGAATTCATGGCATACTGTAGAAAATAATGTACCGTAGTTTATATTGGGGTCTTGTGAATCAAAACTAGCAGTTGAGAGATTGCTAAGAACATTATTATTAAACGTTTTCATTTATTTTTTTGTGAGAGGTCTTAATTCTGTGGTTTTGTCTAGGTGTAACTTTTTATGTAAGTCAAATGATACAAGTTGACCAGTATGGTCAGACCTGACACCACTAATTAAGCACGAGTCTTGTACTTGACAATTAGTAAATATATTGTCAATGCATGAAGCTGAGCTTGCTGTTATTCTAGTCGCTTCATTAAATATACATTTTAAATTAAATGATTTAAACAATGATATAAGCTTACATTTATCCGGTGAGTTAACTAATAGATCAATATTTAGGTCACCACAAACAAAAACTAATTTATTATCTTTAAAAAGTTTGCATAGTATTTCTTCCATAATTATTAAAAAAGATGACAAGTTTGAGGCTGGTGGTCTATAAACACATAAAAAAGTATGGCCCTCAACCTCTGCACATGCTACCTCACATAAGCGATCAACAGAGCAAGCAGTGATATCCTTCCTTTCCTTATGTCTGAAGCAACTATTGCATAATATCAAGGTACCACCCCCTATTGAGGACCTGTTAAACGCACTGGCAACTGATAAATTATTTACATTAAACAGCATCCTATCCGGTCTTAACCAGGTTTCACAAAAACATAAGATATCCATATGATATTTATCTATTAACAATTCCACGTCTAGAATTTTGCCAGAAAAGCGATTAATATTTTGATGATACAGGATAATATTCTTATTATGCTTCTCTATTGTCGAGTCTAAAAGTTTAAAGAATCTATTACAGTATTATTAGAAATACTAGATAATACTGTTTCGTCACTTAACCTAGTCTCAGTTAAATTATCAATAACTGCGTGTATATTGTAAGCTAACAAAGTAGCCAATACATGTTGACTTTTCTTGGGAAGAAACATATGTTCCCGATTTAATACAAAATCTCTAACAAAATTGTTCGTATCAAAATACAATAAACGGTCACTATGACGACATGACAAAGTATGCATTAGGTTGTTTAAACTACAAATGTAATTGTTTTCTTCAGCATACAAATTACCTGAATAAGGCAATGCACATAATATTAATTTGCCTAATTTTAATTTAAGTAGGGTGTCGACACCATTAACTATGTCCCTTTTAGTGATGCTCAGACTGTTTCCAATTAAAAGAACTACAGTAGTCTGCTCATTCATTTGTGTGTTTTTTATTTTATGAACAAGCTCATTAAAATGTAGGTTATGGTAACAACAGTTTACCATGGTATGTTTAGATCGGTTATTTAACAAGGATCCAAAACCCGCTCCTAATCTATCAGAATACACCAAAACATTACTTTGAGTGGGATTGGCAGTTTCTATGGCATGAGTTAAAGTGGGTGAAGTGGCAGGAACAACATGCTCCCATGGCTCCGCCTACTGCGGTGCCCGATGCGGACCACACCGCCGACGACGACGACGATGCTCTGGAGGTGACCGAGGTAGAGATGAGGGTGGCGGTACGTAGGCTGAATGCCAGAAATACCGCCCCAGGACCCGACGGCTTACCTGGGAAAGCCTGGGTCCTGGCCTCAGAGGCTCTCGGGCCTCGACTAAGGGGGCTCCTAAGCGCATGCATGGAGAGGGGCCAGTTCCCGCTTCGTTGGAAGACGGGGAAACTGGTCCTCATCAAGAAGCCGGGGCGCCCTGCGGACTCTCCGTCCGCTTACCGGCCCATAGTGCTGCTTGACGAGGTGGGCAAGCTCTTTGAAAGAGTCATTGCAGACCGCCTCGTCGGGCGGCTGGTGCGGGTGGGGCCGGATTTGGCGGAGAGCCAGTTTGGTTTCCGCAGGGGGCGCTCCACGGTGGACGCCATCATGCGCGTGCGAGCCCTCACGACGGGGGATGCGGTGGCTCGGGGTGGGGTCGTCTTGGCGGTGTCTCTAGACATCGCCAACGCCTTCAATACCCTGCCCTGGAGTTGCATCAGGGAGGCACTCCGGTATCACCGGATGCCGACCTACCTCTGTCGTGTGGTCGAGGCCTATTTGACGGACAGGGCCATCATCTACCCCGGTCACCAGGGAGAGTGGAACCGGCGAGAGATGTCGTGCGGTGTCCCACAGGGATCGGTCCTGGGGCCGCATCTGTGGGACATCGGATACGACTGGGTGCTGCGCGCCGACCTCCCCAATGGCGTCAGCGTCGTTTGTTACGCTGACGACACGTTGGTCCTGGCGCAGGGGAGGTCGCACCAGGCGGCGGTCGAACTAGCGACACACGGGGTTGCGACAATCGTAGCCAGAATCCGGCAGTTGGGACTCGAGGTGGCCTTGCACAAGTCCGAGGCCATGTGTTTTCATGGTCCTCGGAATGCGCCACCGTCGGGTTCCCAAATAACGGTAGGAGGGGTTCACATCGGCGTCGAGTCGACGATGAAGTACTTGGGACTCGTCCTCGACAGTCGGTGGAACTTCGTGGTGCATTTCCGACGTTTGGCTCCCAGACTGGACCGGGCCGGGGCTGCCTTGAAGCGGCTCCTGCCCAATCTAGGGGGTCCAAACGCCTCCTGCCGGAGGCTATACGCGGGGATCGTGCGGTCCATGGCCCTGTACGGGGCACCGGTGTGGGCGCATTCGTTGAGGCGGCGGCCTGCCCGCCGGTTGAACGCGTCCCAGAGGGTCATGGCCACCCGGCTGGTCCGGGGATACCGCACGGTCTCCGGTGAGGCGGCGAGCCTCCTTGCCGGATTGCCGCCATGGGATCTGGAGGCAAAAGTCCTCGCGCATATTTGGGAGTGGCGCGGGGAGGCGAAACGCCGGGGCTTGACTCCGATGCCGCGAGAAATCGCGGCACAGCGGACAGAGCTCCGACGGGATCTCATGGCGGCATGGAGAGTACGATTGTCGCAACCCAGTGCTGGGCACGCCACTATTGCGGCGATAAGTCCCCTCTTTGAGGAGTGGCTGAAGAGGCGCCACGGCGTCCTCACCTTCCGCCTGACGCAGGTCCTCACCGGACACGGCTGTTTCGGGAGGTACCTGTTTCGGATAAGGCGGGAGGAAACGCCCGGGTGTCATCACTGCGTGGATCGCCCGGAGGACACGGTGGAGCATACGGTGGAGGTATGCCCGGCTTGGGCAGAGCACCGCCGTGTCCTCGTGGAGGCGATCGGTGGCGGGGATCTCTCGCGTCCGGCCCTGGTCCAGGCCATGGTACGGAGCGAGAGGGCATGGGAGGCCGTCACCTCCTTCTGCGAAGCAGTAATGCTCGCAAAGGAGGAGGCGGAACGCGTGAGGGAGAGGCAAATTTCGCGCCCTCACGCCCCTAGCCGCCGCAGGAGGAGACGCCCTGGGCGTCGGGAATCGATTGCCGATTCCCGGCCACCGTAGGCGCGGGCTTGCGGACGGTGAGCAATGGGTAGCTCGCCGTCCGGTAAGGACCAGGCCCGGGTCGACGGCGCGTTGTGTTCCACGCGCGCCTCAAAGAGATGTCAGCAAGTGAAGGGGTCCGATGAGACCATTGCCTGCCGGGGTTGCGGGAAAGTCCGAAAGGGATACCGTGGCCCCCTGGCATTGCACAGGCAACAGAAGGAACACGGGTGGGTTTTAGTCAGTAAGAGTCTGACACGCCCTCCCGCTCCACCCAGAGCGGGAGACGTCATTTGATGATTTCCCACCCAAAAAAAAAAAAAAAAAAAAGGAACAACATGCTGTGACATGAGAGGTGACGGAGTGGGAGCACAACTACAGGTGAGGTTGTTTGTCAGCGACTCGTACTTCTCTGCGTTGTACTTCACCAAATCCACCGACTCACAGGCCTCCTGCAAGCGCTTGTTTAACATTTGCTGACTTGACTCATACTTACAAGATATTTCCTTAAGTGTATTTTCCCTACTCAGTAATTCCTGTTGAAGGTTTTGTGTCTCAACTTCATACATTTTTCTGCTAGTTTCCATCTTAATATTACATGAATCTAGTTGGCATTTTAAGTTAATACGTTCTTTCCTAAGATTAATATTAAACTTATAAACACTTTATGACTTCAAGAGTTTCTTGTACTTTTTTATATTTTTACTAATTTTAATATACTTCTTAATTTTATTATGACTAGTTAGAATTGGACATCTAGTTAAGGTATCGACCCCAGTCAGGTCTATGGCAACGGTGGGCTTCTCGCACTCCAGTCCGGATACACTACCAACTAACTCGTCGAAAAGGTTATTGGTGTTGGCAACCTGTTCCCTGTCTTTCAGAGAGTTGATGGTGAAAATGGTGTTGTGTGCCTTGCATAATTCCACTTCAAGACCTGATATACGTCTCAGTGCTTGATCATGAGTGTCACTGCATTGTTGAAAATCTGACACTAGTTGACGGAGATGGTGATGCTGGTCAAGTATGTCCAGGTGCTGGGTGTGAAGTTCTACAAGCTGGCTCTTGAGTTCAGAGTTTTTGTCATTAATCCTCTTGACTTCAACCTCACTGTCCTCTCTTTCCTGCAGTAGCTGGTTGCATTCTTTTTTTGATGCCTCCAGCTCCCTCAGTGTTGCATTCAGTTTGTCACTCATGTCACGAACAGTGGCTGCGCGGGTCATCATATTGAAAAAAATCCCCAAATGGCACCTGGAATGTGACAAGAACCAACTAAGTGTATGAGGAATCTAAATGAGTTGAGAACTTGAGAAGGTAGGAGGGTAAGACAGCAAGAAGTAAAGAAAAACAAAAGAAGAAATTTACAAAAAATAAAATAAAAAAAAAGATTATGAAAATATGAAGGTAGGTACTATAAGAAAATAAGAGACTAATTAATTTATTCTGGGGCTTATCACAATTTATACAGTTTAAAAAAATATAAAAATGGACTTATATTAACATTTAAGATCATAAATACGAGTATGTGTGTAGTAAAGTTTGTAGTGTATGTTTTATGACTGGGGCAAGTGTATTCGTCGTCGATTTTGCTTCCACAATTGTCAAGCAAAAGGAGACATAAACGGTGCCCGTGCGTGCTGGACGTAGCTCATATCTCTGAGCAGTGTTTACAGGTGATGTGTAGTGTGTAAATATAACTACAATAATGATTATTTTAAAACAAAATACTCCCCGGGTTCGATGAATTCAAATCCGCAGTCCAAACTTTGACAGCCGGTAGATGACTTTTCGAAATCTCGATTATTATCTTTAATCACGACAAAAACACGTCACAAACACTGCTGGAGACACTATACTTAGATTCTAAGATAAACAATAGATTTACGCAAAATAAACACAATTATTTATTATTCTAAAATATTTAACTACGAGGTCGTTTTTTTCACGACTTGTCGCCAGTGATGCCAGCCCAAAAAAAGTATGTCTGCCTATTGTACCTAGCTTGCTTAGGTGGTCTGTAATTAATAACGTCCACGAGTCCGTCATGCATTTGGGATGGGAGAACACTCTCGAAAAGATGTACAAGCTTGTCGAAATGTGTGAGGAAATTTGTGGACAATTGGATCACTTGTAAAGTAGCGAAGCCCCACTCTGGTAAAGTTCAAGCAGAACTTTACCCAATTCTCAAGCTCAATATCCCATGGCACACTATTCATATTGACGCTTCTGGTAAACTGTCTGGTAAGAACAACATCAAGGAGTACGTGTTTAACTTCTGTATAGCTTTGTTTGGTGCACCGAAACGCAGATCAAGGTCGTTGTTTCGCTAGTAAAGATTTTTCTAGTTTCTGTACTTCTAACAACATACAGTTGCACTTGATAGCTACTGGAGGCAGTCGTGCAAACGGTCAGGTCGAAAGGGTAATGAGTACACTCAAGAGTATGTTGACAGCTGTAGAGACTAGTCGTGACTGCTCTTGGCAGGACACATTAGGAGAGATTCAGCTGGTCATGACCTCTACTGTTAATAGAGTGACTTGAGTTGATAATAGAAAGGGTAGCACGACCACTTAGTTTAGTGACCGCTGATGATGATGTGACTGACGTTAATTTAGATGAGATTAGAGAGCACGCGACACAGAATATTGAAAAGAATGCCAATTATGATAAAAATCGATTTGACCAAAATAAGGCTCAGGTTTCTAAGTTGGCTATTAATGATTATGTTTTAATTGAAAATGAGGAAAGGAATCAAACAAAATTAGATCCCAAATTCAAAGGCCCATTTAAGATTATTGATGTGTTAGACGGGGACAGATACCTACTTAAGGCGCTTGACTCTAAACGAACTTACAAATACCCCCATGACCGTGTGAGGAAGATCCCCGATCACCAAGTTCCTCGAGATTTAGACGTCATAGTTGATGACAGTGGTAGTGAGACCAAATCTGATTAAGAATGGCTTGTATACTCAAACTCAAAACTTTGGACCGCACCTCATGAGTAACATGTGGCGATGGGTCTACAAGGAATCGTTGGTGCGATTTCTGTCTGTGTTGGTGCACAGAGCGCTTCATGTGTTGTAGCACATATTGCGCTAGATTTTTGAGAATCGTTGGTGCGATTCTTGTCTGTGTTGGTGCACAGAGCCCCTCATGTGTTGTAGCATATGTGGCGGCAGATAAGTAAAGAATCGTTGGAGCGATTCTGGCCTGTGTTGGTGCACAGCTTAAAAAAAAAAAATGTTTCATGAGTTGAGTATGCATTGCTTATAAATTACGGTAAAGAGTAACAGAATTACTGTGTTGTAACTTGTTGATCGGACCATTTCCAATGAATGATGTTGTGCTGGAAGCTGCACTGTGTACAAAGCCTTAATAACAGGGCATTGTCAATCATGACAGTTAATTATTGTACTTAGATTTAGAAGAAAAAAAGTACCATTGAGATTCAACCTTTGTTTCTAATGGCAGGATAGCCGAACTAGATTACTCTCCGAGCACATTTTGTCCACAGGTACTACACCCGAGGACGGGTGCTAGTCAGGGATGGCCGTGTCGTAGATTGATGGCGCCACGGTGCAACAGGCAGCGCCATCTATTATTTAGTGTTATAGTTTACAATAACATCGTTACCGGAAACGCAAGCGCGCCCTACCGCTTGGACACGATCGTCGGTAGAGGGGATGCAGCGGAGACTGGCGAGGGGACGGACTGTTGTGACAGTCGAGCTCCGGCAGTCTTGGCAGACGCTACGTACCAACGCACGTGTTTGTTTCTTGTTTGTGTAATAAAGTTATTTGAATTAAATTAACTTTCGTTCGAGTACCCACGACAGTGCCCACATCTTATAAAACCTATGTCGGATTTTGAAGAAGACCCGATGCTTCGCATCTCGGCCTCTAATGATGCGACAAATATATTTTTTGAAGAAAATAATCTCAGTTGGAACAATTCTGTACCTCAGAGGTATACAATAGTAACTCCACTTTTTTTTTTAAATATGTTTCTTGCACCATTAAAATCGCAAGGACCAGTTCTACATAATGGTATACGACATTAAGTCCTATGACACAAATGAAAAGAAATATCCAATCGTATATGACATTAAATCTACAAACCTCCAATGGGTATAGGACCTCAAAGGATGATAAGATTATTTACCTCTAAGCTTTGCGCGAACTTAATGTTGTTCATTGAAGTTAATGTTCTTTACCTCTGAACGAAAACTCGCGCGCAGCGCGCTAGTTATCCGTATGAACCGTCGCGTCGCTTGCGTCAGTGCATGCACCGTCGTACCTACTGTGCGTGCAAAACTATCCACGTAATTGTTAAAAATTATTTTAAATGGTAATAAGCTGATGTTTTCACGCGGAAAATTACTGTGTGGCCTAGTGAATATCGGAGATCAACATGATACAACTTAGAATATGGTAAGTACCTACTTTTTTAATTAGTTTTAATAAAATAGTTTAGCGAAAACGTATCGGGAAGTAAGCAATAGTATCTCCTGTAAACGTCTTATGCCATTGATCTTTATTTCTTGGTATTAAGATACTTTTTTCAATGTTAAAAATACTTAGTAGGTAGGTTCAAATTGTTGTGGATAGGTATAAAGATTTTCTTATGATTCTTGTGGTATCAGTATTTACTCATATTAGGGATTCGTGATAAGTAGTACTTTTTCCATTAGTTTATAACAAAATATTGTAGTAAAACGCTCCGCGGGTGAACTACAAGTACATTCACCTTTAAAAGTCATGTCATTGATCTATATTACTGTGTGATAAGGTCCATTTTTCAGTGACATAAACACAAAGTAGGTTTTATGATGATGCTTGCGATCCTTCAAGTTACTATTATTAGATTCTGCTCCGAAAACGCACAAAAATAATTAATATAAAATATTAATTTATGACAATAATAATTATTTTGTTAATTTTAGGATCTCAGAGAGAAGATCACCATTTCCTAGACTGCAACCGTTCTGACCAAGTTTTATCTTCAAAATCTTGTCAAGACCTGGACATGCTTGCAGATCCCTCCGAAGTACATAGCATCGGCGGTGCTATTGATTATGAAGCGCAACCGTCAACCTACTCTTCGTTCACTGGCATTTGTGATGGAAAATATCAAGACGACTTCAACACTGACTGCTCGTCGAAACTTTTTATGTTTTAACGATTAACTTTTCGCCGTATCCTGTTATCTACGACCTAATATGTGCATTCTCGCATAGTATGGATCAGTTTTTCTGTGTTTTAAATAATAGCATAAGTACGTAGCTAAGGCAGAAACTTTTTTTTTGCATCCCAGAGAGAACAGCTTTCCCTGGAAAGGCACGAAGGTTCATTTTCAAGGCCATGCCAAGATATTGACGTAGTTCCGGCTCTAACTGCATACCATCGGCGATGCTACTGACAATGATGTACAACCGTCAACCTCTACTTTGCTCACTGACATTTCAAATAATCTCGTGCCATCGTCTAGCTTTCACCAAATGAGAACACAAGATGGTATGAGCTTTGAGGAAGATTTTTCACCATCAGACGAAGAATATATTCCAAACACTGATGAAGAGTCTACAGATGGTGAATTCGAAAAACGAAGATAGGTAACTATACGGAGCGAGAGGGCATGGGAGGCCGTCACCTCCTTCTGCGAAGCAGTAATGCTCGCGAAGGAGGAGGCGGAGCGCGTGAGGGAGAGGCAAATTTCGCGCCCTCACGCCCCTAGCCGCCGCAGGAGGAGACGCCCTGGGCGTCGGGAATCGGTTGCCGATTCCACCGTAGGCGCGGTCTTGCGGACGGTGAGCAATGGGTAGCTCGCCGTCCGGTAAGGATACCATGGCCCCCTGGCATTGCACAGGCAACAGAAGGAACACGGGTGGGTTTTAGTCAGTAAGATTCTGACACGCCCTCCCGCTCCACCCAGAGCGGGAGGAGTCATTTGATGATTTCCCACCCAAAAAAAAAAAAAAAAAAGGTAACTATACCAGAATCAGACAGGTCGTCCATCGATGATCTGGAAAATATGAGAGAAACGACTCAATCGTTGAACGATACTACCTCAGATATTCAGCCAGAGCTATTATCTCAAATTTCTGTAATTAAGAGTCTTAAAAGAACTTTAAATAAATTAAAATGGAAATGAAATTTAAGAAAACAAGGCGCAATCACAGGAAAGTCATATACTTCTAAGAAAGGAAAAGTTGTTCCAGAAAAGAAGATGAAACCAGTATGTGCTTGCAGATTGAAATGTGGTGAACGTATAGACGAAACAGTTAGACAATTTATTTATCAGAAGTATTACGCGGAAGAGATGACGTGGGATTTAAAAAGATAATTTATTATATCTAGAGTCTCAGAAGTTACAACTGCTAGATCCAGGCGCCGTGATCCTGACCAACCACCTAAAAGAACATACACATTATATTACACATTTTTAATTGATGAAAATCTCGAAAAGGTTTGCAAAACATTTTTTCTGAATACCTTGGCTATATAAGAAACTGTTTTTAGAAACGAGATAAAAAAATCTACACAAGTATTTGTTCAAGTGGATAGACGAGGAAGACATCCACCGCCTAATAAAACAGATGAAATAGTTAAAGAAACAGTACGAAAACACATTGGCAAGGTACCGAAATATGAGAGCCATTATAGTCGAAACAGAACAGAAATACAGTATCTTCGAAGCCACCTAAAAATTGACAAATTATATTCGTTGTATGTTGAGTTCTGTGCTGAAGAGGGTATACCGAAAGAAAATATGGCAAAGGCGTGGCTATACAGACATATTTTTAATACAGAGTTTAATCTCGGTTTCAGTCCTCCTGCTAACTACACTTGTGATAATTGCGATATGTTTGTTATCAAATACAAAAACGCCACAGATGAAACTGAAAAGAATAATATAAAAGCTCTACATAATAAACATCTGAAGGAAAGCAGTCTACGATACAGTTTGAAAGGATTTGATAAAGTTGCAGCTATTGAAAGCCACGGTGCCAAGAAAATGTTGACAGTAGACCTTCAAAAATGTTTACCCACACCTTATTTAAGTAATGGGCAGAGTTTCTATTACAGAAAGTTGTGGACTTTTAACTTCACAATTATGGATTCAGTATCCAAAGAAAGTTGGTGTTTTATGTGGGATGAGACCGTGGCAGGTCGAGGCGGAAATGAAATGGCTTCTGGAATAGTTAAGTTTTTTGAGCAGCTTGACGATAACGCATTAAAAGAAGTAACAGTATAGAGTGACAACTGTGCAGGGCAGAATAAAAATATTTATTTAATGATGGCTTACCTGTGGATATTGTCTCAAAAAGAAAATGTGGAGGTAATAAACCACAAATATTTATTAAAAGGGCATACTCACATGGAAGTGGATGTAGTCCACTCACACAATAATAGAGAGAGAAAAAATCTCTCTTAGCTCTTTATAAACTGTTGCCAGTCCCTTGGGACAAGTTGTTCAAGAAACTCAAAAATTGAAGTGGTAAACATGGAAAGTAATCATTTCATGGATTTTTCAACTTTTCGCAACGGATCATCAGCTCCTTTTGTGCACAGAAAAAAATCTATTGCGGGAGAGTCTGTACCATATTCTGCTATAGTATGGATGCAATTCCGAAAAAATGAAATAGGTTCGATGTTCTACAAAACTTCTTTTGATCAGAAAACTTTTGAAGAAGTCAGTTTCATACGAAATAAACGGAAAGGATTTTCTGTGCCCACGCCGAAACCTATTCGAGAAACTCAATAGCCCATTTCTAGACTCAAATACAACGACTTACAAAAATCGTTGCAGTGGATTCCATCCATGTTCCACGATTATTATAGGAATCTTCCATGTGCAGATGTCCCTGACTTACCTGAAGCATGCGAGTAGCTTTGTTGGTTATTAAAAATAAAAAAATAAAACTTTTTTTGCTTTGTGAAGTAACTTTTGTTTCATTTTATTAGTAAACCACTCCCAAATTCTTAAATAATTCCATAACGCTACATACTGACAAGAGACATAATGTTTCTAGGTGCCGAATTCAAATAAAATCCATAAGTTTTATTTCGAGGTAAACAATAGTAAGATATCATAATGCTTTCTTAAAACACCTAAGTTAATTTATGTTACAAGGTAAATAGTCTCAAGTGCACTAAATCAGATAAGAATTAACTTTATTGTAATTATGTGTAATACATAATAATTCCATCTAATAATAATAAAAAATACTGTTAAGTTTGTTCCAATAATTATCTTTAAAGCAACTATGTCAAAGGACATCATCGGGATTTCATAAATTTTTGGTCCAAATATGAAAATGCCAATAAAAAAATATGCTGTATTCCGTTAGAACTTGTCCCCCTGAGTATTTATTATTATGACACCAAAGCTGTAGGGTCATTGTCCTTGGTTTTATTGGAGTACAAAAATTCAACATATTCATACATTTTCAGTGAATTTAACTAACAAAAACAAATGATTTGTCTACCATACCTTGTTGACTTTTGAACATTTTTAGTAAGATGCAGTGGTTCTTGACCTATTTCTGAAAATATTACATATATCTCATTTAAACCACTAATGAGTAACATTAGTGGCATAATCGGCTGGGATGCCGGGACTTTTTCCTAAAAAATGGCAATAACAATGGCCGTGTAGGTAAACATTCACGAGAACAATGGAATACGGTGCAGCGAGCAGATGCCCCTCTCTTTCCCGCGCACCACCGCCATCGCGCCATGCTCATTCGTTTGCTCGCATTCGCGTCGATTGTTTAGTACCGAAAGCAACGCTGCCGTGTATGTCCGTGTGATGCCCACTAGTTCTTGTGCTTTGATTTGTTTTGTTTTTGTTATCTCCGTTGTTAAGTTTGAACATTGCTGCGAGTCATGGCAGAGTTGTGTATCTCGTGCCGTGCATCGACAGAGAATCGGCGAAGATATGATTGGGTTTCCAGAGAAATGCAACATCTTGATATCGCCCAAATAGTGATAGAAGATATAGTAGCTCGACAGTTGGAGCCTACTGCGTTCATTTGTCGATCCTGTTGGAAAAGAACGGAACGAACGCACCAGCGACTTATTCGGGAGCCTGAACAGCAAGCTGATCAAGACCGTGATCCATCGGAAGTTCCAAATCCAAGACCAATTTCGCTGATTTTGCCAGGTGTTCTTCGTGCTCCAAACACCGCAAATACTTGCATTTTCCAACATAGTAGAGGAAGCCGCAACACGATCAGTGCGTGCTCTCGAAAATAATTACTTTATCGTGAATCACTTCCATGTAAGTATTCTTATGTTGTTTATAGTGTATTTTACCAATATTTTTATACATTTATGGTGTAGACACGCGTAAATCTCTAAATAATTTAATGATTCCAGCTCATAAAACTTAAAAGTGTAGTTACGCGGTTTTGAGATTATTGCGTTTTGTTATTTTGATAATTTACGCGGTATTACAGTATACTTAAATTAAATAATTTTATTTATTTTTAGATAAACACTTTGGAGCATCACACCCACGAAGTATCTAAATAATAATGGAGGACCAAGATAATGATCACTCTTTCCTAGAAAATGCAGATATTAACAGTGATGTGTTAACTCTGAAAGAGTTATGTGAAAGGCGAAAGATATTGGTGCAAAAAAAGAGGCAAATATTAAATAATCGTAATAATGCTAATCAACCTGCATTGCAAATAGTTTCCACACTTTTGTTAGAGGAATTTGAGCAAGAACGTCTATATGAAAATTTTATATCAGAGTTTGCTACACTTACAACAGTTTTAGATCCCGTATCAACACAAGATAAAGATGATATTGTTACTCCTATTGAAATAAATGTAATAGAGCATCATAATAATGACCCTGATTTTTCATCAGACGATTCAGTCGCTGATCCTTCTTTTGTCGCCCTCTCAGACATAACAAATTTGAGGCCACTATCGCCAGAAAATATGGAGTGGTTTCCCGAACGGAAAGGAAATCCAAACAATTGGCAAAGAATAAAAAATAAGCGAAAGAGGATGATGGGCTAGGAGTTTGTTGGATTTAAGAAAGACGGTCTTAAATATGTTCAAAATGCTTCAAAACCAGCAAGAATTCCCGTATGTACATATGTCAAGGCGATGTTTCAGTGGCAAAGCTATGTATTGTTCAAAATTAACAGAAAAAAATCGATCAGAAATATTTTTTTAAAGCCAATTGGAAAATGAGTTGGCAAGAAAAGAAAATGTATGTATCTTCAATGGTGGATAAGAAACCTACGATAAGGAAAACTAAAAACTCAAATTCAAGACGAAGTGATACCAAAATTTACTATTTGAAAGTTAATGATGATAAAGAAAGAGTTTGTTTAAAAACATTCTTAGAAACATTGGGAATAAAAGAGTGGACTGTACGTTATTGGCTAGGAGAAAAGACATAATATTATTAGTAAAGAATCTGATGCAAGAGAAGACGTACAAGTTAAAGAATCCAAAAAACAGATGGTTAAGAAATATTTAACTGCGCTGCCAAAACTACCGTCGCATTACTGCAGACAATCTACATCTAAGTTGTATTTACAGCCCATAATACAATCAAAATCTCAATTGTACCGCCTATATGTAGACTGTTCATTATTAAGAAATGGCTTCGAGAAGATTATTTGAAGAGAATATTGGACTGTTCCAACCAAAAAATGATGCTTGCGACCTGTGTTGCTCTCACAAAGCAGGTAATATATCGGATGAACAGTATACTAGCCATATTGAACTAAAAAACTTGGCTAGAGCCGAAAAAAACTCAGACAAAGAAGAAGCACAGAAAGCAATCTTCAGGCTGTAAAACTGTGTCCGTTCCTCGATGCCAGTGCACTTTATTTTAAAACCAAACTCGCTGTCCACAATTTTTCAGTTTACAATCTGGGAAATAAATAGAGTCACGTGTTACTGGTTCGACGAGACGGTATGTGACTTAAAAGCCACAACATACGCATCATTTTTCACAGATTATTTAACCAAATTATTAAATGATGACCCCAAGGATGTTGTCATATTCACAGATGGCTGTACAGCCCAAAACCGAAACAATGTTGTATCGAATGCGTTGTTGCGATTGGCTATGACGAAGAACATATTAATAACACAGAAATATTTGGAGAAAGGCCATACACACATGGAGGTAGATTCGGTTCACTCCGTGATTGAGAGGAAGTTGAAGAATCGGGAAATCTTTTTACCCTCACAATACCCCACTATAACAAAGGAGGCCAGAAGTATACCATGTCCTTAAGAAGTTATTATACCTGATTACACATTTTTTAAAGATTTCAATGTTAAAGATTACCAGATCTATGAATCAATAAGACCTGGTCGTGGGGCGGGTGATCACTGTGTTGTTGATATAAGAGCATTGAGGTATAATCCAAATGGCACAATAGACTATAAGCTTCGCTTTGCAGATGACTTTATTCTTTTGCCTAGAAGACCAATGAAATCTCATCTTTGATTGACAGCGTGCCTTCACTTTATGAATCAGGGCAATCAATATCAAAAACAAAGTACGATCATTTACAGGAGCTTATGAGTGTCATACCAGGAGATTGTCATAGTTTTATGACAATTTAGCTTATAAATAATGTTAACCTGTTATAACAAAGATTTTAAATGCTGTGATTATTTGATAATTAATTGAAGAGCTACCAAACTGATTATTTTTGTTATGTTCATTTTAATATTGTTGATTGCCATTATTAACACATACTTAAAAAGTGTTAAGATTATGAAAAATGTTAAATTTTATTATATTGTTAAAGCTTAAAACTGTTTATTTGCCGTAGATGCAGAAATAAACGTTTTAATAAAACTTTGTTATATTATGTAGAAGGAATATTTTATAATTAAAAGTGACAAGACAGTTAAAACAAACATTGCTAAGCAACCAAAGTCTGTTAAGTCCAATAATTTCTCCAGGAGTTATTTTAGCCATAAGGCTTCTCTCGCAGTTTCTGCCATGGCTACGAGTTCGGCTTCCGTTGAAGAGATTGCTACTCTTGGTTGTTTTTGGCTTTTCCACATGATGGGACCGGAGAATAAGAAAATCATCTCTGACGTCGAAAGGCCAGTTGTTGTTCACCACCAAAATCAGCATCACTGAAACATATCAGCCTCTTCTCCCGGATTTTCGCGAAGACAAGTCCTTTGTCTATAGTACCCTTAAGGTATCTAAAAATTCGCTTAGCTCTCATCACATCAAACCTAGTAGGAGTTTCTAGATGCCTTGACGCAACACTCACAGCGTAGCTTATATCTGGCCTTGTAGCGACCATGAGGTATGCTAGGGCGGCACCCGCAGCTTGACGATAGGGAAATGACGAATTTAATTCATCATCTTGTACAGTTAGTAATTCCAAACTGTTCAAGTATCTTCTTAGAATAAGACCTTTGGTTTAAGGTAATACAACCATCTTTTGTTTTATTAATTTCAAGTCCAAGGAAATAAGACAAGAATAAGGAAGTTTTGTGGTTATTTTAAACCTATTTTTCAGTTATTCAATAAATTTCCTACCAGCATTTTCAATAGTTGAAGCCACCAAACCGTCATCTACGTAAAGCGCAATTAACACTTGTTCACGTAAGTAAAGGCAAGGATCTTTAGTGCTTGAATCCTGAATTTATAAGATACTCTGATATGCAGACATTCCAGCATAGAAGTGCTTGTTTCAGCCCGTAGAGGCTGCGTTTAAGTTTGCACACTTTTTTAGTGCCATCATTGAATCCCTCTGGCTGCTTCATAAAGATTTCCTCTTTTACAGCTCCGTTTAGAAACGCAGTCGATACATCAAACTGTTGAAGTACCAAGTTTTCTCGAGCAGCTATTCCTAAGACAGCTCTTATAGTACTGAGGCGGGCTACCGGACTGAAAGTCTTTTGATAATTAACACCAGGTTTTTGTGAAAAACCTTTTACTACTAGTCTGGCCTTATGTCGCTCAATTGTACCATCTGGATTGTTCTTTATTTTGTAAACCCATTTACATGGCAATGGTTTACGATTTTTCGGAGGGTCGACTAATTCCCAAGTCTTCATTTCTTTCAATGATTCCATTTCATTTTTCATAGCCTCTAACCATTTGACCTTATCCTTGCAATTCATAGCATCATTAAACGTTTGAGGTTCTGTTTCATTATTCACATTCATGGCTGCCATAACGTAATCCTCAAATATTTTAGGTCTGTCAATCTGTGATCTATTCTGGATTCTCTTCCTCCTCTTATTTTCTATGGTATCGTCATACCCTTTACCTCTACTGTGAAAGATCTCGGTTTGCATCTTGGCTCAACGCTTAGCTGGCAACGCCAGGTCTCTAGTGTTAGTCAAAGGGTCAACGGTACTATGCGATCCCTGTATCGTCTGAGAAACTTTTTACCCGCTAAGACGAAAACTATGCTTGTGCAGACTTTGATTTTCCCTATCATCGACTATGGTGACGTGTGCTACTTTGACTTGAATTCGGTTTTGCTGGATAAGCTCGACAGACTGCTCAACAATTGTATCCGGTTCATATTCTACCTCTGGAAATATGATCATGTGTCGAGCTATAGGTCTGAGCTCAAATGGATGTCCATTCGCCAAAGAAGAAGTATGCGCGCTTTGACCACGCTTTTCTCCCTTCTCAACTCTCCCACTCCTCCTTCTTATCGTCTCACTTCCAATATCTATGTTCTTCACACACTAAGAATCTGCGTTCTTCTAACAACCTTCTCCTACTTTGTCCTTCTCATACTTCTGACTTTGTTCATTCTTCCTTTCATATTCAGTATTCTTCTATGGAATGCGCTTCCTCTTGATATCAGGACGGCCACCAGCCGGTATGCATTTAAGCGGAAATTGCAGAGTTTTTTGTCAAATTAAATAGAGTAATCTCAACACCTCTCTCCCTTGAATTTGTTTATAGGTATATATATATATATATATAATATAGGTATATATTTTATTAAATATGTATGTATGTGTATTGTAACTATTTCTAATGATATATTTTAATAAAAAATGTTTTTCTTTGTTCCTCTCAAACAGAGCACCAGCCATCTAATCTCTTCACCACCCTTGGTTGACTGGTAGAGAATGCCTAAGGCATTAAGTCCGTCTTTGTACTTTTTTTTTTTGAGTGTGAAAATTTTAAATAAATAAATAAATCTATCACGAAGATTGTTGATAAATATCAAACGCCAATATGTCCATGATAAGTGAAAATGAGATATCATTGTATTTTCATTTGCAGGAGCTGACAACGTTATTTCTTAGACCGTAAGGTTTATTTTAACTTTGTTTGACAATGACTATTCCTGGCAATGTAGAAATATAACGAATCAAATCAAATCTTGCCACAATCGTTGAAACTTGTTTGGACATATTGGGTTTTGAACTAAACTAATGGACATAAACTACTTTGAAAAAACTGCATGGTTGGACATATTTGAATTTGATCAGCAATACTATTTTATGACGTCATCTTGGGCTAGAACCTAGGGGTGGCACTAGGTGTACCTCCTTTTTTTTTTTTTTTTTTTTTTTTTTTTTTTGGGTGGGAAATCATCAAATGACGTCTCCCGCTCTGGGTGGAGCGGGAGGGCGTGTCAGACTCTTACTGACTAAAACCCACCCGTGTTCCTTCTGTTGCCTGTGCAATGCCAGGGGGCCACGGTATCCCTTTCGGACTTTCCCGCAACCCCGGCAGGCAATGGTCTCATCGGACCCCTTCATTCGCTGACATCTCTTTGAGGCGCGCGTGGAACACAACGCGCCGTCGACCCGGGCTTGGTCCTTACCGGACGGCGAGCTACCCATTGCTCACCGTCCGCAAGCCCGCGCCTACGGTGGCCGGGAATCGGCAACCGATTCCCGACGCCCAGGGCGTCTCCTCCTGCGGCGGCTAGGGGCGTGAGGGCGCGAAATTTGCCTCTCCCTCACGCGCTCCGCCTCCTCCTTCGCGAGCATTACTGCTTCGCAGAAGGAGGTGACGGCCTCCCATGCCCTCTCGCTCCGTACCATGGCCTGGACCAGGACCGGACGCGAGATCCCCGCCACCGATCGCCTCCACGAGGACACGGCGGTGCTCTGCCCAAGCCGGGCATACCTCCACCGTATGCTCCACCGTGTCCTCCGGGCGATCCACGCAGTGATGACACCCGGGCGTTTCCTCCCGCCTTATCCGAAACAGGTACCTCCCGAAACAGCCGTGTCCGGTGAGGACCTGCGTCAGGCGGAAGGTGAGGACGCCGTGGCGCCTCTCCAGCCACTCCTCAAAGAGGGAACTTATCGCCGCAATAGTGGCGTGCCCAGCACTGGGTTGCGACAATCGCACTCTCCATGCCGCCATGAGATCCCGTCGGAGCTCTGTCCGCTGTGCCGCGATTTCTCGCGGCATCGGAGTCAAGCCCCGGCGTTTCGCCTCCTCGCGCCACTCCCAAATATGCGCGAGGACTTTTGCCTCCAGATCCCATGGCGGCAATCCGGCAAGGAGGCTTGCCACCTCACCGGAGACCGTGCGGTATCCCCGGACCAGCCGGGTGGCCATGACCCTCTGGGACGCGTTCAACCTGCGGGCAGGCCGCCGCCTCAACGAACGCGCCCACACCGGTGCCCCGTACAGGGCCATGGACCGCACGATCCCCGCGTATAGCCTCCGGCAGGAGGCGTTTGGACCCCCTAGATTGGGCAGGAGCCGCTTCAAGGCAGCCCCGGCCCGCTCCAGTCTGGGAGCCAAACGTCGGAAATGCTCCACGAAGTTCCACCGACTGTCGAGGACGAGTCCCAGGTACTTCATCGTCGACTCGACGCCGATGTGAACCCCTCCTACCGTTATTTGGGAACCCGACGGTGGCGCGTTCCGAGGACCATGAAAACACATGGCCTCGGACTTGTGCAAGGCCACCTCGAGTCCCAACTGCCGGATTCTGGCCACGATTGTCGCAACCCCGTGTGTCGCTAGTTCGGCCGCCGCCTGGTGCGACCTCCCCTGCGCCAGGACCAACGTGTCGTCAGCGTAACAAACGACGCTGACGCCATTGGGGAGGTCTGCGCGCAGCACCCAGTCGTATCCGATGTCCCACAGATGCGGCCCCAGGACCGATCCCTGTGGGACACCGCACGACATCTCTCGCCGGTTCCACTCTCCCTGGTGACCGGGGTAGATGATGGCCCTGTCCGTCAAATAGGCCTCGACCACACGACAGAGGTAGGTCGGCACCCGGTGATACCGGAGTGCCTCCCTGATGCAACTCCAGGGCAGGGTATTGAAGGCGTTGGCGATGTCTAGAGACACCGCCAAGACGACCCCACCCCGAGCCACCGCATCCCCCGTCGTGAGGGCTCGCACGCGCATGATGGCGCCCACCGTGGAGCGCCCCCTGCGGAAACCAAACTGGCTCTCCGCCAAATCCGGCCCCACCCGCACCAGCCGCCCGACAAGGCGGTCTGCAATTACTCTTTCAAAGAGCTTGCCCACCTCGTCGAGTAGCACGATGGGCCGGTAAGCGGACGGAGAGTCCGCAGGGCGCCCCGGCTTCTTGATTAGGACCAGTTTCCCCGTCTTCCAACGAAGTGGAAACTGGCCCCTCTCCATACATGCGCTTAAGAGCCCCCTTAGTCGAGGCCCGAGAGCCTCTGAGGCCAGGACCCAGGCTTTCCCAGGTAAGCCGTCGGGTCCTGGGGCGGTATTTCTGGCATTCAGCCTACGTACCGCCACCCTCATCTCTACCTCGGTCACCTCCGGAGCATCGTCGTCGTCGTCGGCGGTGTGGTCCGCATCAGGCACCGCAGTAGGCGGAGCCATGGGCGGGGAGGCGTGTTCCCCTCTCGAAGGGAACAGAGCGCTCACCACGTCCCCCACAAGCTGTGGCCGGAGACTCTGCGTCAGCGGGGGAGCCCATGGGCGGAGTTTCTCCCGCACCATCTTGTATGGGCGTCCCCACGGGTCTCTGTTCAGAGTCTCCAGCGACTCCTCGCGGGCCAGTGCCCTGGCCCGCAGGATCTCCGCTTGGAGGGCGGTCTTCGCCGCTCTGTACCCCTCGTATAGCTCCGCCTGAATGGCTTCCGTATCCGGAGGTCGAATACGGAGCCTGCGGTGCCTGGTGTACCGGCGTCGCGCAGCAACGCACGCATTGCGCAGTGTCGTCAGCTGTCGCGACCACCAGTACACCTGGCGCGAAGCACGTCCGGGCTGGACCCGGGGCATTGCCACGTCACATATCTCGGACATGGCCTCCCGGAACCACTCCGCCTCGTCATCGATGTCGGCAGGCCTGTCCGGTGATGACACCCAGGCCTGCACGATCGAGGCTTCCAGGAGGAGCTCCCGGTCCAGCTGCTTCAGCGCCCACCACGGACCACTCGGGGCCTGTCGGACCGGCGCGCTCGAGGTCTGGGCGGAGACGTCAAACCGGATGTACCGGTGATCGGAATAGGTCTCCACCCCCTCCATGACGCGCCAGTCAATGACACGCGGCGACAGAGCGGGGCTGGCGAACGAGATGTCCACCACCGATTCACCCCGCATCCGCACACACGTGGGGACAGAACCCCGGTTAAGGACGACCAGGCCTGTCTCCAGCGCCCAGTCCTCCACCATCCTGCCCCGTGTGTCCGTATACCGGGAACCCCAAGCCACATTCTTGGCATTGAAGTCCCCGAGGACGAGCACGGGGAGGGAACAGAACCCGACGACGACGACTCTCAACTCCGCAAGGGAGTTGTGGAACTCGGCGAGAGTTCGGTTCGGGGAGAAGTATGTACCTCCTATGGTGTTAAAAATTACTCTTAATTTTAGATTTAAAAAAAAAGTACTTATTATGAAATTTTTAATTATTAACATACTAATCACAATAAATCAGTCTTAACAGTAATCAATTAGCAACGAATTAGTTAAACAAATTCAGTAATTTTAATCATTAACTTACTAATCACAATAAATCAGTCTTAACAGTAATCAATTAGCAAATAATTAGTTAAACAAAGTCAGTAATTTCCACGTATTCTACATCTCCGGGATCTATTACACATTCAATTTCGGAATCGTTATTTGCACTGTTTTCGCTCCTGGTAAGAACATTTTTATAATAAGACAGGTCTTCAAGATCCTTCCATTCGTCCCCATAGTGTTTTGTTAAAAGATTGTTGACATCATTCAATTTTGCTGATTTTACGGTAACGCCAGCTGGTATTGGAATCAAACTTAGATCACTTAATCTCTTTCCGCGTTTTGTCACCGATTTATTATTGCAAATGTTATTTCGATAGGAAACTTCACCGCGAACATGAACTGAATTACGATTTGCTTTGTTGAATAAAATTCTTTTTCATTTGCTGATTTGAAAATGCCAACTTTGAGTTCCTTTGAGAAATTCTTTGGTTTTTTCTTTCCAGTCGAAGACGGGTACTTCCGACGCCAATCTGTGAATATTTGCATGTTCTCTAATAATGTTTTCATAATCACTTGGCTTAATAATGTTCTCCCTTTTCTTTATAAGTTTTTCATTTAATGCGAACACCCTGTCGGCGGGCAAGAAAGAATGTCCTGTCACGGGAAATACTATTTCAATTTGCTTGATATTAGTGGTCGTTTCTAAAAGCCATTTCATCACGATACATATAATTATAGAATTTTTATTTTGGCCGCCACAGCCGTCTGAAATCATTCTTATTGTGTTCACTCCAGTCATATCTATTGAATTTATACAGTGGTACAAAGCGGAGCAGATCTCATTGGAACCTTTAGCCGCTTATCTTCAGTCCAAACATACGCGTGGATATTATTGGACGTCAAGGATGCATGTGAAGTGCCGATAACAACTGTAAAATTATATAAATACAATTGCCTTGAGTAGTATGTTGATTGGTCCGGTATTTTTGGTAGTGGAAGATTTTTTTCACAATCAAACGAAATGATTAGAAGTCCCTGGGACTTCCTCTTGTAACATTTTATAAAATTGTTTAGCACGCAGTTTGTGTATTCTGTGCTGTGTCATAAGTTCCTGTTTTTTAGCTGGTGAAGACTCAACTTTAATTTTTTCGATTAGTTGGAGACAGAGAGAACATACATCTGTCCTCGGGCTACCAAATCCGATGTTAAATCTCGTGTTAAATATTTTTCTGAAAAAGCCTTCTTTAATACTGAATCCTGGCAAAGACTGATCATTATACATTACACACATTTTTCTTATGTTTAAATCTGCGTGAAGATATTGCCGTACCTTTATCTGTTCTCTGCAGTAATGGCTTTCTGAAGGAGTGAAACTTTTAATAAAATTTTCTACGGCTTCTGCTCTTGAGGCAAACGCAAATTGCTTTCTGTTGCCTCCTCTTCTTTCCTTAGCTAAACCACCACTTTCGTAATGTCTTTTCGCTACTCCTTCAACTCTGGATGACTTTAATCGGGAAGCCAGCAAGAAAGTTTTTTTACATACAGGGACAAATTCCTTAGTTTTATAATTCGGTATGTAAAACTTTACAACAAAGGCCCTAGGATTTTTAATCCCTTTTCGTGGCCGATAACGTTTCACTTTTGTGACAGCAATGTATTTAAGTATAAAATTGTCTTCTTCAATTTTTGAGTCATTTTCATAGATTCTTTGATGAAAGTAAAACAGATCCTTACTTGTAAGTGACAAACATTTCATAGTGTTTGAGTTGTGTTTACATGGAGGCTTTTTAGGTAAACCCGGTGCTGAATATCTGAAAAAAAAAAAACATTCGCGGTACCTCTACTAAATCCATACTCACCCATAAAAAACCTAACAAACTTTATAACCCCTATTGTCTTGAACTTCTGTAGGCACAGACGCCAGCACATCAAGCTACTACAATCTGTCAGATGTCTTTAATAGATTTTGAACTTTATTCCTATAGTATAAAGTTCAAGGTTGATTGGGAAAATTTGACAGTTTCGGGTAGCTTGACCTGCACTTACAAAATTAAACGTCTGTACTTACAAAATTAAATAGACTGACAAAAAAATACGTTCAAGCACTCACAATAAAGAACTACTTATTTTCATTGGAATAGAAAAGTAAGTATATCCTTATTAAAAAATTTTAGAATTTGATAAAAAAAAATCCGGAACTCGAATTACGAGAGAAATCGTGGTACCTAAAAGTAAAATGGTGGCAGCCCTATACCTACTAGAGCAAGCTCAGCCAAGGTAAAGAAAGTTAAACTTACAATTTCCGTTTTTTTTCTGCTTTCTTCTGCTGCGACTTTATATTTGACCTTTTCCTAGCTTTACCTGGTTCAACATTTTGCACTTTCGAGTCCATTCTAACACTATTTAACTACACTCGAGAGCAATGAATCCGGGTCACTTAAAGAATGTTAAAAATCTCGGAAACTAAAAATGATAGGTTAATGCAATAAATTGTATTTAATAGACAATGTAATACTCCTTAAATGAAAGTAAAAAAAATATGAGTCACCATACATTTTATTAACACAAAATTACATAAAGAAAAAAACTGCTGATCTCTCCTTAAAACAAAAATAGGAAACATGAAATTTTTGAACTTTATTACGATTTTCTTGAATTTTAATACTTCGTATTGCCTCCTCGTGCTTCCATTACTGCGTTTACGCGGTTTGGCATGCTGTACACCAAGTTCCTTATACGATTTTGGGGAATATTCTCCCATTCCTCTGTGAGAGCAATTTTGAGCTCACGAAGCGTGATTGGGGGAGGGTTTCGTTGTTTTACGCATCTGCCTAGCTCGTCCCAAGCATGCTCGATCGGGTTGATATCCGGGCTGCGCGCTGGCCACTCCATACGAGTAATGTTCATCTCTTGAAGGTAGTCATTCACAATCCTACCTGTATGAGGTCGGGCATTGTCATGCATAAATATAGCATCCTCACCTAAATTGACCATAAATGGACCAACGTGATCATTGAGGATTTCTTCCACATATCTTTCGCTAGTTAAAGAGCCGTTTTCTATGATCACCAGCTCTGTGCGACTTTCAGAAGAAATTCCGGCCCACACAAGTACAGACCCACCACCGTAGGCTTCTTTTTCTTCGATGCATGCTTGCTTGAATCTTTCCCCTGGTCTTCGATACACTCTGTGTCTTCCATCGTGCTTGTAGAGCATAAATTTTGATTCGTCGGAGAACATAACTTTTGACCAATCTTCAATACTCCAATTTACGTGGCTCTGGGCATATCTTAGTCTTGAAATACGATGCCCACGCTCCAGTTTAGGGCCGTTTGCAGGTCTAAGGGGTTTTAAGTTAGATTCAGCAAGCCGACGTCTTACTGTCCATGCACTTGGGTTACTTCCTCCGAGGCGTCGAAACTGATTTGTGAGTTCAGTTCCTGTAAGAAAGCGATTTCGAAGCATGGTGTTCACCAAGTATCGGTCTTCTCGTGCTGTGGTACACCTGGTTCTGCCCGTTCCTGGTCTGCGTAGGTTAGAACCAGTTTCTTCGTAACGTCGGAGAACTCTTTGTACTGTTGACAGCGACACACCGACAGTCCTGGCTGTATCGCGCTGACTCCGGCCGGTTTCCAGCATTGTAAGTATTCTGGTGCATTCTTCAGGCGTAAGCGACATAATTTCAGCTTGAATAATTAATATAGAGCACTATCAACATGGTTTATGTACCCACATAAAAGACAGATTACAAACAAAAGCAAAACCAAATGCTGTAATTTCGTAGTTCCATCTTCGAAAGTGGCCCTTTTTCAAATTTGATTTTTTTATGATATAACTTTACAATAACTAAGAAGTTTTAATACCTTCATTTAAGGAGTATTACATTGTCTATTAAATACAATTTATTGCATTAACCTAGCATTTTTAGTTTCCGAGATTTTTAGGATTCTTTAAGTGACCCGGATTCATTGCTCTCGAGTGTATTTAAAATGAATATTAATTGCGGAACCGTATCAAAAACGATCTGCAACCAAAACACTAATGGCCGCCATCATAGCCAGTCGCTTGATTTGATTGGTCCGTTTGGACGTATTGGATTTTGATATGAATGTCTTTGGGGACTTATTAGATTTTGAAACGAAACGGAGTTTTTGCTCAATGGTTTTGTAGTAAATATGTGGACCTATTGGAATTTGTAAAATATTGACTTTTTTTTTTTCTCTTTACGTTGATGTAAGAAAGTCATTTTTTGTCTGTGGTGGACATATTGGCGTTTGATATTTATCAACTCGATGACCTCCGTTCTTCTGGGTCAAGAAGAGATGCATCGACATCTATGTCGTTTTCATTTGGTTGATCAGCAGTTTCACTGCCGTCATCAATCCCGAGAGAGTCATAAAACAACTCGTTATTTTCATTGTGTATAGGTACCTCGTTAGAGCTTGCAATAACATTATCCTGTACTGCTTGCTGTCTACTAGCATTTTCTTTTATAGTACCTTTAAATATATTTCTGTTTCATCCAGTTCACTGTCAGTCTCGTTTGATCGCTTGTGATCATTTAATTCTTGAAAAAGAACAGAAATCACATTTTTACCATCTTAGTAGAACATTTTCTTTAAAATTCGAACATACTTGGAAACAAGAATGCATTTCTTCGATGGGACGTATATTCTAAACGCTTTTGAAACTTCCGAGTAATCAGCGAACATACCAGGAACTGCCTTTGAAGCAAGTTTGTGTTCATGTTTTCCTTTCTTTAGGATGAACGTTTTAGCACCAAATACATATAGATGATTAACGCAGGGTTTTCTACCTACCCATTTTTAGAATGGTGTTTGGTTTTCAATACTCTGGTTAACGCTTCGGTTTGACAAGTAATTTGCAGTATAAACCGTTTCTGCCCATAAACACATAGGCGCTTTTGATTCCAACATCATGCATCTTGCTTTTTCTATAAGGGTTCTATTTTTCCTTTCAGCGATTCCATTTTAATGTGGAGTGTATGGTGCTGTCAATCTTCTTGCTATTCCATTTTGTTTCAGAAATGAGTCAAACTTCAAATTTCTGTATTTCGTACCGTTATCGGTCTGTAGGCATTTAATTTTGTTTCCTGTGAAGTTCTCTGCTTCTACCTTGTAGTCCATGTATTTTTGTAATACTTCGTTTTTATTTTTAATAAAGTATACTCTGCAGTATCTACTGTAGTCATCGATGAAACTTACAAAATACCTGTTACCATTCAGTGAAGGTTGTTTAAGTGGTCCACAGACGTCACTGTGTACGATCTCAAGACGCTGACTCGTACGTGAATTATTTTTGTCACTCTTCTTGCTAGGCACTCTGCTCAATTTCCCTTCTATGCATATTTCGCATTCACCTAAAGAACTATTACGGTTTAAGTCTCATCCAATCAGGCTTTCATTCTTTAAGGCGAGCTTCAAGTCCCTTTCGCTCATGTGTCCCATTTTACAGTGCCATTGTTTAATAGACGAGTTTTAAGCGGGGAATTCACTAGACGGGCATGTCCGCGGGCAGTCTGTCCGGGCATGCCTGGCGACGCAATACACTTCACAGACTCTTCAGTTTGTTTTAGAACGGCTTCGCTATTAGATGTGTTGCAAGATGGCAATGCAAAGGCGAAAAATTGCAATAGTTACCGGTGCTGCGTTAATATTCTTAGATGACAAGAAAAGGAAGAGAATTTGGTGCAAAAAATGGTATAAATATAGAAATAAGTACAGCCATATCAATTTGCTCAATGAAATTGAAATTGAAGAACCAGCAGACCTATACAAATACTTACGGATGGATATAGCGTCATTTGAATTTTTACTACAACTTATCGAACCCAAAATTACAAAACAAAATACCAGGATGAGACAGTCAGTGACTGCAAGAGAACGATTAATTGCTACGCTGAGATATTTAGCTACAGGTAGAACTTATGCAGATATGAAATTCACGTGTGCTATATCACTACACATATACAACTACTAGGTAAAATTATACCGGAAACCTGTAAGGAATTATTTATAGCATTAAAATATAACTTTATTAAGGTAAGTTATTTATTATTATAAAATACTTACGTACAGTAAAACTTAACAATTATTATTATACCTGTTATTTGTTACTATTGAATTTGAGATATTTATTTAAATTATCAATATAGTTTATTGTAACATCTTCAATTATATTTATGTTAGGAAGAGACACTTGCTCAGATAATTCTCCTTGGTTTACATATGGTTGACGATCTCGTGGATACAACGTAATCATATTTGGTGGCTGCATAGCAGTTGGTTGGTATCTTGGAACGGGTTGTGGGCCTGAATACGACGATATATTTTGAGGTTTAACTACGGGTTGAACAGTTATCGATGAACGGACATTTAAAAGGCCCATTCTTCCATTAAATAAAATTTCGGAAATCAATTTTTTCGCGATGATGCCTTGTAGCTCTTCCATTTTCTCGAGATCATGGGCTACGCTGTCCCCAAACGCTTGCTCTTTACTCGTATAACAGTGTTGGAGTTCGTTGCTGGCGATATCTAAAAATTTAGCTTTTTTTTGAGCAAGGGTTGTAGTTCCTTTTTTATTTTTTACGGTGGATGTTGATTTCTGAGATGGCGCATCCGATGAATTACTTGGACTAGGAGGCTCAGTCATCTGAAAATAAAGATATGTACTTATCTCAATAACTATTTAACTTTCTTTGTTGCAGTTTCCGTCGACTACTGAGGATTGGTTGGATGTTGCGCGTGGTTTCGCAAATACATGGAATTTCGAACATTGCTTAGGAGCGATGGATGGCAAACACATCGCTATTAAACAACCTCCACATAGTGGTTCTTACTACTTCAATTACAAATCATATTACAGCATTGTATTATTTGCAGTTGTTAATGCTAATTATGAATATTTATATATTCACACTGGCACAAACGGTAGAGTATCTGATGGAGGCGTAATACAGGAAACAGATTTTTATGACAAATTACAAAACGGACTGTTAAAGGAGGATGCAAATCCTGGTCCCACCTTCCAATAGCTATGTGTGTTACATCGTTGGATAGGTATTTTTGAGCTGAATAATAGTTACTATGGCGCCAAGTTCCAAATCTTAGTCCGTTCAGAGTTATTCTTTAATAAACATGGTAGTTTTATCAGTAGCCAAGTAATGCTATTTTTACGTAATAATTGCATTTGTGCTTTATTCACGTAGTGTAGACGGTAACGCAAACCTTTTTATCGGTCTGTCTCACTCGCACTCGTTAAGTATGCTTAGAACAATGAAACTGGTTAGCGGCACGGATAGGCGGCGAGAGTCCGCGCAAGCGCAGGTAGTCGTTCGTTTGCAATACGTGTGTGACTACGTCTTGTCTTTCCGTTCGTTCTACAGTTTCTACTTGACCCTGGCTATCTCTCCGAAATAAGGCAGAAGTTACATACCCCTAATATTTTATATGAATATGTGGAACGGAAACGTTTAAACAGCAGAAGAGCTGATTTTACAAGAGTAGAAGCAAGTGTTATTGATTTCCCGAGATTCAGTGAAGAACAAATCATTTTGTTAGCTTTGGGAACCTACCAACTGAAGTTAGCGAAATCTTACTGTAGCGAACATCTACAAAATGGAATGTATACAATGGAATGTATACAATAGAAATATACCGAGAAGCTGCACTGGAGGATTTACCTGATTTTGGCATTGATGAGGATGCTTGGCTCTTACGTGGTCGTATACAGTCGCGACACGTGAGAGCTAGAAAGTACTACTGTTACTTATTAGTTCGCAACACTGATATTATACAAAGATATTGTACCTGCATGACGGGACGACGTACTGTAGGAACCTGTGCGCATATCGTGTCAATCGTTTGGTACCTAGGGCACGCCAGGCATGAGGGGTTTGTAGGCCCAGCCTTATTTTTAAATAACGTCATTGTAGACGATTAAATAAATGTAAACGAGATGATTAAATAAATGTAAACGTTTAAAATCCGCAATCGTTGTATTATTTGTAAAAAAAAACATTTTGTCAATGTTGACATCTGTTTAACTTTTTGTCATAAGGTTTGCGACTCAGTGACGCAATTGATAACCGTAGGTTAGTATCTACACTACGTGTATAAAGCAAAGAAATGCAATTATTACTTAAATAGCATTACTTGGCTACTGATAAAACTACCATGTTTAATAAAGAATAACTCTGAACGGACTAAGATTTGAACTTGGCGCCATAGTAACTTTTATTCAGCTCAAAAATACCTATCCAACGATGTAACACACATAGCTATTGGAAGGTGGGACCAGATCTCATAGAAACTCTGGCATCATCCTTTACCACCCCCGAGTATCCTTAGAAACTCTCAAATTGTTGCCCCATATGTTTTTATAGGAGATGATGCGTTTCAATTGTCTGATCACGTAATGAAACCATACCGCAAAGATATTAATACTCCGAGAAATGAAAGAATTTTTAACTATCGTTTGTGCAGGGCACGGCGAACTGTTGAAAACGCCTTTGGTATAACAGCTTGTAGGTTTAGAGTTTTACTATCCACTATAAGTCTAAAAAACGTGAATTATATTGATTATGTTGTGCTCTGCACAAATTTTTGAGACGCAAATCTTCTAACTATATGACAATTCAATGCATAGATCACGAAAATCATAATCACACAATGGCGACAAGAGCAATCACATCAGCTACATGGTTTGTTGAACAGGGGACGCAATTGTGAAGAGAGAGCTAAAGTTATAAGAAAACTGTTTACAGAGAGAGAACTATTATAATAACGAAGGTCAAGTGGCGTTTCAAAGTCAGTTTATATAATACATACAATTATACATTATGTTCAAATAAATATAATATAAATTCAACTGTGATAATATGTTTCATTGAAATACCTAACTATTATTAAATATGTATCTAAAAATATTAAGTAGGTATGTCGGTACGATACTTACCAATGACTCATCTGTCAAAGAATCAGGCGGAGAGTTTAAGGAAGATATTCCAGCGCGGGCTTCCTCTTGATCAGAAGTGAATTGGAGCAGATTGAAGTACCAAAGAGAAGGTACATACACCTCGTCTGTTGATGAACCCGTTTTAGTTGATTGACGTATTTTGCGCAATTCACGCCTGTAGGAATTCCTTAGGGATTCTATTTTCTTTTTAACATACGCTAAATCAGCTCCGGGATAAATTTCATTACATTTTTCAATCAAATGTTGATAGGCGGTATTACGCATTTCACTATTCATAAATTCCTTGCTTTTTACCTTCCATAAACATGGATAAGTTTTGTATTCAGCTATAAATTCTTCTCAGAATATTTTATTCTCATTAAAACTCATTTTAAATTAAAAATACTCCACAACTCGTCGAATGATAATAAGCGGACGTCTGTTTGGGTTGCTGTCACTGCCAGGTCCGTCCACAGGCCGCCTGGACTAAGCATACACGCTCGGACCTGTCGGTGCCTGTGCAGACAAAATGAGATCGCGCGGACTTCCAACGGGCAGTCTGCCAGACCGCCCGCGGCGGTACTACACTGACTGATAAAGCACAGACATGATAGTAGCGAAGCCCGTCGGACTTGCCTGCAGGCTTGCCCGCGGACATGCCCGTCTAGTGAATTCCCCGCTTTAGGAAGAACAACTGTAATGCTTACACATGGGGTTATGTTTTCCGGTACAATTTCATATTTTTTATGACTTTTTCAACGGTACTAGTCAGTCTAAAATCAATTTTTATTTACACTAGCTTAAAGTTAATGTTTATTTAAGTGGAAATAACATCAATTGGAAACCATTATTTAATTAGACCTGTAGTTTATTTATTTATTTAGATGCATAAAAATATTTATTAGGTATGTTGAGGCTGTTTGTTGGTGCTCCCCGTCACTTGTCCATAAGGGTTCATTAGAAAACCAGCGTCAGACAGTCTGGCATTAATGAAATTAACCTTTTTGGCGCAGCCGTGAGGCACACATATACACTAATACTATTATTGCTTTAAGATTATTTTCATTTTATTATTTTGTTATTGTGTTTCACGACCTGTGTCCAAAGAAATATTATTCTTTATTTCTTTTCTTTCTTTCTTTCTAATAGCATCTGACTCCACTTCTTTTGCTACGTCATTACTACATTTTGTAGCATTGGCTCTTTGTTTGTCATCATTATTTTTCGTTTGGAGATAATATAGACCATCGTCTTCTCTCACTGCTTGCATTTGTACTCCTCGCTTATGATCATTAATTATTGCCTTCTTCTTAGTAAATAGAACAGCGAGTCCTTTATCAGTCATTTTACCAACAAATAAAAGATTAGCACACAGGTTTGGTACATAAAGTGCATCAGTTATTCCAATTTTTCCTTCTTCAATTTCTATTTCTTCAGGCCCTAACCCTTTTATCTCTGCAGTTTTTTTCTTTGAAGCGAGTTTAAGGGTTTTTGAAATTTTCTTCATCTCAATATCTCTCTCTCTCTTCGCTTATCCGAAAATGTCATATGTGACGTACATCCACTGTTAAGTAAGTATCCAGCATTTTTGGGCTTTGTCATTTATGAAGTAGCTACTGAAGAGGTTTGTTTCTTTATCGTCCTTTTTGGTATAGCTGTTCTTAGACTTCTTATAATTTTTCTTGCCTGTATTCTTATTTTTAGACCAGCATTTGGACGAGTCATAGTCTTTCTTTTTACAAATCTTGCAAAAAGTGTAGAAACTTTCTTCAGCATCATTCTTTACGCTAGTACTAAGGATGTCACGACGACGTGCATCACTCTCTTCTATAATTTTAATTTTTAGCTTTTCAGGGTCTGGAAGCGAGTCTTGTGGTTCAATTGCAGTCCTGAAATTTTCGTATTCCGAAGAAAGGCTACAGAGCATCATGATTGATAACAGATCACTGTTGATATCAATATACATATCTTTTAATTTATCTACAGTATCCATGAATTTCTTTAAATGCTCGCGTGTATCTGAATTTTCTTCTAGTTTAGCTAATATTAGTTGTTTTAGTAGGGTAGCCTTTCTGGCTGGACCCTTACTAGCATAGATGGATTCAAGAGTCGTCCACACATCTTTGGCAAATTTACAGTTTTTAATCTGTTTCAGTTCTGAAAGCGCTATCAACAACATCAGCTCTGACTTTGCCATTTCGTCATCGTCAAGATCATTTTTTGACGCATCTACCTTTGGGTATTCTTTTACACATTCACATAGTTTATTTTTGATTAAATATGCTTTTGCATGTATACACCACGTATCACAGTTTTCTTTTCCTAAAGGTTGAATTTGTACAATAGACATTTTGAATTTTTATCTTTTCGTTTTTCTTCTAATCTTAAATTTTCCGCTCTACTACCATGTTAAGCTTTATTATATTGTTAAAGTTTAAAACTGTTTAGTTGCCGTAGATGCAGAAATAAACGTTTTAATAAAACTTTGTTTTATTATGTAGAAGGAATATTTTATAATTAAAAGTGACAAGACAGTTAAAACAAAAATTGCTAAGCAACCAAACATCGATACATAAAGGTTGTATATCTTCACAAAAAATATAGAATAAAATTACGTTATAAGTACAAAACATTTAGCAAAGACTTGAATACTGTGATTTTAATGAGAACCAAGGAGACTGTTAATTTTATACTAATATTATTATTACATTGAAGTTACAAAAACGCAATGAATATCAAACGCACACTACCATGTCACGATTGCCTCTACGACAACAAGCGCACGAACGTTAACGAACGTTACGACGACCCGTGTTTGTAACAGCTAATCGGTTGTTTTGAGATTTTTTGCAGTTTATGATTTCAAAGACGTTGATTATGAGTTGCAATCCGTTGTCTGTATCTAATGTCGAAGAGCACGTTCTGGTAAAAACTACAAATCTTATCTTGAACTTTTTGCAGATGCAATTAAAAATGTTGACGAAGTTTGTCCTCCTCAAGCCTCGTTCAAACCAGCGTGACGCGACTCGAACAACACAAAATTGAAATAATTAGGTAACCTTAAGACGGTCCTCCTTAGATCCTAATAACACAATGATTTAGAATACCTAACGCGCCGTACGCGCGCGCTTCGCATAGATCAAAGAAAGCCGCCGTGCGCCGCTTCTAGCTACTGCTAGCCGCCGCTAGTATGCTTATCCTAGTATTGTTACTTTATTAGTTCGGTTTCTTACGTTATTGTAGTGTATGAACATATTAATGTATCACGCTACAAACCGATAACAGTACAGTGGCGTTGCCTCGGGCGCGCACGTCGCTCGGTTTTAAATACCGGTCCGATTGGTGAGGTGGGGGGCAGTCGTGTTCGGACTGTCGGCCTGTGCGGTGGTGCGTTGGCGAGTCAACTATTACTACCAATAAATAAGCATATTTTACATTGGCGACGAGGATAAAACCGTGAGTTTTTACATTTTTGTAATAATGACGATTACTCATGTTTATAAGAAAAGGAATATAACATTTATTTTTGAAGGGAGATTGAAATAAAATGGTTTTTCGTAATGTATTGTTTTGTAACTATTTAATTGCTATCTTGGTTGTTGAAGAAACAACATTCTGATTTAAGTATTTAACATTAACATAACATCACGCCTGTGTTCATGAAGGGATAGGCAGGTATGTGTGGTGCAACCATGTTTCACCAGAACGTTGGGCATGCATGTTGCCATTAACCGGTCGCCACTTCGGACTCCGGTCTGTTGTTGGGAGGTTCTTGATGGAGAAACTGAGTGACGCTGCCCGACCCGGGAGTCGAACCCGGGACCATGTTTTTAGTTATTTGATTTGTGCTACATGATTAGTTCTAAAATAATGAATCGATGAGCACATAAATGTAATAGCAGTAGAATATACCTACTGGTCATTAAATTGACAAGTCATCAGAGAATGACAATAATAGCAGTAGAATATACCTACTGGTCATTAAATTGACAAGTCATCAGTGAATGACAGTAATAGCAGTAGAATATACCTACTGGTCATTAAATTGACAAGTCATCAGAGAATGACAATAATAGCAGTAGAATATACCTACTGGTCATTTAATTGACAAGTCATCAGAGAATGATAGTAATAGCAGTAGAATATACCTACTGGTCATTAAATTGACAAGTCATCAGAGAATGACAATAATAGCAGTAGAATATACCTACTGGTCATTAAATTTACAAATATTTTAACTTTGCAGATTAGTGCAAATCCTTAATTTAATGCTTCCAGGTAATTAATTAATAACATGAGTTCTCAACTCACGTTAAAGAAATTTGATTGTGAGGGGGAACCATAATCAGTAGGAACAAGGTACGCTGGAAAAAAATAATGTAGTACTGAGAAAGGACAAGTATTGCACTTGTTTCAGGGAAGAAAAGGTTCAATTTTTAGGACACGAATTATCACATGAGGGTGTAAAACTATTAGATAAGTATGTGACGTCCATTCAAGAATTTCGGCCACCAATGAATATAGGTGAGCTTCAGAGCTTCTTGAGGTTAGTAAATTATGTTGGAAATAGATTTCAAATTTGGCAACAACTGCTGAACCATTAAAAGAACTTCTTAGGAAGAAACAGAGCAAAATTACAGAATCAAAAAGAGTTTGGGGCAGTAAACAGGAATATGCATTAACTAAAATTGGCTTTGTCTAATATTCCTACTCTAGGATACTATGACGTCAAAGATCGGACTATAGTAATAGCAGATGCCAGTCCTGTAGGACTAGGAGGAGTATTATTTAAAATGAATGATCATGGACCTCGCATTATAGCATAAGGTCACCGGACATTAACAGACTGTGAAAGGCAATATTGCCAGACAGAAAAAGAAGCCCTAGCTCTCTGGTCTAAGCTGTGGAACATTTTTATGTTTTTCTGTTTGGAAAATAATTTGAATTGGTGACCGACCATAAACCAGTTGAGGTTATATTCGGTCCTAAAACATATATATTTAAAGTAATATACAAGCTTGAAAAAGAAAATATAGCAGATAGTTTATCAAGACTGTGTAAATTAAATAAAACATCACAGGACAAGTCGGAAAACTATATACATCAAGTTGTTGAAGGAAGCAGGCCAATAGCAGTATCTATCACTGGAAGAAATTATGGAAGCATCAAAAAACAAGACAAGGAAATAATAAAAGTAAGGGAAGGCCAGTATAACAACAAATGGGATGAAGAGGTAAAAATTTCAAAATTTTCCAAAACGAATTATGGTTTTACGACGGAATTTTATTGAGAGGCACTAGAATTGTGATTCCAGAAAAGTTGCGCAGTCAGGTTCTAACAGCGGCTCACGAAGGGCACCCAGGAATAGTCCTAATGAAGGCAAGACTAAGAACCAAAGTATGGTGGCCTAGATATGACAAAGAAACTGAGAACCTGGTCAAATGCTACGAAGGCTGTACTTTAGTTTCAGCTCCAAATCCTCCAAACCCATTGAAGCGACGGACATTATCATGTGAACCTTGGGTAGATACATGTATTGATTTGATGGGCCCTTTACCAAGCAGCGACTACATATTGGTAATCGTCGATTACTTCAGTCGATACATGGAGGTGAAGATTTGTCGTAAAATTACCAGTGCAGACATAATAAAATTGCTAAAAAGGGATTTTTAGCAGACTTGGTAACCCGATGACGATAAAAGCTGATAATGGTAGACAGTTCTGCAGCGAGGAGTTGAAAAAAATTCTGTACTGAAAGGAGTATAGCTTTTTATAGTACGGTACTATACTGGCCTCAACAGAACGGAGAAGTCGAACGTCAAAACCGAGACATTATAAAGCGACAAAAAATAGTCAAGTTGAGCAGCAGTTAGAATATTTGGCTATGTATAACAGTACACCGCATAGTGTCACAGGTAAAAACTCCTGCAGAATTATTTTTTAAACGGCAATACCGTGACAATATACCTATGGCTGGAGACATTACACATAAATAAATAAACCGGAAGATTCAGATGTTAGAGACAAAGACCAAGACAAGAAAGATAAAGATAACGATAATTTATTTGTCAAACATGCCTTTACATAAACTGACTCATCAGACATGCAAGGTATTGAATTAATAGATGTTGTGTGCGTCCATGTTTTGCCAATAACGGCGTACAAATTTTGTAGGTATAGAAGATTACATTTAATTGCATTTTACGTATAGTCATTCTAAATTTCATTACAAAATACAAAACAAATAAATAATAATTGATTTCAAGATATTATAGGTATATTATAGTCAAAATAGTCTAGAATATTCATTATTATGCAGTCAAATAGAATAATTCAAAATTGATCGATTCACATTATTCAATCGTTATTCTTAACTACATATGTTTAATAGAAGTCGCAATAGAAAAGTCCTTTTCATTTAAAAATCTATGACATTGTAATACACTTTACTAACTAAAAAATCCTCAGCTTATTTTTGAAAAGTGACAAGGGCAGTTCTCTCCAACTTTTATGTAATTTATTAAATATGATAGGAGCCATACAGAAAACACTTTTGCTCATGAGGGTTGTTCTCGCAGTATGAGAGCATAAATCCTGCTATTGTCGCGCCTATTACGTGGGACTGCTTGATCTAATCGTTTAAATCGGTGTGGATTTGTTTTGACAAAAACAGCTACTCATAAAATGTACAGACATGGAAAGTAAGTATTTTATATTTTTTAAAGTAAGGCACGCAACTATCAGTAGGTTTCATTTTAAATATTGAGCGAAAACATCTCTTTTGAGCCTTGAACACCGTGTCTTTTTCTGTTGAGTTGTAAAAAAAAAAAAAAAGTACCATAGCGTAAATGAGATTCTGTTAAACCATAGTAGGTTTTAAAGTAATGCCTCCACACTTATTATAGACGACAATGTGTGCAGGGCATAAGCAGATTTACTGATTTTCTTGCACAAGATTTCGATATGTGTTGTTGAGCCCTAAAAATTTGGTTGTTTCTACCTCTTCTATAGGCTGGTCATCGTAGTGTATATTTGAGTTACTCTTGCTATTGATCCGTTGACTAAAATGTATTAATTTAGTTTTTGTCAGGTTAATTTTTAAGTTACTGTCATCTAGCCATTTTACCATTAGATTTATAGAATCATTTATGTCACTTTCATAAGTATCAACATTTTTACAAGGTATCGTTATGGTGCTATCATCTGCAAATAGTGTCAGAGGTTGAGGGATGCCTTTCGGTAGATCATTAATATACAAAAAAAAAAAAAAAAGGAGGCCCTAGAACACTCTCCTGTGGCACACCAAACGAAACTATACGTTCTGAGGATTCAAATACAATTTCATGTTTACTTTTCATATTAGTGTGGTTTATATTTGTTATTTGAGTTCTGTTATCTATGTAAGATTTAATTATATTGTTGACATTTCCTCTAATTCCATATACTTCAAGTTTATTTAAGAGTGTAACATAATGAACATAGTCAAAGGCATGCGTCATGTCACAAAATACGCCACAGACCGGTTTCCTCTTATTCACGTTAAATGAAACATTATATAAAAAATCATAAATGGCCATATTAATAGTTTTTAACCTATTCTAAATCCTTTTTGTTCCCTGGAAAGAAACTGGGAAAGAATATACAGATAAGAAAAGAGGAGCTCGTGAATGTCAATTAGTGCCTGGGGATAAGTTTACGTTAAAAAAAAAATGGTCAAAGATAAATTAAGCCTAAATTATGACCCAACTTCCCATACAGTAGAAAAGAGTAAAGGTGGAGATATAAGTGTTCGAAACTATATAACTGGGAAAGTATCACGAAGAAATGTAGTTCATTTAAAGAAAGTTGAGGGAAAATGGGAAGTTATAAGTGACCAAAATAAAGAAATTAACATAGAAAAAGATATAAAAGAATCATAAAATGGATTAGAAGAATTAGAGGAAGGGTAAAAGGAAACGCTAAATTAAACCATAAAATAATTAATTAATTATATTATATATATGATAATAATATGCTAAATGTCTTAATAATTCTGGTAACATACGTTAAAACAAGGAAGGGAATGTAGTGTATGAACATATTAATGTATCAATTCAATTCAATTCAAAATATTTTATTTCACATAAACCTACAAGGGCACTTATGAAACGTCAGAAGCTAGGTGCACGGTTCCAATTGGTCGTTTCCTATGGAGAAGAGCCGGCAAGAAACTCCACGGTTACTCTTTTAAAAGTAAATGGTATTTACAATCTTTTCAAATGACAGTGTTTATAGGTATGAGAGGACACTGTAGGCCTATCAACAAGTACCAGGTAATAAGCAAGATAGAAAACGATCGACAGATCTAAAAGTCGGTTATGCCTACAACGTTCTCACATTCACAAAATATAAAAGAGAATCTATATTAAAAAAAAAACAATTAAAAACCTATTTAAACCAAATGGCATGACTGCCACTAAAGCTGTAACAAATCTATAAAAAATATAGTATATTGAAGTTATATAATGTCAAATAATGAAAAGATTATGTCAAAAAAGTACGTAAATCGTATCACGCTACAAACCGATAACAGCAGTGCTATTCTGTAACCATCTCACCGTGAAAACTTAGGTGAAGTGAGTTGTCATTCCAACAGGGTGAGATGACACTGACAGCTCACTCCACGCTCACTTCACGTGTTTTCACGGTGAAGTGGTTACGGGAATCGACATGCAGTACAGTGGCGTTGCCTCGGGCGCGCTCGTCGCTCGGTTTTAAATACCGGTCCGAATGGTGAGGTGGGGGGCAGTCGTGTTCGGACTGTCGGCCTGTGCGGTGGTGCGTTGGCGAGTCAACTATTACTACCAATAAATAAGCATATTTTACAGTTATCGAATGCGCTTGTGTTGTTATTCCGAAAAACATTACGTGTAGTGTAGATACATACTGTGACTGCGTACTCGCTGACACACAAAGTGTCTTGTGTTGTGTGATTTGAGTACTTACCCGAGTTTTTTTGTTAGTGGTTTTGTACTGTGTTGTGTTTTAGTTGCTAAGATGCCGTTTCATGATTATTCTGCGCGCGAGTATGTTAACATGGTGTACGTGTGTGGGTGTACGTGTATGGCCCGTGGAAATGCTGCCGCAGCCCTACGACTATACAGTACTGAATATCCTACCGCGTTTCAGCTCTCTGATTCGCGTATTTTCACTCGAGCAGTGCAACGGTTGTTGGACAACCAGCCGATCGTGCCAGTTTCACAGCGAGGCGGCAGGCAAATTAGACCAGCGGCAGAAATGACCATCCTATCCGTGAAGCGGGAAAACCCACGTTTGGGAGTCCGTACAGCGGCTCAAGTATTGCGGAGACGGCATGGCCATCGCGGTAGGTACGTGGTCTCTCATTCCACTGTGCACAAAGTTTTAAAACGGGATAGGCAACGGCCTTACAAAATTCATCGCGTGCAAGCGCTCGTGCCGGGCGACACAACACGCCGTATGGCGTACTGCAGGTGACTGCTAAGGCAGGACCGAGGATTTGTGAACAAAATTATTTTCACGGACGAAAGTACCTTTACAAATAATGGCATGTGGGACCGCCGAAATTCACACTATTGGTGCTCTGTGAACCCCAATCAAACCCAGGAAACGGGCTTCCAGACACGGTGGAAACACAATGTGTGGGCAGGCATTGTGGGAAACCAGATCCTGGGGCCCGTTTTCTTGCCTCCCAGAATGACCGGACCTACTTACCTCGACCTCATTAATGGTTACCTGACCGACACGTTGGAAGACATGCCAATGCTCCAGTGGCGAGTTGTGTGATACCAGCATGACGGCGCGCCGCCACATATCGTGAGACCGGTTCGCAAGCAGCTGACGCAGCTGTTCGGCGACCATTGGATTGGGTGGTATGGGCCCCACGCATAGCCTGCACGATCACCAGATTTAACCCTTCTGGATTTATTTTTGTGGAGCTATGTCAAGGATAGGATGATTGACCGTCCCTGCGAGACCGCTGCGGAGATGCGTCAGAAAATCATTGATGTTTTTGATGAACTCAAGCAGCTGTCAGAGCGAGAAGGAATCCTGGAGCGGGTTCATGAAAATACGCTGACTAGGGCGCGCGTCTGTCTTCGCGAGGGGGGTCGGCAGTTTGAACCACAGCTCGAGTGTCGAGAAGCCACCGATGTTAGATGGACAGTAGGTAAGTACCTACACAGGCTATCTAAAAACTTGTGTTTTTATGAGTTAAAATAGTAGTTGTAGGTACAATCTCGGAAACATTTAATTCATTTCGTTCATACCCGCGATTACCCGACAAGTATCTACGATACGACGCGTGCCGCGTATAGCGAAGGGGCGGGACTTAACTCACACATCAACACGGCGCCGCCGCCGCGCCGCCGTCTGCCTGGGTTCGCGTTACATTGCGCGCAATAAAAAATAGCTTTTTATAAATACGTAAAAATAAAAGTCAGTTCCCAGCAATAATTTTAGCGCAAAGCTACTTAGTTTGATGTACAGTATGCGTAGTCGACGGCTTTGTGATGTGTCTTTTTACACCCTGTATATATCACTTCAAAACCGCGTAAATAATTTTACACGGAATCTACAAAACCTATTGGTAAATTGACGCTATTTTATTATAAAATAAGTTGCAAAGAAAAGTTCAATCGGAAAAATATGTTTGAATGGCCCAGATATTTAATTTTTTCTTCTTTCTGTTCTCGTGAAAACGCAGATACGCGGTATTTACAAACTGCTCTTACGCGGTCTTGCACGAATCAAGCATAATAAAGCACGTATAAAGCATTATTCCTTCCGCGGCTGGAATTATACGGTGCAGTTCTCCTGTCTAATTTACTAAAGCATATAAGTGAGGAGACGCGAATCCCAAAGAGTCAGATATTTTGTTGGACTGATTCCACGATAGTGTTGTCATGGCTGCAAGGGGATCCAAACAGATGGCACACATTCGTAAGAAATAGAGTAATAACCATACTTGACAATGTTGGAAAAAAATGGTACCACATACAGTCACAACAAAATCTAGCTGATGTCGCATCAAAAGGAATGTTGGCTCCTGAATTGAGAAAATACGCACTCTGGTGGCACGGTCCGGAACACCCGAAACAAGAAAAAATACACATGGAAACATTAATTAATAAAGAAACAGACCTAAGTAGAAAGAAGAAAAAACATTAATACTTACCTCACAAGAGAATGCGAAGAAAATACCTTGTACTGAAAAATTGAATCTTTCAAAGACTTACCTGAATTACTGAAGACTATCACGTATGTTAAAAGATTTCTAAGGGTAAGATAAAATCAACCTGTACATTCACCGATTACTACTGAAGAACTCGAAGACTCGCTGCTGACCTGCATAAAAATCACACAAGATGTTATATTCCAAGAAGACATTAGAGACCTATTAGAAAGGAATGAAGTAAGAAATACAAGCCGTTTGAAGACCCTAGATCTATATCTCCAGATATACGAGTATACTAAAATGATACTCAGGATGGGCGGAAGATTACAAAACGTTAACTATTTAAAACACGACCGTCTGCATCCTATAGTCTTAGACCACAAAAATCCACTCACCTCCTTACTCGTTGCTGATGCTCACAAACAGACGCTGCACGGAGGAGTGCAACTGATGCTAAATTACCTGAGGTCAAGACATTGGATTCTGAAAGTTAAGGGTTTAATAAAGACATACATTCATAAATGTTTTGTTTGTGCCAAGTTGAATGCCCGATCCCGGACCCAACAAATGGGCGAGTTACCGAAGGTGCGAGTAACCTCTGCACGGCCATTCCTCCACAGTGGCATTGATTTTGCTGGGCCTTACGATGTCCTTATGTACAAAGGCAGAGGTGCAAAAACCAACAAATCCTACATCTCCATCTTCATATGCATGTGGACAAGGGCAGTTAATTTAGAGCTGGTGGGAGATCTGACATCGGAAGCCTTTATCGCAGCTTTTTGGCGCTTTGTATCAAGTCGTGGAAGATGTAGTGATTTGTGAAGTGACCAGGGACGAAATTTCGTCGGAGCGAACAAGTTACTTGCTGAGGCGTTCTAAGAAGCAAACTTTGAATTTGGAGATCACATGTCCAATCTACTCACAGCTGACGGCACTCTGTGGCACTTCATACTCAGTGGCCGCCCAAATTTTGGAGGCCTCTGGGAGGCGGGAGTAAAATCCATGAAGTTCCATCTCAAACGCATCATGAACACGAATTTGACATACGAAGAGATGACCACCGTATTATGTCAATTTGAAGCATGTCTTAATTCCCGTCCTATTTGCCCACTTATTGAGTTGAGATTTAAACAACTTGGATGTACTTACACCTGGCCACTTCCTCATTGGGGAGTCTCCAATTACTATGCCCTCACCAAGCCTGAAAGATATCTCCCAATCAAGCTTATCACGGTGGCAACACTATCAACTACTGTCAAACTTTTGGGAGCGCTGGCAGTGTGAATAACTCTCCAGACTTCAGCAAAGACCAAAGTGGCAAAAAATTCAAGAAGACTGACATAGGCCAGATTGTTCTTATCAAAACAGATGGATTGCCACCTGGCAAGTGGCCTTTAGGACGGATTGTGGACAAACACCCAGAATCGGATGGAATAACTAGGGTTTATAGCTTAAAGATTGGTACGAATACTGTAAGAAGATCAATCTGGACTGGTCGTCTTGCTGATCAAGGTTTTTGTTGCTGTTATTAATAATTAAGTGTTTATTTATTTTCACTTCGATGGTCCTAGTTTATCATTTGTGATTTCCGAGTTACAGCTTTAATAGCTATATGTAAACGGGCACGCCCTTTATGCCTGGCATTCATTCGGATAATTACTTTTCACTTTTTTTTTATTAATTTTTAAATGTTAATTTTGTCAATAATAGGAACAATACTGTGACACCAAAAGCGTTGGTAAATTCTGCTACACAAACAGAATTAAATAATTCGTTAATAACCACCTATAATAATGATCTTTTTCGTGACTAAAATAGATGTTCAAAACAAGTTGTATAATAATTCTTCAGTTCTTCTATTATCGAAAACAAACTGTCTTAAAATATTTCATCAAAACGTGAATTATATATTGAAACACATGAAAATGATTTCGATTACTTATGCATAACAAAACATTTCCTAAATGATAAATCTGCAAATGTGTTTTGTATGTCCAATTATAATTTAGCATCGTACAACACAAGGACTAACAAAAAGAGGGGAGGTAGCCTTATTTTAGCACATAAAAATAGACAAAGTGAAAACATTGACGCAATTAAAAAGTTATATAGATCAGAGAGTTTTGAGATTTGTGGTGTAAAAGATCTTGAAACTGGATTACACATATGTTGTTGTTATAGAAGTCCAGTTGAGAAAAACTTTGAAAGTTTCATGGGTAGCTTAGAAAAATTGTTAGAACAATTTCTTGATAGGAAGTGCTTAGTTTGTGGCGACTTTAATATTGACGTACTCCTTGAAAGTAGAAAAGCTTCAGAGTTCATAAGTTTATTGAGATGTTATAATTTTAGATATCTTATAAAAACTCCTTTATTTAATTTTATAAAAACCTTCATTCGAAATAAATCATACTCTTGTATTGATAATATAATTACAAATATTGATGATGATTGTATAGAGCGTTGTTTGGTTGACTACAATGGCATAGCAGATGGTCATGGTGGACTTTTTTGCGATATGGTTCTTGATAAAATCAATGAAAAAACGAAGAGCTCAGAATAAAAAAAAAAATAACATAACCATTCAAAAAAGATTATTTAACACAAAAAATAATGCTGCGTTCAAAGAGAGTATTTTAAATATAAATTTGAGTAATATGGGAATAAATAATTTTTTAGACAATTTCGGCAACATTTTTCGTAGCTGTTACCCAAAGAAGGCTATTAAAATAAAGCCTATGAAAAATAAAATAGTAAAGTGGGTAACCAAGGGAATCAAAGTATCATACACAATGAAAAGAGTTTTATGCTGTGGCACCCCAAATAATGATAGTATCTCGAATTACAAAATCAACTACTTGACTACTACAACTACTCTGACTTGGATCTCAAATTAAAGGACTACAATATGAATGACTACTGCTTGATATTTGTCGGGGAAGAAGACTTTCGTCGGACAAAGAACTATGTCGATTTAACTATCAGTATTCGTGAAACGCTGTCAAAATTACAGCACACAAATATCATATTATGTGCTCCTACCTTCAAACTAAATGATTACTCGTCAATGTTTAATTCGAGAATTGAAACATTTAACAGCTTAATATATTTGGATGCTTGTTCATATAATTATGCTTACTTGTTTGACTCTAATTATTATCTCGATTATGATTTTGGTATGTTTACTAAGAGTAGGACTTCTGTAAATAATCGCGGTATGGCCAACATATTGCATAATATAAGATTAATGATTAATGAATTTACACTGTATAATGACTTAAATTCGTGCAATGCTTCTGATAAAGTGACAGATTTGCCTCACACTGTAAACAGCAATGTTACTGATGAAAATGAACTGTTTTTTCTCTAATAGATATATCAACATATTGCATCAAAATATAGCACGTTTGATAAATAAAGCAGATGATCTGATGGTAGAGGAGCCACCAGCGATGTCTAGAGGAGCTATCTATTAAAAAGATAAATGTTGATATCTTGTGTATTACGGAACACTTTGTCATGGAAGGCTATCAAAATTTACTGTTTTTACCTAACTATAATTTGGCTGCACATTATTGTAGAATAGAACAAAAAAGGGGTGGTGCATGTATCCTTGTTAAAAATGGGCTACAATGGAAAGAATTGCCAAAAGTAACTAAGTTATCAACTCCAGGCATATTTGAGTGCTGTGGCGTGGAATTGACTAGTTATAAGATAATAATTGTGTGTATATATAGAATCCCGAACTCAAATAATTTAAACTACTGCTTCGACAAACTTGAATTGCTCTTGCAAGAAATTTTACGTACATGCTGTAAAAAAATTGTTATCTGCGGAGATTTTAACATTGATGTACTCAAGCAAAATAGAGCAACTAATGACTTTGAATGTCTTCTAATGAGTTACAATATGAAGCTTGCTTTGAAACAACCAACTCGCATGGCCAGTTTATCGTGCATTGACAACTTTGCGCATAACTTGAACGCATGTAAGACTGAAGTACTAGAATGGGCATTATCGGATCATACAGCACAGCTGCTTCAGTGTTCAGTACAAAAAATATGTTGCATTAAGTATTGGTACGCAACTAGAAGGGACTATAGTACGGAAAATATAGTAAAAGGGGATTGTCCAATTTCTTTGGGACTTTGGCCACTCATAAACAAACAGCTCAGCTAATAGTATGCGATTGATTTATTAGGTCATATCAGTAAGAATGACGATATAAAGCTAGTTTTGTATCAAGATGTATATGTTACATATTTTTTAACATTTAATTGAAACAGGGTAAGTATGAAATTAAACTTGTTTTTTTTAATATAAAATTATATTCATATTTATTAATCAGATTTATATGTTATGAGAACATGATCAAGGAACTGGGCAGGTGGATTAATATGTTCCTGATACCTTGCCCAACTTAAAAAACCAAATAATGGTCATAATATGTGCACAGCAACCTACTGTTCTACGGCCCACCATACAGTTGCAGCAATATTGTTTTATTGCTGCCCTCCCTTCAGTGTTATTTTCATATAATATATACACAAAATATGTTTTTCTTCTAATGTGTCTGCTCTGTATTTTTCCATTATAAAAAAAACCAAAATGTTCGATATAAAACTCACAAAAACAACACTCACGATGCAAAGAAACAAAGCGAATGACAACTGTCATTTTGACTGAAAGACACAACATTTTTTAAGCATCGTGAGTGTTGTTTTTGTGAGTTTTATATCGAACATTTTGGTTACCACATAAAAAAACATTTATGTATCGATCCATTTGAAATCGATCAAAATGATACAATTACTCCAGAAATAATGTATAAAACCTCAGTTTTATAACTTTTGAAGTCTTAAACCAATTATATAGTTTATTAGCATTTTTAGTTATGGTATGTAAGGAAAACTATATTAAATACAGTGGAGATATTGCACTGTATTTTAAATCGATTTGAATTTGTTGGTTTATAAAGATTTGAGTTGGTAACACTGGAACCAAATCCGAAGCCGGTGCATGTCTAGCATCAAATCAGATACTAAAAAAAGGGTTTTTTTACAATGCCAATTGATACAAAGTTATTTGCATCAGATGTTTACTAAAATAGAATTTAAAATATTGGTAAATTATTTTTTTGTATAGCATCGTGTTTAAAAATGGCCAAGTTTAGACAATGTCCTTTAAAAACCATCTAATGAATCTTACCTTTTCAGAACTATATGACACGGATGACCCAAACGTAGCTTATAATCATTTTATTGGGATTTTCAAGCTATTATACGATCTGTGTTTTCCATTAAAAGTAGTTAAAATAAATACAATTAGAAGAACTAAGTGGTTGTCAAAAGGGGTCAAACTATGCAGTAAAAATAAAAGAAAACTCCTATGGCAGTTTAGACTTCATCGGAATAATATTAATAAAACCAGATTATATAATTATTCTAAAATATACAAAAAAATTATCCGCTTAACACAAAAAGCACAAAACAATTACGAGATAAGAACATCTAAAAACAAATCGAAAACTGCGTGGCAAATTATAAATCGGGCAAAGTATAACGTGCCTAAATCTACCATAAATAAAATTAAAATGGGTGGCTGCGTTATATCTCATCACAAGACTATTGCAGAAGCATTTAATGATTTTTTTATTGATAAAATACAACCAAAATTGGATATCAACTGCAGACCTAGGGCGTGTACATTAGATCTCAATAACAAAACTATGTTTATGGCCCCTAGTATACCAGACGATATTAAAAAGATAATAATGTCCTTGAATAATACAAGCAGTGTCGGATATGACGGTATTGCTACTTACATATTAAAACATGTTGCGGGTGAAATCTGCGGTCACTTGAGTCATGTTATCAATCTCAGTATTAGCGCAGGCGTTTACCCTGAGGCTCTAAAAATTTCTATCGTCAAGCCACTATTTAAAAAAGTAGATAGGGAGTTAATGGAGAACTATCGGCCTATATCACTAATTCCTATAATTTCTAAAATATTTGAGAAATATATTTACAAGAAACTAAATTCATTTACAGAAAAACATAATATTATATGCGAGGAACAGAAAGGATTTAGAATAGGTAAAACAATTAATATGGCCATTTATGATTTTTTATATAATGTTACATATAACGTGGATAAGAGGAAACCGGTCTGTGGCGTATTTTGTGACATGACGCAAGCCTTTGACTATGTGCATTATGGTACACTCGAAAAAAAGTAACGAGAAAAAAACTTGAAGCATATGGAATTAGAGGAAATGTCAACAATCGAATTAAATCTTACCTACATAACAGAACTCAAATAACAAATATAAACCACATTAATATGAAAAGTAAACATGAAATTGTATTTCAATCCTCAGAACGTATAGTTTCGTTTGGTGTGCCACAGGGGAGTGTTCTAGGGCCTCCTTTATTTATATTGTATATCAATGATCTAACGAAAGGCATCCCTCAACCTCTGACACTATTTGCAGATGATAGCACCATAACGATACCTTGTAAAAGTGTTGATACTTATGAAAGTGACATAAATGATTCTATAAATCTAATGGTAAAATGGCTAGATGACAATAACTTAAAAATTAACCTGACAAAAACAAAACTAATACATTTTAGTCAACGGATCAATAGCAAGAGTAACTTAAATATACACTACGATGACCAGCCTATAGAAGAGGTAGAAACAACAAAATTTTTAGGGCTCCACATTGACCAAAAACTGAATTGGAAAACACACATCGAAATCTTGTGCAAGATAATCAGTAAATCTGCTTATGCCCTGCACACATTGTCGTATATAATAAGTGTGGAGGCATTACTTAAAGCTTACTATGGTTTAAAAGAATCTCATTTACGCTATGGTGTTATTTTTTGGGGCAACTCAACAGAAAAAGACACGGTGTTCAAGGCTCAAAAGAGATGTGTTCGCTCAATATTTAAAATGAAACCTACTGACAGTTGCGTGCCTTACTTTAAAAAATATAAAATACTTACTTTTCCATGTCTGTACATTTTAGGAGTAGCTGTTTTTGTCAAAACAAATCCACACCGTTTTAAACGATTAGATGAAGTAGTCCCACGTAATAGGCGCGGCAATAGCAGGATATGCTCTCATACTGCGAGAACAACCCTCATGCGCAAAAGTGTCTTCTGTATGGCTCCTAACATATTTAATAAGCTACCTAAAAGTTGGAGAGAACTGCCCTTGTCACTTTTCAAAAATAAGATGAAGAATTTTTTAGTTAGTAAAGTGTATTACAATGTCATAGATTTTTTAAATGAAAAGGACTTTTCTATTCCGACGTCTAATATACATAGTTAATATACATAGATTCTGGACATAATTTAATATATTTTGACTATAATTACCTATAATATCTTGACATTAATTATTATTTATTTGTTTTGTATTTTGTAATTAAATTTAGAATGACAATAATTATGTAAAACGCAATTAAATGTAATCTTCTATACCTACAAAATTTGTACGCCGTTATTGGCAAAACATGGACGCACACAACATCTATTAATTCAATACCTTGCATGTCTGATGAGTCAGTTTATGTAAACGCATGTTTGACAAATAAATTATCTTTATCTTTAACTATATTCGAATTTACAGAAGGGTTTTAAAGCAAGCTAAAAAGTTAGCCATATCAGTTCATCTTAGTAAAGCTAAAAATATATCCAAAGAGACATGGAAAGTAGTAAATGAACATACAAAGAAAACAAAATATAGACTTATTAAAAAACTTGTCCTAAATATAGACGATAAAGTTATTCATTATTCCCAGGATATTGTTAATAAATTCGTTGACGGCTTTGTTTATAAGCCATCACCGACACTTAGCAAAGATAAAGCAATGTCCTTTTTGAAAGAAACAACGGTGAGAGTTGAGAGTAACTTGTCTTTCAAGCCGACTACACCAATTGAGATAAAAAAGATTGTGTTTCACATGGCTAACAAAAAGTCTTGCGGATATGACGACTTACCAATAACAATTATTAAGAATAACATAGAATTTTTAGCACATCCTCTTTCTGAATTTTTAAATAAATGTATTAAAGAGTCGATTTTTCCTGATCAACTCAAACTAGCTAAGGTAATTCCGATTTATAAAAAGGGCACAAAGACTGACCCAAAAAATTACCGACCAATATCCTTGCTACCAACTCTGTCGAAACTTTTTGAAAAGTTAATTAAATTTTGACTAATGGTACATTTGAATCTAAATAAAGTAATCCATTTAAGACAATTTGGGTATCAAAGGGGCATTGGCACTTCAGATGCCATAGACACTCATTGATGACGTAGTTAGTAAATTAAACGACAAAATGAAAGTGGCTGGACTATTTATTGACCTGAGTTCTGCATTCGACACTATAGATAGATCATCAATTACTGCTTGATAAACTAGATCATTACGGTATAAGAGGTGATGCTTTAAAACTTATGACGTCCTATTTACAAAACAGAAGAATGTATGTCGAAATAAAAAACATTGATGAAAACAACCAAAACAACGTTACATTTTTGTGCTTGAAGTATAAATAAATAAATAAAGATTCAAAATAAGGAGCTGAATGCACCCTCTTAGTTTGCGGAGGGCTGTCCTTTACACCCTGTACCTATGTCTGCATGATTTATTTGTTAGTTTATTTAATTAGCTTATAAGTAAAAATTGTAAAAGCAATTAAAATCCCTTTTCTACATATATTTATAATCGTCTGTCTTGCTCATTGAAGTAGTTCGGAATAAAGCATCAAACAGTTAAGACATGTTGGTTTTTGCTACGAAGTCCTACAATCGATACTGAACCTTAATCACTCCATCAGTGACCGTAAGGACTCCCTTCTATACCAACATTACCAACCATTCAAACTGCAAGTGCAACTTTCATTATACAGAGATTTCTGACATTAAATTTTAGGGGCATGAGGAACAGGGTGTAAAGTTCAGTCATCCACCGGATGTTGTGTCTGGCGGGCCGGCTGCCCGACTGTTGATGTCGGATAGTCTTATATTATATGTCGTTCGCACGGTAAACTCTAATTGCGCGATGCAGGATTTGTGTGACGTCATGTCTTTTGATGTGTAGTTCGTATGTGGCGGTGTAACCGCTACAAAATGATACCAAATGCGCTCGATTTCATGTATGAAGATAAATTAATATAATCAAACAACAAAAGTATTTAATTTTGTAAGAACAAATATCGATTTTATGTAAAATGAAAGTGGAGTATGACCAGGACATCGAACCCTTTTTTTCCGAAGCACAACAACACACAAGAACTACACAAAACCAACATCCTGGTGGGAGGAGACGTTAACGCCTGGAGCTAGTGGTGGGGAAGTGTTTCCGAAAACCATCGCGGGCAGCGTACAGTTCATTCCTCAATGAGCGGGATCTCCAAATCTTAAAACACGGGCTAAACACCGACGTTCAAAACCTACAGAGGTGACAGGTGGTGCACAAGCATCGTCGATGTGACGCATGTAGCCTGTCTCTCCTAGGCAGGGTCGAGGAGTGGTGTGTAGAACAGAGTCTAACAACAACAGAAAACAATGCAATAACCTTCTTGATGTGCTTAGAAAAGGCCTTGGAACCCTTTTTTTTTTGGTTGGGAAGTGATCAAATGACTTTTCCTGCTCTGGGCGGAGCAGGAGGGTGTGTCAGAGTTCCCGCAACGAATAGGTATCCCTTTCGGACTTTCCCGCAACTCCGGCAGGCATTGGTCCCATCGGACCCCTTCACCCGCTGACATCTCTTTTCTTACATTAGTGGAACACAACGCGCCGTCGACCCGGGCCTGGTACTTACCGGACGGCAAGCTACCCATTGCAAGCCCGCGCCTACGGTGGCCAGGAATCGGCAATTGATTCCCGATGCCCAGGGCGTCTTCTCCTGCGGCGGCTAGGGGCGTGAGGGCCCGAAATTTGCCACTCCCTCACGCGTTCCACCTCCTCCTTCGCGAGCATTACTGCTTCGCAGAAGGAGGTGACTGCCTCCCATGTCCTCTCGCTCCGTACCATGGACCAGGGCCAGACGCGAGAGATCCCCGCCACCGATCGCCTCCACGAGGACACGGCGGTGCTCTGCTCAAGCCGGGCAGACCTCCACCGTATGCTCCATCGTGTCCTTCGGGCGATCCACGCAGTGATGACATCCGGGCGTTTCCTCCCACCTGATACCGAACAGGAACCTCCCGAAGCAGCCGTGTCCGGTGAGGACCTGCGTCAGGCGGAAGGTGAGGACGCTGTGGCGCCTCTCTAGCCGCTGCTCAAAGAGGGGACTTATCGCCGCAATAGTGGCGTGCCCAGCACTGGGTTGCGACAATCGCACTCTCCATGACGCCATGAGATCCCGCCGAAGCTCTGTTCGCTGTGCCGCGATTTCTCACGGCACCAGAGTTAAGCCCCGGCGTTTCGCCTCCTCGCGCCACTCCCAAATGTGCGCGAGGACTTTTGCCTCCAGATCCCATGGCGGCAATCTGGCAAGGAGGCTCGCCGCCTCACTGGGACGTGTTCAACCGGCGGGCTGGCCGCCGCCTCACGCAGCGAACGCGCCCACACCGGTGCCCCGTAAAGGGCCATGGACTGCACGACCCCCGCGTATAGCCTCCGGCAAGAGGCGTTTGGACCCCGTAGATTGGGCACGAGCCGCTTCAAGGTAGCCCCGGCCCGCTTCAGTCTAGGAGCCAAACGTCGGAAATGCTCCACGAAGTGGCCACCGGCTGTCGAGGACGAGTCCTAGGTACTTTATCGTCGACTAGACGCCGATGTGAACCCCTCCTACCGTTATTTGTGAACCCGACGGTGGCGCGTTCCGAGGACCATGAAAACACATGGCCTCGGACTTGTGCAGAGCCACCTCGAGTCCCAACTGCCGGATTCTGGCCACGATTGTCGCAACCCCGAGTGTCGCTAGTTCGGCCGCCGTCTGGTGCGACTACCCCTGCAGGCCTTGGAACCGTTAAGGCCAATTTCGACGCGCATCTACAACACCAAGAAGGCAAAGTGGTCCGACTTCAGCGCACACTTCAAGATCAGCCTGGCGTACAGTGGGGTTATTGAAGTAATGCTAATATTTACAAAGTATTTTAGGTCTGCCATGAATATTTTTTTCGCTGCAAAGTCAAAATTATCCAAGTTGACAACCTACAATTGATAACGCTAGTAGAAAACTAATCAAATATATAGGAATGACATCATCATAACGTTAAGTCACTGATAGAATGAAATGTGATCGATTCTACAACGTTGATCGCTACACCCATAGAAATAGCCAATTTTCAGTTTTGACAAGCGCTAACGAAAAGATGTCGAAGTTTTTGAACGATAGCTAAGCGATCGCCGAGACCCAAGAGTAAACGATAAAAAAATGGCGTCTTTATGATACAGCTGTTTTGAGACCGAGAAGTGTTTTGTTTATTTACCATATTTTTTTACTATATTTACCATTTAGTATATAAAATGCATACTTTAAATATGTTGTGGTGCGCTCATAATGAAGAAGTGTGGCTTAGGCGCCAAAAAAAGAGACATAAATCGTCAGTGCATGGAGACAATACGCGAAATGCTGGACACTTTATTTGTGCAGCAATATCGACAAAACAAAACGACTTTCCAAGCCCTTTGTCCGTTTTTTTTTATTTATTTTTTATTTATCATTTATACAAAAGAACACAGGATTACATATTAAATAGCAACCAAAAACCACTTAGGTTTAAACTTGTGCTATCATGAGTCTATCTCAACTTCTAACTATAGGTACAATGAAGCATTTTATTTACGCGTTATTGTCGATACAGATAATATTATATTTAGTTCCTTAAATAGTTACAATCATCCCTATATAATACTTAAAAAATATTGCTTAAGTTTACATTTGATATTTTTATGTGTGATACATTTGTTTATTTCTGAGGGTAGACTATTAATAAGTATCAGTATAATATAACCGGTAGTTCGCTCGCCATACGTATTGTTGACGCACTGTGTACGAAGCCTATTCTCAGAAACTGCCCGAGTGCTTACAGGATCTTCGATTTTGTTTCTTAAAGATTCATTTCAGATTCATTTTGTTTTTTTCAGATACCAACGAGATTCAGCTAAAAGTTAAAGTATACGAGTATAGTATTAGCAATTTTTTTATTAGGTACTTAGCTATAATTTCATTTCCTCAACGTTTTTGTTTTTTTAGGAGTTTTATCAGCGAATTGTTGGGGTCACTCAGCATCTTGCCCAACGCACAGCTAGTCTGTGCATCAGACAAGTTGTTGATGCTTTGAACCACCCTGCTGTCATGGCAAAATAGATTGTGTTTCCGAACGAACACGACGAGACAGAGCATTTATAAAACAAGAGTGAGTACAGTCAGCTGCAGAGAAATGTCACCCCCTAGCCATGTATTGATACATTGCTAGGGGGTAATATTTCTCTACAGCTGTCCGTACATATTAAAAATTCATTCTGCTCGTCGCAGTCGTTGAGTGCGGACGTGTGTTCGATCCGATCTCCTTACTAGTGCCTGATTGGTGGACAAGTGTAATTTCAATTCTCTGTCTGTCCTTAAGTGTTTATATGGACTGCTAACGCCTTTTGGGTGTGTCAAGAAAGAGACATAGTGAATATTGTTTACCCGTCTTCAAATTTCGCTCGGCCGTTTTTGGTGATTGGCGGGATTCGAACTGCCGGGCGCGTGAGTTTGGTACTTTGGAGTTTCGTACCTGTGGCCGCTGAGCCATACCAACATTGAACGCTTACTCATAATTAGCGGACCACAGTATCGGCTACGACGCGCGTGGAGACGAACTTCATCGACTCAGCTAGGTGCTCCGGCTACGATCACAATTACGCCCCGTTGCGCACCATTGCTACGAGGTTACTATCTGCTACGAACTTTATCTATCAGTGCTACACCTACAAGTCTTTGTTTACACAAAAAATAAAAGTATTAAATGGCGCTCGTTCGATGTACTCCGCCGAAAAATACGAGTAGTTCATCTCCTACGATGACGACGGATTAATCGCAGTCAGTCCCGAACATAATTCAGGCAGTAAACGACCCAGAATTCACCAACATAACCGCACGCCATAAGCGCCTGAGGCTAGACGTATCTACGTCTGACCAGCTGGAGGAATCTAAGCTTGAGATCATGGAAATGCTGACGTCATGGAAGCGCGATCACGATAACGCTACAGCGAGAGTAATGGCAGAACAAGCAACCCTCGTCACCTGGTTTCCGATTTTACAGAATTTAAAGTACAGAATCTCCAAATTCAGAAAGCCAATGCGGAAATAGAAAAATCAGTCATCTCCATCAGTCAATTCTACGATGATATAAACGGGCAAATGAAAACACTGCAGAATGAGTGTCGAGAATATAAAAAATACACAGTCCCTGGAAAAAACAATAAGAGACCTACAACATAAGTCGCGATCTTCAACAGTCGAGGTTCGAAATATACACAGCCCCATGAGACAACTATAGATCTCGAAAAAATTATGTCGAACATCGGGAACACCGTTGATCTCCCAATATCATCAACAAATATCCGAGACATATACCGTGTCCCAGGCAACTCGGCCAACAAAGCGATCATTGCGGAGTTTACGAGTGTATAAGTCAAGTCAGAATTGATTACGAAACGAGTATTTTATCATACGAGGATTCAATAATAAACAGCCAAATAAAGATAATAAACTGAATACACATCTAATAGGACTCCCTGGACAAAAACAACCCGTATATTTGGACGAACATCTGTGTCATTCTGCATAGAAACTATTTTATCTGGCAAGACAATTCTCCAAGCAGCATGACTATACATTTTGTTTGTGTAATAATGGCAACATCTTCCTGCGTAAGCAACTAGGACAGAAGAAAATTATTATTACATCGGTAAATACCCTGCAGGAGCTCCAGAATAAGATATGACTACTGCTCGAGTTGGTAACAGTTCGGTTGGTTTTCTCATGTTGTTTTGAACCAATATCTTGTAATACTCTACTCTCCATTTTTATTTTTGTACTGATTGATATCACTTTCTATTTTGTATCACGTAGAAATATTTCAAACACTATACACACACAAACATATTATGTTCTACCCCCCCATACACTCACACTTTTATATTATACCAGCATCATAACAGACCAGTGCTACGAGACTACCAACAGACACACGAAGAGCGATTAAATAGAATATGGAAAGTGATGCCTTTGTTCCAAAAGAGGTCTGAACATATATATCCATCGACGAAATGATAATACCTTTTTCAGGGTCATGTGGTTTGAAACAATACTGCCCCAACAAACCAAACCCTGTTAGACTGAGTTTTCGTGCCGGCAAATCCAGATGGACTTACACTAGATATGGTTGTTTATCAAGGTGAAAAAACATTCGAAGAATATTTGTCTCAAGGCCATCCACTTGGGGAGTCAGCAATACTAAAACTTACAGAAACGTTGGTACCAGGACATTATTTGTATTTTGACACATATTTTTCAACAGTAGAACTTTTTGACGAACTACTTGTTAGAGGATTCAATAGCACTGGAACAATAATGAACAACAATACCAATAACTTGTGATTTTACCGACAGTAAATATTTCATGAAGAAGCCCATAGGTAGCACAGAAGTGAAATGCAGAGCAGATGGAAAAATTGCCATAACTAAATGGCTAGACAACAAGCTGGTCCTTATGATATCCTCATGTTCAGACACTGTGTGTGATACGTGCAGAAGATGAATAAACGCCTCAAAGAGTATCAAACTGTTAAATGGCTTCAAGTTATACAAAAGTACAACTCTTTTAAGGGGGGCGTGGATCTTGCCGATAGAATGCTTACTGTCTGTCCTGAGAGAAGTCGTACCAAGAAATGGACGATTCGTTTTATTTTCCACATGATTGATATATCAGTACCCAAAGCCTGGACCTTGTACCGTAATCGTCAACTTTCAAGTGGTGTTCAGAGACACAAAGTAGAGCAATTGAGATAATTTAAAATTAACGTGGGCGAAAAGTTCATCACAGAAAACTTACCACGTGCTGAATCTGAAGATATGGACGGTAATCTAGAAGGCGAATTAAGAAATGCGCACAGGAAACGAAGAGTGGAAATTAAGCCCATACCTCCACTGCAGAACCACAAAGCCTTACATTTGCCAGAGTATACCAACGTTCAAATGCGTTGCAGAAAAGAAGATTGTAACATGAAAAGTACAGTCAAATGCAAGAGCAGTGACATTTATTTGTGTCTTTTAAAGAACAGGAATTGCTTTCTAAAGTTTCATGAACAATAATTTCCTGTTTCTTGGTGGTCATACTGGCATGTCATACTAATATGACCAGTGAGAATCGCTTCTATTGGTGGTCATACTTGTCATTGTCCCTCTAAATATAATAGTTTTCTTATCCCCTGTAGATATAGTTTACAGTCAGCTTTAAAAACATCTGCACACTTTAGTAACGTGTCGCTTTAACATCATTAGTGAGTCAACGTACGAAAGTATATATGGAGTGCAACCAAAGGGTGCCGATGTTTATAACGCTGAATATACAGCGGTAGCCTTGCTGTTTTAATAATAATGATTTTGTCCTATTAATGATCTGTTTTTCCCTGTAGTAATCTAATAGTGTCAAGGTGTCACACAGTAAATGAAGTTTATTTTCTTTGTAATTGACATATTTCATTGGCCGTCGTTGTTATTCCAAGTGAGTAATATGGACGAAATGAAATTTATAAATCGCAAAGGTGGAAGGGTATTGCTATTTAATGGCAGACAATTTTATAGGCAACGTTGTTATATAAATGGAGACACTATATGGAACTGTAGTAAAGTCAGAAGTCAAAAGTGTAGAGGATCAGTTATGCTACGAGTAAGTCGATTATTTCCATAATAATTATATTTTGTATTTGAGTGGGTGATAAAATATTATTTGGCCTATTTTTTGCGTTAATGGTTAGGGTGGGTTCTTAATTATATTCAAACAATGGTGCCGATTCTCTTGTACACCGGACTAAACTAACTAAACTATCACTAAAATTCCTTACTTTTGGCTATGAGAATCTTAACGCTATTCTGTAGTAAAAAGTCTCTAAATTTAAATAATATTTTGACACAACTAAATCGAATTTGACAATTGCGACTCCACATGGTACATACTCGTACTTGTTTGCCGCCCGTGATTTTTTTAGAGCCGGACGCGCGCGTTTGGGCAGCCTCGACGTTTTATATGGAATTTTTCACTTTTTGTATGGAAAATTAAAAAAAATATTACCAACGTGTTGAGTGTTTGGGGTATAAGGGTTTTATAAAGGGGGTCGAAATTTTCATTATTTTTGCGATAGGACACACCATTTTCGAGATATAAGCAAAAGAAAAGAATAAAATCCAGTACAGTACTGTTTTTGCACCCGAAGTCGAGATGTTCGTGTGAATTTTAGTTCATGACAACTAATAATAATCCACACCATTTTCAGTGGCGATTAAAAATAGTCAGAATTAGTTGGACAATTAAAATTTTAGGTGAAAAACGTCAAATTCAGAATAGCAAAATTGTCATTTTCACTAAATTAAAATCTCAGTACAATCTTAGTGCTGTCAAACTAAAATATAGTTAAGTTGTGCCACTTAAGTCTATTTCAGAATGGGAAATCATCGTTTGACAGGAGTAAACTAAATTTTAGTGATTTTTAGTCTAGTTTAGACGCATTTGTGACAAGAGAATCGGCACCAATGTCTCGCTCTTTCAGGGTAGTCGGATAATACAGGAAAAATCACACGTATTATTCACTGTTAATTACGCGAGAAATAAAGTAGATGCTTCAGTGCATGAATTAAAAGAAGATCTTCAAAATACCGATACACCTATTCCTCAATTATACAAAGAGACCAAAAAGGAGATGAAAAGTAAAGCACTTAATTTTGTGACACCAATTCCTACACTAAACAATATAAAAACAGCAAGCCGCAAAAGGACTAATTTTAAGACACCATCAGAGGTGGCTATTTCTTCAAATTTGAAGAGGACTTTCTCCTCCCTGATTATTCCAATAATAACTGTCGCATTATATTGTTTTGCTCTACAGAAAATAGAAATAACATTAAACATGTTCAAGAATTTTTCGGAAACGGGACTTTCCAAAGTTGTGCAGGTCAACTTTGGAAAGTCCCGTCTCCGAAAAATTCTTTCGCCCAGTTATACTCTATTCACGGAAATATGGGATCCACGACTGCAAAAACTAAAGTCGTTCCATTTGTGTCATGCTTTAATGTCTGAAAGGAAAGAGCAATCGTACATAGTATTGTTCGAAATGATAAAATCCCAAATCCCTGGGTGGACTCCACAAAAATTTCATATAGATTTTGAAACTGCTTCTTCAAACGCATTGATGAAACTGTTCCCAAACCTAAAACTCAAATTTTGCTATTATCACTTTACCAAAAGTTTATGGAAAAAAGCAAAAACATTTAAATTAAAAGAGATCGAAGGGGTTTGTGTTCTGCCCTAGCACTGCTTCCAGATTCAAATATTGAGGAGGGCTGAATGTATATAAAAACAGGATCTCAGGACCAAAAATTTGCAAATTCATGAAATATATGGATCCTTTCTGGCTCAAGTGTTGTGCTTTTAGATCACAATGGTGTGTGAAATCTGAGAGACACCGTGCTAATAACACGGTAGAGAGTTGGAACTCAAAAATAAATAAAGAATTTAAGAAAAAAGGTCCAATTACTCTATGGAAATAGCTCAATGCACTAGTGAAGTTAGAGCATGAATATGAACTGCAGAGAGATTTAGAAGATATGGAAAGACGATAAGAGTATATCGATGATGACGATTTCATTATGCAAGCACAATTAGAGCTTTTGCATAATGAGATAAGCGTCGGTTTTTTTTAGAAAAGCTTCGTTAAAGTGAAAGCGTCAGGTTAGCTCGCGAAATTCAAATTTTCTTACGTTTTTTTGCAATTTTCAGGCCAGTGCTAGGTTATATGTTGATTTAAGTATTGTTCGCGACTGTAAGACGTATGTAATTACGGAATTTTAATCAGCAATCCAACCCTCCAAGTTCATGCAACCCGATTGAATGACTATTTCAAGAAAAACTCATTCAATCGGGTTACATGAACGGCGACTGCTGCCGACTTGGGGTTCGGTAATATAATATTTTATATCGTTTTTTGTAACCATTGCAATATCCCAGCTCTAAAGGTTCACAAAATGTGTGATAACATTTGGTTTTTAATTTTAAATACGACACGCAATAGTCATATTCAGCTTCAGGAGAATCATCAAGAATCTTTGCAACATAATAGCATTTTATCTTTTTTTTCTCTTACTCAATAAATATAATTACAAAATTATCCGCTTTGGGTTTTCGACACAGTGGTGGAAAGTCTTCAGATAAAATAACTTCACCGTCTTCATTGTCACTGACGAAATTTTCTCGACCAGATGAAGAACCACTTTTGTAAGAAATAAGCAGTACCTTTGTGCTCTTTTATGTTAATATTGTGTCCTGTTAAGTGTTTTGTGTGTACATAAATAAATAAATAAACCACTAGCATAAAAAGTGCCTCCGGAATAAGAATCTTCATCAATGATTGGAGTTTCTTTTTTCTTTGTCTTCTTTTCTTTAAATAAATTACTTTTTACTTTTTTTGCTTTTACTTCAACTTTTTTTTTTCGCGATGCTATTAAATCTTTCTCATGAGTGTCGGTGGCTATCACACTCCGGCCTAAGGGTCTGCTTCTTTTGGTAGTCTTGGGATGCCAGATCATTATAAATTTCTTGTGATGGTAAGTCTTGTAATATTGAAGGAGAGGGGGTCTTACGAGGTGAACGGTTTTCATTAATGTTACATTCTGTATCTGTTTCATCTCTTCCTGGATCGGGTCTATCCTTCACAGTCATTAGTAGAAAATCCTCTTCTGTAAAAACTGATTGGTCGTATGAATAGATTCCACATTTCCTAAATGCGTTAGTGATATTCATTGGAGTCATGCTTTTAAGTAGGCCTCGCCTGTGCATTTTGCTACATGGTAGATAGTGAGAGCCTGCCCGGGGTTCCAGAGTAGCCACGAATCGACGGCAGAATTATAAAATATTTTAAATGGACTATTTAATCCCGCATCTAATGGTTGTAGTCTTGCGGTAGTATGAGGAGGCAGTGTCAACACTGTTACACCAACAGTTCTAGAAATATTCAATGCTTCTAATGACAAATTACTTTCGTGGTTGTCAATAATTAAAAGAGCTGGATTTTCTTTTGAGGCGGAAGTATGTTGTATGAAGTGTTTCATAACATCTACGAAGATGTCTGCATTCATCCATCCAGATGAAGCAGCCGATTTAAAGTTCTTTCTTGGAAAGACCATTGCTGGGGGCAAAGCATGACCGGTGGCGGAAACAATGCAGCAAGTTGTCACTAAAACACCTCTCTCTCCACTAGTAACTTTGGATACGTTACTCCCCTTAAGAGCTAGGACTTTTGCGGGCATTGTACCGTCGTGGTTGAGGTTTCATTCAAATTATAGACGCATGTTCCGTTACGGAAGTTAGGAGAACGTTGCTTATGCCATAGCTTCTCTTAAGTTTTAAAAAAATAATATGAACATTGTTGAATGCCGAGGCTCGTGCCAAGCTGCACGCTTCAGGTTTCTTGAGACTTAAATCCGTGTGTTTTTTTTAATGACCTTAACCACTTCTTTCCAACAATATGTTTCTCTTCCCATGAAGAAGGAACTTTTATGTTGTTAATAAATGCCATTTGGTAAGCTAATCATCGAGTATCTTTAGCAGTAAGCCCATAACATTTTAGCGATCAATCTATGATGAATTATTTTAATTCGTTTTCCTGGTTAGGTGTAAAAATAGCATTTACCTCATAATTCGGTACTAAATTCGTAGCTTCATCGCTCTGAAATTTTTCTACATATCTCCTTACAGTTGGGTAGGGCCAGATTCTTTTGCTGCTTCACGAATGGATTGTCCATTTTTTAACCTCCAATTTTCCTTGGCGCTGTTTTAATTCGCCCCATGCTGAAACAATAGCATCATAATACAATTAAATGTTTCAACTCAATATAAATTATGCATTAAATTCAAAACCTACCCACATAAAGTAGCAATATAGAGGTACACAGTGAACCGGTTCACTCTTCGAACTACGTTCGTGATTCACTGTGTACTACACCCACCATTCAACATTTAAGGTTATGTTAAGAACAAAAGAAAAGAGTTACCGTAGATAATTCAGTTTTATACGATACCCCAATAAACACTATAATAAGTATAATAAATGTCACACAGAAAAACTATACATGACAGACGTAATAACAAATGATAGTACTTACGTTTTATTTTGTTTTGTCGCCGAAAATTATAATGCGGTCCACCACGCGGGCGTTTTTGGCGCTAGCTCGCTTGCGCCTGGGGAACGGGTGGCCGTACAGTATTTCATCCTGAACATGCTAGCTAGACAAAATTATTTATTGATGTTTTATTGTCTTATACGGCTTTCATGTGATGTCTTATTACGTAATTCGTGCAAAACACCCAAATAAAAGATGGTAGGTAGGTAACTAGTGTGACGATTTTTAAGAAAACAAAGATTACCAGTATAAGTTGTGTTTAATTAAGGCAAGTAAAGATAAATACAATAGAAAAAGGGGTTACAACGCATAATATGATTCAATTACTAATATCATAGCTACTTATTGCACAGTGGGACCTTACCTAACTTTATATAGCAAATTACCTTAAAGTACTTACATTTTTTTTTTTTTTTTTTTTGTAATTAAAGTAATTAAATAAATCGATATAATAATAACCAACAACAATACAATAATCTGCTTCCTTATTCTACATCACTACTACTACATGTTTACACTAGAATTTATATCTAAACAACTTTTTTTTTTGGGTGGAAAATCATCAACTGACGTCTCCCGCTCTGGGTGGAGCGGGAGGCCGTGTCAGACTCTTACTGACTAAAACCCACCCGTGTTCCTTCTCTTGCCTTTGCAATGCCAGGGGGCCACGGTATCCCTTTCGGACTTTCCCGCAACCCCGGCAGGCAATGGTCTCATCGGACCCCTTCACTCGCTGACACTCTTTGAGGCGCGCGTGGAACACAACGCGCCGTCGACCCGGGCTTGATCCTTACCGGACGGCGAGCTACCCATTGCTCACCGTCCGCAAGCCCGCGCCTACGGTGGCCGGGAATCCGCGATCGATTCCCGACGCCCGGGGCGTCTCCTCCTGCGGCGGCTAGGGGCGTGAGGGCGCGAAATTTGCCCGCCTCCTCCTTCGCGAGCATTATTGCTTCGCAGAAGGAGGTGACGGCCTCCCATGCCCTCTCGCTCCGTACCATGGCCTGGACCAGGGCCGGACGCGAGAGATCCCCGCCACCGATCGCCTCCACGAGGACACGGCAGTGCATCGGAGTCAAGCCCCGGCGTTTCGCCTCCACGCGCCACTCCCAAATATGCGCGAGGACTTTTGCCTCCAGATTCCATGGCGGCAATCCAGCAAGGAGGCTCGCCGCCTCACCGGAGACCGTGCGGTATCCCCGGACCAGCCGGGTGGCCATGACCCTCTGGGACGCGTTCAGCCGGCGGGCAGGCCGCCGCCTCAACGAACGCGCCCACACCGGTGCCTCGTACAGGGCCATGGACCGCACGATCCCCGCGTATAGCCTCCGGCAGGAGGCGTTTGGACCCCCTAGATTGGGCAGGAGCCGCTTCAAGGCAGCCCCGGCCCGGTCCAGTCTGGGAGCCAAACGTCGGAAGTGCTCCACGAAGTTCCACCGACTGTCGAGGACGAGTCCCAAGTACTTCATCATCGACTCGACGCCGATGTGAACCCCTCCTACCGTTATTTGGGAACCCGACGGTGGCGCGTTCCGAGGACCATGAAAACACATGGCCTCGGACTTGTGCAAGGCCACCTCGAGTCCCAACTGCCGGATTCTGGCCACGATTGTCGCAACCCCGTGTGTCGCTAGTTCAACCGCCGCCTGGTGCGACCTCCCCTGCGCCAGGACCAACGTGTCGTCAGCGTAACAAAGGACGCTGACGCCATTAGGGAGGTCGGCGCGCAGCACCCAGTCGTATCCGATGTCCCACAGATGCGGCCCCAGGACCGATCCCTGTGGGACACCGCACGACATCTCTCGCCTGTTCCACTCTCCCTGGTGACCGGGGTAGATGATGGCCCTGTCCGTCAAATAGGCCTCGACCACACGACAGAGGTAGGTCGGCATCCGGTGATACCGGAGTGCCTCCCTGATGCAACTCCAGGGCAGGGTATTGAAGGCGTTGGCGATGTCTAGAGACACCGCCAAGACGACCCCACCCCGAGCCACGGCATCCCCCCGCCGTGAGGGCTCGCACACGCATGATGGCGTCCACCGTGGAGCGCCCCCTGCGGAAACCAAACTGGCTCTCCGCCAAATCCGGCCCCACCCGCACCAGCCGCCCGACGAGGCGGTCTGCAATTACTCTTTCAAAGAGCTTGCCCACCTCGTCGAGCAGCACGATGGGCCGGTAAGCGGACGGAGAGTCCGCAGGGCGCCCCGGCTTCTTGATGAGGACCAGTTTCCCCGTCTTCCAACGAAGCGGGAACTGGCCCCTCTCCAAGCATGCGCTTAGGAGCCCCCTTAGTCGAGGCCCGAGAGCCTCTGAGGCCAGGACCCAGGCTTTCCCAGGTAAGCCGTCGGGTCCTGGGGCGGTATTTCTGGCATTCAGCCTACGTATCGCCACCCTCATCTCTACCTCGGTCACCTCCGGAGCATCGTCGTCGTCGTTGGCGGTTTGGTCCGCATCGGGCACCGCAGTAGGCGGAGCCATGGGCGGGGAGGCATGTTCCCCTCTCGAAGGGAACAGAGCGCTCACCACGTCCCCCACAAGCTGCGGCCGGAGACTCTGCGTCAGCGGGGGAGCCCATGGGCGGAGTTTCTCCCGCACTATTTTATATGGGCGTCCCCACGGGTCTCTGTTCAGAGTCTCCAGCGACTCCTCGCGGGCCAGTGCCCTGGCCCGCAGGATTTCCGCTTGGAAGGCGGTCTTCGCCGCTCTGTACCCCTCGTACAGCTCCGCCTGAAATGGCTTCCGTATCCGGAAGTCGAATACGGAGCCTGCGGTGCCTGGTGTACCGGCGTCGCGCAGCAACGCACGCATTGCGCAGTGTCGTCAGCTGTCGTGACCACCAGTACACCTGGCGCGAAGCACGTCCGGGCTGGACCCGGGGCATTGCCACGTCGCATATCTCGGACATGGCCTCCCGGAACCACTCCGCCTCGTCGTTGATGTCGGCAGGCCTGTCCGGTGATGACACCCAGGCCTGCACGATCGAGGCTTCCAGGAGGAGCTCCCGGTCCAGCTGCTTCAGCGCCCACCGCGGACCACTCGGGGCCTGTCGGACCGGCGCGTTCGAGGTCTGGGTGGAGACGTCAAACCGGATGTACCGGTGATCGGAATACGTCTCCACCCCCTCCATGACGCGCCAGTCAATGACACGCGGCGACAGAGCGGGGCTAGCGAACCAGATGTCCACCACTGATTCACCCCGCATCCGCACACACGTGGGGACAGAACCCCGCTTAAGGACGACCAGGCCTGTCTCCAGCGCCCAGTCCTCCACCATCCTGCCACGTGTGTCCGTATACCGGGAACCCCAAGCCACATTCTTGGCATTGAAGTCCCCGAGGACGAGCACGGGGAGGGAACAGAACCCAACAACGACGACTCTCAACTCCGCAAGGGAGTTGTGGAACTCGGCGAGAGTTCGGTTCGGAGAGAAGTATGCCCCTACCACGACAGTCTCCCCGAACCGTGCTGCAACGCAACCCCGTCCTCTCTTAACAGCCTCGAGGGACGGAGTACCGGCGGCGGCCGACGAAATTAGGGCCACTGAGCCACTCAGGTCCTCCACCCAGTCATCCTAATTGCACATTTTATTTTTGATTGCAATTCCGAATCGAAACCAAGTCCAATTTAAATCGCATGCCATAATTGGAATTACGATAAACATTTTTTACCAATCGACCGAAATTGGATAGGGTTGTTCTTATAAAACGGCTATACCTCTTTAAAATATATGTTTTGTTTCACCTTAAAGGCATGATTAATTTCCAAATTATTGTGCTTTAATTTAATTTTGTTTTAATTATAACTGATGCTCTACTAGTGCTTATAAATGAAAATGTACAATGATTGCCGACAAATTAAAAACCATTTTTTAAAACACTTTCTATCAAAAACTACCATAATTAAAATACGTAACAAAACGTTTTTTTTTCACGGTTTTGGTATCTGTGGCCAATGACAAAATCGTAGAAAAGCAGTGTTGTCAACTTAGTGGGATTTCCACTAAACCTGGGGGTTTGGACACCCCTACTGGCGAAGAAATTGCGGGTTGCTTTTAGTGGCTGTGGTTTTGTCTAGTGGTTAGTTTAATTCAATTTGTAGAAAACAATACAATCAATTGCTAAAACTGACTCGAGAAAATATTAAAATAACAAGATAATGGCATGTTTTATTGTTTGTCTAAAACCTGTGTCAGTGATTTTACGATGTATTTCTTTCAAATGCGGAAACCACTGCAGATTCGAACGCTGTTTTGGCAAAACTGTTCACCATGATGAATATGTTGAAACCAATCAGAGGTTCCGCCCGAGTCGTAATCGCAAAACGACGTCATTTCTAAAAAATATTTCACGGGAAAATACTACCGGGATAAAAAAAATCTGCCGTTATGCCTAAGTTATGTATAGAGCTAACAAACCTCCAAACATCTTCAGTAACTTTTTCATTAATTATTGTAGATTAAGTTGGATGATGTTTAAAAAAATACTTTGACCTGTTGTTTTATTTTCATTCTCAAATTTTCAAATGGACCTCCAAAACAGAGACCGAATGTCGGTAACAGAATTTTTTTTTTTTTTTTTTTGACTAAACTATACTCTATTTGAAATAAGATTACACATTTAAATAAACCGTTTCGTGTTCGGTTGAACATTAAGTGTTTACTGAAGCTACCATTTGTTATGTCATCAACGCAATAGAAGTCAAAATCGGTTGAACGGATTATAAAAAATGTCTCATCTTATTTATTTTTATAGCACTCGGGAAAAAAAAATGGCAACACTGAGAACAACACAAAATTTTAATATAATTTTACAAATTTTAATATTCTTTAAGACACATGGGCCTATGTTAGGAAGTTTTGGAACATTTTTCTTGTGGCTTGTGTAAGTCGGGAGAAATTGAAAATTCTCTCATTAAATCAAGACTGTTTTGCTCAATAGCGAAAAATACTTAAGTCGAGATTATCACTACAAGTAAGTAATCCAATATAAATAGGAATAACGTGAGTCCCTATGTCCGTCAACCTCACATTCTAACTGAAATTTTTAATTGATATTTTTGTACATAAGTACCTACATGCTGAAATAAACTATAGTAACCACTAACCTAACTACAAAACATATTCATAATATTTTCACAGACGGTGCTAGAGCTGAAAATACATGAATGGAACACTACCCAACATGAATCTTCTTAATTTCCTAACAAAGAAGTTGGGTGGCTAGATGGCAAAAATGCTGTGAATGAAAATGTAAGCTTTTTGTCACATAGTTAAGAACAACAAGGCAACTTACTATATACTAAAATTATGAATATATTTCCTTGGCCGAACTATCAACATCATAATGAAATTTTATGTAGGTATACCTAACTAATGTTTACATAATTTAGTATTATAAAATATCTGGACTGCTGGAATCAGCCCTAAATAAAGAAGAAATTATACAAACAGCAGCAATAACTAGGCTAATGGCTTTTGTCCAGCCATGGGCCCAATGAATGCCTACTTTACTTTGCCACGGGCTTTATTTATAAACGCTACTTAAAGTTAAATGACGTTCAAACGTCCAAAATGTATGGTTAAACAGTTGCTAATCATTACTTAACTTTAAGTAACGTTTATAAATAAACCCCATAATGTTTAAGTAATTTATTTGAGCAGAAAATAATATGATTTTGTTTTAAAACTGTAGAGTTCCTGGGGAGTTTCATCTACGAAGACATGAAGGCAGCATGAATGAAGGCACCTGCTGCGTTGCTCGCTGTTTTGGTACTTAGAAACTGAAGATTGTTCTTGAAATATAATTGTTTTTATAGAAAACTGTTGAGTCTTGTATGACAGTAATATAAATGTATGTTCCTATTTTGTTAATTGATAACAGTGTAAACTACAAATAAAAATAACTTATTATGAAATATTTAAGATTTGTTTTTTATTAACAACAATTAATTATGTCTCGTTGGTCTAGGGCTCGCAAGGAGCTACTGCTGAGTATGAGGGCCTGCGTGCGATGCCCGGGTTGGGCATTGTGTTATTGGGTTTTTCCACCTAGAATTTCTCAGTAGTGCCCGGTTGATGACAATAGGCTCGTCCCCTATTACATGGGACTTAAACATAACTGGTGATGTGTGTGTACAGGTACACCTCTGCCCAACCCTTCGGAGAAACAAGGTGTGTGATATTATGTATGTATTTTCATTAGGTTCAGTAAATAGAGCGAAATAAATTATGGTAAACAAAGCAATAGCTACAACAAAAACTGACAATAGCCTTTATTCACATTTATGAAATATTAACACATGGGGCAAAAAGAAATTGGAAAATATATTGTAAGGATTAGTGAAATTTAATGTATTCCTGTGGAATTCATCATGGTTTATGTATGTACTGCTTGCTAATTCTTGCTGTAAGCGCATGAGAGTTTATACTTTTCCTTAATAATGAAGTTGAGCCTGACACCTGAAAAAAATAATTAAGTAAATCTTCTATATTATGTATATTCCATGATCCATTACATCCATCCACAAAATAAATTCTAATTGGCCTCTCCCTTAAACACTTCAATGCACAATGGTGCCGATTCTCTTGTACACCGGACTAAACTAACTAAACTATCACTAAAATTCCTTACTTTTCGCTATGAGAATCTTAACGCTATTCTGTAGTAAAAAGTCTCTAAATTAAAAAATATATTTTGACACAACTAAATCGAATTTGACAATTGCGACTCCACGTGGTACATACTTTTTAGAGCCGGAGGCGCGCAGTGGGGGCAGCCTCGACGTGTTTTTTATTGAATTTTTCACTTTTTGTATGGAAAATAAAAAAAAATATTACCTACGTGTTGAGTATTATGGGTATGGGGATTTCATAGGGGGTCGAAAATTTCATTATTTTTGCGATAGGACACACCATTTTCGAGATATAAGCAAAAGAAAAGAAAAAAATCCAGTACAGTACTGTTTTTGCACCCGAAGTCGAGATGTTCGTGTGAATTTTAGTTCATAACAACTAATAATATTCCACACCATTTTCAGTGGCGATTAAAAATTGTCAGAATTAGTTAGAAAATTAAAATTTTAGGTGAAAAACGTCAAATTCAGAATAGCAAAATTGTCATTTTCACTAAATTAAAATCTCAGTACAATCTTAGTGCTGTCAAACTAAAATATAGTTAAGTTGTGCCACTTTAGTCTATTTCAGAATGGGAAATCATCGTTTGACAGGAGTAAACTAAATTTTGGTGATTTTTAGTCTAGTTTAGACGCATTTGTGACAAGAGAATCGGCACCAATATTTATCTAGTCTAAACTAAAGAACAGCAATATTCTGCTTTATACAACAATTAGGTTCAATGACTATTTAAATGTATGAAAGTTTATGTTTGATGGTGCATTTCGTATTCACCAACATAACACGTATGTATGTTTAAATAAATAAAACATTGTGCTTAACACACATTCAATGTTCAACACTTAGAAATAAAATAATATTGTTATTACTTATGTACCTTAGATGGTGGTGTGGTATGTTCATTGATGTCCTTACATAATCCACTGTCTTCTATGCTCAGTACAGTAGATACAGTACGAGGTACGAATTTGTCTTTCAATAAAATACCTCGTTTCTGAAATATCATAATATATATCTTTAGTAGGTTGTAACAGAAGAGAACTTTGTCAGTGGGTCGTCTTATGGGCGGATAACTTTCACAATATTAATTTATCGATCGCTTCGATATTTAACATATCACTATTATTGATTTATCATTGAGGTTTTACACAAAAACACATTCACAATTTATTAAAACGATGTTCACTTACATAATTTCGTAATAATTAAGGAGATTATACGAGTAAATCCCAAAAATATTACTAAGAAAATCAAATGCGAGGAGTACATTGCCTTCTATTAGATCTGACAGAAGAAACAAATTACTCGTTGATTTTAAACAAACTGAGCGCTGTCAAAATGGTTACGTAATTCGAAATATAGCCTTTTTAGACGCGTATCGTTCACTCTTTAGCGTCTCATTCAGACTGCAGTTGCTATCAAAAATTTTAGAGTTACGTAATACGAAAGTCGTAAATGATATCAATTGCACTCAATTTTTTATTGAAAATGTGTTGCGTAATTAGATAGCAGATGTGATTATTAACATATTAAGTAAATCTCTATTCGTGGCAATACGTGAAACTTTTCGTGTATTGTGTTCTCGGAACTTCCACAAACTTAATTGCGAGCTTCTTGAGCTTCCTCAGAAAGCTGCCCAATAGGTAGAAGAGCCGATTGCACAATATCGACACTGCACAAGAAGTTTTTGCACCGGAACTGGAATATAATACCACGAATAGAGACTAAGGTATAATTTTTTTGTGTCCTGCGTTAAATATTAAATGTTAACGCAGGACACAAAAAAATGGTTTAAGAATGGTTCCAAAGTTCTTAATTAGGGTCACATCTAAACCTGTAATATCTGAAGCTAGTTCAGGATTCCCAAAAACCGACGAGCATTATTTCCATCATTAGTATTTCCGAATCCAGGTTTTGGTTTATCTACTATCAAACCCATTTCCAACTTAAACCTATCTTGGATACGAGCCGAACGCTGCTTCACATTTGCTTTGTCATTTTCATCTCGAATTTGCAATTTTTTACTTCGAGACGATAGTTTATGTGAAGCAAACATTCGAAGGACCGTATCCAAGCGTGAAGTGGAGATATACCAAAACCCAGATTGTTCTTATTTACTACAAATTCCTTAAACTCATCATTCATACATTTAGAAGTAGCCCCACAAATGTAGCACTTTTGAGCGGAGGAAGTTTCAGTCATAGAATTGCACACTTTACCGTCAATCATCGTGAATAGCAATTCATGTTTCACAGATACCTCATTACCATTTACACTACTGATTGTTGGTACCTATTGGTTTATTTCCTCCAAAACTTTGTTGGTTTCCGTTACAGTAAAGTCTGTTGTTTCTTTAGAGAAAATAAACTTAATTGGCCTACAATACATAGTAGAAGATGGTCGAGGATTCTGTCAAACAATGTTACCACTATTGTCACGTAATTGAAGCGGCACAAATGAGAATATTGCTTATAAGGGAGAATAATGAGCCAGTAGGCAAAGATCTGAATACCTCAAGCTGTGCAGAAATTAGACGTTCGACTGTTTTGTTTAACGCGGCTTGAAGTTTAATTTCTGCACGAGTTTCGGTTACGAAAATATGTTCCGCAGGAAGATAACAGTCTAATTTTGAGAGGGTGCTAAATTCTGCTGATTTCCGACTAGAAATTGCTGCGATTTTAGTCAAATATAAAAGGGTGAACCGGCTGAAACGCACTAGCGACGTAGAAGCACTCATCCAGGACAAATAGAAGAAAGGGCCTTGTCCGGCATATCCCGCCTAAAGACGTCAGATTGGATCAGTTAGGGCGCTGGCCTCTTTGGACTGACAAATGGCTTAGGTGCAAATATCCAGGTTGTACTGGAACAGCCCAAACAGAATGTGAAAAGTGCGTGGAGTATCCTGTCCCTTCAATGACGGGAACTGTCTTGATTCCGCTACCGGATACCCATGAAGCTTACCACGTAATATACTCTGGACCAGCAAAAATAATTTTAACGGCACATGTCTCCAGCAATGGCTAGACTGAAGAAGCGAACACTATGTTCAGTGTTAAACAACCAGATCAAAATTTCACTTTGATGACTACTGGAAAAATAAATGTTTGACAGTTCAACATGTATCAAACTGAACATCCAAAATATGTAATCTCTGAAGTTAAAAATGGGAACTTCTTTTTTAGAAAGAATCCCATACCCGCGACCGATTTAGATCTCTTTCTATATGTAAATGCTAAAATACTGCATGTCACAAATCGTCGTTCATATTGCAATTTGTTCAATGTCAAAAAGGAGAATGCCAAGTTGTCCTTCAAGACTCGGCCAGAACCGACAAAGATGAACTATATATAATTAAAAAGGAAAATAATTATAGAATTTGATAGTATATTTAGTTTTATATATGAAGTACACCTAAAAAAGTTATAGTTCTTTAAAGTTGTCAACTTACTAGTTCTAATTTTAACGATAACCTTGTGGTTATCGTTAAAATTAGAACTAGTAAGTTATTATTATTAGTCATTATTTAAATAATAATTTAATAGTTTATTTCTATAAACTATTAAATTATTATTTAAATAACCCTTAAATTGGCAAATGAATTTATTTCTAAAATGTAATGTTTTTTTGTTATTTCCTGGTTTATTACGATCCCAGAAGACTGAAAAAAATTGTGAAAAAAATCTACGTTTTACAGTTTTCGCGAAAATCTGTGTACTCCGGGGAGTACATTACCAACTATAGTGTATAGTATGTCTTCTTATGTTTGTACTAGGTGGAGCACGGTGCCAAGATATCAATAAAATACATTTTATTAATAATAATTCGTATTGAACAATATTTATTGGGTGTGAAATTGCCGGAAGCAATTTCTTTTGTTAGTTTCTCCTACTACAAAACACAAATGCATATTGCACTTTACGTAAAAAACTTTGGTTCTTCCCTCTTTGCAAAACCTGCAGCGTGATTGCTTATTTGCCGATTCTGGAAAATGTCCGACAGCATCGTACCTGACACTGTCCACCGGCCGTTCAGCTGTAGGTTTCTGAATTGTTCTCCCCTTAATCTTCTCCATACTTCCACTTGACTTGGTTATTTTTCCAGCCCGACAGAGTCCTTCAAATAAATCAAGCCTAAATTCTTTTAGAGACTTTTTAAGTCTCCCATCTCGCCTGTAAAGAAGCCAGCCGTTGTTTATGCATATATCCAACAATTGCGAAAATATGCCCAAATACCAGCGTCGGCTCTTGAACGGGGTCCGATACAGAGATATAAGCATATCTGCCAATTCTACGCTCCCCATATGCTTATTGTACTGCTTCACAAGTTGAGGGCAGTCAACATCGACCTTGCGTTTGTTTTCCTTCGAGTATCTCCTTATCTTTTCAATAGGATGAGAATCCACATAGGAACTTATAAGCGTTACCACCTTGTTATCGTTCCATTTCACGACAGCTAACTTGTTGCTATTGCACACAACTTGGGCACTGTATCCTCTTCTTTTCTTTTTTATTTCTTTTTCAGAAGGTAACAGATCTTGACAACCCCTGAGCCGGTTTGTCCTTATTGTTCCCAGGCTAAATATTCCATATTCTTCTCGCAACAAGTAAATAAGCTCTGGAGAAGTAAAGAAGTTGTCCGGTATATGGTGGACGGCTTCTTTTTTATTGTTTTGCATAATGCTATTACCACCATGCCACCAACCCCAAGTGAAGCTTCTTTGGCTGTAAAAGTGTGTTCACGAAATGAAAACCATACATGATGAAATCATATATAATGCCTGAAACCCCGGCGCGGACAAAGTTTTTGAAACCCCATTTTTTCGGCTTGTTCTTTATGTACTGCCTCCTTTTCCCAGCTTTCGTGCCTTTATATGGGATCATCATCTCATCAATTGAGTACTGCCGTTCTTCCTCTATCTTCAAGCAATTTTGCCTGATCTTCTCCATAACAGGGAGTATTTTGTAATAGCGATCTGAGTTCTCTGTGCTATTATCCACAAAGTGAATGTTGCGGCGTATTTGTTGGTAACGTTTTAGGGGCATTTCATCAGCTATTAGAGGATATCGGGTTTTTCTTGACCAGTAATCAGTATATGCTGGCATGTGAACCACACCCATTAACATTTCAATAGCAAGAAAACTTTCTAACTTTTCATTTGTCAACTGTATAGATTTGCCATGTTGTTGAACCGAATATAAGTTTGTGTTGTGAACGATATCTGAAATGATGTCCGGTGAAAAAAAACAGCAAAAGTATTCCAATACCGTTTCGTTTTGTGTTTTATGAAGCTCGTGTATTCCTTCATCCACGTAGCCCCTATGGCGTAAATAAGTTTTTTTCCAGCTGTAGATCAATGAAAATTTAGTTTTCTTAACTTTTTTTACAACTACTGAAGGTTTCTTGCGTTTAGATCTAGTGATTGGCAAAGGCGAAGCTTTTGACATGCTAGGAACTGGTGACTGCAGAAGTTCTACAGATGGAGTGGGTAATGATTGAATTGAATTCAATGTTGGTATGGCATTGTAATTATTAGTTGATGGAGACGGAAAAATCTCTTGAAGCGTTGGTGTTAGTGGTACATCATCAATGTTACAGTCAAATACGTTATCAGAGTCGTTGTGGTCGTCTTCCAGAATGTTCAGTCTTTCAAATGAGGAGTCTAATGAAGGTGGGTCCGAGCTGAGCTTAGGTGAAGATGGTGGAAGGAAGGATTCGTCATCCGAACTAGAACTGTCATCGGAACATGCATTTTCTTTCGGGATCAATGCTAAAATCTTATGCGATCTTGTCAGGTTCAAGCACTGTAGAAACAGAAAAAAAAAAATGCTGTACGACATACAATCCACACCCCCACCAATGCTATTTTATATTAAAACAAACAAAAAAAGCCAGTTTGCATTTCTTTGTGTAGTTGGCGATGTACTTCGTGTATACCGAAGTCTATTTTGTGTTCTTTACTACGTACTTGGCAACGGTATTCACGGAGTACACACAAAGTTTCGAACTTATAAAATTGCAATTACGTAATTTACACATAAAATTACGAACGATTCATATTATTTATAACGTCACTATGCAATGTTAAGCCTAATAACCACAAGTCTCACCCAAAAAAGTATAGAAAAACTTAAAAAGCTTACCCGTGACGCAGATACACCAGACCTCTTCGAAGACATTTTGAATTTGACGGATAATTTTTGATGTTATCACATCCTAACATTTTTCTACCAAAATATACAATTATTGCAAGCTAAAAATAATAATAAATGGTATTTTTTTTTAGATTCATACTACAATCTATTTTTGCAAAGTTAATGTCTTTGCTGGAGTACACTGCCAATTTAAGGGATAATGATTTTTGGCACATATTATCCTCGCATAATATATTTTTTCATAGTAAATATACATAAATTATAACATACTTACATTATTTTAGAATGTAGGTATGGAAAAAAATCACATGGATACTTTTTAACAATTTATTATTCATCAGAATCTCTTCAGTCTCAGTTTATAACGAGCATCGTCGCATTCGAAAGGCATTTACACCACAATTAATGCAGCGAATCATGGATAGTAGACTAAAGGTCCGTCCGTGTGAGAAAAGCCAGGTCAACAAGGAGGCAGGTTCAGATGTTCGGTTGGGCGAGCCGGGTCAGCGAGTAATACAGGTTCAGGTTCAGTTTCAACAGCCAAGGTAGTCGTAAGTGGTAGAAAAATCGGAGTCCAGAAACACAGCAATATACAACACAAAACTCAAAAAGACGTAATCACTTCGACGCTCGTGATAAAACGCGCAGGAGTAGTAGTAAAACTTTTTGACAATCATCAATGACAACTACAAAAACAAGATCAAGTGTTGCCAGCACTATAATAATTAATATTCTAAATTGTATCGAAAATCGAATTAACTTATTTTAAATTGTTATAAAATATATTCAAAATATAACTAAATACTATTTATTATATTAAGAATTACGAGTTACGACACGTAGTTTCATAATGATATTAATGCAATCGATTTGGAAGTGTAATTTCGTATCGATATTATTTTATTTTGGTATTGGCAACATTTCTAATTGAAATTGCAGATAGGAAACGTGTTGAAAAATTGAATAACTATTTAAAATGACTTTTAAACGGTGTACTTCTACAGATTTTATTTATACTCTATAATTCTTACTTTTTTATACTATAAATTATCATAAATATTAAAAGTATGTCGGACGCTACATGATTCGAGCCGATTCTTGTCATTGTCCTTTCAATTTTTTATTTATTTATAAGGTATGCTTTAATTTTAATTTTGAACGCGACCAAAAATGGTTCAATGTCATCTACCAATAGGAAAGCGGCGTTTGAAACTTGCAATATGTCACGTGATCGACTCGGCAGTAAATCGTATACGGCAAATTGTTCTATGTCAAAGTTTGAGCGGCAACGGACTTCTGCTCTGAGAAAAAACAAGCGAAAATTATTAATTAAGTTATAAATTGTGCTCTGTTTCTGAGGTAAGTTGATAATTATCATAAATTACGTATCATTGTGTCCTGGTTTTAGTTGGTTCTGGTTTTGATTACACTTATCAGAAATCTTAACCTAACTTTTAACAAAAAGCCCCGTGAGTCCGTATTGTGACTGCTTTTTTTTTTGCTGTTAAACGCTTAAGACCTGTGGTGATGCGAATCTGTTAACAGATAACGTTTATTCATAAAAAAAAATATTTGTTTATTTTGACCTTTTTTGTAAATAATGCCAATAAAACAATAAGACCTGTTGCAATACGTAGTTACAAACGCATGTCGCGTTTGTAACTACGTATTGCAACATAGGTCTTTTGAATTTTGCTTTGGTTTTTTGTATGCATGGCTAGGTGGTTGACTGTTGCAGATAAATAACACAAGAAGAAGGCGGTTAAGACAGTTAGCTATAAGTTCCTCTCAACATCCTCGCCAGCAGCGACTGAACGAAGCTACTGGCCAGTTGTTACAGATGAATAACACAAGAGGACGGCGGTTAACACAGTTAGCTACAAATTCCTCTCAACATCCTCGCCAGCAGCAACTGAACGAAGCTACTGGCCAGTTGTATGAAGATGAAATTCTGCAGCAGTGTGCCACGTCTAGTGAAGAGGTCTTGTTCGAAGAAGGGTCGTCTTCTGACTCAGACTACCAGTGACGTGCCAGAAGAAAGTAGTGTTGGCTTTCTTTCTAATGCATTAGAAGAAAGTACGAGCTCCCAACGAAGAGGTCCTTGACGAGGAGACAGGAGTGCTTACTCGTAAGGATACTCACAAAAGGAAACGCAGTCGTAAGGGGTTAAGCAGATCAAACAAAATGGAAGAGATCAAGAAACTCTAAGGCTAGGTTACAAGGTAAACAGTATGAAGGTTTTGGGAAGGATAGGAATGGAAAATACAAACAAACACTGTTAAGACCAGCTAAAGGCTTACAGGAAAGATGTGTGGGTAAACCGAAGTGAAACATGGAGGACCAAAACAAAGGTTTGAATGTGAAATGTTAACCGAAGAAGACCGAAAACTGATTTTTGACTCTTATCGGGCACTGAATTCTTGGGAAGCTCGTAAAGTATACGTCCGAAGTTCTGACGATACATTTTTGTGTATCGTCAGAAAAGGCGGTCACAAGTATGTGGTATTGCCTTTATGTGGTTTCCATACTGTATAATAAATTATACTATTGCTAAAAACAGAGCAACAACAAGTGCAAGGCACTGCACCAACCACCAGCTAACACCAAAACAGCAGTCACAAACATGGTACTCAGCACATAATTAAACACAACAAAACCTGAGTACTCGAAGCAAGGTTAACCCGGTGTTCCCAAAAATATTAAAAGACAATGACACATTAAACCATAAAAAGGAAGAAAAAAATATACAGAAAACAAAATGACACTCAACAGCAGCTAAATGAAGCGCATCTTGTAATGAAACGTTATTATTATCTGTGTGATACTTTGAGCGAGCACTGACGCAAACACAATGCGGCAAACGCAATTTCAGAACGTTTACTTGGAATGTCAACGTCAAATTAACATTACTAACGTCAAGTTGACAAGCCGACATTCACTCACATATTGACAACAAAAAACAATGAAAACAAGGTAGAAAAATATAATAATAACTGTTGACGGTATCGAAATACCAATACCGCAATAACAGAAATTAGTAAACAGTTGAAAACTAATAGACTGGACAACTACAGAAAAACAATACGAATTTACGTAAAGATTACGAATTTAGGAAATACAACAACAATACATCAAAGTAAACATTCACCTATAATTTACATCTATCGTCTATATCATTCTATCTTACCAGGTAGAGTTCACCTTGAAGGAAAAGAAGATGACGAAACCTGTTATACATCTTGCGATTCATCTGAAAATAAAGGAGCTTCAAAGAAATCAAAAAATTATGTATCATCCGGGATTATACAAAAATATAATCAAGCTTCAACTTCTTAATAAAAAGAACGAAAGTCAATCTTCGTATAATAATTCTGAAACTAGCCTTGCGAGCAACCACGAACGTGCTGCGTCTTGTTCTAGTACCACAGGAGAACCATCTAAAACTAAAATAAATTCATTTAGCGACAAATGGTTAACCATTACGGAATTTAACACTGGACTTCTCTACGCAGTGGACACTTAGTTGTCATATACTTAAATAGTTTCCCGTTTTTAATTAAATAGTTAGGAAACGAGGTTGGAGAAGACTGGCAACCATTATAGATATTACACATCTAACTTCAAAAAATCATTTGTGTTGGAAAATACAGATCCTGACGAAATTATATCAGCCGTAAACATGCTACGAACAAATGCGGCTACCGGTTGGGATGGTATCTCCACCTTGTTCTTAAAACGTTACGCCATATCCCTCGCACCTATACTATGCCACATTTTCAACCTTTGCTTTGACTTAGCCATTTTTCCTACTTCATTCAAAAAGGCAGCCATTCATCCCATTCTCAAGGGCGGCGATGGGTGCCTAGTAAATAACTACCGCCCCATAGCGGTACTTAGTACTTTATCAAAAATACTCGAACGTTTAATGAATAAAAGACTCATTCACTATCTTGAGCATTATAATATTTTGTCACCACAACAATTTGGCTTTCGTAAAAAGAAATCCACAAATGACGCAATACACCTATTGATTGATCACATAGTGAAGAATTTAGACAATAATAAAAAGGTATTGACCATATTCTTAGACCTCACAAAAGCCTTTGATACTGTGCCCATTTCGACCCTTTTACTCAAGCTACAATGTATAGGTGTAAGGGGCCCACCACTTAATTTATTTAAAAGTTACCTAACAAACCGTTCACAATTTGTGACTATGGACAATTACCGTAGCGATACAGTTGCTATCGAATACGGTGTGCCACAGGGAAGTATTTTGGGGCCCACTTTGTTCCTTGTATTCATTAACGACCTCTGCAACCTAGATATACCAAATGCCCAAATAGTTTCTTATGCAGATGATACTGCAATAACTTTCACCGCTAACTCATGGTTGGAACTACAGTCAATTGCACAAAAAGGATTTAACTCCACACTAAGATGGCTTTACACACATACTTTGACCCTGAATACCACAAAAACTAATTTTATTACCTTCTCAATAAATACAAATTCCCAACCAAATCCCGCTTTGTCCCTAAAAGCTCACTCGTGTAACTGTATGTCGCGGCAGGCCTGTCAGTGCCCATCACTTACTCCAGTAGATCAATTAAAATATCTTGGCATCTTCATTGACCAAAACTTAAATTTCAAATCACATATTAATACTCTATCCGGCCGCGTACGGAAACTTATTTACATTTTTAAAATATTGCGACATGTAGCACACGCTTCAGTTATCCGGAAAGTATACTTCGCTCTTTGCCAATCACTAGTCACCTACTGTATTTCCTGCTGGGGCGGAGCTGCAAAGACAGTGATGAAGCCTATAGAGATCGCTCACAGAGCTATCCTTAAAGTTGCCACCTTTCGCCCGATCTTATTTCCAACGACCGAACTTTATAAATCCTGGAACGTTTTAAATGTTCGACAACAGTATATTTTACATATAGTTTTACTCCAACATTCCAGAACACCATATAGACATATCTCTAAACGTCGGAAAGACTTAATCTGCACAATTCCACCCCCACGTACCTCCTTCGTAAAACGATTCTCTTTATATGTTGCTCCATCTCTCTATAATAAAATTAATGCAAAATGCCCAATCTATAAACTTCCATTCTACAACTGTAAAAAAACTGTACGGACACTCCTTTTGGACCTCAATTATGATGACACTGAATTATTCCTCACAAAGTAATCATGTTAACACACACAAATACACACGCACACACTCACATGCACACTTCACACAACGCACCTGCACCGACACATACATATACCCACACGCTTTAGATATGTCTTGTATACACACAAATACACACGCACACACTCACATGCACACTTCACACAACGCACCTGCACCGACACATACATATACCCACACGCTTTAGATATGTCTTGTACACACACAAATACACACGCACACACTCACATGCACACTTCACACAACGCACCTGCACCGACACATACATATACCCACACGCTTTAGATATGTCTTGTATTAATAATAATTAAATATCATATAATTTTAAATTTGATTTTCATATTGTTTTTGATTTTGATGTTAATTTTAATTTTGTTTATAATTTTGGTTTGTTTTTAACTTGGTTTTTGATTTTATTATGAATTCGGTTTTAATTTTGATATTGATTTTGAATTTGAATGCTTTTGTGATTTTAATTATGGTTGAATTTATTGTCTTTTATATTAATATAATCGTCAAACAGACTATATTAATATAATAATCCGCCAATTAGGGGACCGGCACTGTCTCTCCTTAACACAGGCTAAATTCTAGCCTATTTAGGAGAACAGTACTTCATCCGTCTTTATTGTAAAGTTGAAAATGCAATAAATTTACTTAAATATATTGAGGTACCACGCGTCAGTAGTTTGCGTATTAACAGGGAGACCATCGGCGACAATGGCGGTAACAGGTACAGAACGTGATAGCAAATCTGGAACTACGTTTTCGGAACCACGGCGGTGTCTGATTTCAAAATTATACGCAGATAGCGGAAAACAATTTGTTAGCGCAACTCTCAAACGCATGATTACCAAATATAAAATTCCCAATTTACATTTTACTCCAAAGTATTCACCTCACATCAACACAGTTGAACGTTATAATAAAACTGTTATGACAGCAATTTCAACGTTTATTGCTGACGATCAACGTAACTGGGATTTACTGGTACCAAAGATTCAGTTTGCTGTAAATAGTTCAGTAAACGAAACAACAGGCTATACTCCGTCATTTCTTGTATACGGCCGTGAACTGGTTACTTGTGGTTCACAGTACATCAACTCAGTAAACAATGAAGATCTTGTTTTTGTACCTCGCGATTCATATGCAGAAAACCTAGGCCATTTATCTTCCGTCTTTAACAAGGTGCAAGCAGCGTTTCTCCAAGCTCATGCAAGGAACTGCCAGTCTTACAATTTACGTAGGAAACCAGCAGAGTTTAATATAGGTGATGTTGTATGGAAGCGAACTTTCTATCAAAGTGACAAAGATAAGTATTTTACAAGGAAATTGGCTCCTAAATTTATAAAATGTCAAGTTATTGGAAAAAAATCACCATTAGTATACGAATTGGCTGATACGTCTGGAAAATCTATCGGGCAATGGCATATTAAAGATATCAAATTAATTAATTACAAATACTAAAAGCATAAACTAAATACATAACAAATTGCTCAGTACATATCGATGATTACAACTACCTATTACATTCCAACTGTAGTTTCAGTTACGTGAATCTAACACTTTCAACAAAATAATACATACAAACTAATTGAATGAATTAACAGCCCTAGCGTACATATTACTAAAACCTACATGTCACTAAATTCTAAATGCTATATTATTATTTATTTAAAATTAAAAGTATATAATAATACAAAGAGTAACTATAGGATGATGGTAAATTAAATTTATACTATCGGTCCTACAACCATAGTAAGAAAGCGATCATGGTTCTACCCCATTGATTTCTTTTTCCTATACCAATGGCTCTATACCATAGGTATAATATAGACTTCTTACTTATATATCTTATTATCAATATGGGGTTAGTAATATGAAGACTGCTTTTTACTTTCAGTATTAATTTTTTTTAAGCATTTGGTTCTCAGGAGTGTTTTGTGTAGTATTTAAAATAAGACACTCTGAATGTCAGTATGCGGTAACATATGAGTTAGGGTGTTACTGCCGATCGAATGATGAATGAAAGAAGAATGATGAATATATGGGATAGGAATGAATTAGTAGCGCTAATCAGATGTCTTCAGAAGCAGTAGAAGCGGATTTTACTCAGGAAAAATCCTACGCTAAAAAGGGGGCTACTGTAACGTTGTACGTTAATTTTATTTATGATTATTATTGAAATATCTTAACACATTTGAATCTTGGTTGGGAGCGGATAAAAACAAATAATACCTAATTACATACTACTAAATATAATAGTTTACGCTTGCAACTGATGTAATTGCTACCTAAACATTCCAATGAGTCTTGAGATGTTGTCGCGAGCTCCGCGCATGTTTGTGTGAGTGTCTTCCCTCTCCATAACGAGTCGCTAACCTTCCGCGCGCTTCCAGAGGTCGTTGGAACAATCTCGACCGGCGGATTGACTTGTCACTACGGAGCAGCACAGTGACCGTGTCTTGTCATAATTTAATTAAAGACTAAAATTGTCACTATTGTTCGCAACGAACAGAAATTAATAATTATTTATCGTCTCCGTCTTTTAAAAATTAAATTCAGTGTAACCCCAAATCGGGGTTCATCCGTACCGGATTTGATATTTATCACCGCCGCTGCGAGGGCATTGGCTGGACTACCCTACGAGCTGCCCTTGGTGCCGTTGGAAGACCGAACTACCTACCTAGCTGCCACCAGTCACCTACGTGTTGGGAACTACCAGGATAGTGGTTATCTTAAGGCGGGCTAGAATTTAACACGCGCTCGATATTGAGAACTCACGCTCTTTATACAATATACAACCTGTACTTTCTGTTGTGTTTTATTTAATTTACCTGCCCTAGCAGGGACGTTACATGACAACCGACTACAAAAAGGGTATTGAGGTGACCAAATGCAAATACTGCCAGGTAATTTTACACAATCACAAACCTCACTTGTACGGGCATGCTGAGACTGAAAAACATAAAAAAACATCTCGCTGCTATTCGACAGACTGTGCCGATTAGAGAAGCATTGCAATTTTCAGAGGAAGATTTAGCATCTCTTTTGGCAATAAATGACGTACCATTTCTATTGTGTGACAGGCTTGTACCCCCTCTCATAGCAAATATCTGTCCAGACTCAAAGCTTGCTCAAAAAATGTCGATGGGTACAAGAAAGGCCACTGCTGTTGTCAATCAAATCCTATGATCCCATTTTATGAAAAATACAGCGGAATACCTAAAAGCGCCGCCCGGATTTTTTTTTCGTTATAATGGTTGAAACAACAAACAAAGGTAAGCAATGTGCCATAAAAGCAATATATATGAACACACAATTAAAAGTGTCTTGTTCGATATGGTCGAGATGCCATCTGGGCGGATGATCTATTTCAGGGGCTTTTATATAACTTAAAGCAAAAGGACATACCTAATAATGTTATGCTAGGGCAACATAACTCGTTTTTTTTCAAAATTAAGATAAGTTCTCCCTCACATTGTCTGCATAAAATGTAGCTGCCACATGATCCACCTTGCAGCATCAAAAGCTTGTCTGAAATTGCCTAGCTCAATTGAGGATTTATTGCGGAACGTAGGTTCCCATTTCAGTCAGGAATCATTCGAGAAAAAAAAATGCGGAAATGCAAACTTTCTTTCAAACAGAAATTCATAAAATTTTATCACCCTCTATAACAAGATGGCTGGCATTAAAAGCTTGTGTAGAGAGGGTCCTGGAACAATACCCAGCTTTGCATCACAACGTAGTGAAGAGATGTTAATGATTGATTTCCCAGAACAAGAAACCAATGCCTTCGCAAAGAGACATTCTGACACCGATGAAAATATATACCGCCAGGATACCGAAATATCACTTATTCTTCTTATACCAGCAGCACCTGAAAATCAAATCGCAGAAATTTCTGCTCCAATTTTAGTAAAGTAACTAACAATCTAACGAAGAGAAGGTTTTTCCTTCTTCATATTATTTCAACGATAGTCCCGAGAGATCTGTCTCCTGATTTCCGTATCGAGGAAGTGGTTATTACTGCTTTAGGGCATGATGATATTATAGATAATACAAAGCCACTTGACTGAATCACAAAAAAAAATATTACCGACATCAAAATCATTGGTTCTCAAGGCAGACGTGAATTTTGACGCCATTGACGTCGAATCCGAAACAATTGAGAAAATGGATTGCGATTCACAGTCAATGAAAACAATTAATTGCCGGAGTTTTGTTGAAGAAGTGGAGGTCCCGAATGATACTACTTTTGATACTAAAATATTATCCTTGCCGCGAGCTGGTTACTCCACACTATCATCAAGAAATAATTCAGAAAATACTAGTCCTCTTAACAGAAGATTAACACCAACTGCGTCAAAAATAAAATAATAAAAAAAAAACTGGCTCAGAGCATACCGTATCTCCGTCTTTTATATTTAAAGCTCGACTTTAAGCTTTGGAAGATCTCGCATAATTGGCGGAGAAATCATGCCTCTTGCTAAATCTTCTGAAATAAAAAAAATATTAAAAAAGAAAATTACAAAAATTACAGGACCGGAGAAAGAGTATGGCGGTTAAAAAGGAGCCAGGGCAAAGCTGACCGTTCAAAAGAAAAGACAAGCTACACAAAAGAAAATTAGAAAGACTAAGGAAATAAAAAACACATGAATTGCGCTGGGTGTGAGGAGATACTCGTTCCTGTAAAAAATGTTGGGTGTGATCGGTGCCCATAATGGTTTCATCTTCAATGTACGACTAAAAAAGGGTTACCATATTCAGAAGTTGCGGCTAACGAGTTTATTAGTCACCATTGCATTTTAATTGGTTTAGATTTAGATTCTCCTAAAGATGCCTAGTATTTTCTTACTTAAAAAGGAGAGACAAAAAACAGTATTAAACATTTTTAACAGAAACAAAATAATTTATTGTTTACTAGGTTATTGCATGTAGACTTAGGTTTAGGTTACAGGTAGAATAATATTTGTCCCGAAAATGTAGACTGAGTAGGTACATACCAAAGCTCAAAGTGGTTTCTTTTTGCAGTGTTGTAGATTTATTTCTACTAGACACACTTTATTTTGTTCTTCTTATAGACCCTAATACTGAAACGCCACTCAAATCTCATAATCAACTAAAAGCTACTTAAATATAAGCATCCCCCAAATTTAAATGGTATACACAATCGCCACTCAAGCAATTCAAAACCATGATTAGCCAAGCAGTGCTCAGATGTTTACATCATGGCAACATCCTACTCAAAAAATGTTATCAGCACGTTCTCAGTTACAAAATAATTTAGTTAACGTCTCGTATTCGTTTTACGCAGTCTTCTTTGAACAAATATTTTCTATAATTATTAATCAGTTGAAATATAAAAGCGTTATGTAAATTTTGTTTGAATTTCGATTGAAATTATGTATTTATTTACATAAATATCAAAAGGAGACGCTATAAGAAAATAAAATTTCTTGACATAATTGTCGTAGATTGGAACGTCACACTTGACATTTAACGCGCGATTATTTAACAAGATCATTATTAATTGATTCACGGTGGAGGAGAATAAGAAACGTGGATGCAATTATACACCTGCTGAGAAAGATATGCTCTTGGACCTGATAAAGAAGTAAGTACTTACCTACATAAATAATTAAATACTGTACTTTATATTTATTAAACCGCAAGAGCCTGGTGCATGTAATAGTTTGCTAGTATACAATAAATGCCTATAACATACTCGTACATAGCCAGGGGTGGTAGGAGCAGTTTGCGGTAGAAACGAGCACCGCTCGACCGCGCGGTCGGGCGGTGTACGTGTTTTTGATGCGACATGAGATCCGCTTCACCGCCTACCGCGGCGGAGCGCGGTGCCGTGTGTAAATCGCCTTACCTACCCACTGTAACTTGTGACCACTCACTACCTGAAAAGCTCAGAATAAATACACGATTTATGTATAGGTACAAGTACATTTATTCCTACAAGTATAAATACGGCCAGATAATCAAAATCATTTATTGCAGATAAATATCCATACGTAAATTTTACACAAGTATTTATTTATTTATTTATATTTATATATACTTTATTGTACACCACAAAAACACATAACAAAAAGAAAAAAATTAACACTACAAAATATACAATGGGCGGCCTTATCGCTTTCCGCGATCTCTTCCAGGCAACCTTGGAATGGACAGTGATTTGCCTGGACATAAAATGGGGCTGTCGTTGGTGCAAATAAAAAGTATACAATATACTAGAATAGATACACAGATAAATACATATCCTAAATAATAGATACATAAATACATACATATTTACTAAATATATAAACAACGAAAATAAATGAAGACTATAGATAATTACAGTTACGAGAACAAGATCACAACGACAAGTAATGTTCCTTCACGAGTCTCTTAAATATTGGTAGCGATTGCGCGCGTTTAATTTGAACTGGCAATGCATTCCACAAACGAGCGGCCTGGACAGTAAAAGACTTGTCGAGGAAAGTTGTGGAATGCATAGGCATTTTAAGCTTCAAATTATCCGATGACCTTAAAAATTTCGTGTGGGAGTTGCAAAGAAACTGGAAACGTTTCTTGAGATAGAGAGGGGTGGAAGGGGAAAAAAGCACATTATACAAAAGGGAAAGAATATGAACATTCCGGCGAAGGCGAATTGGTAACCACTTGAGCTTCACACGAAATTCGGAAACATGGTCATATTTGCGCAAACCGAATATGAACCTTATACAAACATTTTGAAGCCGCTCAAGTTTATCGAGTTGGTCTTGGGTAAGGTCAAGATAGCTGACATCAGCATAGTCAAGAATGGGAAGAAGTAGCGATTGTGCAAGTGCAATCTTGGTGGCAGTCGGTAGAAAATTACGTAATCTCCTCAAAGATGCAGCGGATGCAAATAGTTTGCGGCTAACTTCCTGTAGCTGGGTAGTCCAAGAAAAGTTTTTATCGATGAAGATCCCCAAGTTTTTAACTTTCTCACTGAAGGGAACAACTGAATCGTCAAAAGAAACTTGGGGAAGAGTCGTCCAGTCGATCCTTGAGACCGTCCTAGAACTGCCTACTACCAAAACCTGCGTCTTTATGGGGTTGACCATAAGTCCATATCGCTTACTCCAATCGCATATACGGGCCAGATCACGATTAATCGTTGTGATAGCCTCGGATAGACTTCCAAGAGGAGCTCGCGAGTAAATTTGTAAATCATCTGCATATAGATGGTAGAAAGAAGTTAGTTCGTCGGAGATTGAGTTAATAAAAACTGCGAAAAGTAATGGAGATAGAACGCCACCCTGAGGTACACCGGCAGAAGTATTACTCCAGGAAGACAAGGTCTCTCCAATGCAAATACGTTGCCGGCGGCCGAACAGGTAAGTACGAAACCAGTCAATTACCGATGGAGATATGTTATGAGAGCATAAAATGCCGAGCAAAATATCAAAATCAACGGTATTAAAAGCATTACTGAAATCTAGCAAAGCTAAGACCGTTAGATTTCCGTTTTCCATGGCTGACCTTATATCATCCGTAATGTTCAGAAGCGCTGTGGTGGTGCTATGACCAGGACGGAAGCCAGACTGGAAGGGGTTGAGGAGATTATTTTTAGAAAGGAAAGTACTTATTTGGTTGTGAATTAACCGTTCAAGGACTTTGGATAGGAATGGTAGGACGGATATTGGACGGTATTCAGAAAAGGATGAGGGATTAGACTTTTTAGGTAAAGGAATTATTTGAGCATCTTTCCATGAGGATGGAAAGACACCACTAGATGCAGAAAAATTGAGGATATGACAAATGACGGGAAGGATAAAATCCAGCACAGGTACTAACATATTACGGCTGATACAGTCACTTCCTACTGCATTGGAAGTAATCGATAGTATGCTCTTCTTAACATCACATGCGGAGAACTGACTAAAAACAAATGGAGAATAACTGGGAGTCGGAAGTGAAGAAAGATAATTCAGTGTATTCAATTTTATTGTCCTATTAAAATTGGACGAGGCAGTAAAATGAGTATTCATTGCATCAATGTCTATGTCTTTTGGAATTGTGTCTTGACGTGTTTTACCGACCCCCAATGATCTAAGAAATTTCCAAACTTTGGATGCGTCCCCATTTTGGACAGAAGTATGAATGTGGTGACGATTAGCATTCCTACACACCTTATTACAGTGATTACGTATAGATAAGTATCTTTCCCTGTTAGCGTCATTAGCCCTACGCTTAAATTTAGACTTTGCCGTAACTTTTTTCTGCATAAGTGTTTTAATCTCATTTGTGAGCCACGGCGCCGGCAAATGTCTAACCTTAACAGCTCGAACAGGTGCGTGATGATCATAAAGCTCGATAAGTTTAGCTGCAAAAATATTAACTTGCTCATCGACTGATGCAGAGGCAAACAGAGCAGACCAATCTATATTGTTGGCATCCTTGCAAAGCAACTCCGACATCGCCTTGGTAAATAATTTATCTCTCTCTGGTCCTGGTGCCATGCCCAGCACAAAACGGTCGCGAAGCTGTTCATCAAGATTTGACGCCACGAACCCGCAGTGTATTGCCAAACCACGTACTCGTGCCGCCCACTCTGCCAATCCTTCGCCGACATGTTGTGTGGCACTGTGGAATTTGTATCTTTCCGCGAACGTGCACTTCTTTAGCTTAAAATGTCCATCCAATAAAGCAACTACTTCATCGTAGCTCAAGGTACCGACCTGCCGCGGTATAGCCAAATCGCGAATCAATCTGTAACTTGATTCCGAACAGTTGCTCAGTAGAATAGCTCGACGTTTAATACCGGCTTTATCCACATTTACCCCAATTTCATTTGCAAGAAACCACTGTTCGAGTCGTTCTCTGTATAATTGCCATTCTTGATGTTCATGGTTAAACACTGTTAATGTGCCGACCGAAACTGTAGCAGATACTTTAGCCATATTAAAATACGATAAGTACGCGTAATTTGTACTTTGACCTCGTCGCCAACTGTTATAACCGAGAGGGGGTGGATATGAAATAATGCAACCGTTACGAACAAGCTCATATATTGGACTGACGCAGCAGTCGTTAACCTTAAACTTACAAACTAGTATACCCTACATATTTATCAATTATAAATATGTAGGTACCCACATAACAGATACTTTGAGCGAGCACTGACGCAAACACAATGCGGCAAACGCAATTTCAGAACGTTTACTTGGAATGTCAACGTCAAATTAACATTACTAACGTCAAGTTGACAAGCCGACATTCACTCACATATTGACAACAAAAAACAATGAAAACAAGGTAGAAAAATATAATAATAACTGTTGACGGTATCGAAATACCAATACCGCAATAACAGAAATTAGTAAACAGTTGAAAACTAATAGACTGGACAACTACAGAAAAACAATACGAATTTACGTAAAGATTACGAATTTAGGAAATACATCAAAGTAAACATTCACCTATAATTTACATCTATCGTCTATATCATTCTATCTTACCAGGTAGAGTTCACCTTGAAGGAAAAGAAGATGACGAAACCTGTTATACATCTTGCGATTCATCTGAAAATAAAGGAGCTTCAAAGAAATCAAAAAATTATGTATCATCCGGGATTATACAAAAATATAATCAAACTTCTTAATAAAAAGAACGAAAGTCAATCTTCGTATAATAATTCTGAAACTAGCCTTGCGAGCAACCACGAACGTGCTGCGTCTTGTTCTAGTACCACAGGAGAACCATCTAAAACTAAAATAAATTCATTTAGCGACAAATGGTTAACCATTACGGAATTTAACACTGGACTTCTCTACGCAGTGGACACTTAGTTGTCATATACTTAAATAGTTTCCCGTTTTTAATTAAATAGTTAGGAAACGAGGTTGGAGAAGACTGGCAACCATTATAGATATTACACATCTAACTTCAAAAAATCATTTGTGTTGGAAAATACAGATCCTGACGAAATTATATCAGCCGTAAACATCCTACGAACAAATGCGGCTACCGGTTGGGATGGTATCTCCACCTTGTTCTTAAAACGTTACGCCATATCCCTCGCACCTATACTATGCCACATTTTCAACCTTTGCTTTGACTTAGCCATTTTTCCTACTTCATTCAAAAAGGCAGCCATTCATCCCATTCTCAAGGGCGGCGATGGGTGCCTAGTAAATAACTACCGCCCCATAGCGGTACTTAGTACTTTATCAAAAATACTCGAACGTTTAATGAATAAAAGACTCATTCACTATCTTGAGCATTATAATATTTTGTCACCACAACAATTTGGCTTTCGTAAAAAGAAATCCACAAATGACGCAATACACCTATTGATTGATCACATAGTGAAGAATTTAGACAATAATAAAAAGGTATTGACCATATTCTTAGACCTCACAAAAGCCTTTGATACTGTGCCCATTTCGACCCTTTTACTCAAGCTACAATGTATAGGTGTAAGGGGCCCACCACTTAATTTATTTAAAAGTTACCTAACAAACCGTTCACAATTTGTGACTATGGACAATTACCGTAGCGATACAGTTGCTATCGAATACGGTGTGCCACAGGGAAGTATTTTGGGGCCCACTTTGTTCCTTGTATTCATTAACGACCTCTGCAACCTAGATATACCAAATGCCCAAATAGTTTCTTATGCAGATGATACTGCAATAACTTTCACCGCTAACTCATGGTTGGAACTACAGTCAATTGCACAAAAAGGATTTAACTCCACACTAAGATGGCTTTACACACATACTTTGACCCTGAATACCACAAAAACTAATTTTATTACCTTCTCAATAAATACAAATTCCCAACCAAATCCCGCTTTGTCCCTAAAAGCTCACTCGTGTAACTGTATGTCGCGGCAGGCCTGTCAGTGCCCATCACTTACTCCAGTAGATCAATTAAAATATCTTGGCATCTTCATTGACCAAAACTTAAATTTCAAATCACATATTAATACTCTATCCGGCCGCGTACGGAAACTTATTTACATTTTTAAAATATTGCGACATGTAGCACACGCTTCAGTTATCCGGAAAGTATACTTCGCTCTTTGCCAATCACTAGTCACCTACTGTATTTCCTGCTGGGGCGGAGCTGCAAAGACAGTGATGAAGCCTATAGAGATCGCTCACAGAGCTTTACTTAAAGTTGCCACCTTTCGCCCGATCTTATTTCCAACGACCGAACTTTATAAATCCTGGAACGTTTTAAATGTTCGACAACAGTACATTTTACATATAGTTTTACTCCAACATTCCAGAACACCATATAGACATATCTCTAAACGTCGGAAAGACTTAATCTGCACAATTCCACCCCCACGTACCTCCTTCGTAAAACGATTCTCTTTATATGTTGCTCCATCTCTCTATAATAAAATTAATGCAAAATGCCCAATCTATAAACTTCCATTCTACAACTGTAAAAAAACTGTACGGACACTCCTTTTGGACCTCAATTATGATGACACTGAATTATTCCTCACAAAGTAATCATGTTAACACACACAAATACACACGCACACACTCACATGCACACTTCACACAACGCACCTGCACCGACACATACATATACCCACACGCTTTAGATATGTCTTGTATTAATAATAATTAAATATCATATAATTTTGAATTTGATTTTCATATTGTTTTTGATTTTGATGTTAATTTTAATTTTGTTTATAATTTTGGTTTGTTTTTAACTTGGTTTTTGATTTTATTATGAATTCGTTTTTAATTTTGATATTGATTTTGAATTTGAATGCTTTTATGATTTTAATTATGGTTGAATTTATTGTCTTTTATATTAATATAATCGTCAAACAGACTATATTAATATAATAATCCGCCAATTAGGGGACCGGCACTGTCTCTCCTTAACACAGGCTAAATTCTAGCCTATTTAGGAGAACAGTACTTCATCCGTCTTTATTGTAAAGTTGAAAATGCAATAAATTTACTTAAATATATTGAGGTACCACGCGTCAGTAGTTTGCGTATTAACAGGGAGACCATCGGCGACAATGGCGGTAACAGGTACAGAACGTGATAGCAAATCTGGAACTACGTTTTCGGAACCACGGCGGTGTCTGATTTCAAAATTATACGCAGATAGCGGAAAACAATTTGTTAGCGCAACTCTCAAACGCATGATTACCAAATATAAAATTCCCAATTTACATTTTACTCCAAAGTATTCACCTCACATCAACACAGTTGAACGTTATAATAAAACTGTTATGACAGCAATTTCAACGTTTATTGCTGACGATCAACGTATCTGGGATCTACTGGTACCAAAGATTCAGTTTGCTGTAAATAGTTCAGTAAACGAAAGAACGGGCTATACTCCGTCATTTCTTGTATACGGCCGTGAACTGGTTACTTGTGGTTCACAGTACATCAACTCACTAAACAATGAAGATCTTGTTTTTGTACCTCGCGATTCATATGCAGAAAACCTAGGCTATTTATCTTCCGTCTTTAACAAGGTGCAAGCAGCGTTTCTCCAAGCTCATGCAAGGAACTGCCAGTCTTACAATTTACGTAGGAAACCAGCAGAGTTTAATATAGGTGATGTTGTATGGAAGCGAACTTTCTATCAAAGTGACAAAGATAAGTATTTTACAAGGAAATTGGCTCCTAAATTTATAAAATGTCAAGTTATTGGAAAAAAATCACCATTAGTATACGAATTGGCTGATACGTCTGGAAAATCTATCGGACAATGGCATATTAAAGATATCAAATTAATTAATTACAAATACTAAAAGCTTAAACTAAATACATAACAAATTGCTCAGTACAAATCGATGATTACAACTACCTAACTATTTACATTCCAACTGTAGTTTCAGTTACGTGAATCTAACACTTTCAATAAAATAATACATACAAACTAATTGAATGAATTTACAGCCCTAGCGTACATATTACTAAAACCTACATGTCACTAAATTCTAAATGCTATATTATTATTTATTTAAAATTAAAAGTATATAATAATACAAAGAGTAACTATAGGATGATGGTAAATTAAATTTATACTATCGGTCCTACAACCATAGTAAGAAAGCGATCATGGCTCTATACCATAGGTATAATATAGACTTCTTACTTATATATCTTATTATCAATATGGGGTTAGTAATATGAAGACTGCTTTTTACTTTCAGTATTAATTTTTTTTAAGCATTTGGTTCTCAGGAGTGTTTTGTGTAGTATTTAAAATAAGACACTCTGAATGTCAGTATGCGGTAACATATGAGTTAGGGTGTTACTGCCGATCGAATGATGAATGAAAGAAGAATGATGAATATATGGGATAGGAATGAATGAGTAGCGCTAATCAGATGTCTTCAGAAGCAGTAGAAGCGGATTTTACTCAGGAAAAATCCTACGCTAAAAAGGGGGGTACTGTAACGTTGTACGTTAATTTTATTTATGATTATTATTGAAATATCTTAACACATTTGAATCTTGGTTGGGAGCGGATAAAAACAAATAATACCTAATTACATACTACTAAATATAATAGTTTACGCTTGCAACTGATGTAATTGCTACCTAAACATTCCAATGAGTCTTGAGATGTTGTCGCGAGCTCCGCGCATGTTTGTGTGAGTGTCTTCCCTCTCCATAACGAGTCGCTAACCTTCCGCGCGCTTCCAGAGGTCGATGGAACAATCTCGACCGGCGGATTGACTTGTCACTACGGAGCAGCACAGTGACCGTGTCTTGTCATAATTTAATTAAAGACTAAAATTTTCACTATTGTTCGCAACGAACAGAAATTAATAATTATTTATCGTCTCCGTCTTTTAAAAATTAAATTCAGTGTAACCCCAAATCGGGGTTCATCCGTACCGGATTTGATATTTATCACCGCCGCTGCGAGGGCATTGGCTGGACTACCCTACGAGTTGCCCTTGGTGCCGTTGGAAGACCGAACTACCTACCTAGCTGCCACCAGTCACCTACGTGTTGGGAACTACCAGGATAGTGGTTATCTTAAGGCGGGCTAGAATTTAACACGCGCTCGATATTGAGAACTCACGCTCTTTATACAATATACAACCTGTACTTTCTGTTGTGTTTTATTTAATTTACCTGCCCTAGCAGGGACGTTACATGACAACCGACTACAAAAAGGGTATTGAGGTGACCAAATGCAAATACTGCCAGGTAATTTTACACAATCACAAACCTCACTTGTACGGGCATGCTGAGACTGAAAAACATAAAAAAACATCTCGCTGCTATTCGACAGACTGTGCCGATTAGAGAAGCATTGCAATTTTCAGAGGAAGATTTAGCATCTCTTTTGGCAATAAATGACGTACCATTTCTATTGTGTGACAGGCTTGTACCCCCTCTCATAGCAAATATCTGTCCAGACTCAAAGCTTGCTCAAAAAATGTCGATGGGTAGAACAAAGGCCACTGCTGTTGTCAATCAAATCCTATGATCCCATTTTATGAAAAATACAGCGGAATACCTAAAAGCGCCGCCCGGATTTTTTTTTCGTTATAATGGTTGAAACAACAAACAAAGGTAAGCAATGTGCCATAAAAGCAATATATATGAACACACAATTATAAGTGTCTTGTTCGATATGGTCGAGATGCCATCTGGGCGGATGATCTATTTCAGGGGCTTTTATATAACTTAAAGCAAAAGGACATACCTAATAATGTTATGCTAGGGCAACATAACTCGTTTTTTTTCAAAATTAAGATAAGTTCTCCCTCACATTGTCTGCATAAAATGTAGCTGCCACATGATCCACCTTGCAGCATCAAAAGCTTGTCTGAAATTGCCTAGCTCAATTGAGGATTTATTGCGGAACGTAGGTTCCCATTTCAGTCAGGAATCATTCGAGAAAAAAAAATGCGGAAATGCAAACTTTCTTTCAAACAGAAATTCATAAAATTTTATCACCCTCTATAACAAGATGGCTGGCATTAAAAGCTTGTGTAGATAGGGTCCTGGAACAATACCCAGCTTTGCATCACAACGTAGTGAAGAGATGTTAATGATTGATTTCCCAGAACAAGAAACCAATGCCTTCGCAAAGAGACATTCTGACACCGATGAAAATATATACCGCCAGGATACCGAAATATCACTTATTCTTCTTATACCAGCAGCACCTGAAAATCAAATCGCAGAAATTTCTGCTCCAACTTTAGTAAAGTAACTAACAATCTAACGAAGAGAAGGTTTTTCCTTCTTCATATTATTTCAACGATAGTCCCGAGAGATCTGTCTCCTGATTTCCGTATCGAGGAAGTGGTTATTACTGCTTTAGGGCATGATGATATTATAGATAATACAAAGCCACTTGACTGAATCACAAAAAAAAATATTACCGACATCAAAATCATTGGTTCTCAAGGCAGACGTGAATTTTGACGCCATTGACGTCGAATCCGAAACAATTGAGAAAATGGATTGCGATTCACAGTCAATGAAAACAATTAATTGCCGGAGTTTTGTTGAAGAAGTGGAGGTCCCGAATGATACTACTTTTGATACTAAAATATTATCCTTGCCGCGAGCTGGTTACTCCACACTATCATCAAGAAATAATTCAGAAAATACTAGTCCTCTTAACAGAAGATTAACACCAACTGCGTCAAAAATAAAATAATAAAAAAAAAACTGGCTCAGAGCATACCGTATCTCCGTCTTTTATATTTAAAGCTCGACTTTAAGCTTTGGAAGATCTCGCATAATTGGCGGAGAAATCATGCCTCTTGCTAAATCTTCTGAAATAAAAAAAATATTAAAAAAGAAAATTACAAAAATTACAGGACCGGAGAAAGAGTATGGCGGTTAAAAAGGAGCCAGGGCAAAGCTGACCGTTCAAAAGAAAAGACAAGCTACACAAAAGAAAATTAGAAAGACTAAGGAAATAAAAAACACATGAATTGCGCTGGGTGTGAGGAGATACTCGTTCCTGTAAAAAATGTTGGGTGTGATCGGTGCCCATAATGGTTTCATCTTCAATGTACGACTAAAAAAGGGTTACCATATTCAGAAGTTGCGGCTAACGAGTTTATTAGTCACCATTGCATTTTAATTGGTTTAGATTTAGATTCTCCTAAAGATGCCTAGTATTTTCTTACTTAAAAAGGAGAGACAAAAAACAGTATTAAACATTTTTAACAGAAACAAAATAATTTATTGTTTACTAGGTTATTGCATGTAGACTTAGGTTTAGGTTACAGGTAGAATAATATTTGTCCCGAAAATGTAGACTGAGTAGGTACATACCAAAGCTCAAAGTGGTTTCTTTTTGCAGTGTTGTAGATTTATTTCTACTAGACACACTTTATTTTGTTCTTCTTATAGACCCTAATACTGAAACGCCACTCAAATCTCATAATCAACTAAAAGCTACTTAAATATAAGCATCCCCCAAATTTAAATGGTATACACAATCGCCACTCAAGCAATTCAAAACCATGATTAGCCAAGCAGTGCTCAGATGTTTACATCATGGCAACATCCTACTCAAAAAATGTTATCAGCACGTTCTCAGTTACAAAATAATTTAGTTAACGTCTCGTATTCGTTTTACGCAGTCTTCTTTGAACAAATATTTTCTATAATTATTAATCAGTTGAAATATAAAAGCGTTATGTAAATTTTGTTTGAATTTCGATTGAAATTATGTATTTATTTACATAAATATCAAAAGGAGACGCTATAAGAAAATAAAATTTCTTGACATAATTGTCGTAGATTGGAACGTCACACTTGACATTTAACGCGCGATTATTTAACAAGATCATTATTAATTGATTCACGGTGGAGGAGAATAAGAAACGTGGATGCAATTATACACCTGCTGAGAAAGATATGCTCTTGGACCTGATAAAGAAGTAAGTACTTACCTACATAAATAATTAAATACTGTACTTTATATTTATTAAACCGCAAGAGCCTGGTGCATGTAATAGTTTGCTAGTATACAATAAATGCCTATAACATACTCGTACATAGCCAGGGGTGGTAGGAGCAGTTTGCGGTAGAAACGAGCACCGCTCGACCGCGCGGTCGGGCGGTGTACGTGTTTTTGATGCGACATGAGATCCGCTTCACCGCCTACCGCGGCGGAGCGCGGTGCCGTGTGTAAATCGCCTTACCTACCCACTGTAACTTGTGACCACTCACTACCTGAAAAGCTCAGAATAAATACACGATTTATGTATAGGTACAAGTACATTTATTCCTACAAGTATAAATACGGCCAGATAATCAAAATCATTTATTGCAGATAAATATCCATACGTAAATTTTACACAAGTATTTATTTATTTATTTATATTTATATATACTTTATTGTACACCACAAAAACACATAACAAAAAGAAAAAAATTAACACTACAAAATATACAATGGGCGGCCTTATCGCTTTCCGCGATCTCTTCCAGGCAACCTTGGAATGGACAGTGATTTGCCTGGACATAAAATGGGGCTGTCGTTGGTGCAAATAAAAAGTATACAATATACTAGAATAGATACACAGATAAATACATATCCTAAATAATAGATACATAAATACATACATATTTACTAAATATATAAACAACGAAAATAAATGAAGACTATAGATAATTACAGTTACGAGAACAAGATCACAACGACAAGTAATGTTCCTTCACGAGTCTCTTAAATATTGGTAGCGATTGCGCGCGTTTAATTTGAACTGGCAATGCATTCCACAAACGAGCGGCCTGGACAGTAAAAGACTTGTCGAGGAAAGTTGTGGAATGCATAGGCATTTTAAGCTTCAAATTATCCGATGACCTTAAAAATTTCGTGTGGGAGTTGCAAAGAAACTGGAAACGTTTCTTGAGATAGAGAGGGGTGGAAGGGGAAAAAAGCACATTATACAAAAGGGAAAGAATATGAACATTCCGGCGAAGGCGAATTGGTAACCACTTGAGCTTCACACGAAATTCGGAAACATGGTCATATTTGCGCAAACCGAATATGAACCTTATACAAACATTTTGAAGCCGCTCAAGTTTATCGAGTTGGTCTTGGGTAAGGTCAAGATAGCTGACATCAGCATAGTCAAGAATGGGAAGAAGTAGCGATTGTGCAAGTGCAATCTTGGTGGCAGTCGGTAGAAAATTACGTAATCTCCTCAAAGATGCAGCGGATGCAAATAGTTTGCGGCTAACTTCCTGTAGCTGGGTAGTCCAAGAAAAGTTTTTATCGATGAAGATCCCCAAGTTTTTAACTTTCTCACTGAAGGGAACAACTGAATCGTCAAAAGAAACTTGGGGAAGAGTCGTCCAGTCGATCCTTGAGACCGTCCTAGAACTGCCTACTACCAAAACCTGCGTCTTTATGGGGTTGACCATAAGTCCATATCGCTTACTCCAATCGCATATACGGGCCAGATCACGATTAATCGTTGTGATAGCCTCGGATAGACTTCCAAGAGGAGCTCGCGAGTAAATTTGTAAATCATCTGCATATAGATGGTAGAAAGAAGTTAGTTCGTCGGAGATTGAGTTAATAAAAACTGCGAAAAGTAATGGAGATAGAACGCCACCCTGAGGTACACCGGCAGAAGTATTACTCCAGGAAGACAAGGTCTCTCCAATGCAAATACGTTGCCGGCGGCCGAACAGGTAAGTACGAAACCAGTCAATTACCGATGGAGATATGTTATGAGAGCATAAAATGCCGAGCAAAATATCAAAATCAACGGTATTAAAAGCATTACTGAAATCTAGCAAAGCTAAGACCGTTAGATTTCCGTTTTCCATGGCTGACCTTATATCATCCGTAATGTTCAGAAGCGCTGTGGTGGTGCTATGACCAGGACGGAAGCCAGACTGGAAGGGGTTGAGGAGATTATTTTTAGAAAGGAAAGTACTTATTTGGTTGTGAATTAACCGTTCAAGGACTTTGGATAGGAATGGTAGGACGGATATTGGACGGTATTCAGAAAAGGATGAGGGATTAGACTTTTTAGGTAAAGGAATTATTTGAGCATCTTTCCATGAGGATGGAAAGACACCACTAGATGCAGAAAAATTGAGGATATGACAAATGACGGGAAGGATAAAATCCAGCACAGGTACTAACATATTACGGCTGATACAGTCACTTCCTACTGCATTGGAAGTAATCGATAGTATGCTCTTCTTAACATCACATGCGGAGAACTGACTAAAAACAAATGGAGAATAACTGGGAGTCGGAAGTGAAGAAAGATAATTCAGTGTATTCAATTTTATTGTCCTATTAAAATTGGACGAGGCAGTAAAATGAGTATTCATTGCATCAATGTCTATGTCTTTTGGAATTGTGTCTTGACGTGTTTTACCGACCCCCAATGATCTAAGAAATTTCCAAACTTTGGATGCGTCCCCATTTTGGACAGAAGTATGAATGTGGTGACGATTAGCATTCCTACACACCTTATTACAGTGATTACGTATAGATAAGTATCTTTCCCTGTTAGCGTCATTAGCCCTACGCTTAAATTTAGACTTTGCCGTAACTTTTTTCTGCATAAGTGTTTTAATCTCATTTGTGAGCCACGGCGCCGGCAAATGTCTAACCTTAACAGCTCGAACAGGTGCGTGATGATCATAAAGCTCGATAAGTTTAGCTGCAAAAATATTAACTTGCTCATCGACTGATGCAGAGGCAAACAGAGCAGACCAATCTATATTGTTGGCATCCTTGCAAAGCAACTCCGACATCGCCTTGGTAAATAATTTATCTCTCTCTGGTCCTGGTGCCATGCCCAGCACAAAACGGTCGCGAAGCTGTTCATCAAGATTTGACGCCACGAACCCGCAGTGTATTGCCAAACCACGTACTCGTGCCGCCCACTCTGCCAATCCTTCGCCGACATGTTGTGTGGCACTGTGGAATTTGTATCTTTCCGCGAACGTGCACTTCTTTAGCTTAAAATGTCCATCCAATAAAGCAACTACTTCATCGTAGCTCAAGGTACCGACCTGCCGCGGTATAGCCAAATCGCGAATCAATCTGTAACTTGATTCCGAACAGTTGCTCAGTAGAATAGCTCGACGTTTAATACCGGCTTTATCCACATTTACCCCAATTTCATTTGCAAGAAACCACTGTTCGAGTCGTTCTCTGTATAATTGCCATTCTTGATGTTCATGGTTAAACACTGTTAATGTGCCGACCGAAACTGTAGCAGATACTTTAGCCATATTAAAATACGATAAGTACGCGTAATTTGTACTTTGACCTCGTCGCCAACTGTTATAACCGAGAGGGGGTGGATATGAAATAATGCAACCGTTACGAACAAGCTCATATATTGGACTGACGCAGCAGTCGTTAACCTTAAACTTACAAACTAGTATACCCTACATATTTATCAATTATAAATATGTAGGTACCCACATAACAGATACTTTGAGCGAGCACTGACGCAAACACAATGCGGCAAACGCAATTTCAGAACGTTTACTTGGAATGTCAACGTCAAATTAACATTACTAACGTCAAGTTGACAAGCCGACATTCACTCACATATTGACAACAAAAAACAATGAAAACAAGGTAGAAAAATATAATAATAACTGTTGACGGTATCGAAATACCAATACCGCAATAACAGAAATTAGTAAACAGTTGAAAACTAATAGACTGGACAACTACAGAAAAACAATACGAATTTACGTAAAGATTACGAATTTAGGAAATACATCAAAGTAAACATTCACCTATAATTTACATCTATCGTCTATATCATTCTATCTTACCAGGTAGAGTTCACCTTGAAGGAAAAGAAGATGACGAAACCTGTTATACATCTTGCGATTCATCTGAAAATAAAGGAGCTTCAAAGAAATCAAAAAATTATGTATCATCCGGGATTATACAAAAATATAATCAAACTTCTTAATAAAAAGAACGAAAGTCAATCTTCGTATAATAATTCTGAAACTAGCCTTGCGAGCAACCACGAACGTGCTGCGTCTTGTTCTAGTACCACAGGAGAACCATCTAAAACTAAAATAAATTCATTTAGCGACAAATGGTTAACCATTACGGAATTTAACACTGGACTTCTCTACGCAGTGGACACTTAGTTGTCATATACTTAAATAGTTTCCCGTTTTTAATTAAATAGTTAGGAAACGAGGTTGGAGAAGACTGGCAACCATTATAGATATTACACATCTAACTTCAAAAAATCATTTGTGTTGGAAAATACAGATCCTGACGAAATTATATCAGCCGTAAACATCCTACGAACAAATGCGGCTACCGGTTGGGATGGTATCTCCACCTTGTTCTTAAAACGTTACGCCATATCCCTCGCACCTATACTATGCCACATTTTCAACCTTTGCTTTGACTTAGCCATTTTTCCTACTTCATTCAAAAAGGCAGCCATTCATCCCATTCTCAAGGGCGGCGATGGGTGCCTAGTAAATAACTACCGCCCCATAGCGGTACTTAGTACTTTATCAAAAATACTCGAACGTTTAATGAATAAAAGACTCATTCACTATCTTGAGCATTATAATATTTTGTCACCACAACAATTTGGCTTTCGTAAAAAGAAATCCACAAATGACGCAATACACCTATTGATTGATCACATAGTGAAGAATTTAGACAATAATAAAAAGGTATTGACCATATTCTTAGACCTCACAAAAGCCTTTGATACTGTGCCCATTTCGACCCTTTTACTCAAGCTACAATGTATAGGTGTAAGGGGCCCACCACTTAATTTATTTAAAAGTTACCTAACAAACCGTTCACAATTTGTGACTATGGACAATTACCGTAGCGATACAGTTGCTATCGAATACGGTGTGCCACAGGGAAGTATTTTGGGGCCCACTTTGTTCCTTGTATTCATTAACGACCTCTGCAACCTAGATATACCAAATGCCCAAATAGTTTCTTATGCAGATGATACTGCAATAACTTTCACCGCTAACTCATGGTTGGAACTACAGTCAATTGCACAAAAAGGATTTAACTCCACACTAAGATGGCTTTACACACATACTTTGACCCTGAATACCACAAAAACTAATTTTATTACCTTCTCAATAAATACAAATTCCCAACCAAATCCCGCTTTGTCCCTAAAAGCTCACTCGTGTAACTGTATGTCGCGGCAGGCCTGTCAGTGCCCATCACTTACTCCAGTAGATCAATTAAAATATCTTGGCATCTTCATTGACCAAAACTTAAATTTCAAATCACATATTAATACTCTATCCGGCCGCGTACGGAAACTTATTTACATTTTTAAAATATTGCGACATGTAGCACACGCTTCAGTTATCCGGAAAGTATACTTCGCTCTTTGCCAATCACTAGTCACCTACTGTATTTCCTGCTGGGGCGGAGCTGCAAAGACAGTGATGAAGCCTATAGAGATCGCTCACAGAGCTTTACTTAAAGTTGCCACCTTTCGCCCGATCTTATTTCCAACGACCGAACTTTATAAATCCTGGAACGTTTTAAATGTTCGACAACAGTACATTTTACATATAGTTTTACTCCAACATTCCAGAACACCATATAGACATATCTCTAAACGTCGGAAAGACTTAATCTGCACAATTCCACCCCCACGTACCTCCTTCGTAAAACGATTCTCTTTATATGTTGCTCCATCTCTCTATAATAAAATTAATGCAAAATGCCCAATCTATAAACTTCCATTCTACAACTGTAAAAAAACTGTACGGACACTCCTTTTGGACCTCAATTATGATGACACTGAATTATTCCTCACAAAGTAATCATGTTAACACACACAAATACACACGCACACACTCACATGCACACTTCACACAACGCACCTGCACCGACACATACATATACCCACACGCTTTAGATATGTCTTGTATTAATAATAATTAAATATCATATAATTTTGAATTTGATTTTCATATTGTTTTTGATTTTTATGTTAATTTTAATTTTGTTTATAATTTTGGTTTGTTTTTAACTTGGTTTTTGATTTTATTATGAATTCGTTTTTAATTTTGATATTGATTTTGAATTTGAATGCTTTTATGATTTTAATTATGGTTGAATTTATTGTCTTTTATATTAATATAATCGTCAAACAGACTATATTAATATAATAATCCGCCAATTAGGGGACCGGCACTGTCTCTCCTTAACACAGGCTAAATTCTAGCCTATTTAGGAGAACAGTACTTCATCCGTCTTTATTGTAAAGTTGAAAATGCAATAAATTTACTTAAATATATTGAGGTACCACGCGTCAGTAGTTTGCGTATTAACAGGGAGACCATCGGCGACAATGGCGGTAACAGGTACAGAACGTGATAGCAAATCTGGAACTACGTTTTCGGAACCACGGCGGTGTCTGATTTCAAAATTATACGCAGATAGCGGAAAACAATTTGTTAGCGCAACTCTCAAACGCATGATTACCAAATATAAAATTCCCAATTTACATTTTACTCCAAAGTATTCACCTCACATCAACACAGTTGAACGTTATAATAAAACTGTTATGACAGCAATTTCAACGTTTATTGCTGACGATCAACGTATCTGGGATCTACTGGTACCAAAGATTCAGTTTGCTGTAAATAGTTCAGTAAACGAAAGAACGGGCTATACTCCGTCATTTCTTGTATACGGCCGTGAACTGGTTACTTGTGGTTCACAGTACATCAACTCACTAAACAATGAAGATCTTGTTTTTGTACCTCGCGATTCATATGCAGAAAACCTAGGCTATTTATCTTCCGTCTTTAACAAGGTGCAAGCAGCGTTTCTCCAAGCTCATGCAAGGAACTGCCAGTCTTACAATTTACGTAGGAAACCAGCAGAGTTTAATATAGGTGATGTTGTATGGAAGCGAACTTTCTATCAAAGTGACAAAGATAAGTATTTTACAAGGAAATTGGCTCCTAAATTTATAAAATGTCAAGTTATTGGAAAAAAATCACCATTAGTATACGAATTGGCTGATACGTCTGGAAAATCTATCGGGCAATGGCATATTAAAGATATCAAATTAATTAATTACAAATACTAAAAGCTTAAACTAAATACATAACAAATTGCTCAGTACAAATCGATGATTACAACTACCTAACTATTTACATTCCAACTGTAGTTTCAGTTACGTGAATCTAACACTTTCAATAAAATAATACATACAAACTAATTGAATGAATTAACAGCCCTAGCGTACATATTACTAAAACCTACATGTCACTAAATTCTAAATGCTATATTATTATTTATTTAAAATTAAAAGTATATAATAATACAAAGAGTAACTATAGGATGATGGTAAATTAAATTTATACTATCGGTCCTACAACCATAGTAAGAAAGCGATCATGGCTCTATACCATAGGTATAATATAGACTTCTTACTTATATATCTTATTATCAATATGGGGTTAGTAATATGAAGACTGCTTTTTACTTTCAGTATTAATTTTTTTTAAGCATTTGGTTCTCAGGAGTGTTTTGTGTAGTATTTAAAATAAGACACTCTGAATGTCAGTATGCGGTAACATATGAGTTAGGGTGTTACTGCCGATCGAATGATGAATGAAAGAAGAATGATGAATATATGGGATAGGAATGAATGAGTAGCGCTAATCAGATGTCTTCAGAAGCAGTAGAAGCGGATTTTACTCAGGAAAAATCCTACGCTAAAAAGGGGGGTACTGTAACGTTGTACGTTAATTTTATTTATGATTATTATTGAAATATCTTAACACATTTGAATCTTGGTTGGGAGCGGATAAAAACAAATAATACCTAATTACATACTACTAAATATAATAGTTTACGCTTGCAACTGATGTAATTGCTACCTAAACATTCCAATGAGTCTTGAGATGTTGTCGCGAGCTCCGCGCATGTTTGTGTGAGTGTCTTCCCTCTCCATAACGAGTCGCTAACCTTCCGCGCGCTTCCAGAGGTCGATGGAACAATCTCGACCGGCGGATTGACTTGTCACTACGGAGCAGCACAGTGACCGTGTCTTGTCATAATTTAATTAAAGACTAAAATTTTCACTATTGTTCGCAACGAACAGAAATTAATAATTATTTATCGTCTCCGTCTTTTAAAAATTAAATTCAGTGTAACCCCAAATCGGGGTTCATCCGTACCGGATTTGATATTTATCACCGCCGCTGCGAGGGCATTGGCTGGACTACCCTACGAGTTGCCCTTGGTGCCGTTGGAAGACCGAACTACCTACCTAGCTGCCACCAGTCACCTACGTGTTGGGAACTACCAGGATAGTGGTTATCTTAAGGCGGGCTAGAATTTAACACGCGCTCGATATTGAGAACTCACGCTCTTTATACAATATACAACCTGTACTTTCTGTTGTGTTTTATTTAATTTACCTGCCCTAGCAGGGACGTTACATGACAACCGACTACAAAAAGGGTATTGAGGTGACCAAATGCAAATACTGCCAGGTAATTTTACACAATCACAAACCTCACTTGTACGGGCATGCTGAGACTGAAAAACATAAAAAAACATCTCGCTGCTATTCGACAGACTGTGCCGATTAGAGAAGCATTGCAATTTTCAGAGGAAGATTTAGCATCTCTTTTGGCAATAAATGACGTACCATTTCTATTGTGTGACAGGCTTGTACCCCCTCTCATAGCAAATATCTGTCCAGACTCAAAGCTTGCTCAAAAAATGTCGATGGGTAGAACAAAGGCCACTGCTGTTGTCAATCAAATCCTATGATCCCATTTTATGAAAAATACAGCGGAATACCTAAAAGCGCCGCCCGGATTTTTTTTTCGTTATAATGGTTGAAACAACAAACAAAGGTAAGCAATGTGCCATAAAAGCAATATATATGAACACACAATTATAAGTGTCTTGTTCGATATGGTCGAGATGCCATCTGGGCGGATGATCTATTTCAGGGGCTTTTATATAACTTAAAGCAAAAGGACATACCTAATAATGTTATGCTAGGGCAACATAACTCGTTTTTTTTCAAAATTAAGATAAGTTCTCCCTCACATTGTCTGCATAAAATGTAGCATTGGGATTCGGCGCAATCTTGTCCAACTCAGCGAGGGACTCAACCCGATGCCGTGTATCATTGGGACCAAGGACATACACGCAGCCAGCCTTAGTCCAGCTCTTGGAGACACCGCATCTTTCCCTCGCAGCCAAGAAGACATCATGCCGCCCCTTTGTTAGGAACTCGGACATGGTGACGCCCGTAGCCTTTAGTTTGGATTTGGAAAACCAAATCTTATCCCGAACCGCAAGACTGCCTACCTTGAACAGGATAGGCCTGGTTTTATTAGCCACAGCTCGTCCCATCCTGTGACATCGGCTGATATCCGCAACAGTAAAGTCATTCAGCTGTAATTTGCTACAAATGACTTCAGTGATCACCTTGGTAGTGTCCTCCTTCTGCTCCTCATCAACACCGTGCAACAGCAAGATCTTTCTTCGTCCCCGCATCTCAATTTGGTCGACACTACGAGCTAGTAGCTCCACCTGTTGCTGAACACTGTTGAGAGCCTGTGTGATGAATGTCCGGAACATTGTAAACTCCGCAGCCAGGCTAGAAGTTGTGACCGGTGATGAAGGGGTCTTCTGTAGTTCATCTTCGAAGGCAGACATCTTTGTGTGAAACAACTCCTTTAATTCACTCAGAGTGCTTGCTAGTGAATCCATTGTGATGAAGTGAAGTGATAGTAGATAAAGATAGTAGAGAATAATTGTGAAGAGATAACGCTACACCAGCAGGAACTAACTATGAACTTTTAAAATATAGCATAAATTATTATAAATAATGTTTCTATTAAATTATAATGAATTTTAAATATGAGCAAATTTTTCTTTGTGTAAACGTTCCAGCTACCCACAAGCGAAAACCGAACGAAGTACAAGATTACAATTGAAATAAAATAAGGTTGCAAACTAATTAAAATCAAAATTATACAAAATTAAATCCAGAAATAAAAATCAGAATCAAAATCAAAATGAATACATATATTACACTATAAAACACATAAACAACATAATATAAAATCACGCCTTGTTTCCCCAAAGGGTTGAACAGAGGTGTACCTACCTATGGTACACCCACATTTCGCCAGTTATGTTTAAGTCCCATGTAATAGGGGGCGAGCCTATTGCCATCAACCGGGCACAAATCCAGACTCCGGGCTGCTACTGAGAAATTCCGGAAAGAAAAACCCAATGACACTTTGCACGACTTGGGAATCGAACCCAGGATCTCATGTTCAGCAGTAGCGCTTGCGACCACTAGACCAACGAGGCAGCTACATTACATTATATAATAATAATATTAATTATCGTTTACACATAATCAGCTGAACATTTCACAGATCCTAAGTTTAATTCCAAACTGTTTTATGTGTTACATATTTCAGATATCAAAATATAATTGAAAATAAAGAAACTGAAAGAAAAAAGAAAGAAAGAAAAACTGAACTGAAGAAAGGTTGTCTGTAAAAGATCGCTTTAAGCGATAAGACCGCCCATTGTGTCACCCTATGTAAAATTTCTAAATTTATGTCTGTATTTTTTAAGGTGTACAATAAAGAGTATTCTATCTATCTAATGCCAACATAATTTTGAAGAAGCGAGAGGCTTGGGATAGTGTGGCAACTGTATAACGCTGTCGCTGTGAGCGGCTGCAGGACATGGCGACAACTCCGTCACCTCTATGAAAACCTCAAACAGAGGTCTAAAAAGAATATAGCCAAAGCAAATGTAGACTTGATTTTTTTATATCTATTTTATCATAATATTTCTTTATTTACTAATTTATTTAAATATTTTTAAGCGTCTTCAGTTTTACGAAACCACTAAAGAGATACAAAAGAAGGCATCAATAGATAAAGTTTGTATAAATGAAATACTTAGTGTTCTCTCTGAACAAGATGCACAGATTTTAGCCATGGCTGCTCCACAAATTCAACCGTTACCTAATTGCTATGATGATGCTGCAATATATTTTGGTTTGTGTAATATTAATATTTAAATGTCTTTATACTTTGACATCACACAATAATAATTATCATGTTTTTGTGAAATTTATAGGTGATACAGAACAAGAAGTCATCATTGAGAGTTTTACAAAACCAGATAGTGAAGTTATGTCTTCATCATCATCATCTGCCATAATCCAGACCATTGGTAAATTTAGTTTTTATCAGACACAAAGATCCATAAATTAGTTATTAATTACACTTAAAAATAACGTTAATTAGAAGTCACATGTAACAGAGACAAATACACACCACACAATACCATTTCTAGGGTCAAAATAAAATTTAAATTAGAACAATAATTTTTTGTCAAATAAAATATAAAATGTCGTAGTCAACTTTAAAAATAAAATAAGTTAATCTCAATACATATTCAACAAATATTACAAAATAAAAATTAATTAAAATTCAATACATAATCAACATAAAAAATTAATAAATCAATACAATTATAAACTGTTTTAAAATTTTGTGGTGATTGTTTTACATGTTTACCTGCCTCAATCCCGATATACGGGTCCATGTAAAGCCAGCCAGTGCTGCATGAACGGTCCGTCCAACCTGTTAACAACAACGGCAAGAAGACTGTTGCCGCTGCCCCGCACTCTACTCAATATCGAGGTCGCCCTCTTGCGCATGATGGCATAAAAACAGTCAATGCGGACGCTTGCGAACATTCCCGAAGCGCTGCAAAAGCGAGGCAGCGGCAGCAGCGCTCTCAGCGCGTTATTATATTGAACGCGGAGAGCGCTGTAGGATTTCTGCAAATATGACACCCACAGACTACCCGTATAAAAAGATGTACAGTAGGCTCGGAACAAGGTTATCTTCATCTCCTTGGAGCTACGAGCAAACCTGCGGGCAATCATATTCGCCCTCACCGACAGCGCCCTCCTTTCTCGCTCAATATCAGCGTCGTCCTTCAGGTCGGACGTCACAATATGGCCCAGATATTTAAAAGTGTGTACCCGCTCCAAGGACACCCCACATAGCCTTACTGGTGGAACCTCCGCCGGACACTTAGAACCCGCATTGAAAACCATAAGCTCGCTCTTTTTGACGTTATATTTTAGGCCATGTGTATGAGCGTACGTTTCGCAGATGCTTATTAGCTCTCTGAGTCTCCCTATTGACGCGCTCAGCAGCACCATACCATCAGCGTAGCTGATGTTGTTAAAACAAACATCATCAACATGACATCCAACATGGCGGCTGCTGAGCTCGGCAACAAGTCCATCAATATACAGATTGAAGAGCGTCGGTCAGCTCAACCCCCCCTGCCTCACCCCGCACTCCAACCTGTACGAGTCCGACAGAGCTCCCGACCATTTAACATTATTGACCTGGTTCCCATACCAGTGCTGGAAGATTTTAACAACTTCAGGCGCAACTTGCCTATCTAGCAACTTTTTCCACAGCACTTTGTACGAAACCAGGTCAAATGCCCTGGACAAATCGAGGAAGCAGGCGTACACAGGCGTGCTCCGATCCGTGTAATACCTGACAGCATGCTTTAAACTTAGTATAGCACTATCTGTGGACAGTTTGGGCCTGAACCCAAACTGATTATCGTGCAATGTTATTGTATTATTTAACTGAGCATTAAGCACGCTGTCAAATACCTTTGCAATGACTGTCGCTAATGAGATCGGTCTGTAATTGTTTTTGTCCGAAATATCACCGGTTTTATTTTTAACAATTGGTACTACGACCGTCCTCATCAGCTCGTCTGGCAAGTACGAATGGCGAAGGCAGAACGTAAACAGCATGGCCAAAACACGTGGCAGGTGGGGACCTGCATGCTGAAGGTGCTCGATGCTGAGTCCATTATGTCCTGGAGACATACCCCTGGTCATACACCCTATGGTCTTAGCTATGTCCGCAGCTGAGAACTTAACTCTTGGTTCCAGGACAGCGCACTGTGACTCACCATCGGCCACCTCAGAGGGTGGAATACTGCTTGGCTTAACACAAAACTGGAATTTAAAAACATTGGCAATATCCCTTTCAGCAGACACGCCATCGACGCTCACTGGCAAACCAGGCCTAAGGTTGTGCTTTTTTGTAGACTTCCAGAAATTGCGAAAGTCTTTCTTAGTGTGCAACTCGGCTAGGATGTCCATCTGGATTTGGTCTTGGTGATTTTGGCACCACCTTAATTTTGCTTTAAAGGTCTTTCGAGCTTCAGACATTTCCTCATAAATCGCGCCTGACCTAGGTTTACCACAATTAAGCCACTCATTAAACCTAAGCCTAGCGTACGAGTGAGCCTCGCTGACGTGCTTATTCCAACCCACCACGCGCTTCGGTCTTCCACCACTGACCCATGTCTCCCTGCTAACAATGGCGGCTTCTCTTAGAGCGGACACCACATCCCGATACAGGCAATCAATTATTAGATTGTGGTCCGAATCCCTACACATGTGATCACAACAATTGGACAATACGCGAGGAAAGTCAACATTTCGCAAACGCCGATGACACTCTTGCCGGTAGGTGTTGATAGCATCTGAGCTTTTTTCTCCCCACACAACTAAGTTGTCGTAGGACATACTCAGCTTTGCTTTCGGCCTAATTATGTTGAAATCGCAATCGACCAACAATGAGTAGTGATCCGACCACATGACATCATACATAACGCTAACACTACGAACAGTCTTTAGAGCCGATTCTGTACAGAGACAATGATCAAGCCATCGCCTAGCCCCATTACAATCACTGACATACGTATACGTGTTCGACGCCAATCCCAGCCTATCTACATCAACGCATGAAAAGTGATTATCACTACAGTAATTGAGCAAGTCCGAAAAAAACAGTCCATGCGGATGTGCATTAAAGTCACCAAGACAGTAATCCGCCTCCACATCACTACTGTCCACGATCGCACTTACTCCTAAACAATGTGAGAATTCCGGCAAGTTACTCACTGCATCCGTGGGCATGTAAACACTCATCACAATGAAAGGCATTTCACTCGTCTCAATACGTATCGCACACACTCTCGGGTTATCACTCGGAACGACCGACACATTACTGAACGCACTTTTTCGCCATAGCAGAGCCACCCCTCCATAGGGTCGCCCACGCAGTATGCCAGCAGACGTGTCAACGGCCGACGTCCCCGTGCTGCTGAAGTCACCATGTATGGTGCTCAGGAAAGGCAGCTCCTCCGGCAGCAGCCAGCACTCCTGAAGTGCTATAATGTCGCATGTTGCGCAAAGTTCACGAACGCCCTCCGTAGGACGCTTAACACTTACAGTTCAAGCTGGCAAATCGTACTTATTATCAGCCATTGTTGTTGTTTACAGAGCCGGCTTTAAGCGAGTACTCGTCCTTACGTCTTTCACTATAATGCACAAATCGTCTGAATATTATATTTTGCGGCCAGATGTTCTCATCCAAAAATGCAGGTACTTTGGATTCAGGTATATAAAACTTGTACGCATCATAGTCAACCTTTCTTCGTAGGGATAGTTTGTCCAAATTAACTACCTGGCGGGTTTTTATTTGTAATGTGCTTTACGATGTCAGCTGTAGGTGAATCTTTATGGACATTCGTGATAAACATCGGTACTTTCTTTTCCGCAGCTTTAAAGCACCCTACTGTGTCTTTAGCAACCCCTGACTTCCCAGCATAACGGTACTTTTGCTTTGGTTTACGATGCGTTGCAACGATCCATTCATCATTCTCCTTACTAGGCAAAACATCACTGCAATGTGGCACTTGTTTACAATCTAACATCATTCGCTGCGACTGTGACGTAACACCCACAGCTGTTTGTACGGGCGACGGCGAGCGAGCCCGCGCCATATAACCGGTTCTCGACACTGATAACGGCCGCTCCTTTTCCACATACCCCCCGATTTGAATAAGCGGACTTTGTTTATCGGCAATATAAACCGAGGGTTTTGCGACACTTTGTTGATTTCTCGGACTTTGCACTGTATTTTTGGAAGCTTCCATACTTCTGTATGACGAGTTACCAAGAGGTACGTCGCCGTTGCTACCCCCTCGTTTCAAATTCACACACTGTTCGCTCCGTGCATGCTCGATCAGCGATCCAAACTTGAGGTGATACCGTACTGAATATCCAACTTGGGGTTCTCCAATTGATCCACCGTCACACTACTTCAGTTCTCTCACTTCATCCTTGAGTAAGGTGAGATCCTTTAGCAACTTAGTCACATCCAGGTGATCAAATGTGACTGGGGGCAGATTCTCAAGGTGCCGTGCAACGAAAATCATTATTATTAGTTTATTAGTCGGAACAGATTCAAAAAGTAACGCTTTTGAATGTTTAATTTCATCGTTACTAAAGGCCGACGAACATATGCGAATTAATGTATCGTCATCACACGTCGACAGCTTATTTTGCACGTAACATAACAGTTCGTCAATAACAATATTACACTGAGGACACTTTACTGTGGCGGACATTTCGCTCGATGCATAAACCGATCGTAGCGAAAAGCAAGCGACGCGTACGGCTGCGCGCGCGCGAATGCGAAAATCTTAATATTTCCCTAATTTATTTATTGTATACTATTATGTAAGTGGATATTTTTTTAGATCACCAACACGCAACTATGGCCTACATGAGTATAGCAGACAATAGCAAACCATGTACAGTTACATCAATAAATAAACAAGCTGGTAATTTTTTTCATTATTGTAGTAGTTTATATGGTAAACTAATTAGATATTTTACTATAAAGGCATTTCCTTTACTTAATAGATGACCAGCCAGCTGCAATGGTCATCAAACCCCAACAAAAAAACAAACCTCTAAGATCATCCTCTGCTGGTAATTATGTAATTATTGTTCTTTGTGCTAATGGTATGAAATTTTTATTAATATTTTACTAATACCATTTTTCAGGATAATTGAAACCTACACATATTACAATGAAACAGCAATATTTTCGGACAAAACTAAGAAATGCCAAATTAGAAACCAAATACCTCATAAACAAAAACAAAATGGAAATGAATAAATACAAAATAAAAATGCAATTTTGGAAATTGAGACTACAGAAACTGAAATCTAAATTGCATTAAAATATGTAAAACTATTTTTAAGTGGAGAAATGTGTATTTATTAAATTGGTCCTTACAATAAAGTTTTGATTTGCCTCAAGTCCTATAGGTTGTTGTTCTGTGGGTTCCTCCTCAACATAGGGTAAAAAAATATCCTCCTCCAAAAGTTCATCCGATCGCGACAAGGCAATATTATGAAGCACTGCATATGCTACAATGACTGGTGGTATGTTTTTTATATTTAGGCCCATCCCATTTTGTAGGCAAGGAAATCTTCTTTTAAGAACACCGAAGAGCCTTTCCACAGGATTCCTGGAACTTGTTTGGGATCGATTATAAGCTTCTTCAGCAGCCGTCCTTGTATGCAATAATGGAGTTAGCAGATAAGGCCGACATGGATATCCACTGTCCCCAAGAATAATACCTGTCCCAAAGTCCCCACGTTCTAATTGGGCACATAGTGGTGAATCATTGAAGATGGTACTGTCATGTACAGAACCTGGCCATCTTGCAATAACATTCCTTATGCGCAGACGTTCATGGACATTCCTAAAAACAACCTTAACTCCGTTATGTTTGACGGACGAGGAATATTAATTATGGCCTCCACCTTGGCTGAATCTGTTTTAATTCCCTCGTTACTAATAACGTATCCCAAATACTGTACTTCTTTTACCAAGAACACACATTTGGTACTTTTCTACTTTAAACCGGAACAATGTAGGTAATCTACTAAAAACCTATTCTAGTGCTTCTAAACGTTCTTTTTTGTTTTTCCCTCCTATTATCACATCGTCAAGGAATATTTCAACGTTAGGAATCCCCTGCAACAAATAAAATTACTCATGATTCCTGGACTTGAATATAGACCGTATACTAACCGATTGTACCTGTATTTATCACTGTAAATTTCTTAGAGTCATCGAGTTCTATTTGATTATAGGCTCGGCATAAATCTATTTTTGAAAAATTATTTGCTCCGCTTAGTTTAACTATTAAATCCTCGATTCCAGGCAATGGATAGCGATCAGTAAGTAAGACTGGGTTCACGGTCGCCTTATAATCGGCACAGATTCTCAGGGAACCGTCAGGTTTATTTACCGGTACGAGCGGAGAGGCCCAGTCGGAGCAGTCAACGGGCCCGATGATGCCGTTGCGCAGCTTGGCATCCAGCTCGGCGAAGTCGAGCCGCCCGAGCAGCGCATACGGCACGGACCGCGCGCGGTGGAACACCGGCGTCGCGCTATCGCGCACGCGTAGCGTTGCCTTGCCCCCAGTGTACAGCCCCAACCCGCCGCTGAATAATTCCTTAAACCTGTTTAACAATACATTTTACAGTTGCTAAAAACTGTTTATTTTTATTTTTTATTCTGATTACCACTGTCGTCCCATTAATGAAGTGGTACCCCCTCCAATTACAAATAATTTTTGTTGTTTACTACAATCCCCGTAAACTACAATCGGTTTGAACATTCCTAGGGGTTTAATTTTTGAGCCATCATAAAAATGTTATACAAAATTACTAGGATCTAATTTATGACCACTGAAACACTTTTTATACGTTGCTTCACTAATGCACGATACCGCGGTACTAGTATCGACCTCCATAGCAATAGTAACGTTCTCAATACATACGGGCAACTTTACCGCTCTGTAATCGTTCAAGCACAGATAGTGAAATTCCTCTACTGTCGACCTCTCCTCTTCTGGTAGATGTTCACGCGCATCCCCGTAGTACGCTGCCGAACGCTTGGGACCTGTGCCTTTGCCCGCGTTCGCCACCCTGTCCGGGCACAAGCGTCGCAGGTGTCCCGGGTGCCTGCAGCTGTTGCATACGTAGGGTAGTTGATAGTTGGCAAGCTATTAAGTCCGCGTTAACGCTTAGGTTAGGTGAGCCGCGTGACGAAATTCAACTCATGCAGGAATTAACACGTTTGCGTCGTAATAAAAATGAAGATGCTGAGGCATTTGGTAATTGGCTAAGATAATTATTGTACACCCTAAACGTTGTGGGTGGCCATACCGATAAGTCGTATTATGAAAACATGGTCATAGATCAATATGTAAACCTTCTACACTTCCACGTATCCATTGGCGTACGGATTACAAAACCAACGAACCTTGAAGCGGCTATAGTAACGGCTAGGCAAGAGGAGGCGCGATTAGGTTGAAAGCATCAAAGTAAGGTAAAGATTAAATCTGTTCAACCACCAATTGTAAAATTGTTGCAGACTTCAAAATCGCATTCAGAAGAAGAAAAAGCAAAATATGCACAGCTCAAACTAGCAGCATTCGTGGTTGAACATAAAATACCACATTCAAGTATGGACCATTTATCGGATTTGTTAGTTGATGCATTTTCTGATTCAAACATTGCCAAAAATGTGAAAATGAAACACACTAAGCTTCAAGTTATAATAAAAAATGTCTTGGGCGATTCGGAAAAAGCAGCTTTAAGCGCCAAAAAAAAAACACAAAAAAAATCTGTACCAATCGATGAAAGCACCGACATTACATCTACAAAGACTATGTGGGTGGTTGTTCGGTATTATTACCCGAAGATAGGGCGTGTGGTCAGTCGACTTAGGGACCTCATTGACCTTTTTGGCGAAGATAATGTAGATCACACTGCAACTGCAAATCGCCTATTCGAAGTCCTAATTAAATCATTCGAAGAAAATTGTGTGCTGCTAAAAAATATAGTTGGGTTCGGATCAGATGGTTGCAATACAATGATGGGCTGTAACAATTCGGTTTCATCAAGATTCAGGCAGTTACACTGAAAAAAAAGGTTTGTTGGATTTACCAAATTAGCAAAGGTTGGCTGAATTACAAGGAAACTACGATAAATATAACAAAACCTCGCTATTGAACTTACAAAACTAAAAAGGTTGATGTTGGTACCAAAGTTTTTATGTAAATCAGCAAAGAGTATTGTACATTTTACCAAAAAAATGTCAACAATTTAGTCTGGTTGATTTTATCATAAAACTATGATAAATATAACAAGACCTCGCGGTTGAACTTACAAAACTACATAGGTTGCGATCAAAATATAGTTCCTACCAGAGTTCATGGCGTAAATTAACAAAGAATATTGTACATTTTACCAAACAAATTTCACCAATTTTATCTGGTAATTTTTATAATAAAAATGTGATAAATATAACAAGACTTCGTTGTTGAACTTACAAAACTACATAGGTTGCGATCAAAATATAGTCCCTACCAGAGTTTACGGTGTAAATTAACAAAGAATATTGTACATTTTACCAAACAAATCTCAACAATTTAGTCTGGTTGATTTTATCATAAAAATATGATAAATATAACAAGACCTCGCAGTTGAACTTACAAAACTACATCGGTTGCGATCAAAATATAGTCCCTACCAGAGTTTACGGTGTAAATTAACAAAGAATATTGTACATTTTACCAAACAAATCTCAACAATTTAGTCTGGTTGAGTTTATCATAAAAATATGATAAATATAACAAGACCTCGCGGTTGAACTTACAAAACTACATAGGTTGCGATCAAAATATAGTCCCTACCAGAGTTTACGGTGTAAATTAACAAAGAATATTGTACATTTTACCAAAAAAAATTCACGAATTTTATCTGGTAATTTTTATAATAAAAATGTGATAAATATAACAAGACTTCGTTGTTTAACTTACGAATCAAAAAAGGTTGAGGTCAAAAATCGTCCCTACTAGAGTTCATAGTTTATATTAACAAAGAATATTGTACATTTTACCAAACAAATCTCAACAATTTAGTTTGGTTGAGTTTATCATAAAAATATGATAAATATAAAAAGACCTCGCGGTTGAACTTACAAAACTACATAGGTTGCATTCGAATTATAGTCCATATCAGAGTTTACGGTGTAAATTAACAAAGAATATTGTACATTTTACCAAACAAATTTCACCAATTTTATCTGGTAATTTTTATAATAAAAATGTGATAAATATAACAAGAACTCGTGGTTTAACTTACGAAACAAAAAAGGGTTGAGGTCAAAATATCGTCCCTACTAGAGTTTATAGTGTATATTAACAAATAATATTGTACATTTTACTAAACAAATCTCAACAATTTAGTCTGGTTGATTTTATCATAAAAATAATATGATAAATATAACAAGACCTCGCGGTGGAACCTACAGAACAAAGCTTCAGGTCAAAATATAGTTTCTACCAGAGTTCATAGTGCAAATTAACAAAGAATATTGTACATTTTATAAAACAAAGAACGACGACCAAATTAGTCTGGACGCGTGCCCTGTCAAAAATTGCAGATTACAAAGTTAATTTATAGTCCATTGGCCGTAGATTGGGCTTCATTTTCTTTTATTTCATTGAAAGCTGTATGTCTTTATAGTGTCTTGTATTTTTAATTTAAAAAAACCCTTTTACATTAATAAGATCACACACGTTACAGAGTTTTTGCCGCTACTTTTTTATAGGCATCTTTATGAATAATTGGTTCCATTAGAATAGTTTTCGTAGAAATATTTTCGATAAATGAAAGACGATTTGATGCCTCTAAGCAGTGAAATGCAAATAGTAGAAGGAAGATTGCCTCAGACATAGCAGTAGTAGATTTCTCTTTCGAGGCAGTACTGGTTTAATGTGCCCAAACAATTTACGTTTAATTTACGTTGAGAGCCACCTGAACAACCGATAGACTTTAATGTTGTAGGTGGACTGCGGATTAGCCGTTTTTGTTCACAGAATAGACGTTTACATAGTCAACAAAATACACACCTATTTCTTTCATATTTTCATGAAAACAGATTAGAGTAAAGAAGTAGAAGTAAAGAGACCTAACTTATTAGTCCCCCAAAAATATGTTTGAATAATTGTCACTATTAATTGCAAACCGCAAACGCGTAAATTATGTTTTATCAGTGAATAAAAAATCCCAGTTTTAATTAGTTTTACATGTATCCCAAAAATCAAAATGGAAATAATTAAGGATACCTACTTTTGGAATTTACTGTAATCTTTATTTTTTGTCCTGACACATATTATATGTCAGGGAAAAATGGTTATCGTCCTTTCAATAATTTGGTATGGTTGATTTTACCATTAAAATTATGATAAATATAACAAGAACTCGCGGTTGAACTTACAAAACAAAAGAGGTTGAGGTCAAAATGTAGTCCTTACCAGAGTTCATGATGTAAATTAACAAAGAATATTGTACATTTTACCAAACAAATCTGAACAATTTGGTTTGGCTGATTTTATCATAAACATAATATGATAAATAAAACAAGACCTCGCAATTGAACCTACAAAACTAAAAAGGTTGAGGTCAAAATATAGTCCCTACAAGAGTTCATGGTGTAAATCAACAAAGAATATTATATATTTTACTGAACAAGTCACAACCGCATAGTTCGGTTGATTTTATAATTGTTACTGTGTTAGTTTCAAAGCAAAATATAGTTACATTTACCGGGACAGTTGGTAACGAGTAGCAGACTCATTTGATAAAAACTAACGCACTGAGGGTTCCGTACCAACATTTTATAATTTTTACATGTTTATTTAAAAATAAGTAAGTATTACGCTTGACTAGTTTTTATTATTTGTTGAACATAATTCAACAAATAATAAATAAAAACATAGTTTTTTAATTATTTAAATTTTTAGAGTTCCGTACCTCAAAAGGAAAAACCGGAACCCTTATAGGATCACTCGTGTGTCTGCCTGTCCGTCCATCTGTCACAGCCAATTTCCTCCGAAATCACTGACCCAATTGGGATGAAATTTGGTACACATATTATGTAAGTCGGTGACCCAAAGACGGACGTGTTACGTAAATGAATGAATTGTAAACATAGGGTCACTTTATAAAAAGGGGTAAATTAGAAAATAGTCGAAAATTGACCATTCGTCCCCTTAGATCACAGGAAAACATAAGAAGTCTATGGTATTTAAAGTAACAATCATAGGTACGGTACGGACGGAACCCTCTCCACGCGAGTTTAACTCGCACTTGTCCGGTTTTTTATTATTTAACGATTTGTCGGTTCATTGTGAAAATATCAACTAGCTAAGATTGCGATTTAAGAGAAAAAAAACTATTAAAGGTAGGACAGTAGGCTTAGGTACTATAGGATGTAAGAACTGTAAAAATTGATTGTCTTATTAATGTGATTATGAATTTAATGATTATTCTCGTATTTGACATTTTGATGAATATACTAACAATTTAAGTTAACAAACCTTTGCTCATCTGCTTGCAGGCAGAATACTAACGACATACCATAATCTCACTGTAAAATTGTATTCTTGCAAATAAATCATTGATTATGATTATGATTAGGGTTCCGTTTGACACCCTTCAGGGACGGAACCCTAAAAATCTACTGTACTGCTGATGCAAAGTGGCGCTGCAATCGCTATCAGACGAGTATTGTACAATTAACTAAAACAAATCACATCAATTTAGTTTGGTTGATTTTATCATTGCTACTTACTGTGTTTTGTGAATCATTTCGGTCCACTTTTGACCCTACAATAACTTAAGATCTATTTGACCTACATCCTTGCAATTTTGCAAGTCTTGTAAGACCGTCTTCTATTTACCGAATCCTGAATTTCAATAAAAACCCTCTTACCGTTCACGAGATTTTGAAGTCCGAAAATCACAAATTTTACACTGACTGACAGTGATTTAATCTCAGATTGTTTAAGACATTGATTCCCATATAAGACATTATACGTTGGTACCTACATTACTTCCATGAGAACAATAATTTGCATTATTAAACTAAGTAAACAAGTATTTATAACAAGATCATCATACATTTGTTCATTAAGGCGCAGATATACGACTTTGACCTTGAGCGAGTGGGAAGAGCTTAGCGATAGCGTCTACCCGTGCGTGAGAGTGGTCAGCGATGCACTGCCGCCCGTCGCCCGCAAGACCCCCGCTTTAACGCGCACCAAGATTATTCGAAAAAAACAACCCAACTTAATTTAACAAACACAATTCAAATAAAAACCGTATACTAAAATATGGGTCATTAATTTGTCTATTATATGATTAAAGTTTCATGCAAATACCCCCAATAGTTTTTGCGTGATTGTCGTTTTTTTGTCAGCGTTAGACATTACTTTACAAATTAATTACACTATGTTATAAAAATATAATTTTACATTTTCACATATCAAATTATGAAGAAAATGGTCTAGTAAAATATTATTTTTTTTCAAAGAAAGGAAACAAGAAGTTTAGACGTGATTTTCAATTTAAAATCATTAAAAGTCGTATATCTGCGCCTTAATATACGAAGTAGGTATGTAGGTAGGTAGGTATAAGTTGACCGAGTTGTACCAAAACAGACCGTTCGAAGAGCACGTTTATTGTTAACGTTATAAGATTCAAAATCCATTAGAAGTATTTTAAACATGCGACCAAGAATTTCAACTATTTCAACTATACCTAACAATAATAAAGTTAGTAGGTAGTAGGTATTTTAAGTAGTAAAGTACCTAAAGGTTGTCTGGAAGAGATCGCTTTCTATCAGCAGGTTTTTTACGCTTTCGAAGTGTAATTTGCGAGTCCAAATTGAGACTACATACCTAACTAGGTACCTATTTTTGATAAATCTGGTTGCAAATAACATGTTTTCAAAGCATAGAATCATACCTACACATCCTACATCTGTGGATAATAATACAATTGGTGAATTATAATAAAACCAACTGGCGACCCGCCCCGGTTTAGCACGGGTGCAATGCTCATACTAAACATAATGCATGTTTTATACAATATAAACCTTACTCTTGAATCACATCCTTTAATCTAATAAAAAAAAACACATCAAAATCCGTTGCAGTTTTAAAGATCTAAGCATACCTACCTACATAGGGACAGACAGAGGGAAGCGACTTTGTTTTATATTATGTAGTGATTAATGAATGGTTTTGTCTTTACTGGTAGGTTATTATTAAGTTTCTGTCAAAAAAATAATTTTTGTGACAAGCTTTTATAGCCGACTGTATGTACTTTTCTTTGAACATCCAGCAATTGCTCACCAAGACGATTCTGAAGAGCTCAAACTCGGTACGATTGCTATTAATACAGAGCTTCTAGAGAATATTATGGTCAGTGGGTCGTCTTAGTATTGTATTCTCATGTCATCCAAGTCAAGTACCTAGATAATATGCCAAATTTCAGCTCAATCGGTTGAGTTGAGGATACATAACTACCTACTTCAAAATTGAGTTGCAAGATTCCACCCGAAGACACATACATAGGTACATTGCAAATTAAATTAATGAAAAGCTTGTAATAATAAATCATTCTATCTTGCTTTGGTTATTACAACCTTTCCGCACAAAGTCCTAATATTTTCTCCAACAACCATATTAACACGAAACATTAAACAGTGTTTAAAAGTAACCTAGGTACCTACTTGTCGCTGTGGTTTAAAAATGTTAAAATTACTAAACAGTATCGTAGAATTTACAAAATCATAATACCTAGTTGTAGTTCCATATTATTATATGCGACTATACTCCCCCCTTCCGCACTACCCCGCAGAGCTGTCGCCGTGTCGCGTTTGTTTACGCCTCGCGACCATTGACGTAGGGTTGCCACCTTTTTCTTTGACGGATAAAATATTCTGATCTGGAAGTGAAGTTGTCAATTTCGTTAATTTTTTATTGGTACGGTTGTAGTTTTTGTCGTTATTTATTTCCTTGCAAATGTGATGAAAAAATCGTTAAACAATGCACTATATTTGTTTTATACAAATTTATGTTTTATTTTTCAGCTAATAACAAATTCGTATCTGCTTTAAATATATTTATGGCATCTAAACATGGTACGCGCTACGCACAAATTTAAATAATTGCGTATAAGCTTAATGGAAGCTTTATTTCTGTGGTCACGCCACTTCGCAATAATTACAGAAAACACCCTGTCTGTAAATGCTGAAGTGGCGGGAACGCACAGTAATCGTGACACCACTTTAAGTATGTTCGGAAAAGTAATTTCCTCAGACAAAAAAAACCAGCCAAGTAATTAATTGACCGAGTTGAATTAAGTTTGCACCTGAAATGTATGGCACCGCATAAAAACGAGGTGCAAACTTAACGCAACTGATTTCTAACTAAATTTATTATGATGTAATAATTACAAATGTATAGTTTTCAGATATTTTTTTTAAGTACTTGTTGTATGTGACGATATTACTTGCCAAATTTCATAGTTCGGGGTCAACGGGACCTTAACATTTTGATTCCCTTGAGAATGTCGAAATGTATGTTTTTGCGACCTAAATGGCCGTATCTTTTTTTTACTTTAACGTAGAAGTATGATTTTTTTTCACAGCTTTAATGGTACTACTATAGATTTTTTCCCTTAATTCATTTTTATAAAGATTATTTCATTGTATAAGCTATCCAGCACTTTTGATCCAGGGGTAATTCGCTTCCCACAGCGGCTTATAGTTTTGCATTCGTTTTCTTTCCTATTACCACTGCTACTACTGTAATGCTAGCATTATCGTCAATAACGTCATCTATTTTGTATGAAATTATTTTCACTTTATAATAAAGTACGGTTGGCAACCCTAGCCCTCGCGTCGCGACCGCGCCTGCGCACGAGGCGCTGTTGAGCACGCAGTAAGTAACGGCGTGGCGTGCGTCTGCGACTCTGCGAGTGCGTAATACCTCGTTCATTTCAATTTACGCCGGCCGGCTAGTTAGTCGCTTCGCTTTGCTCGCAATGGAAAGTGACGAAGAAGACTTAAACGTGGGGGTCGCCGAATATTTAACTGAATGGGGACTATCTGAAGACACTATAACAAACTTTGAAGGTGAGTGCCTATTTTGATGGTTATTATAATTATACTTGTTTGGCCGTGTTTCTAAGTTGTATTGTTCATTATATGTATTAATTTTGATTGTTCAATGTGTAAAATTGATAGGATAGCTTATTGTGCAGTGAACTAACTATTGAGTGGATGGCTAATGAAGAATTCAACTTGATACGGATATAGCCCCTCTTGTCAAGGCCCGATAGTCTACGTTTTTTTTGTAAATCGTTATCACTACCAAAAGCAAGAAAGTGATCTAGTACTGTACCTACTGTGACTAAATTATTTCTACATTTCTTTGTTCCGGTTATGCCGCCAATGGGTCAGATTATAGGAAAGGGGGCCTTATTATATAGGATGCCTAGATATTGAGCTAAAAATAGTGGTTAGATACCTACAATTAGCTACCTATTTTATTTTGATAGATTTACAAAACGAACTTTAGTAAATTTTATTGATTGGTTTGGTTGGCATACATTTCATTCATTCAAGTCTATAGGTACCTAAGTACCTACATTGTTACATGGCCGCGACTATAGTAGTAAAAAACCCGTTGGCTACCGTTACATACCAAATTTATGGATAACTACAGATAAAATGTAGCGGTTACTGTTTTATTATCCGACTGCGACCGAGAAAAAGAGTACCTACAGCTGTTCTTCAAGTACACACTTGAAGAACTGTACCTACTCTTTTTCTACAGTTCTACAATAATTTACAGTAGATTTTATGTATACTCTAAGGCATCGACTAACTTAGTGTTCCCGAAGATGACCGACCGAAACTAGGCAACTGGATGACAGCGCTTTTAATAAAATAGCGAGATGACATTGACATTTAGGTATTTGTTTGCGAAATAATGTTTATCTCTTGTTTTTTTAGTAAATCAGATTTCGTTCAAATTGCTTGAAGATATACAAGAAACGGAACTAAGAGAATTAATTCCGAGTTTAAAGGAAAGAATATTATTCAAGCGAGGATTGAACAAACTCCAAAACATTATTCAGGTAAGTGTTCATATTATTTTTTTCAAAACTTTTGGGTGTCACGGCTCATAATGACTATCAAAATTCCTTCGCGACCCCCCGATCGTATAATTTTGTTAATGGTTGTGTGTTTTTGTTAAAAATTTACTTGGTAATGGTGCCGATTCTCTTGTACACCGGACTAAACTAACTAAACTATCACTAAAATTCCTTACTTTTGGCTATGAAAATCTTAAACGCTATTCTGTAGTAAAAAGTCTCTAAATTAAAAAAAAATATTTTGACACAACTAAATCGAATTTGACAATTGCGACTCCACGTGGTACATACTTTTTAGAGCCGGAGGCGCGCAGTGGGGGCAGCCTCGACGTGTTTTAAATGGAATTTTTCACTTTTTGTATGGAAAAAAAAAAAAAAGTTACCTACGTGTTGAGAATTAGGGGTATAAGGGTTTCATAAAGGGGGTCGAAATTTTCATTATTTTTGCGATAGGACACACCATTTTCGAGATATAAGCAAAAGAAAAGAAAAAAATCCAGTACAGTACTGTTTTTGCACCCGAAGTCGAGATGTTCGTGTGAATTTTAGTTCATGACAACTAATAATATTCCACACCATTTTCGGTGGCGATTAAAAATAGTCAGAATTAGTTAGAAAATTAAAATTTTAGGTGAAAAACGTCAAATTCAGAATAGCAAAATAGTCATTTTCACTAAATTAAAATCTCAGTACAATCTTAGTGCTGTCAAACTAAAATATAGTTAAGTTGTGCCACTTTAGTCTATTTCAGAATGGGAAATCATCGTTTGACAGGAGTAAACTAAATTTTGGTGATTTTTAGTCTAGTTTAGACGCATTTGTGACAAGAGAATCGGCACCAATAATTGCTTGTTTGTTACAGGCGACAGAATCTGATGAAACTCTAAGCATTGCTAGCGATTTTTCTGCGCCCAGCCCCACAGCCAGCACAAGCAGTGAAGAGTTGCCGACCACAAGAGAGAAATCTTCTGTAAGTTTTGCCTTTATTTTGAGTGAGCCAGTGACAAAACCGGGTATTTTAGGTATCAATAACACCTAAAGTATGAAAGCTAGATTAATGAAATTTAGTGCATTTCATATGTTCCCCGACTACATCTTAACCTGTGAATTTGGGCTCTCAGGAGTTAGCTGGGACGAAGCTAAAAGGGTTTAAAAATGAGACGAATAGGTAGCCCCGCTTCTTTTTTAATTTTAGATTATTCTGTTACCATTTTAATGTATGGTATTTTCTTTTTGTTTAGAATGATAATTTAACGATTATTTTAAAAAGCAATAATGCTGGAGAAATGTGTCTAGCTTCTTTAAAAAAAAATGGTAAATTAGACACTTCAGCACAGAACTACTTGGTTTAATCAGTAGTGGAATACCATGTGAAAAAATATGGCGAAATGAAAAAACAACAATTTCAAGATATTTCCGCCCAAATTGTTTTGTTAGTCCCAACTGAAAGTGAAGGTATCGAAATGCAAATTCAGTTTTTAAATTGTAATGAAATGAGATACCTATGTAGTTACAGTAGTTAATGGTCAATTATTTACTCCCTGTAGTGTAAATAGTGTAGTGCTTTTTTTTTCCTAATTTTAGGCCCAGTAGTTTTGGAGTAGTAATTGCCGGCCACGAAAGAGAAATCTTCTGAGCGTCAAGTGTAAGTTTGACACGCAACCAAACGTTTTGATCGCGCTTTTCTTGAGTCAAAATATCATTAGTTACACTAGAGCCACTGTAAGTTCTTTTGCCTTTATTTTTTTTTAGTTAGTTATTTATGATCACTTATTTACTCCCTGTAGTGTAGTGTAAGGCATGTATGATGTAGTGTAGTGCTTTTTTTTTCAAATTTTAGGCCCAGTAGTTTCGGAGATAGAGGAGGGGGGGGGGGGTTAAAGTAGTTCAACTGTCTAACTATCACGGTTCATGAGATACAGGCTGGTGACAGACAGACGGATGGACAGCAGAGTCTTAGTAATAGGATCCCTTTTACCCTTTGGGTACGGAACCCTAAAAACTATCAATTCCATGTTGTTAAGTTGATATTCATGACAAATACACTTAATGATTATTTTGATTTCCTTGATTTTCATGCTTAGTTCCTTATAATTTGTTTTGATTTCCATAGGAGACATACTACATTCCAAGCCAAAAGTTTGGAAAAAATAAATATATTCCGGCAAGGGGAAAGCTTGCTGATAAATATAACAATTACAAACGTTTGCTGCGGAAGAGTGGGGTAATAATAATTAACGAAAGAAGATCCCACGCGAGCACCGACGATGTTCCTGCTGACACAGCTGCAGCAGTTGAAAATCAAAGTGGTACAAATTTGAACATATATTATACAAGATCTAATAGTTTTATCTAATTAGGCTGAAGCTAGACTAAACTTGATCTATTGTTTACCAGTATCTAATGAAGAAAATGAAGAGTTAAAAGTTTGGCTGAAACACAACAAGGAGCCAGTGCCCAAAGTAATCGAGAATTGGAGAAAAACATCCACATTGCGCCTGAAGGAACTACAATCTGAAAAATATGCAAACATACACACATCAACACGGTCTAGGGATATTTCATACTCAATTAAATAACTCGAAAAGTACTGGCCGCATTGGAATCTTTTATACACCGATTTGTTTGTAATTTATCTCAGACTAATTCCAAATTAAAATTTTTGATAATTCTTTTGTTTCGGTGGCATAAAAATGTCTTTATGTATAGGAGAGGGAATTTTCATTTGTGCGAAATTTAGAAAACAATACGAATTACGTTTAGTTACAGTTTTTTTTCATTTTTAAACGAAAGATAAAGTTAAAATTGAGGCATTGTAGCCATGCAACGCCGACATTTGACGAGGGCGGAGATGTTACGAGCTGTGGGAATGCTGGAAGCTGGATCTGTTCAGCGTAATGTTGCTGAGGCCATAGGGACCCATCAAAATGTAATTTCAAGATTGTGGACACGCTATCGTGCCACAGGTGAAGTAGCGGAGAGGCACCGGGGGCCAAGTCGCATCACTACCCCCAGACAAGACCGATTTTTGCAAATTACTGCGCGAGCTCAACCAAATGCAACGGCGACTCAATTGGTCCAAAGGCTGCGAGTGGAACACCAAGTGCTTGTGAGTGACCAAACTGTAAGAAGGCGACTGCATGAAAGCAATCTACGCTCTCGTAGACCACTCCGGGTCCCACCTTTACGGAGAGGCAATCGTGGACGACGATTAGAATGGGTTCGGAACCACGTGGACTGGGGCCGTGAGCAATGGTCCAATGTGCTGTTCACGGATGAATCCAGGTTCGGCTTCCATCCAGATTCACGAAGTACGCGTGTTTGGCGAGTTCCTGGACGATGGAGCCGTCTCCAGAACCCTCAGGAAGTTCACCCATACCAAGGAGGAACAATTATGGTTTGGGCAGGAATTCGTCTTGGAGGACGGACGGATCTCGTTTGGGTGCGGGGCAATATGACGGCAGAACGATACGTCCAACAGGTGCTGGGGCCCGTAATCTTGCCCCACAGAACACAAATGGGGCAAGATTTCCTGCTCATGCACGACAATGCCCGGGCACACACGGCGAGAACGGTAGCAGCTTGGTTACATACACATAATGTTAGGGCCTTAGACTGGCCTGCTCAATCGCCAGATCTAAATCCCATTGAGCATGCGTGGGATATGCTGCAAAGAAGAGCTCTGAAGGAAGTTCCTGAAAATCTGGCTACAGAAGATCAACTTTTTGCGCACCTCAGAAGGACATGGGACAATATTCCGCAGCAAGACATTGACAACCTTGTTCTGAGCATGCCGAATCGTTGCCGATGTGTTATGAACATCATGGGCGCTTTCTCAGACTACTAAATTCAAGTTTATAAACACAAATTAAATGATTTTTCTATTTTTTTCAGTTTTTACTCACAAATTAAAAGTTAATTCATATACGGTTTCCGTCTATTTTTCATTTTTTTTCCATAAAATCCTGAAATTTTAATCTAAGTACCTTAAACATTATTAAAAAATGGTAGAATATTAAATAACGTATCTTTTAAATATATACATGTCATATAAATAATTAACACATTCATAGTAATTCGCTTTTTTAAAAATATCCCTAGACCGTGTTGATGTGTGTACATGACATCGTGAACGATTGGCCCTCTTATAAATTGAGTTTCTGATATAAGTTGGTAAGTTGTAACCCTTTTTACAAGCTTTTTATTAGCTTGACCCCGTATATTTGTTTGTTTCAATCTTGTGAGCAATATTTGTTTATATAAATATACAGGGTGTTTGGCGCATGGACCGACACAATTTTTTCAGGGATTTGGGAGGTCATTAGCTAGGTTCTAGCTAAGTTCAAAATAGCTTTTAGTTTTTTTTATAATTAATTTAGAAGTTGTAAAATTTCATTCATTAAATACAAAAATTAACTTTGGAAGCTTGTAAAGAATTTTCTTGAAACCAGTTGTATAAAACAAAGATGTTTTTAGATTTAAAGGACTTTGGAGAATGCAACAAAATTTGTTTTGTGCCACTACACCCACAAACAAAAAAGTTATTTCAAATTAAAGGACACATTTTGGGATTTTTTTTCATTTTAAAAAAATAATCATATGTAACCAACCGTGACATTTGGGACAAAGGGTGTATGGGTAGAACCTAGCTAATGACCTCCCAAATCCCTGAAAAAATTGTGTCGGTCCATGCGCCAAACACCCTGTATATACTTATAATCGTTTTTTTTTTCAGATCGAACTGGATTATGAATCCACGTTTAAAGGATCAGCTTCGACTGTTCAAAAAATGGCCCATGTTTTTAGAGAAAGCTCTTAATCTTTTTAAAACAATTAAAGCTGCTTCTATCTACATTAAATTGATTGAAGAAAATCCAAGTGAAGGTTGGTTATTAAATATACTTGTATCGATCAAAACTCGAAGTTTCGGTTTTTGTGTGAAATTAGTGAAAGTTTTGATATTAAAACTATTTATATTTATTAAGTATATTTAGATAGCAAAAATAGTTTCGGAGGTTTAGCAAAAAAAAACTCTGATAATCAGTTATTTGGCTAAACTTTTTAATAAAACTTAAACTAACAACATAAACTAATTAAGTCAACGAATTTGCATCATAACTTATTTCATTTTTATTTTTCAGATGTTAGAGACTTCTGTTATTGTGCGGCAATTGGATATAAAATAGTTCCAATGGTGAGAATACAGTGCCAAGATACAGCTGGAAAAAAAAAACCATAAAGCCGAGCATTCAAGAAGCTATGAACAGTTTCATTCTTCATGCAAAGGTATGTACCTATAATTTCACTTTTAAGACTTGTGAGATGACGACTTTCCATACTAACGACGATTTCCCCCGAAGTGTTTAACCGATTTTGACACAATTTTGATATACCGTCAGTCGGACCAAAATCTAAGTTTGTACGTTATCTAGTTTATTAAATATCAATAAACAATAAAACACTAAAACAGGAATATAATTAAATCTATTGATGATATTGAAAAAAAGCGAAACATACAAAGTAAGTATTGTAGACAGACAGTTTTACTAAATGAAGACATTGTTTTGATTTCAAAAACAATTTGAACTGCATTCAAAGATTTTTGAATAATCGGCTATCTGAACCGGGAATCAAACATGAAAAAAAAAAAAAACGTAATTTTACGACACCCATCAGAAGGCTCAATCGAAAGCTTTATTTTATTCCAAGTAACATAGCATTTTAAATAAAAGGAAGAACATCAAATTTTACATTTAATTTTATTAATTACATTTTACTTAAAATTAATTTAATTTTGCAAATGCTCTTTGTTCATTTATTTCTCAAGTAGGTACTTAATAGTAATACTTAAAATGATAAATCCAGTATTTAGAACAACAGCACAGTCAAAGAATAGGTATTAATTTTCCTGAAATTAAATATTAAAATTCCTTTGTTCCCGTTGAGTTACACCATTTTGTGTTACACGGTTACCCATTGGGAAAAAAAATACCGATTAGTAACACTGTTCTTCCTTTTATTTAAGATGCTATGTTACGTGGAAAATAATAAAGCTTCCGATTGAGCCTTTTGATCGGTGTCGCAAAATTACTGTTTTTTTTACAATTTGGCGGGTTCGATTCCCGGTTCAGATAGGCGATTATTCAAAAATCTTAGAATGCGGTTCAAATTGTTTTTAAAATCAAAATGATGTCTTCTTTCAGTAAAACTGTCTATCTACAATACTTAAGATACTTTCCCTCCATGTGGCGCCTTGGAACAGCCTGTATAAGTACCTACACTTCTTGCTTGAGAGCTTCGCACAGACTAATCATTATGGTGGATTACGTTCCGAACCCCTTTAAATAAATACATACCTATAGTTGCAATACCTAAGCAATAAAAAATGCTCAGTGTCAACACTGACTAGGAATTATAAAAAATATGGTTAAAAGTTAACAATTCATTCTAATTTCCAGAACCAAAGTGAAATCCCCACCCAGCTGGACTATCGGCGAAAAGCTCAAACTGCTAAGGGTCTACGGTGCCAATCCATCATTATTGCTGTCGGACCAACCATCGATGCCCTGAAGGACTTTTATGTTGCGTATGATAACATCCTTTATAAAATAGATTCGTTCTTGAAAGCGCTGGATGTATGCTTCAAAACTTTTCACTGCCTGGACGCAGAATATCCAACAGAAGCTGTTCACATTTGGCTATTTCTGCAAAAATATTTTTATAACATTGACACAAAATCAGACAAAAAGCTTTCTGGAGTCTCATCTTTTATCTCCGACTTGGAATAAGTCATTTATTTGCTAAATTTAATCAAAATGTTTGTTTGTTTCAAATGTCTTGCTTCAGTTGAAGATTACAAAGATTTTTGTGAACATTTAAAAGACCATAACTTAAGTGCAAACGCAACATATCGCTGTAAACAGTATCAATCCTGGCCAAAACCTGGCAGCCTTGTGTCCTTTAAAATAAGAAAGGTTTTGAATCCTTAGGTAAGGTCATTTTAAGATGAGTGATCTAGTGATTATTTAATTGTATTTATGATTGCTAAAATAAATTTGATGTACTAAAAATCGTTTTTTTTTCTTTAAACCACCGTTTTAATTAAGCCCATATTAAATAAGGTTAGGTACTGGTAATTTGACGTGTTCTAGAAACTGCTGATTTTCGGCTAGCCTACATTACCGTGTTTATCAAACGGTCTTAAAAGCTTTTTTTGTCAAACCTTGTATTGCTTGTAAGGTTTTTTCTTCTACCATATTTTTAGGGTGTGGTATAATTGAAAATTAGAAACTTACTAGGTAATCTGCAATATTGCTGACATTGTACACACGTACTTTCGTGGCCACGTAATCAGCAATATTGCAGATTAGCTACTAAGTTTCTAATTTTCAATTATATTGAAACCCCCTTACCTACTTACTTACCCTATTAATATTCTGGAAATCAATGTTTGGATACCAAAAAGTCGTGTACATTTTACAAGTGTTAGTTTGATAAATTAACCAAACTAACACCATTAAAATTTACACTATTTCTTTGGTATGTTTTACTAAACTAAGACCGGTACAATCAGACAAGCACTGATAAATTAATATTGGTAGATATTACCAGTCAAGTTTGGTAATAACTACAGCGTAAATCTGTTAGATATTACCAAACAAATGTTAGGAAAAAATACGAAACAAACATGATAAATAATACTTAATTGTATTTGATAAAATCTACGATACACTTCTTGTAGATAATACAATATTATCTCTGATAAAAAACACGATACACATCTGATAGATTATACTAAACTAACTTTGATGAGAACTGCATACACATCTGGTAGATATTACCAAACAAATTTTAGGAAAAAATACGAAACACGTATGATAGATAATACTTAATTATATTTGATAAAATCTGCGATACACGTCTGGTAGACAACACAATATTATCTCTGATAAAAAGCACGATACACATCTGATAGATTATACTAAGCTAACCTTGATAAGAACTACATTACACATCTGGTAGATATTATCAAACAACCTTTGGTAGTAACTAAACTTAAATCTGGTAATTATTACCAAACTAACGCTGATTAAATACACCGAAAGTGATTAGTAAGTACTGCCAAATGTTGTTTGTTAGAGTTTACCAAATAAAATAGATTATACTTACGAGTTAAGTTTAGTTTTTTCTATCAAACTGATTTAATACATTCTACCATATATTAAGTGCTATCTACCAAATTTTTGTTGTAGATTTTACCAAATACCTTTGCATTTTCTATTAAACTACCTTCGGTAATTTGTACCAAAAAAGGTACCAGTAGAACATACAAAATGTTTTTGTTAAAAAAAAACAAATAAGTTGAGTAAAATATACTATATCTCTTTGGTAGATTGCAGCAAACTACATTGTACTTTTTTTTACTAAAGTACTTTGATGAAAAGGTTACAAAAGTACTTTGGTTGAAAATCTACTAAAGTTCTTTAGTGAGAAACGTTACTAAAGTACTATGGTAAAAAATGTTACTAAAGTACTTTGGTGAAAAATGTTACTAAAGTATTTTGGTAAAAATTATACTAAAGTACTTTGGTGAGAAATGTTACGAAATTACTTTGGTAAAAATGTTACTAAAGTACTTTGGTGAAAAATGTTACTAAAGTATTTTGGTAAAAATTTTACTAAAGTACTTTGGTGGGAAATTTTACTACATTACTTTGGTAAAAAATTATACCAAAGTACTTTGGTGAGAAATGTTAACAAATTACTTTGGTAAAAATGTACAAAATATAGGTGTAATCTACCAAATAAATTTGGTACAACACCAACTTAATGTGTTTGGTAAAATCAACAAAAATTCGTGATAGGACCAAAATCAACCGCAAACTTTGGTTACATTTACGCAAAATCTGTTAAATCCAACCTAACATTTTTTTCAGTGTATGTCCAGGTATAAACAATATAAAGTGCCTTTGTCATTCGTTACACTTATGTTCGAGCGAGGGCGGCAAAGAACTACCACCCGAATGCGAAAAATTTACACGCAACACTTATAACTTTAAAACTAGCAGAAAGCGGCAAAGTCAACTAAAAGCTATCCAAGAGTTTTAGGATGAACTTGTGTTTCAGGTGTCAGAAATCAAAACTAAAGCAGACTCGCGCCCAGTCGGACCATTCTATAATTTAGCACATTTTATGCTAGGAATGCTGTCATTGCCCCACTCTAACGCCGATTGCGAGCGCATTTTCAGCCACATTACTGAGAGTTTTGTGATGCAAAAATACATAAAATGTTGCGACCAGCCCAAACTAAATGGCTCTCCTTATCAGCCGTCGTCGAGACGATCCTAGAACAATGGGAGGCTCTTAAACTTTACTTTGATGATAAATGGCTTGAAGATCATGAATGCCGTGAAATACACAATGCTTTGAGAGACCCCATAGAAGGCTTACTTTTATTTTCTTTCGTGGATGTTGCCAAAGTTCACTAGAACTAACGCATATTTTCAAAGTGAAAATACAGTCTTACCAGAAATGCACTTGAAAATGCAAACTATATAGAGAGCTGCTTCTGTTAATTATGCCCTCAAGTTATGTAAATAATACACCGCTCGACAGTATTGACCCCACTGACGAAACGCAAACATGTATATGTCTGCATTCGTGTTCAAAAACAGTTGACACTATCTGAAGCTCTTGCTGATATCAATTCTGTGAAACAATTTTTTTTTTATGTTTGCGAGAAAATTGTAAGAGATTCATTATTCGGGCAGCCGTTGGCATAAGCAAAATATAAAGCCTAGATGACAAACTATTGCAGTTTCCAATTTTAATAACGAAAATTGCATGTTTGCAACTGAAAAGAGGCAAACATCAATGGCTTCAACATTCAACTTATTGCCCCGAATATCTCCTAAGAAACTTGATGTCCAGCAGATTTTAGACGATGAATGGCGGTATTTTCCGAATTACATACATTGCACGAAACAAATGTGATTTAGACGTCCACGATCCTCTAGATGTAATTTGGCATAAGGTGTCAGAAATCAAAACTAAAGCAGACTCGCGCCCAGTCGGACCATTCTATAATTTAGCACATTTTATGCTAGGAATGCTGTCATTGCCCCACTCTAACGCCGATTGCGAGCGCATTTTCAGCCACATTACTGACTTGAAAACAAAAAAAAGGAACCAATTGTCTACAAAATCTATTGCTGGGAATCTATTTACTCAGCAACTCATTAAGAGAACAGGAAAAAACTGGGTAGATTTCCATCCTATTGATTAAAAGTATTATTGTTTCTATGTACAAAAAGGAACGCCTGAAATTTAATGTTTGATTGTGCAATAAACTTACTGTAAATTTACCGTACTTTTAATTTTTAATCTCCCGTAATTTTCCGCCAAATACCGTATTTTTAGACTAGCAACACCGTAATTTTGACAAATAGAGTTGGAGACACTGCGATCACGCGCCGCGGCTCGCGAGTGACGCGCAAGGCCACGGCGGGAGCGGGCGTTTACTGCTTTTGGTGGGAAATCACGGCGTCACGTAAAAACCGATGTAAGTAATTCTGGCACATTTATGCATTTACATTTTAATGGTATTCAAATATAAAAGTAGTAGGTACTTGATTTTTATCTGTAAACTGATAGAATATTATTAGATTTTTAACTAATTTTGGTAGGTACCACCTAATGTACGAAATCATCTGTCCCTTAGTACCGGACACTAAGTCATTCCTTAGCAGCGGACAGTAAACATATTGATATTTCTCGTGAGAATTAACGTTATTTATTCTAATTGTTTAATTTTGTTTTAGAACATAGACGAATGAATAGAATTGAAATGGAAGAGAAGAAAAAGATAGAAGACTGCTACCGATAAAATTTTGTCCAAAGAACTGAGTGTAAGACAAGCTGCAATGCGATACAATATTCCTAAAAGCACTGTACTATCGGCCAAACTTCCGCATGCTCACCTTAAAGGCGATAATCGCATAGCACGACCCACGACTCGATCGCACAATGCACGAGTTTTGACCAATAGGATGCACTAAGCGTATTTTAGTGGTGTTCGTATTAGTATAATCATGTATAGAATGTGTGACACACACTAGGAGCGTACTATGCTCACTTGTTTCTGATAAGAGACGAGTTTTTAATGGGCACGGCCAGCGCGGCAAATTTAGTTCATTATCTAAGTCCCATTTTTATTTAGTGGGAATGTCTGGAAATTCGGTTAAACAATAGAGGACGGCTTAATACAACGGCCATACGTTTTGTTATTACCTTAGGATTATCTCAAATGTTTTGCAGTTGTTCCTTGTATTTGGTTTAATACTTTTAACAGTAGGTAATTGTAATATTCGTTTTATCCATTAAAATAATACAGGGTGAAATTGAATATAACGAGATTTAACGAACAAGGTATCGTTGCAATTAAAATGCCCTGGGGCGGCAGTCTCGACATAGATAGCGATTGCTTTACGACCGAATTCGTTCGCAAAGTCTTAAAAGGGACCCTAGACGGTTAACATTTCTTGACAAGCACCTACCTGCAGTCTCGACATAGATTGCGGGAAAATTGTAGAACATGATTAATAAAAATAATTATTTTTTCTTAAAAATTGTATAGTGAATAAGTAAACCTTTTTTTGAAAACATTATTTTTCATGGAAACTAATAAGTAGCAAAAACCATTATAAAGAATTAAAATAACTTGTTAAATATCTAGGGACATTAAAATTTGCCGCCTTGCAACACTACGTCGGTGCCAAAACAACTTTTTGACATGAAAACAAATACGACGCATTTTGAATGTATGTGTTGTTTGATGCCTCGTATCTCTCTTTTCTCTAAAATAAAATGTTTGGAGGACGAAGTGAATCAGGTGCAGCTGCTGCAGGCCCGACTCCGAGCGGCGTCTAGTAAGAATCTCAACCTACAATACCTATTTTCGAATCTAATTTGTCGGTTCAATATTGAACGCTTTTTCTATTGACTATTTTAATCAACTAATGTACTATGTATTTTGAATATTTTCTAGTGTACTTAAATATTTCAGGCGTAAACGTACACCGCGTACTACGAATGGCCAAGTGGATGCCCTCTTGTCTATTTTAGAAGCCCGGCCTTATCTGCACACCCGCAAGTTTACCGGCCTTCAGGGCCGTGAAAATTTTGACGAAGGCTGGAAGGAAGTTGCTGCGGAGTTAAACCAGCTGCCAAATTCTTAAAAAAAAAAACACCAGAGCAGTGGATGACGGTAAAGTTTACACCTATTAGTTAGGTACCTACATACAGTGCCAATGTTACTAATAATATTATTTAATTCAAATGTTTATCTTTCCTGTAGGTTTGGAGAGACTTTAAAAGCCGGGCCTGCAGTAAAGCAGCCCGACTGCGAAAAGAGAGGGTGCAGACAGGCAACCGAGCCGTCCCCACTGCTCCTCTGACGCAGGTGGAGCGTCGAATCGTGTCCCTTGTAGGTGGGGAGTACACTTTTGGCACCGATTGCCCGGACTCTATGCCGGAAGAAGACGTGAGTTCTGATTATAGTGTATGATACGTGTGTGATACATGATACATGTATACAACGATACACGGTGGCTTTCTATAGAGCCAGCCATTACAAAAATTGTGACACAATGGGAGAATTTGGCAAAGAGTAAAGACAATTGTTACTCAGCTGAGCTCATTTACAATATGCTCGAAGACAAAAGTAATTATTTATATTTTGTGTTTCTGAGAAGCATCCTAAATTATGTTCAAACAGCAATTAAATCATTTGAAAGTGAGAACTCTAATCCATTAAAACTTCTCAACACACTCACAACACTGATACAATCAGTGAGCCAGAGAATTTTAATACCAAGACCTGTAAACAGGAATTTATTAGATCCAATAACTGACAGGGATATTAACCCTAGGCTTTATCTTGGCTACATGTTTGAAACTGCAACATCACAACAAAATTTAAATTCAGAAGTTTTAAATGCAATACGACAACGCTGCTCCGCCTTCTTACAGCAATTACTTAAGGAATTGCAACAAAGACTTCCAGACAACTACAAGCAGCTAGAGTCAATGGCGTTCATAAGTCCAGAGGAGGCAATAAAACCAATCAAGTCCAACACTATCATCGAGGTTGCCGAAATTTTGGGATTTACACCAGAATAATTAGACAAAATAATGCAACAGTAGTGGCACATTCTGCATATAAATAAGTGGCAATCTCAAGAAATAGTTCCATTTTGGGTCGAAGTACAAAAGTTTAGAAATTCTTCCGGTGACAACATATACCAAGATACTTACATTAACTTACATTTCACTGCCGCATTCTAATGCAGAGGTAGAGAGGTTATTCTCTCAAATGAATTTAGTCAAAAATAAGCAAAGAAACCGAATGAGTTTGATAACTCTGAACTCAATCCTCTGCATTAGAGACTTCCTCAGGAAAAGTGGTAAATGCTGCTATAACTGTGTTTTGCCTAAAGAGGTACTGCATAAAATGGGCACCGCTGAAAAATATTCTAAATCAACGACACATAGGTACTGAACCCCAGCCCTCGACATCTTCCTCTTTAATTGATTAATTTTAAATATATGTTTTTATATTTTTAATTATTTATGTTTTTTTTTTATCATTTTTAACTCTCTTGTTGGAATAAATGAAAATAAAAAAAAGATGATTGTCAGAAATTGTCATTTTATTGTAACCCACTTACCTACTGTATGTACACTAAGACAATGTAAATCGGCCGTACATTTAACTACTTCTAGCAACTTTTTGGGGTAAAAAAAACTGGCAATCTAGCAACATTTAAAAAATTGTCTAGCAACTGGGTAAAGCTAGCAGTTGGCAACACTGCAAATAAGTAAGTTTTAGTTTTGTTATTCTTATTACACCTATTATTGTATTGTATTTCATTTATAATTTTACTAAACTGCGGCAGAGCATAAAAGGAGGGTAATGTTTTTTAATACATAGTGTAAGGCGAACGTTAAAATACTCGCGCCACGAACGTTTGAATACTCGCGCCAACCGCGCGCTCTCGCAGTAATTCACTACGCTTCGTCCTCGGTCGGCTCCGCCACGCCGCCCGCGTCCCGCGCACCGCCAGTCGCATGGGATCTCGCGTTGGCCACGCGTCGTTCGCGCTAAATATCTATCGTGTCCCACACCTCTTCTTCAAACTGTATTGTGTTTTTTCCATCGAAGTAGTGCTATTTTGAATGTCTGTACTTTTATAATTTTGTTAGGTGGTAAATAAAGACTGATACAACCATTACAGTGGCTGCCCAACTCGTGGCTTCGAATTCACCTTGAGATATTTCCGAGAAATTTCGTAATAGATACCTACTATGTGTCAAATCGTGAAAACATAATTTACGTGACGAACTGTTGACATGCCGATGGAACTACGGAACGCGAAAGTATTATTGAAGATATTATGAGCGACGACACGAGCGAAACCGAAGACTACGACCAGGCGGAGCCACGCGCCGTGAGCGCCCCCGCCTCCGTCCCCACCAGGGCGCATGGTCGCGCCGGCGTCGCTTCGACGAGCGCGACCACTGAAACCGTCTTAGCCGGTTTCATGAAGTCCTTCGTCCGAATGCAAGCGGAGACCAACAGAACCCTAGTGGAAACCCTGAGGGCTTTCAACGGCTCCGGGAACCCACCGACATCGACGCCAACGCCCGACACCCGTCCGCCCAGCGCTTACTCGTCCGCGGTCACAGGCAACTTCACCAAGTGCACTGCACGTTTCGACGGGAGGTCGCTCGACGCGGAGGTACTGGAGGCGTTCATCGACGCGGTGCAGGTGTACAAGGAGTGCGCGGGCGTCAGCGACGAGCACGCGCTGCGCGGTCTGCCGATACTGCTGGAGGGCGACGCGGCCGTGTGGTGGCGCGGCGCGCGCGCCTGCGTGAACGCCTGGCCGGACGCCGTGGCGCGCCAGCGTGACCGCCTGGCCGGACGCCGTGGCGCGCCTGCGTGCCATGTACGGGATACAGCAGCCACCATACAAAGTGCTACGGGAGATCGTCGACACGGACCAGAAAGACTCTGAACGTGCAGAAGTGTTCGTGTGTAGAGTGCGGTCGTTGTTTGCTAAATTACCTTACGCGGTGCCGATGTGTATGCAATTAGATCTTATTTACGGCCTTTTACATCGACGTGTGAGAAAGCGATTAGGTACCTAGAGATGATGTTAACGATATTGATATTATGATAGAAAAGGTGAGGGCCATAGAAGATTCTATTGTCGAATTAAATCTTCGTACATACGCCGCGAACCCGATCGTTTCTACGACGAAACCGGCAAATCAAAAATTGTCGCGATTGCATGCCGCCGCGCTGCACGACCGGGGTCATGACCTCGAGTCGAGCGAGCGCGAACGCAGCGTTACCACGAGTTCGTGCGGTACTAGTGTCGCGAAACTCACTCTAAACCCGAACGAGAATTTGAAACGTGATAAGCGCGTTCGATGTTCGTTTTGTAAATTTTATGGTCACGTTATAACGGTGTAGCGAGTAGGCAAGTTCACTCGCACGACTCAACGCAGCACAGGATCATACGATTTTACGTCAGAGCGGGCCGTGTGCAAAACAGGTTGCAAAGCACCGCCTATTTCACGGCGTCAGTCAAACTTAGCCCCGCCTTCCGGAACATGGCGCCCGCGCATCTTTTGTTCGAGCGCTAACGAGCCAAGTTGTCGGCGGTCTCGTCTATTGTCTACGCTAACGAGGGGGCGTCAACTCCTGCGCAAAACGGTCAAGCGTGATCCGTTATTATTTAGTTTTAAGCATTAGTATAAATACCTTTGTAATTTGTATGCAATTTCACTATCGTTCCGTATCTTGTAACTTCAATATAACTCTGTAGCTTCTCGCTTGGAATTTTATTTCGTCGCCTATTACTGAATTGCTTCAGCTGCTTATCCGCTATATTCATACAATATTGCAAGTAGTATATAAATATACCTAGTTATATAAATTGGAGTCTATACTACTTCACTGGTGACTACCGACATTCGTACCGGATTGAGGTTTAGAAACCTGAGAACCACCTACTAGCTTCAGTTATGGAGAGAAGCACGGAAGAGAATAAGGATTCCTTCATGTCATACCGAGTGGGGGTTAAGACTCCAGCTTTTATCGCCGATGATCCACTATTATGGTTCGCGCAGCTCGAGGGTCAATGTATCCACTCCAACATTACCACAGACAGCACGAAGTTATATTACGTGCTGGCGCAGCTTGAACCCCAACACTCAACAGAAGTACGCGACCTCATACTAAGTCTCCCCACCACCGGCAAATATGAGAAGCTGAAGGCAGAGCTAATCAAGCAATCAAGCGATTGTCTGCCCACAGGAACGCAAGATCATACAACTGCTCACGCATGAGGAGTTGGGAGACAGGAAGCCCACACAATTTCTCCGCCACCTGCAGCAGCTAGCTGGTCCTACTGTCCCAACCGATTTCATCAAGTCCATCTGGTCCAGTAGGCTGCCAGTGAATCTCCAAACTATCGTGGCAATGCAAGCAAGCTCCAGTTTAGAAAAAGTGGCAGAAATGGTGGACCACTCTCTCCAACCTTCCCATGGCCCTTCCAACGTACGTTATACGGGCCGAATCGTGGGGCGGCTGCGGACATAGCACCCTTGGCAATCTTTCCAGTCCGCAGGCGCTTCTTGATCCCTTACAAGTTATTTGCCATGTGTGTCCCTAATAGAAGTTCTCCCGATTGGGCATGCACGAAACATCACAGTAGTTGTGACTTCGCTGTCGGTGCGCCTGTAAACAATTTGGTTAGAAATATATACATAAAGACATATTTGCGACTTTCTTCTCGCTTTTTTTTTTGTCCAGTTTTTATTTATTTTATTTTCGCTATTTATTATTATGGTGGCGTCGCTCTTTTCGCCTTGTTGATAGCTCTTTTCGTACAGGTGGCGTCAGTTTTTTCGCCTGTTCACCCTGCGGGCGATGTTCTTTTCGCCCTACAACAACGATGAAAAATCGCCCGATCAACTTGTATGCTGTGTTGCACCCTGTGTAGGTGCTGCCATCTCCTCATGCTCCATCTTCCTCCGGGCGGCATGCCACTTGTGCGCGTACTCCCGAAGCCGGTCAAAGTTCGCCGGTGAACTTACGAGATCGCCGTAATAGATCGGGCCGACCTCCGCGCGGCTGATCCCATCCATCATCTTGCACCTAGCTTCCTCATACAGGGGGCAGACCCACAGCACATGGTGCAGGTCTTTCTCGTCCATACCACAGTAGCATACACTCTCCTCGCATAGCGTCATATCATGCAATCGTTTCCTAAAACACCCATGTCCCGTGAGAATCTGGGACAGCTGGTGGTCAGGCACGACCCAGTGTGACCTGACTCGTGCCTCCACGTCCGGGAAGAAGCGGAATAGCTCCCGTCCTTTCTCCTCACTCATCCATCTCTTTTGCCATGCATTCATCATTTCTTCCCAGATCTCTTTCTTACGTTATGCCAGCACCCGTCTCCGCAAGCCCAGCTCGACCTGTGCTTCGGCCGCTCTCTGGCGCTCCTCATCAAACCGCCCTGCACGGATTACCTCCAGGTCCGCCGGGAGAACGCCAGCCAACACTGCCAGCGCAGCCGTACTGGTAGACCTGTACGCCTTCGTCAGCAGTATCAGGCTCGTTCTCTGGCACCTAAGCAGCGCGCTGCGAACAACGTGGAGTGTCGCTCTATGGTACCAACAAGCAGCAGCATACGTGATCGTGGCGACGAAAGTGCCCCTGTAGAGGACGCGCAGTCCGGGATATCGAATGCCCCAGGACGATGCCGACACTCGTGACATCTTCCCGAAGCATTTGGCCGCGCGCTCCCCTATCGATACCGCATGCTGCGCAAAGGACTGAGTTGCGTCGAGCACCACGCCCAACACCGTCGTCGAGGCGACACTCCTGACCGAGTCCCCGGCCAGCTTGACCGTGGGGGGCCGCTGGAATTTTCCCCTGATCGTCATCATAGAGGACTTCGCAGGGGAGAATCCCAGCCTGTTCCTAGCCCCCCAATCCGCGACCAAGTCCAAAGTGGTCTTGGCCGCCGCCTCGATCCCAGAGCGGGATTGGGACTCGATCAGGATGGTCACGTCGTCCGCGTATGCGACCATACGGACGCCACTAGGCAGTGGCAGCCGAAGCAAATCGTCCAGGAGCAGGTTCCATAAAGCTGGACCTAGGACAGACCCCTGGGGGCAGCCCATGGTGGACACCTTCCACTCCACCCGGTCCCCGATGAACAGCCCGACTCGTCGGCGGACAAAGTAGTCCGCCAGCATCTCAAAGATGTTGGGCGGACACCCTCCCCGCTTGACTTTCGTCAGGATCATCGGCCACCAGGCGTTGTCGAAGGCGCCCGCGATGTCCAGGAATATGGCCTGCACGTACTTGCCCGAGCCCTCCCTCGCGGCACCCAAGATATCGTTGAGTGCCGTGACGGTTGACTTGCCCGTAAAGAACCCGTGCTGGGCAGCAGAGATCTGGTTGCCGATCATTGGAGCGCACTTCAAAATTACGCGCTCTAAAATTTTTGCCGAGCACAGGCAGCAGCGTAATCGGCCTGTAAGCCTTAGGGTCGGTAAGCGGCTTGCCGTTACCTTTCGGCAGGACGAGCAGCCGGCCCTCCTTCCACACATCCGGAAACACTCCGTCCGACACACACTTGGCGTACACCGCGTGACTTCCGCGGGTGCGACACTCCAGACATTCCTCACTATTCGCGCGCTAATTCCGTCTAATCCCGGTGCTGTGTTGGGCAAGCTCCTAATAATGCCCCCCAGACTGTCACGTGACAGAGGAGGCGCAGCCTGGCCTGACGGGGTGAGCGAAGCAGTGACACGCACCTGCCTGTGGTATGGCGTGTCCCGGGACGGATCGTCGTCCGGGCACAGCGCGCGCAGGAGACCGGTCGCCGCCTCGCCCACTGTGCTGGCAAAGCCCTCCGCCAGCTTCGTACCATTAATGACCCGGGAGGGAGGCCTGAGCCTGCCACTGGCAGCCCGGTAGGCCAACCCCCACGGATCGGCGTTGCCCGCCTCCGCAATTTGCTGGAAGTCCTCAAGCTCCGCCTCCTCCATTGCCTGTCGGTATCTCGCTCGTATATCGTGAAAGTCAGCTCTCAGTCGCTCTTCTCTCAATCCCCCGCCCTTTCGCGATCCCTGCCATTTGCACCTAGCCTTGCCATTCGCTTTCCGAAGCTTTTCGAGCTTCGGATTCCACCATTCGTATCCTGCGTCCTTTGGTGGCCCTTTCATTCCTAGAGACTGGCACGCCGTATCCATAATCACCCTGGTAAATGCCTTGCATACAAAGGACGCTGGCTTGCCAAAGTCAAGCCTCCCTATTCGCTCATGGATAGCCTGCTGGAAGCGCGGCCAGTCCACTCCCTGATCCCGGCGCACCGGCTCCTTGTCCGGACCAGCGCTGTGGCGTGTAATGGTTGCATCCACCTGGAAGGTAATGAGGCGGTGATCGCTGCTGCTCGCCCCATCCCGAACTACCCACTTGTCAATACAGATGTTCCTTGTGCTGAGGGAGACGTCGATGTTGGACTCACCGTTTGGGCCGCTGAAAGTGAAGGGCTGGCCCTCCACGTTATTAACGGTGAGTCCATGTGCGGCTATGAAGGCCTCCAGTGCCACCCGCCGGTACTCCGCGGTGTGGCCCCGGCCAGTGTAGTGGCGAGGCGCACTATGCCACATCGGCGAGTGGGTGTTCACATCTGCGCACACTATGACACGCCTCCCCCGTAGCGCGTCCATAATACCCTCCAGGTGGTGCAGATGGCGGTCAACCGGCTCGCCGTACTGAAAGTACGCCGAGACCACGTGCAGGTCGCACTCCTCCAGGTGGGCCACGAGGCAGTGGTCAGTGGAGAGGTGGTGCAGCACCGCGCAGGCCATGCCGCTCCTATGGATGTAGATGCCCGCCTTTGCGGACGGGCTATGCTGCAAGATGTTGTCGGCCTGCGCGTACTGCTCCTGGAGAAGTACGACACTGATTCCAAGCTCTCGGCACACCGCAGGGAGCTCCCTCGTCGCAAGCGCCGACCCAGCGAGGTTGAGCTGGCCAATGGTGGTCGCAGACCTACCCATAGTGGGTCATGGCCACGCTCCTCTGCTCCGCATGAAGCCTCGCTGGGCAATCCCTGGAGGCGGTCCTGTGTCCCGCCGCCCCCTTCTTCCCTAGGCGCTTGCACGTAACGCAGGTGGTCTCGCTGGCCGTGCATTCCCCCCCGCGGTGGCCAGTTACGCCACAACGGCCGCACGTGACCTCGGCCGATCTACAATGGCGCTCAGGGTGGCCGTATTGCTGGCACTTGGCGCAGCAGGTGACGTCTATGAAATCTGTGACCTCAACCGCTTCCCATCCCACATAAACTCGCCCCTTGTTGAGCAGCGCTGCGCGAAGTTGCGTTGAGCACGCGAAGACTGCTGATGTAGCCTGGGCCGCGCCTCGCGACCGGTTCTTTTTGAAAGCGCCGGTCGCTTCCTTCTTGATGCGCTCCAGGGGCCATTGTGGGTCGTCCCTAAAGTTCTGCTCATGCAGCGCCTCAAGTATTTCCCCAAACGAGGGGTCGCCACCTAGCCTGTTCAGGCAAACCAATGGGCGCCGCATTTTGGGCTCCGCCACCCTGAGTGTCGCCGGTATTGCCGCCCGGAGTCGTGTCGCCGCTGCATCCGTGGTTGTTTGAACAATTACACCCGCATTGCCGACCTTGCGCACCTTGGTAACTTGGACCCAAAGCTTCGTTGGGTCCACGGCCTTTTTTAATTCCGCTTTGGTCGCCTCCGCCGTCTTGATGGCGCCGTTTTCATCTGCAGGGTAAAATGCCATTGTAGGTCCTGGCGTGTTCCTAATTTGCACCGGCTCCGCATGCCGGGGCAGGCGCAGTGCTGAGGCGTAGGACGTCTTTGGGGGTAGTGCTGCGGCCGCCGCCAACTGTACGCCGCCGCTTTGTTCCTCGATCTTGCACTCCGCCGCACCCAGCTTGTTTTCCGTAGCTGCCAAGCGCAGGGTGAGGTGCACTATCACGGCCGAGATGCGCTCTGTGTGGAGGCCAATTGCCGCCACCTCGTCCTTATTTAGTCTAGCGGTCTTAGACCGCACTGCCTCCATTATAACCCGGGTCGACGACGTTGCCAGGCCCGCCAGGGACTCGACCGGAGCCGTCGCCAGCGGGTCCACCTCCTCGACGATGTCTCTCATGCTAACCTGTTCCGCCTCTTACCTGTCCTTCTCCTTCTGCGGGGGCGACTTGGCTGGCCGGGAGAGAAGTCCACCTATTGGCGGCACATCCGCGCGCGGCGTCCGCTTCGCCAGGCGCCGCCGCACAGCCTCCTGCACCTCTTCCGGCGAGCTGCTGCAGGGGGGGGGGGGGGTGCTAAATCCTTGCGGTGGGGTGCGCGAAAGGGTCGCCCGCGGGGTGAAGGCACCCTCCTGCCGCATCTCCGAGAGCACCCTCAGCTCCTCGGCTTTCCTCTCCATCTCCTGTTCCAGGAGCATCTGCTGGAGGCGTTCAGCCTCCTGTTCGTCCGCCATTGTGCCTCTTAATGTAGTTCAAGAACGTTGATACACGAACACTATTCAAAAGTTAATGCACGAACACTATTCAACAGGTAATACACGAACGATAGTCAACTTTTAGTGTCGATCGATGGGGCCAACCTGTGCGCTAGCACATGCAGGCAGGTGCCTGCCGCGAAGCGCGCGCGCGTGACGACACACCAGCACTCACAAAATTCCTAAGTCCCAGAATTCTGGACCTAACTGTTGGTACTCACTGTGGACGTTCGGGATAAGCTGGGAAAATCGGGAAAATCCGGGAAAATCCGGGAAATCCGGAAAATCGGAAAATCTGAAAAATTCCTGGAGCACACTAGCGCCGCCACGCCAGGTGTCGCTGTCACCACTTCGGTGAAACGTCACCTAGTGTCACTGTCACTGAAAAACGTCACTGTCGCCTAACCTAAATCTAACGTCACTGTCACCAATAAAACGTCACTCACACAAACGTCACTGTCGCGCACTACCGGGTGTTACGGAGTAGGGGGGGGGGGGGGGGTAAATGTCACTGTCACTTTGCAGACTCCGCCCACACAGCACTCGCGCTCACTCATACGTCCGCACGTCTGCACTCCACAAGAGCCGACGATGAAGTAGAAGTAGTAGTAGAAATGGTGGACCGTGTTAACGACATCGTTCCAGTAACCACGCAAGTTGCTGCTACTGGCATGCCAGTACCCGGACAAGTAGCAAGCTCACAGTCAGCGCCGGATCAGCAAGGCAGCACTATTGAAGCCTTGACCCAAACTGTAGCTGAGCTGGCACGGAAACTGGAGGTTATGAGTGCGCAGTCAGCGTCGTCACGTTCCCGGTCTAGAGGCAGGTACAGCCAGAACCATCACCGATCGCAATCCCGCTCCAGAGAAAATCGGTACTGCTACTACCATAGCCGATTTGGCAGTAACGCCCGCAGATGCACACAACCGTGCGCTTATACAAAAAAGCCGTTAAACTACCAAGGCAGCCAGTAAGGGCGGTTTACGACTGCCACGCAATATCGAGCCGCTTGTTCATTACGGATCGCATCACAAAGATACAATATCAACCTTCACCTTCAGGTTCAAGCGCATGCCCATGGGCCTCCGGAATTCAGGGGCAACTTTTCAGAGATTGATCGACCGGTTCAAATCTAACTTATCAGGTATAACTCTTCTCGCATATCTGGACGATCTGTTGGTGCTGTCTGAAGTCTCGTTCGAAAGGCACCTCGCAGACCTGGAAGCCGTGTTCAACCGCCTTGCTATGTTTAACCTGCGTGTGAATCATGTGTAAAAAAAAAAAAAAAAAAAAAAAAAAAAAAAAAAAAAAAAAAAAAAAAAAAAAAAAAATCGGAAAAAAGAGCCACTTCGCCCGAGATGCCGTGAAATTTCTCGGTCATGTCATCGTGCCAGGTGGTATTCGCATGGACCCAGACAAGACATCTGCTATAACTGGCATGCCGCCCCCTCAGAACGTAAAGCACATGAAGTGTTTTCTGCAAACCTCGAGCTGGTTCAGGCGCTACATACCGAGTTATGCCGAGATGAGTAACCCGCTGACTTCTCTGTTGAAGAAAGGGAGCACCTGGGAGTGGGGCCCCGAGCAGCAGAGCGCTTTCGAGACCATCAAGTCCCTCTTGGTATCGGCTCCTACCCTCCGTCAGGCTGACGGAACGAAACCATTTGTCCTTAGGACCGACAGTAGCGGCTACGCGCTTGGAGCAGCTCTGCTCCAGGGGGAGGGAACCGATGAGCGATCCGTCGAGTACGCCAGCCGTCTCCTCACGGCCGCTGAGAAGAATTATAATACGACGGAGAGAGAGGCACTGGCCGTGGGGCGGTGTCGAAGTTTAGGGGGTATATTGACGGCGCCGATGTGACAGTTAAGTCCGATCACCAGCCGCTCAGGTGGCTCATGAGTTTGAAGTCGCCGAGCGGCCGCCTGGCCAGGTGGGCGCTCAGTCTTCAGTAATATAACCTGAAGATTGAGTACACACCCGGTAAGGCAAACGTGATCGCAGATACGCTGTCCCGTCCTGCACTTCGTCGCCTGCGTTTGTGGCGAGCGGACGTGCGGAGCTCCGTAAATAAATATTTTTGAAAGTGATTTGTGATTGGTCGGTCAAAATTATCGACTCCTCTCGTTTCATCTTGCGGTTTGAGCCATATAACGTCGCGGCCATATTGGTATTCGAGTGAGAAGCGAACAGTGTGGGTGCGGCTTGTTGGGCGTAGCCCCGGCCTGTCAAAGTCAATTGACGGGCGAAGTGACGCGATAGTGACGCTTGTGCGACAGTGACGTTTTTCGGTGGGCGTAGCCCCTGCCTGTCAGAGTCATCTGACAGGGTTGTCAAAGTTATACACGACAGTGACGTTTTGTGCGATAGTGACGTTTTATGAAGTGACAGTTGTTGGCGGTTGGTGTTGCCAGCCTGGGACTCGCAAAGTGAGTGACATTTTAGTTTGTAAGATCGCAAAAGAAAAGAGGAATTTAAAAAAAAAAAAAAAAAAAAGGCCAAAAAAAAAAAAAAAAAAAATTGTATTATTTAAAAAAAAAAATATATTATATTATTTATAAAAGGTCCAGAAATCGGGGAGGGTGAGCATAGATTGGGACTCTAAGTTTTAGTTTTAAGTTGCGCTTGGTGCTCTTGGCACCAAGCATCACCGACGTTTCGCACGCATATTATAAGTGTGAAACCAAAAAACAATGTGATCGGTCATCGGACCAAGTGGGAAAAATTTTTTTTTTTCTTTTTTGTTTTTATTTTATTTTAACAAAAACAAGTAGTGAGTGAGTAGTGCTTATTGTCACGCCGCACCGCCCTTTGCGCCGCCTAGGGATGGCAGAGGAGGATGATGCCGAGCGCCTCCAGCAAGAGTTGCTGGAGGCCACGTACCGAGAGAAGCAGGAGCTGGTAGCGCTGGACGAGCTATTGTCGGAGGGGTTCAGGCCGCGCCAATCGTTGGCGCGCACCCCCCCGCAGGGGATCTCAAGCACCCCCCCCCCCCCACTCGAAGTGAGGTCTCGCAACTAACGGACCAGGACAGCCCAGCCGAGATCGTCCAGCCGCAGGGGGCCCAAAAGCGGCTCCTGTCATCGCCGGATGAGGTGCAGGAGGCCTTGCGGCGGCGGGTCCAGAAGAGGAGGGAGGCGCCCCCAATTGGGGGAATTTTGGTCTCGGCCCCGGCGCGACCACCAACAACGGCAACTGGCACCGGGCGAGCAAGCGAGGTCGAACCTGCCATCGACCCCCTGGCAACGGCCCCGGTTGAGCAATTGGCTGGGCTCGCCACCAGCAGCACCAGGGGGATCATGGAGGCAGTTCGTAGCAAGACCTCTAAGCTAAACAAGGACGAGATAGCGGCGATCGGCGCGTACACCGAGAGGTTGGGGGCAGTCATCACGCACCTTACGCTGCGCCTGGCTGCCGCTGAGGCCAAGGCCGAGCGCGCACCGGCAACCGAGGGGCCTCCACCACCATTACACCCGGGAGCAGCAACCCCCCCCCCCTAGGAGCTTTGCGCACGCGCTGCGCTTGGGCATCAACAGGGCACCAGTCCCAATAGCAAGGCCCGCGGGACCATCGGTGGTTTTTTACCCCGCCGAGGACCAGAGGGGGTCGATGAAGACGGCGGAAGATACGAGGAAGGTGCTCCTCACGGCGGTCCACCCTGGGCAGCTGGGCCTGCAGATTGCGGGCGTCCGCAAGGTAGGAAACGCCGGGGTAGTGGTCCAGACGACGTCGGCAGCGGCGGCAGACACCCTGAGGAGGGCGGTCCCTGCAACCCTCAGGGCCGCAGAGCCCACGGAGCGGCTACCGCTCATAGCATTAACGGGCGTGGACAAATCGGCCACGCTCGAGGACGTAACAAAAGAATTAAAGGAGCAGAATCTGCAGGACAGGGACGAGTGGCCGCTGGAGAGGCTGGCGAAGGACTTACGCCTGCTGTTTAAGCGACAACGTCATAACGACAGGACTCGGTGGGTGTGCCAATGCACACATGAGCTGCGGCGCACCCTCATAGACAAGGGGCGGGTGTATATCGGGTGGGACGTAGTGGAGGTAACGGACTACGTCGGAGTCACGTGCTGCAGCCGGTGCCAATTATATGGGCACCCGGAGAAGTATTGCCGCGCAAAGACCATGGTCTGCGGCAACTGCGGCGAGGACGGCCATAAGAACGCGGAGTGCCAGGCCGCGGAACCGGTCTGCGCGACGTGCAGAAAGTTTGGCCGGAAGGGTGCCCATACCCACCGCACCGCATCGCGGGACTGCCCTGCTAGGGCACACGCTGAGCAGAGGTCGCTAAGCAGCACAAATTACTATGGCTGCTGAACTACGCGTCGGGCAGCTCAACCTGCAGGGCTCAGCTGCGGCCACCGCGGAGCTCCCCGCCATCGCAGCGGAAGAGGGTCTGGATGTGGTCCTCGTGCAGGAGCCATTCTCTACGCCCCAGGTGACAGTGGCAACTCTGGGGCAGCTTATCCTGCCTGAGGGCCCCTCCCCCAAGGCAGGGATCTTCGTGCCGAACTTGGACGCGACATGCGTGGTGCTGCGCCACCTGACGACCACACACTGCGTGGTGTGCCACATAGCCTGCAACGGAACTTCGGTGCACGTCGTGAGTGCATACTTCCAGTACTCTGAGGACATCACCACCCACTTGGAGCACCTTACCAGGGTACTGGGACACCTAAGGGGACAGCGCGTGCTTCTCGGCGTGGACGCGAACGCCCACTCACCCCTCTGGCACTCGGAGCCGCGTCATTTTGTCGGTCGTGGCCGTGAAGTGGCCCGAAGACGTGAAGAAATGGAGGGCTTCCTGTTGGCCCACGACCTGGTGATCCACAATGAGCCAGGTCAGCCACCAACCTTCTCCACCGCCAACGGGGAGTCCAACATCGACGTAACATTCTCCTCGCGGGGGGTCAACGTAACCAGCTGGAGGGTCCACGAGCACGCCAGCTGCAGCGACCACAGGCTCATCACCTTCAGGCTATGTGGCGCACGGGGATCAGAGCCCGCTCCCGCTGCGGAGTCGGAGTTGTCGGTCGTCCCGAAGAGGTTCCGGGAACGTGGGGTGGACTGGGACCGATTCCAAGCAATGATTCACGAACGCGTGGGTAGGATTAATTGGGCGAAGCCTGTCTCTATTGTATGCAAGGAGTTCACGCGAGTCATCACGTGGACGGCGAGCGAGTGTCTGGGTACGTGTGAGGATGGTAAGAAAGCGAAAGGGTACGAATGGTGGTCGCCCTCGCTGGAGGCCATGCGTAAAAGGAACAACAAGATGAGGAAAGCGTGGCAAGATGTAAGAAAGGCAGGAGGGGATATAGAATTGAGTGCTAGGCAGAATTTTCAGAAGTGTCGCAGTAGTTATAGGGTTCGGATGGAGAAGGCGCAGCTTGACTTCTTCCGCCAGATGGCCGACTCGGGCAACCAGGACCCTTGGGGCCTAGCGTATCGCGCTGCCAGCGGCAGGTTCAGGCCGCCGTCGAATATTATAAATGGCACAAGGCTGGCGGAGGGATTCGCCGTGGATGCTGGCACCGCCATGCAGGGCCTCGTGAGGGCGCTGTGTCCCGATGACGACCCGTCGCGGGACACTGCGTATCACCGGCAGGTGCGGCTGGCGGCTGCTTGTATCCCGTCGGGTCGAGATGCGCCCCCTCCATCTGATCAGGATCTGTGGAAAATAGTTAAGGATCTTCCTAACACGGCCCCGGGAATCGACGGGATTACGGCGCGCATGGTCGGACATGTGTGGCAGGCAGCTGGTGCTGAACTGACACACATGTTTGGCCTGTGCGTCACGGAGGGTACCTTCCCGGATGCGTGGAAGGACGGTAGGCTCATCGTTCTGCCAAAAGGCAACGAAAAGCCGCTTACCGATCCTAAAGCGTACCGGCCCATCACCCTGCTCTCTGTCCTGGGCAAAATTCTTGAGCGCGTCATGCTACAGTGTGCGCCATCCATCTTGCGCGGTGTGTCCTCGTGCCAGCACGGGTTCTCTCGGGGTAGGTCAACGCTGACAGCCCTGAACGACATCTTGGGCACAGTCGCGGACAGCGGGTCCAAATATGTCCAGGCTGTCTTTTTGGACATCTCGGGGGCGTTCGATAACGCCTGGTGGCCCATGATCCTGCTCAAGGCGAAGAGTGGGGGGTGCCCGCCAAACATCTACAGGATGCTGGCGGCGTACTTCTCGAACCGCCGCGTCGGACTCTTCGCAGGGAGCAGGGTCGTGTGGAAGACCTCGACCATGGGTTGCCCGCAGGGCTCTGTAGTGGGACCACCACTATGGAATCTTCTACTGGATGACTTGCTTCGGTTACCATACCCGGTCGGCGTTAGGGTGGTCGCGTGCGCCGATGATGTAACGATCCTCATCGAGTCTGACTCTAGATCCGGCATTGAGGCTTCGGCCTCGTGCGCCATGGGGCTTATCAGTGAATGGGGGGCGCGGAACAGGCTGGGCTTCTCCCCCTCGAAGTCATACTCCATGACTCTGAGGGGGGGACTGACCAAGCGCCCGCCCACAGTCCGACTCGATGGGATCTCAGTCAAAAGCGTACGCTCGACCAGGGTCCTGGGGGTGGTGATCGACGCGAGTCTATCCTTTGGGGAACACGCTCAGTCCATCGGCGAGCGTGCTGCAGCGGGGCTGGGCAAGATGTCACGCGTCTCCGCCTCATCTTGGGGCATTCGGTACAGGGCCCTTAAGGTCCTGTACAAAGGTATCTTTATTGCCACAATTACATACGCGGCGGGTTGTTGGTGGAGACGCGTGAGCGTCTACACGGTCAGGTCTGCGCTGCTGAGGACGCAGAGGCCTGCGCTCGTCCTTCTGACGAAGGCCTACAGGTCTGTCAGCACTGCGGCACTGCCAGTTTTGGCTGGGGTGCTGCCGGCTGACCTCGAGGTGGCCCGTGCGGGCATGATTGACGACATCCGGCACTTGCCGCGGGATGCGTTCAGGACAGGGAGAAGGGACATCGCGGACGATGCCGTAGCCAACTGGCAGCGGAGATGGGTAGCGGAGGAGAGGGGTAGGGACCTGTACCGATTCTTCCCGGACGTGGCGGCAAGACTCGGGGCAACCTGGGTGGAGCCGGACTACCAAGTCTCGCAGATCCTGACTGGGCATGGATGTTTTAGGAAGAGACTGTATGAGATGAAGCTGTGCGAGGTTAGCGTGTGCTACTGCGGAGAGGAAGACGAAGACGTGGACCACATTCTGTGGCGGTGCCCCATGTATGATGATCAGCGACGAAAGATGATGGATGGAATCATACGCACGGAGGAGGGCCCGGTTTACTACGCGGACCTCGTTGCCTCGGAGGCCAACTTCCGGCGGCTCAGAGACTTCGCACACAACTGGCACACCATCAGGAGCGGGCTGGAGTAGGTCTTCGGTCTGGGACGGGCGACGAAGGCGTATACTGTGCCGTACACCCATCTGCGGGGTACCTATGCTAGAGTGCCGCCCCAGAATGGGGGGAAAGGCATCAAGGGACTGGACGAGAGAATATGTATAGGAGTCAAGCAGCGACTGCGGTGATAGCGTGCCTATCCAGGCGGGCTATGTCCGCAGCCGTCTCCTTGAGTTTCGGCCCATATGACTTGATGTCGGTGGGGCCATGGGTGGTTGGCGGGATGTCCCGTCCTGCATGCGCAACGGAAGAGACCGAAGGGACCGAGTGTGACTTGTGCCTCGCCGTGGTTGACCTGCCCACACGCAACCCTAGGGACGTCCCGCTGATACGGACCGAGACGGCCAGCTGAAGGACCCGGAGATTCGTAAGATCGTCGAGGCGTTGGAATCCGACGATCCCTTTAGGGGGAGGTCCTGGGCAGATAAAGGGTACGTAGTGGTTGACGGCGTGTTGTACCGTTATGGTCCCGACAATGAAGAAGATGATGACGCCAGTTTAGTGGTACCGGAACACGAGAGCAAGGACGTGCTAGCCGAGTACCATGACGCTCCCACAGCCGGCCATATTGGTGTAGAGCGAACTTTGCAACGTCTCGCAGGTAAGTATTACTGGCCCGGGATGAGGACTTACGTTGCTCAATACGTCAAAAACTGTGCAGCCTGTCAACGATACAAGGTAGACACGCGAAAACCCGCCGGCCTACTGCAAGTTCCAGCTATGTCACGCCGCTTCGAGGTGCTCGCTGTAGGCTCGCTCATCAGCGACAACGGCGTACAGATTGTGAGCGAAGTGATGCAGCAGATGTGCCACGTCATGGACATCAAGCAGGCCCTGACGTCGTTTTACCACCCGGAGTCCAACCCTGTCGAGAGGAAGAACCGCGACCTTAAACCGCAGCTTGCGAAGGTGGTAGGTAAGGAACATGATTCCTGGGATAGTGACCTTCCCGCCATTCAGTTCGCCATGAACTCTGCGTTCACTGCAAGCACGGGGCACTCCCCCGCTTTCCTTAACTTCGGGCGCGAGATACGCGCGCCCGCCGACGTGTTGTCTGACATGCGGGCCATCGTCGGGAACGACAGTGTGGTCTTGTCTATTACCCCGTTCCTTAAGAAGCTTTCAGTCGTGCTGCTCGATGCACGGGATGTGCACGAGAAAGCCCAAGAAGCTCAGAAGATGTACGCCGATGAAAGTCGCCGCCCCGCGCCGGACTATAAGGTAGGGGATCTCGTACTGCTTAAGACCCAGGGCTCGAACGATACGAGCAAGGGGCAGACTCCGAAGTTCATCCCCCGCCGCGACGGACCGTATCGTATTCAGGAGGTGATCGGTAGTACGACATACGCTTTGGAGCGTATAAGTGACGGCGTCTCGCTAGGGAGGTATCACGTTTCGTTGTTGACACCGTTCGTTGGCCCCATCCAAGCTCCCTTTCAGGAGAAACGCAAGAGAGGGAGACCTCGTAAGGCTAACCCGGCTTCGGGGACGCAACGCCTGGGTTAGAGGGGGAGGATGTAAGGCGAACGTTAAAATACTCTAGCCACGAACGTTTGAATACTCGCGCCAACCGCGCGCTCTCTTGGTAATTCGCTACGCTTCGTCCTCGGTCGGCTCCGCCACGCCGCCCGCGTCCCGCGCACCGCCAGTCGCATGGGATCTCGCGTCGGCCACGCGTCGTTCGCGCTAAATATCTATCGTGTCCCACACCTCTTCTTCAAACTGTATTGTGTTTTTTCCATCGAAGTAGTGCTATTTTGAATGTCTGTACTTTTATAATTTTGTTAGGTGGTAAATAAAGACTGATACAACCATTACAATAGTTAATTATTTCGGCAGCAAGTCGCATACCACAGCCTGCACCCATTGTCCAGCAAGACAGGTCCACTCGAAATAGGAGTAAGCTTAAATTTTTAATACTGACAATATTAATATAAAATAAGATTCACCTTATAAAGTATTATTAAATTTCGTTATTTAGATCTGAATCCTCGCCGCAGCGTGGATGAGCAGTACAGCTCAGCACGACGAGATTTTCTGGCTGTTGCAGAATCAAATGCGGAATCGATGAGGGTGTTTTAGCATAAAGAAAAATTCAAGTATCCTGGACATTTATCCCGCCCCTAACCCTTTAGGGGAAACAGGTCATGTTGTCATGCTACAGATAATTTGCAAACATTTCTCAATCCATCCGTGTTTTTAATTGCAGATGCTTGCAGAAGCTGCAAAAACGCAAGCGATGGCGTCCGTCATGTTTGCGAATGCTGCGGACAAAATTAGCGATGCTATGAAAACACAAGCGGAGGCATCGCTCGTTTTTGCAAATACTGCAGATAAAGTTGCCGGAGCCCTAATTAAAATAGGAGAAAAAAGGGGATTATTGTTGTGATGTGATTGTGTGTGTGATTTATTAATTATTACAGTTTACAATTTTATTTAATTAAACAATCATTGATTTTTTTAAAGGAATTTTATTTGTAAAATTAAATTAATTAAGTAAAACAAGTATTGATGAGATGCCTTTGGATTCTTTCTGCAACTGCTCTCCCAGTGCTAGTTACAAAAAAAAAAAAGACAAGATAAGAAAACATTGGATTTTATGATTATTCTGATATTACCTAAACAACTACCTATAGTTTGTACTAAGTAGTGTTATGTTATGTTTGTGTTATTTATTTCTTTATTAAGAATACCAACAGCATTTAATATGCTTGGCACACAATAAATAGTAGGTATGTAGGTAAAGTATTATTGATAATGCATTAAAAAAAATCATTCAAAGTACTTAAAATTCAAAGAGATAAGAAATCAGACAGAAGCTGCCTTTCTAGATGCAAAATATTAATAAACAGCAATAATAGAAAATAAAATTGGAATCAGTGAAGGCCATGAATGATCCTTTCATGGTGCAAACTTAGTACTTGTAAAAGTGTAGTCTATATCATATGTTAATACATAATATTACTACAACAGAAATGAGGTCACTGAATGTTATAACCTGTCAAGAATACTAAATTTATTTAAACTGCATTATTACCTGTATCTTCAAGGCTGACATCATTTAATACATCATCATTGGTTGATGTGGTGGAGTCTGGTTCTTCCATCAACCTGTATTTTATTCTCATGTTGTGGAGAATTGCACATGCGTTTATAATTAGGCACTATAGGGCACGTACATCAATTGGCGTTGATGTGAGAGACACCGAAACACCGACTTCAGCACACCAAAGCATCGCTCTACGATGTTCCTTGCAGAGCAATGAGCATCTGTATCGCGACGCTCTGGTGTGCCAATGCGCCTATGTTTCACTGGAGTCATCAGCCATGGCTCCAACGGATATCCATCATCACCTAAAAGATTAAACATTGATATTATATTTGGCGGCCTTATTCGCACCCCCTCTTGCAGACAACTTTGGCCTGTTACCTACCAAGCAACCATGTACGGTGGTCTCCTCCATCAAAACGTCGCTTCATGGCCGTGCGTACAGGCGAATTTTTCCATATGTGCGCATCGTGTCTCGCTCCTGGCCATCGAGCATTTATATTTAATATGAGAAGGTCTGGGTCACACACCTAAAGCAATACAAAATTTAAGTATGTAAGTAGTTAGGTATACACTTTTGTTTATAAATTGGTGAAACAATACCTATTGAAGGTAAACTTACAGCTTGCACATTCAGTGAATGGCCCTCGTGGTGACCACTCACATAGGCTTCCTCGTGAACCCTCGGGGCTAAAATTTTGATGTGGGTGCAGTCAATGGCTCCAATGGCGTCTGGAAATGGGTGTGGAGCATTTCTAAATGTCTCCTTTGCTACACACCGCTCTTCCTGCGCCATAGGGAACTTCACAAACTTCCTTAACAATTTCTCATTTATAGCCTCGGTTACAGCATGTATGCAGCGGCTAACCGATTTTTGGCTCATGCTGCAACCCCACTGTAAGCCAGTAAGCAACTGATAGCAGCCACTTACGTAAAATCGGAGTGCCGTCAGTATCTATTTGGAAGGAAATAAAAACAAGTACATAAGACAAAAAAAATGATGATGAAAATGATTTTGATATAAAAAAAAAGTTATGCATAAATACTCACTTGAGACTCCACAGAAAATCCATAAGGTCGTTGTCTCTGCAGAGATGGCTGAAGTTCAATTACGAGCTCATTGAACATTTCTGTATTAATTCTGTATAAAGACAGAAATTCAGAATCCTCCAAATCCATTACATTTTCACAGTCGCGCCGATTTTTTCCGATTTGTCGTCTTTCAATAATGTCGCGTCTGTGTTGAAGCACGACTAAATCCCACGCCAAATATGCTTCCGCCATAATTAAACTGTGATTTACCCGATATATTACTTTCCTCTAAGCTGTGATTTCTTCCTCTTAACTAACAACATCAATACTCAATAGCAATCCTACCGAATCACTTTGCGGGCTGTCAAAAAGGATCGCAAAATATATTCGTAAACAGCGATAATTTGCGACAACGTTCGATAACATACCGATGACAATCGATTACTCTAAGTATCGAAACTACCAAAGAACGTTACATCCGGATCGTTATGACTTTGCGAACGAATTCGGTCGTAAAGTGATAGCTATCTATTTAACCATTGGTTGAAAAGCAATGTTGACCGTCTAGGGACATCTGTAGGACTTTGCGACCGAATTCGGTAATAAATGGATCGCTATCTATGTCGAGACTGCCGCCCCAGGCATGCCGTGCAGGACGAGCACTTTAAGACTGGATTATAATAAAACCAACACTTTACTCTTTTATAATTCATGCTCTAGTCAAAGTTTGACAATTCATGATTTTAAGCGAAATCAACGCTACAGGCGCGTTACCGGCATTGCATGTCAAGTTTTTTTTTGACAAATATAACAATGATTCAGTTCCTACGCCACTTTAAAATTCAGAAGCTTATCAAGTAATTAAACTAAACTATAATTTGTGCCTTGGCAGCAGTGAGAGTGAAAGGATTGAAATAAAATGTTGGGTACTAGTGAAATATATATTTTTAGTTTGGGTTCATTTAACATTATGCAGGATTAAAGATTTATTTAGGTTGATATTTAAATCTTATCTGTATAATAAAAGATGTATAGTAAGTGCTTTTTGTTTGAAACTGTCGGCTGTAATCTCAGTGTGAAAAAATAAACAGTTAGTTAAAATCTACTTGAGAACAATTTCAAGGAATTTTGCTGTTGTAGAAAAAGAACAATATAAGTAATTTAATTTATTTTTAATAGACTTTTTAAAAACATTAAAGATTCATCCAGAAATTAACATATTATAACAAAAAATTACACAGAAATTATCATCAAAATGCAAAATATTATAAGTGAAAAGATTCTTACTCATAATATCATTTTAAAACTGTATTTATCTACACTTATATCGTAAAGTTCAAAATATGAAATCAACACAACAATGACAAACAGACAACACAACAACAACAGGCAAAAAGCCTGTCAGTAAATAAGATTAGGAGAATTGCTCGTGCAGTTCTAATGAAATTGAAAAGTTTTAAGATTAGTACAATTTAAGAATCTTCATCATTTTCATAATTTGCAATAATAACATTACACTACAGACTAGGTTTATCTAGCAAATGAGATCAATTATTTATGAGGTGGACGGATATGATGACACTACTGAATATGTAATATAACAAACTAAGGAGATCGGGGCTTATGGCAACATTGACTGCAAATTAAAACAACAAATCCACCAATAAAGGCAACATGACACTAAATTGACACCAATAATTATACAAGAAGACTTCAAAATCGTTGGCAATATTTTAAACTATGATAACGGTCTACAGTCTACCCTGTGACATTAATCAACGAAGTAATATAATACAAATTGGAATAATAATAATAAACCTAATAAAAATAGCTAAACAGGGCTATTTGTAAGCCGCCGGAGTCGCGGGTTGTTCGAAAGAGATACCATGGCCCTGGCACAGGCAACTGAAGGAACACGGGTGGGGATTTAGTCATTAAAAGTCTGACACGACCTTCCGCTCCGCCCAGAGCGGGAGATGTCATTTGATGATAAAACACTAATAAGCTCGTAGGACTATAATACTACATCATAAATAACAACTTTTGTTGTATGACTTTTAATAATTCATAAAAAAATAATTTCATAATACAATTAAAAATATTTATTTTGATCGCTCTAAATTTGAACAACTCTACGCTGTACCAAAATATGTAAGTAGTTAAATAAACAAACAGTGCGTTGCGAATGCAGGGTCGCAGCGGTACCTACTTACTACAAAATACAGATCTAAAAAGTGTTATTACAAATATTACAACAAAAACTTGAAAGTTTACTTTTGGTATTCTAAAAAGTCATAGATCAAAAGTGGTTGTTTATGATGTTACTAATATAGTCCTACCAGGTGTTAGAAAAATAACCCTGTATGATGTAATTATACAGTATGTTAATTAACGAAAGGCGTTCTCGCTAACCCGCAATACTATAGCGTCCACATGCTACCAAAATATGACCATTCGAAAATTCACGAAAAAAAATCTGCTGTTCCCTACATTTATGTTCGCATACCTAGCTTGTCAAAATGTAGGGAGCAGCTGATTTTTTTTCGCGAATTTTTAAATGCTAATATTAATTTTAGCATGTATGGACTATTGCGGGTTAACGGGAACGCCTTTCGTTAATGTTACTATGTTAATAGTGCATGTTAAAAATTATATTAAATTAATATTTCGTCGCTGCTCCTCCCGCATCTATCACAGCATCGCAACGGCTACGCATGGACCTAGCCAGGACTTCGCACAAATTCGAACCTCTGAATGTGTCCCAAACTTGTTCGCAATGTGTGACAAGTGCTGCCTTCGTTCTTTCTGCTCTACTATCCCATCTCTGGATCATTAAACCCCACAAATTTTCAATGGGGTTTAAGTCTGGCGATCGGGAGGGCCATGGCACTGTTTTAATTTGTGGTTGCCCTCGCAACCACTCTTGAACAACCCGCGCACGGTGTATCGGGCAATTGTCCTGGAAAAAATAAAATTCTGGCACGTCCAGTTGTGGATACACCGTGCGCACTGTGGGTACCATGATTGTTTGTAGCACCTCTAAATACGTTTTGCCGTTTGCCCTCCCTGGTATAAAAGCGAGCTCGCCTGGTCCAGCAGCACTCATCCAGCCCCACAGGTTCACTACAATTCTTCCCGATTCTGCATTTGGGTTCACATTTCGAGGTTCGTATCTTGTGTTATCTACACGCCATAAATTCCGACGACCTTGTTGGCTAGACCTAAAGCACTTTTCATCAGAAAATATGGCGTAAGAGAAATCGAAGTCCCTGTAGTCACGAGCGAATCGCACGCTAGCAGCTTTCTGCTCCTGCGTCAATTTTTTTTTTTTGCGGGACGTCTGTTATGGACTCCAGCTCGATGCAACTCGTTTCTAATACTGGAACCATACACATCAGCCATGAGTGAAACTAATTAGACATAGATTCCTAGATCACTCAAGATTCACAGACAGCAAGCAAAGAAATACCCAAGTGTAACAGCAAGTGTATAATCTCAGTCAGTAGTGTTCTATTAGTAGCAGGTGCCAGCGTGTTCAGTAGTTTACCTAAATGTGAGTAGACATGTAGTGTATTAGATAATTAGTTTTTTAACTGGCTGTAGGTAAGTATAGGTAGGTGAGTTCTGTAGGTAAGTATAGGTAGGTTAGTTCAGTAGGTAAGTATAGGTAGGTGAGTTCTGTAGGTAAGTATAGGTAGGTGAGTTCTGTGTGAATTTGTAGGTGTAGTATTAGGTAGTAGATATAGTTTGCTTTTAGTTGTAGGTAATAGTTTTATTTTATACATAAAGATAAAGATAGCAGTCATTAATGTAATAGTCATTAGCGTTCCCACAATATAATTATACAATATCACTATAGATATAATATTAGTAGTAGTATAAATTTAAAATATCACAGGTAATATAATTTAATATCACAGGTAATACAATAGTTAATTCTAGCAATAGATCTCATTTAAGCAAGAAGTACTGTTGTAGTTTCAACGTAAGTTCCAATAGTATGGACACACACAAGACTACCATAGTACGTAGTCGTTTTAGTAAGTTATAGTTAATAGTTTTAGTTTGATTTTATTATTATATTTTATAGTCATTAGTTTCCATAATGGTTTAAACGTTAAAAAATAATAACACTGCTAAATGGTAATGCTAACAATAATTTACAGTTAAAATTAGCAACTGTTAAATTTAATCACAGACAGATTGTTAACGTAATTAATTCTCATTTCCTTCATACTTTTCACAGGCTTAGGACTGTCAACTTTTTCTGTTGGCGTATTTATAATGAGAATCAATTTATTTACAACGATTTCTTTTTTTTATGTGTAATTTTTTTATAATAATCATATTTTTTTTGTTTTGTTTTTTTTTCTTATATCTTTTGTATTACTTTCTTAGATCTTGTTTTTTTTTTTTTTTTTTTTTGTTTTTTTTTTCTAATAGCCTACATACCAATTGGTAATATTACTTTTGTTCAAATTTAATATATTTTTTGTTTCCGTTTAAAAATGTTAATTGTTTGATTTTTCGGACTCCAAGTCGAGTTCTTCGTTGCGAAATTATGTAACCAGCTCGCGAAAAAAGTCTTTCGCAAGAAACAGAAGTACAAAGTAAATTGCATTTGTTTCGAACCAACTTAGCCAAATGTGGAAAAATGCCTTGATTCTGCTCAACGGTAAATGACTGCGACTAATCACTTTTTCATTCAGATATTTGTCAATTTCTATTATTGCTCGTGCAGTTGGTGACTCATTTGATTGCGGAACAGCCTCCCTAGCATCTCAGTCGTAAAATATTTATTTATTTATTGGTTCACCAACAACTGTTTACACTGTTATTATGCTTAGGGTAACAGATAAGGTAAAAAAATTAACAAATTAGTGTAACAATCACTTATAGGTGAACTCCGCATGCATACAAAATTTTGGTTGTACAGGAAAACTACAAGAGAAAACAATAAGAATTTAACTTAGAACTAAAACTAAAACTATGTGACTAAAGTTAAATGAAAGTTATATGTAAATTTAAGTTGTATAAAAACATAGGTAAAATGGAAACTTAAACTATTGAGGAGAAAAAAAGTAAAAACATGTTTCATTATATGACAGAAAGTGCTTAATCTAAATTTGGAAGACATTTGTAAATTTTAGCTTTCAATTTGCTTAAAGAGTCAAAATGCAGATCAATTTGATCGCTACAATTATTCACCACCTTACAAAATCTTGCAAATGGAGAATTAGCGCCTAAGACCGTTCTACTTTGTGGTGGACACAGTGGTGTTATTGGTTTGCGAGGAATTCTTGAGGGCGCACGGAAGTTAAAAGTGTTTAATATCTGGGGGCAGTCAATTTTATGGGACATTATTTTGCACACAAACGTTGCGTCATTTAGTCGTCGGCGTTTTTCCAGGGAGATCATATTGTAGTGTTTCAGTCTATTACTATAGGAACGTATTTTATTTGCCAAGCCGCTGGAAAACGCTAGATGCCATAGAAATCGTTTTTGAACACGTTCTAGCCGCAACGAATGTGAGGCATAGTGCGGTCGCCAAATTACACTACAGTACTCCAAAACGCTTCGAACTAGGCAATTATATAGCATTATTTTAGTCTTACAACACTTAAAATGTTTGGAGTTTCTTATAACAAAGCCCAGCATTTTAGAGGACTTTTTTATGATATTGTCTACGTGCGGAATAAAGGTAATTTTTTTTATCAAATGTGACACCAAGGTCTCTGATGGTGTCCAATTCGCCAACTTTGACCCCATTAATAAAATAATTATGTTCAATTAAATTGTGCTTTCTCGTGAATTTTATGTGATAGCATTTGCCTGAATTTAAGTGCATATCATTCGTGTCACACCAATGGATCAGCCTATCCAGATCCCACTGTAAGTCGAGGGCATCGTCTTTCGATTTAACAATTTTGACAAATTTTAGGTCATCGGCATACATAAATATACTTGAGTTGTGAAAACAGTTAGGGATGTCATTTATAAAGTAATTAAATAAAACCGGGCCCAAATGTGATCCCTGTGGCACGCCTGACGAAATATATCGTGAATTTGAATGAAAACCGTTGACCACTACAAAGAAAGACCTATCCACAAGGTATGAACCTAGCCATGAAAGCAGTGATCCAGTAATACCGTGTGCTCGTAATTTGCCAATTAATATACAATGTGAGACTTTGTCGAAAGCTTTACTAAAATCTGTGTAAATAACATTAGCTTGGTAACCCGAGTCAATTGTTCTCGCTAACAGTTCCGTGAACAGAACGAGATTAGTACTTGTAGACCTAGACTCCACAAAGCCATGTTGCTCTTCACTCAAGTACAGTTTTAAGTGTTTTTGAATATAAGGACATATGAGAGATTCAAAGACCTTAGCAAGAGTCGATAAGATCGATATGGGTCTGTAGTTAGAAACATCATCATCATTGTTCGATTTATGGATGGGCACAACCTTAGCCACCTTCCATTTTGAAGGGAAAACGCCAGATGCCAAGGATTTATTAAAGATAAGTGATAGGGGAATAACCAGCTCTGTTGCACACTCATAGATGAAGATCGGTGGTATTCCATCAGGCCCTGCACCCTTGCTACAATCTAGACTTTTTAGCTTCTTGAATATAGTTTCATGACTAATAACAATATTGGATAAACCCAAACTATAGTTTTGAAGGTTGTTTAAAAGGGTCGCATCATGTTTATTATGCTCGTCCTGAGCAGAACTATAGACAGAAGAAAAATAGGATGCAAAAAACTCACATATCTCTGTCCCATCAGAAGACCTATTAATACCGTCGGTCATAGATATGGGGTACGAGCTAGACCCGCCCCGCTTGGATTTGATATAGGTCCAAAACAACTTGGGGTTATTTACAAGTTCGGCTTCCATTTGCTTTAAATAACTATTGTAACAGACAGTGGCGAAGTCACAGCAGCGCTTGCTAATTATTTTTAATTGAATTTTATCTAAAGGGTTCTTGTAAACATTATAGCGTTTTCTGATATTATTTTTTGAATTTAACATCTTAATTAGTTTTTGGTTAAACCATGGTGGGTATTTTCTATTCTTGGGTACTCGGGTAGGTACAAACTTTTGTATCGCTCCATTAATATAGTCGTAGAATATTCGTACCATCTCATTAACGCCGTGCTGTCCCTCAAACAATTCCTCCCAGTCCAGTTTTTTTAAGTAGTTACGGATCGGTATGTAACTTGTTTTATGGAAGTTAGGTCTTCCAGTGACTGTATTATATGGAAGTTTGGCTTCTTTTTTTAGAGAAATTACTATGTCTAGAGGTGGATGATGCTGATCAATATTACAAATTGAACTAATACCTTTGCTTACATTACACAATGAGTGGTTACATAGTACCAGATCAAGTATGCGACCCGAGGTATTATTTACGTTGTTAAATTGCATGAGTTTGTTGACATATGTAAAATCTAACAAAGCTTCGCTAGTGTTGAGTAGCTTAAGGCTATTATTTGAATTGCCGATCATTTTCCAGTCAATATTACCTAAATTGAAATCGCCTGTAATACATACGTAAGAATCATTAAGGTGTTCAAAGGCAGCATTACACTTATCCAAGAATTGTTCCAAGTAAGAAATGCGGACCGGAGGTGGCAGATATACTGCACAGAGAGCTATTCGACAGGCAGGGCGAGCGGCAGGGAGATCCAGAAGAACCCAAAGGTCTTCACAGCTACTTTCGAATTGCACCGCGCGCTTAGAATTGAAACATTTTTTGACAGCTATTAAAACTCCTCCGCCCTCTTTACCACTTTGCAAACCAGAACTTTCTCTGTCTCGCCGGTAAACCACATATCTGTCGTCGAATAGCTCGCTGCTTTGCACGGTGTCGTTAAGCCAAGTCTCTGAAAGAATTATTATATCATAGTTACTACAATACACATTGCGACTAACAATATGCGTTTTTGTTCTTAAACCTCTACAGTTTTGATAAAATATTTGTAAATTATCGAATTCTGTTAAATATAATAGTAAAAGTTACATGTATATTTAGTAAAAGGAGAGAAAAACTTAACTAAGCGAATCATGTTAACTTATCTAGAGTATCTAAATCTTTAATGAGAATATGGTCGGCTTCCACGGTCTTTCTGACAAAAATCCTGCCGTTTCGTACCCATACGAATCTGTATCCCTTGTCCTTTGCTTTTTGTCTAGTAGCAGCATGAAGCGCTTTATTAGAAGGAGACAAATGTTCGAGCACATATACTGGTTTTCTGTCTCCAGCTAACCCAAGATCGGCACTATTAAGTTTGTCAGTATTATTTTTCTTTACTTTATTGTAATTGATTACCGACGCCAGAAGATTATCACGAGTTCTCGGGGAGGCCAGTTGCGCGACGATAGACCGCGGGCGAGTATTGGAAGCTTGGACTTTGGCTACGCGAGTACAGTGAAGAATATCATTGTCACTTAGCACGCATCCGACCACTGACCCCAGCTGCTTCACGACAGTATTAAGGTTCTCCTGCTTATTTTCTGGTAGACATTGGATTTCTACATTGCTTGAACGAGATTGCTGTTCCATATAATTTATACGTAGCTTTAATTCTGACATTGATTGTCTAAGATTATTATTTTCTTTGGTAATGTCCTTTAAAGCAGTTTTTAACGATTTGTGTTCTGATTGGTAATCCTCAAACTCTTTAGTGTGAAAATCCAATGATGCAGCCACATCTTTAATATCATGCCTAATTGGTTCAAGTTCTTTGTTGACCACACTAAGTATGCTGTTATTAATTTGCTGAAGCAAGCAAGCGAACTCAGTCTTAATAACTTCTTGGATAATGGTACGCACGTCTTCAGTGGTTACCAGTGATGTCTGCGGGGGTGAGTTTAAAGCAAGTCTCTTGTTTCCTCGTGTAGTGGAAATATTGCGAATTGGCGTACCTTCCGTTTTGGAGGTGTTTGAAGAGACGTTCATACAACCCGAACATTTCCATCGGCGGTAATCCGCTGAATCGGTTGAATATTGAGGTGGGATCGAGAGAACTTTTGGTGCTGATTTCAATATTTTCACATGGTCCTTCTCGATTTATTTCTTGAGCAAAAAGTTTGATCATACTCGCAAACTTGCTTGCTTTGCAGAAGTAAAGGGCTGTAACTTAAAGCGGGGATCCAAAAAAGTAGCTACCCCAATCGTGTTACTATTTTCAATATTTTCGAAACGACTATGGGTCAAATCTAACAAAGCTCGAACAAAATCATATGTTATTGGCAGATAGTGATAACCTGGAGAACCCGAGGTTAAAATATCGCTAAAAACTCTCTTTATGCCTTTTATGATTATTAATAGTTGACTGGCCGTCAAATACTTTTCACCACTCAGATAATTTGATGCTTCTTGTTGAAATGGAACGCAGCCAATAAGCTACCATGTACCTGTCATCTGTCATTTGACACTGCTGTCATTGTACTTAACCTTAAAATTACTTCGTTTTACGTTCTTGTCTCTCTGTACAATATTATGAATATACTCTTATAAATAAAACATTAAAACATTAAAAAATAATAATTTTAATATCAAACTGCAAAAATTACATGGAAATTAAAATAAGAAGTTAAAATAGAACACAAAATGGGCAGAGCAAAAATGTAGATAGGTCTGTGACCAACGGAAAAATGAACGAGTCCACGCAGGCTTCTTCCTTTTATACGCGCGGCCGCGCTGGAGTGGGGTGTCTAGTGTTGTCATCTAACACGGCCTCTCCTGACATGGCAGCGTCCTCGCAGCCTTCGTCAGTTCTCGATGATGGACCAGCACTATCGTTCTCATGCTCGAATGCTTGATCTTCATCGCAACCTGTAACCACAATGCACATACGTTAAGATCACATAATTTAAGTTATTACACAAGTTATCAAAACAGTTGTAATTTAAATAGCAGTCACTTTATGTAACAAACAACACAAAACACTTTGCACAAAACAGTCGTACTCTACGACTTTTCACAAACAGTCGCACTCAACGACTTTTCACAAACAGTCGCACTCAACGACTTTGCATATCACAAGTAGGATTTACTCGGGTCATATTCCCACACCAAATACCATGCGCGCATCAGGATTTACATCGGTTACAGCAGGTCAACCACAAGACCTACTTCAGGATTTACACTCAGTCTATAGTCAGCATGGGCCCCACCGACATCAACCTCGATACCTTCACCATGAACTGCACTCTCAATAGTACAGTCCACAGTCTGTGCCACTCAAGAACACCCAAGGCACCCAACAACAAAACAAATGCAACCAGTGATTGTTTGGTACACTTGAATGTACCATTCGCATCGACAAAGTACAGGCGCAACGCCTTCTGCATACGTAGTGTTATAGCTTTCAATAGTTTACCGTCACACCTGGAAATCGATTTGTTTTGCACCAGCGCACACAAAATTAGAAAGATTCTGAACAGGGAGTATTTTGGTGACAACCATAAATAGCTTTTAACTTTGATTTTGATACTGCACGACTTGACACACCTATTATATTATCTCAATTATCCCAATTTCATTCAATTCACGACATTTATGTACCCATATCAATCAATATTAATATAGTTAGCTGTTTACTTACTCAAATCGCTGTAACTGGTCAACGCAAGTAACTCAAAGCTAATTAGATATATACATGTGGAAGCTTACAATTAGCAAATGTCACTAGTTATGCATGATATTTATGATGTTATTAGTCTGTAAGCTTTCTTTAAAATTAAATAAATAAAATTGCTTCTGTATGTCTTTAACCTTTAAACTCACCCTGTTATCGTCCTTGTAGCTCTGTGGTATGTAAGTGAAATAAGTGAAATATTTTGCTTGTCTACGCTCTTTTGTCGCCAAAAGTTGAAAGTGCTGCTGCTGTAGCGCCTTTATATCTCGTTAAGTTTTAAAACAAGCTCTAATTGACGCCTAAATATTTGTTGGGAGGATTTTAGTCTTTATTATACAGGGTGTTTGGCAGAACGTTGAACATACGAAAATGGTGGATAGGTGGGGTCATCTGCTACTTACTCAGCCCTAATTTATTTGGCCCTGGTCCCTGGATATTAAAAAAAAATTTTTTTTGCTGTCAGCACTTTCTTAACTTTAAAGTGTAATTTTTATTAAAAATGGGTAAAACAGGGTTTTTTTTTTAATCTTTAATGTTGGCAGATTCTTATAAAACGATTGCTTTATTCAGATGTTAGCTAGAAAAAAAGTTATGAGTCCTCAAACTTACAGAAAGATGTAAAAAAATACATAAATCATGATTTTAACTTGCATTAAAAAAAAAAAAAAAAATCTGTTCGAAGCACTTCATTTAAGATAAAATGCCGCTCAGAATAAATAAATCATTTGCCAAATATTGAAAAAAATGCAGGACGTAACGTTGACACTCAAACAAATATTAGGTCGCTCAAATATTATGAAGCTTCTCATTTTGCATTTTAAGTGACTCAAATTAGTGTTTGTAAGTTGCTGTTCTGTTAATATCTCGTCACTCGCAGTCAGTCGCTCACTTAGTAATACTATAACGTAAAATTCATTATTTTTATCACTTAAAACTTTAATTTACAGTCACTCGTTTAAATACTACCCATTATTTATTCTCAGCAACAACAGCAACAACAGCATCTACCGCCCGTCCTTCACTGCCAACTCCCCCTGGAGAACGTCCACGCCATCCTCCACAGCCAGTGCTAACGCCGCTGCCCGGCACTGCGTCCGTTCCGATGCCGAAATCGACATCGCGTCGCCTAACACGTCCACGTCACAGGGGGGGTTCAGCAGCAGCGGCGGCATCGGTCAAACCTGTCACTCGCGGCGTCGCCCACCACATCCGCGACGCCGCTGTTTTGCCGCTGCGCACACGCCGGATACAAACACCCTTCGAACGAGCCACGAGCGAGTTCGTGGCTGTCGAGCATCGCCGGCTACAACTAGAGGCAGATCGGGAAAAAAATTATCACAAGAGAGAGGGATGGAAAGGTTGCGATTAGAATGAAGAAGAATTGAAATGGAAGAAAACCAAAATCTAATTTTATGTCGTTTTGTTTTGTACTGTAGACATTTTGATAGAAATACCACAGTTGAGACTATCATCACTACCTTTGACAGATATTATCCTTAAAATGTCCAATGTAGTGATAGTGGTGTCAGCTGAGGGCTATGAACATTTCAAATCAGAGTAACAATTAATTTTTATTTCAATTGTTTGCTATTCTTATCCAGTTTACTTTTCCTAAATTGTGTATGTACTAATTGTATGTATAATTTTTATCAGTTCTGTGCCTTCGCAACACTAATCTTCCGGTGACTCTCTGTCATTTCGCCTCCGCTTGCAGAACTAGTGAATACTATTCCCTGTTCCTCGAAATCCTGTGTGCCCCGACCTAGGGTGAGTTCCTCATTAGTTTGGTAATAGTACCAGACCCTCTGCGCTGGATAACCTACATTGATTTTACCACCAGTGATATTTGATTTCGCGTGTCATTGTCGGACACGCGGCTTAGTTATCCAGCGCACTGGTGATGGTAATTTATATGTACAGCTGCTGGATCAAGGTGGTGTAGTGCCTTGCTGTGCTATTGTTAGTGATCCATCTGCTAGGATCACGTTACTTTGTATTTTGTGCACCCGTGCTCGCATACTTAACCTATCTTGGCATCTGTCAATGCGCCACGCTGTTTGCATCTCTCTGCCTGTAAACCGCAGCGATGTGCTGAGCGTCTACTTACTATGCTTCCCACACCGTTCCTTCGCTTGTAAAGGGGAAGAAGCTGGCACATCGCATGCGGCTTGCTGCTATCTTGCACTGCATCTAACGCGCGCTCCCTATGGCGCTTGCAGGGTTCCTTGTACGGGCTGAGGGAAGGCCCTTACCAATTGCTGCTGCTGAGCGTTGCTTACGGCACGCCACCTGCGGACGAGTTGTGCTGACAACCCTTGGTCTGCCGCCACGTGCCTGTGCTGACAGGCCTGTGACCTGTGCTGACAGGCGGCCTCCAAGTGCTACCGCCGCTAGCTACCTCCGCAACCTGTGCTGAAAGGCCTTCGCGGCCACGTCTGCCACGTGTCTTCCGCAGCGAGCCTTTGACAGGCCCCCCACGTCTGCCACGTGTAGCCAAGGACGGTACCCTACCTCTATTTAAGTATGCAAGTGCTCAGAACCACAGAGTTAGGACCTTACCTAGCCGTGTTTCCTAAATTATTAATATATGTATTAACTTTTCTAGCTGTTTTAATTCTACCTACTACCTATCAGTTAAAGGCCAGCGCAGCCTACCCTGTGCAGCCCTAGCCGTTACAGCAGTCTCACGACTCATATGCGGCTCACGAGCCGTACTCGTAGCCGTACGGCTCGTGAGCCGCAGCCGTCTTCTTATGGATGAATCAAACAAGTATGCTTTCAAATTCAAACTCAAAGCATTTATTTCAATTAAACCATTTACAGGCACTTTTGAAATGTCAAGGGGTCGGTCAGTCAGAAATATGAAGCTAGTTGCCCATTCCAAAGCGTAGTAGGTACCTATGGAGAAGAACGGGCAAGAAACTCCACGACACTCTTTTAAATCAAAAATTTTATCCAAAATATTGGTTACATCATTCATTTTGAAATTATGCATGTGAGAACCATGTAGAAAGACGTGCACGTTCGTAAAAGCGTCCGTAATAAAAAGAAAAAAATAAAGAATAATTCAAAAACTTAAAATAAATTAAAATAATAAATAATAATAATAAAAATCTGTTAATAGTCGAGCGTTGCAACACCGCATTACTTAAAAAAATGTTATTAGTATGGGACCGGCCATATATAACAAAGTACCTGACATAATAAAAAATGACACAATACGCAATTTTAAAAAGAAGCTAACAGCATTATTGATGGAAAAATGTTACTACTCGATTAACGATTTCTTAAATGACAATGACTTAAAAACCTAATGTAAATTTCTAATTTAAGATAGTTATAATATTTTTATGCAATTTAACGACATACCAACTTATCTAATTGTACCCGATTTCATATAATTTTTTATTATGACACTATTTGTTTATTTTAAGTATTGACTACCTACTCGTTTACCTAATTAATTAATGTTTGCATGCCTAATCTAAGGTAGATTGTACAAGGATCATAATTGTTTTTTAATACCCTATGTCATGTACCTACAATCTATGCAAATAAATAAACTTACTTATTTACTTACTTACTTACTTACTAAGCCATGGCAGCTAAGAGATGAACAGTCCCAACTGACCAGCACCATCCAGGCTCAACCATTTTGTAGGGAACCGAATGATCCAACACACTCGCCACCATCAGCGAGACATTAAGTGAGCATGATGCGTACAAGTCCTACACTCAACTGACGTACGTTACTATCGTGTAGGACACGAAAAATAATTTATGAATTCCCGAAACAAATGTAAATATAATAATTGTAGAAAGCTGACCTCCTGGATTTTCAAGAAATGTTAGGTTTCGTTAAGCGATAACAAAAAAAAACAATGTTTCGCATTATTTCATGCGTAAACCGTACATTTCTTGCAAATCCAGGAGGTCAGCATAAATAAGTTGCACAAACTAGTAAATTACTTCATTACTAGTTAGTGCGAGTTATTTATGGCCTAAATGCCTAAAGTATCAAAATTTATATCTTGTAGCGCGCATCGTTTCAGAACGTCTCGGGACCCTAATCACAGCGCCGTTGAGTTGGCAGCGAGAGCGTTCTCCAGGACGCCAACATAATAAACGCGTCTTGCCGCCCGCGCTTTTTACGCCACTCGCTCGCTTTTTTTCCCGGGTGAAATCAAAGGAGACGCACGCGCCCGTCTGCGTCCCAAACTCCCGGCGCCATTTTTATTATAACTAACTTCCTGCTACCTATATGCTAAAACTGTGTTAACGTATAAACTGTGTTTGATTTAAGGACATTAAATTGTTATTAACGACTGTGCGGACATTTTCAATTCCACGAACTCCTATAAGTGGCTTCCCAATGTGCCGCGCGTGGTAATTTTCGTTTACTGGTGGTAATAATAAGTGCTCGTTCGAACTCAATTTTTTTCATCATAATCTGCGTTATTCGCGTGTGTTCGCCATCACCATGCCGCGGACGTGCGGTGATCGGGCGGCAGTGATCTCAGGTGACGAAGCCGAGATCGACGGCGACAATGATAACATCGCAAGTTTTTCATCAGGACAAGTGGCCGCCATGATGGCCGCCATGCAGCAATCCCAAACGGAAGCGTTCGAGCGCCTGTTGGAGAAAGTTATCAGTCGTCAACCGCCATCTCCAGTTTCAAACTCTGCGTCTGCATCACTGGCCGTCGGCAGCGGCACCTTCACGCACTGCACCGCCCGGTTCGGCGGTGACGCCGACGAGTCCGTGGACGCCTTCATAGATGCCATCCAGAGCTACAAGGACTGCGATAATGTCTCGGAGGAAAATGCCCTCAGGGGCCTTTCTATGGTGCTCACGAATAACGCCGCAATTTGGTACCAGGGAGTGAAGAAGGAGATTCATACATGGAATGATGCCATAGAATTGTTAATGAACACCTACGGTGATAAAAGACCCCCGCACCATATATATATATTGAATTATTTGAACAACGACAAGGCGATCAAAATACGGACGAGTTCGTCGCTAGATGCCGTGCATTACTTTCGAAAATTCCCGCCAACGAAATATCCGATAAAGCGCAAGTCGACATGGTATACGGCCTACTTGACACACGGATACGAAAACAACTGAGAAGGGAGAACTTTACGAATTTCTCGGGAATGCTTTGCCTCGCCCGTTCCATTGATATTGAATCGCGTAATCAGACGCAACAGCAGCCCGGCCCGCCATCTAGCGGCCGCTCCACAAATTCGTCGAACGCCGTCGCCGGCTCCGCCAACCGCAACGGCAGCACAGCACGGCCGCCCGCGCCGTAGCCGCGCCGCTCCACAGCGCTAGCAACGCCGAGCGCGGGCACCGCAGCACCAACAGCGTCGTCGAATACCGGTGCTAACGATAACGCGTCGAATCAATATCATCAAGTGAACCCTAGATGTGTTTATTGTAAACAATATGGATACGTGCGTGACGAGTGTAAGAAATTAATAAATAAGAGCGGTGGTAATGATAAGTCTCTAAATTGTTATGGTTGCGGAGCGAAAGGAGTAATGAGGTCGCAATGTTCTAAATGTAACAATAACTTGTCATTTTCATCAGTTAGAATCGAAAATTATTCGTCAGATTTGGTAAGTGAATACAAAGATATTATTCCTCCTACATTCTCAGAGAACACTCCAAGTCATAATATTGCCTATTGTCGTAGTAATAGCGTTTATCTAAATAAACAGAACCGCGATGTGCATTCTAATAGTTATCGTAAATCGCCGTGTTTGCAATCGGAGCCATGCGAACGCATTAATAATAATAATGTCTGTTGCTATTGTCGAACTCGTTACCAGTGTTTTTGTGATAATGTACGTTCGAAAGTTCCGGTATTTACTAATGAGCCGATCTCAGGTTCTCTTGTCGACTCATCTCATAAGGTAATGTTCCTATTTTTGATTATTATGATAGTGACTCATCTGATAGGGTAAACTCACCTGTTATCGTATCAACTCGTGGATTGTGCTGCTCAAATCGTCGATCAGTCTAACACGCCTTCAGTAGTTTCTGCATTTTGCGCTGACACTACGGCGACTACTAACTGGGGTGCTGTTAGCTCTACGGTCTCTCTCTCTGCGTCAGACGTTCTGCCGACGACGACCGCACGTTCAAAGCAGCAGAGGCCAATGCTCAGTATCCAGGTTCTTGGTTTACGGGGCATGGGTCTTCTTGATACAGCCGCTAGGTGGTCCATGTTTCGGACCTTATATCTCTTATTAGCAACCAGACCGACACTATAGAACCGGTCCAACCTCGCCGTCTACGAGGACGGCCGCCTAAAGCCCAAAAGAAGGCGCGCTTTTAGTTTTATACCAAATCATTCTCGGGCCGATGTCATGACTTGGAGGAAGAGAATGTAGCGCGCATCGTTTTAGAACGTCTCGGGACCCTAATTCAACAAAAACTTCAAAAACTTCCTGCTACCTATATGCTAAAACTGTGTTAACGTATAAACTGTGTTTGATGTATGGACATTAAATTGTTATTAACGAGTGTGCGGACATTTTCAATTCCACGAACCCCTACAACCTGTTTTTTTCTTCTAGATAAATAATGTGGTTTTTTTTCCCCTTTACCTGTTTATATTTTTTTTAATTTAATTTGGAAAATCAGGCTTCTACACTGAGAAAAATGACCGATGATTCCATCTGAATTTATCCTCCCAAACAGGTACCTTCTAGGGGTCCTTCTAAAATTTACCTGCCCAATTGGATGATAACGGTTCAAAAACGGACCCTAAAAATTACAGACCAATTTCGCTTCTACCCACAATTTAATTTTTTTTTGAAAAAGTATTGAAATCTCGGTTATTGACTCATCTTAATTTAAATAAAGTTCTACATGATAGACAGTTCGGTTATCAGAAAGGAATTGGCACTGGAGATGCCATTTATAAACTTTTAGATGATGTGATTAACAAAATAAATCATAAATTAAAGGTAGCAAGGATTTTTTTAGATTTATCTTTCGCATTTGATACGATTGATCACAATCTACTTATTGCTAAACTAAATTATTATGGTGTCAGAGCCCTGCAATTATTTACATCGTATTTAAGAAACAGGAAAATGTATGTAGAAACCAGCACTATAGAACAGAATGGAAAACGAAAAACATACCAATCATCCATGATTAATATTACCACTGGCGTACCGCAGGGCTCCATATTAGGTCCCATTCTGTTTATTATTGTCACTAACGATTTGATAAATTATATAAAAATAATCATTACAGACATTAATCTCGTAGTCTTTGCCGATGACACTAACGGTTGTAGGAGCGAAAAGTATTAGTGAACTAACAGACAAGGTTAATACTACGTTGGCAGCTTTTCAGTTTTGGTTCAATACAAATAGATTAATAATAAATATTAAAAAAACGAACATCATGTTGTTTCGAACCACTACGGGCAATAAAGATAACATGGATATAACCCTTAACAGTGAAAATATAGAATTAGTGAGAGACGTCAAATTTCTAGGTATTCATTTGGATGATTTGCTGAATTGGAAAAAAGAACTAGCACACATAGACTCCACTATATCATCTGCGTGTTATGCGTTGAGGGCATTGAGAGACGAAATAAATACGGAACAGTTAAAGATGGTATATTACGCTCTTGTCGAATCAAGACTTCGATACAGTATACAGTTCTGGGGACAAAGCTACGGTTATAATTCTCAACGAGCCTTCATTCTCCAAAAAAGAGCAATACGTACAATTGACAGAATTACACAAAGAGAAAGCTGTAGATCTCATTTTAATTGTTTAAATATTCTAACTTTACCAAGCTTGTACATACTTGTGTTGTTAGTCAATTTAAAAAAATATATCCATGAATACGAGTCTGGGGCAGAAAGAATATTCAGGGAAAACACTCGTAGAAAGGACTTTAAAAATAAAGTTGTACCTAATCTTAACATTGTCAAGCATAGCCCTCATTACCAAGCTGTAAAAATATTTAATAGACTGCCAGCTGATTTGAAAATTTTATTATACACTAGCTCTTTTAAGACTAATCTAAAAGCATTTCTGTTTGAAAAAAACTTGTACTCAATGGACGAACTGTAATTAAAATATTAAAATTCCAATTTTCTATTAAAAAAAATGCTATTTATTGTTATTGATTTTTGTAAATATGTTTTTATTTTTTTATTATTATTTCCTTTATTTAATATATATACATATAATTTACATTTTTAAATATTTTTATAAAAACAAAAAACAAAAACATTTAAAAATATAAAAAAATAGTAGCCCACCGGTATCGGGAACAGGGTCCAAGCTACCGGTGGTCAGGGCTCCTGAGAGAAGAATCTCCTAACTATACGCGCCGTGTCCAGGAGTACCGCTTTCTGGATCAAGCCCTTGATCCAGCTGCCTAACGAGAGCCTCCTCAGGTGTTGGTCGAGGCTCTTGGCTACAAGTCCTCCTGCATCTTCACTTCACAATTCTGGTAATAATTTTTAACAACTTGTATTTTACAAAATACAATTGAAAATTGCCAATAATTCTTTCCAGCAAACAAATGTAATTCTAATTACATATTTTTTGTTGCAAAATGATCACATTGATGATAAAGAATATTCTATTTGTTGTATCTAATTATGGTCAGTTAAAAATAATAAAGTAAAAGTAATCTGCATGCTACAATATGTATTTTTGTATGACTTTTAATTCATTCAGAGCCACTTGTCCAATTCTTTTGCCATGAATGGAAAAAACAAAAATTTACACAATTATTGTTTTATTGCAGATTTCACTACACTCAATGTCTTTGAATCAAGTGAAATACCATCGACAAGCAAGTGTGAAAAATCATCACTTATTATACAAGTTGACACTATGGGATCTCAAGGTTTGAATCATAGAAACTTACATCTCTATTACTTAATATTATAAAAAGGTAAAATTTGTTTGTTTGTAAGTTTGTAAGTCTCCGGAACTACCAACTGGATTTGAAAAAAATATTGTTGCATTGGATAGCTCAATTCTTGAGGAAGGTTATAAGCTTGCAGACGAAGTCGTCAGTGAGTTGCTAGTGATTAATAAATTATTAATGTTTTAGTAAGGTTCTTAATAGATTACCTACTTTGTTTTGATTACTGTGAATCATGAATGACTTTTATACACAAAACTGTATTCTATGTTTTAGGAAACACATGTGGCTACTTCATTTCTAAAAGCAGTATTATTATTTTTATCTTACTTTATAATATTTTATAAGCAATATTGGAAAAAAAATATTGCTTTAAGAAATAGTGTGATGGCAATGTTAAAGCGTTGCTCAAGATCCCTAAACAGGTATATGATATTATTGATTCGCCATTACTTAGAATTGAATATTTCTACTGTTTACAGATGTGATCCGCAGTGTGGAGCGAACTCAATTAAAACATAAAGCAACAAAAATATTGTTATTAGGAGAAGAGGTAATATACAGGGTGTTTGGCGCATGGACCGACACAATTATTTGGGGGATTGGGAGCGTCTTTTGGGAGGTTTCACCCAAAGACCCCATGTCCTAAGTGTCACGGTTATTGAGATGTTTTTTTTTGTTTTTTTCACAAAATTACCCGAAATCTCGCCTTTAAATAGTCATTACTTTTTTGTTTATTGTTCTAATTGCACGAAATAACTTTTATTGTATTCTGCAATGTATTCTTATTCTAAATAAATAAAGAACTTTTTTAAATAAAACTATGTTCATAATTTTTGGAAAAAATCTAAAAAAATCATATCTTATTAACCGTGACACTTAGGACATGGGATCTTTGGGTGAAACTTCGCAAATGACCCTCAACTCCCCAAAAAATTGTGTCGGTCCATGCGCCAAACATCCTGTATATTGTACAATATTTTTTAATAAGTAACGTGCTTAAAACAATCAAAAAAGTTTCTACACAAAAAGACATGATAACACTTGTTTTGCTTCATGGATAGAATCTAAGTGTTGTGTCATCAGTTTATATACTAAATAATGTAATTTATCTTTTACAGCTAATAAATTGACCACAAACTGCAGGTGCTTTATTATTTTTATATATATAAATATATTGTACAATATTTTTTAATAAGTAACGTGCTTAAAACACTCAAAAAAGTTTCTACACAAAAAGACATGATAACACTTGTTTTGCTTCATGGATAGAATCTAAGTGTTGTGTCATCAGTTTATATACTAAATAATGTAATTTATCTTTTACAGCTAATAAATTGACCACAAACTGCAGGTGCTTTATTAAAAATTGAGAAAAGTTGCCATTGAGGAAAACAAGACTCAGAAGCCATTTTTGCAAAGATTGGATGCTGCTGAGACACTAAGCTGCAGCCAGTTTGAGTTTGAGTAAGCTGCAGTCAATTGTTTAATAAAAAAAATGATAAAATGTCTCAACAAGCCCAAGATTTCCTACTCATGCAGTTAAAAATGGCAAACAGAAAGAAGAAGGCAATGAGATACACTACCAGTGAAAAGTATGAGCCGTTGGCGTTGACCCTAATGAAGGAAAGCCCAAAAGGATGTAGATTATTACAAAAAAATATTCAACTAGCCCAGTAAAATAACATTAAACCGTCTTGCTGAAAATATGTTTAATGTGGGGCTAAATGATAATATTTTTAAGTTACTGAAGCACAAAACACAAAAATGGGAGACAAAGAAGAAACTATGTTCTATTTTGTTTGATGAAGTTGCTCTTACACCTCATCTCACTTATGTTTAGTCCCAAGATGAGATGAGAGGCTTTAAAGACTTTGGGTATGAAAGACAATTAAGGTTTTGTGATAATGCCTTAGTATTTATGCTGAAAGGAGTGTGCTCAAACTGGAGACAGCCTATTTCTTTCTATTTTTGTGAGGGAACAACTGCAGCTGCTACAATAGTAAGGATTTTAAAGGAAGTGGTTGCTTAAGTGTCAGAGTCAGACTTAATACCTTTAGCTATTGTATGTGACCAGGGCTCAACATTTAGAACAGCCATAAATATGCTAAAATTGGAGACTGAACGCAAAAGGATTTTACATTTATTTATTTTATTTTATTTATTTTACAGTTTTTGGAAAACTTACAGCTAGACACTTTTGCACAATTTAGAGTAACAAAAAAGGCCAATTAAAAGTTGAATGAATGAAGAATATAATGGTGAGTAGATACTCTCTCTACAAATAGCCTTTGTTTACATTATCTGCGTAGCAGTTGCAAATTATCTGGGATAAAAAGTATACATCATCATTAAAATTATCATAATATCCATCTGTATGATAGTTCAGGTCATCTGTGGGCCAAATTTCATCCATATATTTTGAGCTGTTAAACCACAATTGCATAACAAACATCTAAACTTTGACATTATTTTATAAATTAGTAGGATTGTGATCCATCAAATTAACTTGTTGTACTCAATAGCTTTTTGGTTTGCAGATGGAACTATTGAGATATCAGGACAACACCTAAGTGTAGTGTATGATCCCCCACACTTACTTAAGAGGCTAAGGAACAACCTTCTTACAAAAGACATGTTTTAAAAGCAAAGTTGCCACTTGGAAGGATATTGAAACGGTATTTGATGCTGATTGCAACTAGGTATACTAGAATGCATAAAAAACTAACAGAGCACCATATTTACGCAGCAAAAATGAAGAAAATGAAAGTGAGTGTAGCTGCCCAAACTCTGAGTGCAACAACCAGTGGAATGCTTAAATACACTGCATTGTTCAGTAAGTTTTTACTTTGTTATCAATCAATCACTCACTCACTCACTTTACTTTTATTTATTTAGGGTCTCCAACAAAATAAACAAGAATTCACACTATAAATATTTATTCTTTGTTAAAAAGAATTAGGTTTTTAATAATTGGTTTTTAATTTTTACAAGTGAGCCTATAATACGTTTAATTTAACTAATGTACTAAGAATAATACCAGTTGCACTTTCTTGTAGTCTGATAGAATGGAAATGGAAACATTGTTTGTTCGTTTGTTATACTTATATATAATTATGTATTTCAGAAACTACAGCCTCGGGTCAAAATGTCAGTGAGACAATGGCCAAAACCGGTGAAGCTGTGGAATTCATGGACAAGCTATTTGACAGCGTGAACGGATCTCGAGGGAGTACTGTCCGGGGCAAACTTCGTGGACCAATAAAGCCGAAGGCCCATCAAATATTCAAGGACATATTATTATATTAGATATTTTAGGACAGAAGCCAAACAAATATTAAAAAATATTCAATATATTGATAGTAGTAGCAAGAAAGCCCTCAAAAATAATAAAATCTTATAAGGTTCGAGTTCCTTATCTTAATGGATGGGTTACAACTATAGAAAGTTTTGAAAGGTTGTCTAAACTGTTGTTCGAAAAATATGATATACAATATTTTTATCCTAGAAATGTTAATCAGGATTCTCTTGAGAATGTTTTTGGTAGGATCAGAGCCATCAACTACAGGAACGTCAATCATGCTGCAAATACTTTTTCATCCCACCATCTCGGAAAGAGTATTTTTAATCTTCAATATCTGAGTGGAAAAGCCGTTTTTATTCTCTAGAGGATAAAGTAAATTGAATTTAGAACATCGTGTGCACTAAGTTTGTGAATTAAAAAAAACATTAAACCTATTTACTGCTACCTCTATGGTGCCGAATATATCATACAACTTTTTTTTAATTTGTTAAAAACTCAGACTCGGAACCTTCTTGGTGTTCTTTTTTCAATTTGCTTTGTACGCGGTTCTTTACGCGGCATTTTTTCACGTCATTGTTAAACCTTATATTAAAAACAAGAAACTTGAAAACAAGTGAAAAAACTAAAATGAGTGATTCTAGCGACGAGGAAGTTTGCTTGACGCCAACAGAATTGACTGAAACTGTTAATAATGCGCAAATGAGCTTTCTCCCTCAACAATCACGCGAGAAGTATTTAAAACAGTACGATATGTTCAACACGTGGCGACTAGCAAAAGGAGCCAAAACTTTCTCAGAAAACGTTTTGCTGGCATATTTTATAGAATTATCCGAGAACAAGAAAGCAAGCACTCTATGGAGTACGTATTCGATGCTAAAAGCAACAATAAAGATGAAAAAAGACAAACATATCGATACCTATCCTAAATTAGTGGCATTTTTAAAAAGAGCCTCATCTGGTCATCAACCAAAAAAATCGAAGGTTTTCACAGTATCTGATATTGAAAAGTTTCTTAACGAAGCACCCGATTCCGTATATTTGGCGGCAAAAGTAAGTCAGTTGCACATTCAGTATCTACTTAAGTATATTAATCTCAATTAAATAGTATACTTAGTAGATGTTGATAGGCATAATTATGCGTTCATATCAATTTTATTCATTTATCTACTACAATACTCTTTACGTTACAGGTTGTTCTTATTATTGGAATAAACGGAGCATGTCGAACTAATGAACTAACACAACTTAATGTCAAAAACATTGAGAAACATTCAGATGATTTACTATTAATTAATTTACCTAATACAAAGACAAAAAGAGACCGCAACTTCGTCATTCGCAAGGAATACGTAACGATTGTTGAGAAATATCAAGCCTTACGCCCGCCTAACACTCCAATCAATCGATTTTTTCTACAGTATCGCAATGGAAAGTGTGTTAGACAGCCTATGGGTACTAATAAAATTGGCAGTATCCCACGAGAAATAGCAACATTTCTTGAACTTCCAGAACCCCTGTTGTACACGGGTCATTGTTTCCGACGAACTTCAGCCACACTTTTGGCTGATTCCGGAGCTGATCTCCTGTCCCTTAAGCGCCACGGAGGCTGGAAGTCCAATGCAGTTGTAGAGGGATACATAGAGGATTCCATCCAAAATAAGTCTAAAATATGTGAAGGCATCGTAGGAGCCATTACACTGAAAGAGCCTCAATCGGATCCTTGGACTGGCCCTTCTACATCAAAAATAAGCCGTTATGAAACACCTAACCATCTCCCTCTCTCTCCAACATTCACGCCAAGGGAATCCGATGAATCGGTACAACTATTAAGTATGACAGATAGTTTACCGAAAAACAGTACACAAGTGACTAACACCAATATTACAGTACCAAACAAAAATATTACACTCAATTTAAATAACTGTAGCAACGTTACTTTAAAATTTTCTTAATTATACCTTAGTATTATTTTGTTATAATTTAAAGATTATTCTGTAATACTTACCTACCTGTCATAATGTAGTAATTAATACCTAAACTGAAATAAAAGTGTAGGTACCTATCTTGTGATTGTAAACGTTTTTTTTTTGCATTTAGTCATTTCCTCGCTGAGGTGGAATGAAAAGTTACGTGTTGCACTCGAGTGCAAAGATTTTTCACCTCGTGCTCTTTTGATTCCCTCGCTAACGCTCAGGATTCTAATTTTGAATCACTCGCTGCGCTCGTGATTCAATTTTAGAATCCTTCGCTTGCTCGGTCATCAAAATTGAACACGCGGTTAAAAAGCAACTTTGCACTCTTATATAACAAATAACTATTTTGAATGCTTTTAAATCACTGCTAATGTCCAACGTTATGGGTCCACATTCAGTATAGGTACGCAAACTGTGAGGATGATACAGGAAACACAGTTGTAGATTTTTTAAAACTCATATCTTCATCCAATGTTGATGAGAGTTCCTCATCAACATTTGATGAAGATAAAGAAAATGCCGTGTGTAACCATAACAATGACGCAAAACATTAGCAGTAACCAATCACTAAATACAGTAAACGAAAGACTGCGCGTGCACTCTTCTGCATATACAGCAGGGTATATGTGCAGGAGAGTGACAAAAAAAATGTAGGAGATGCTCTGATACTTATACCCAAACAAAAATAGATGTATTTCATAAATGGATAGAACAACGAGAATATACCCTTTTAAAACATCATAATTTAACATATCCATCAAAGAAGTTTCTAATGTTATAAAGGAATATCTCGGGCCTTATACATGATTACTTGAATAAGTATGCATAAAAAAACATTTAAAAATATAAATAATAAAGAAATTTGATTTACGTTGGTTGGGGTGTACAGGCCATAACACCGAACTAAAGGAATGGTTGCTTAATTTAATGATACGCACCCATGTTCATAATTGGTGCAACATATGTAATTAATAAAATTTTAAAAGGAGGTGTACAAGAAAAACTTATGAAACAGATGTGTGCACCTCAACAAATTGCCTTTGAGAAATATAAAGCCCATAGGTAAAGACCAAAAAAAAAAAAAAAAAAAATTTGAAGTCTTTTTTTTACATTTCTTTCGTTTTATTCGTATCCAATGAACTTATAGGAAGAAACTTAATGAACATTGCAAATAATAAAATTAACCCTATAAGAATATTCCATGGCACATCACTATGCTATCGATATTCTATGCCGGATGGTCAGCGTCACTTGGTTGCGCTTCATAATTTATAAATCTTATATTTTATTACATCACCTTCTGGCGATTGAGAGGCATTGGTTTGATAGTTCTAATTTATTAAACAAGTGTCACATATCGTTGGTTTGGTGACGTTCCATGCGGAAGTGTCTGTCAACGCTTCGGAGCTGTTGACATCGGTCGGCTTCCTGAGTCTCGTCTTGACCACGGGATAATGCGCACGCGTCCCTTCGCATAATATACTGTGTTATGTATCGCTGGCCAGCATAGTGTACCTACTGTGAGCTGTTTATCCTGACCGCGGCATCCATCTGCTTCTGCTTGGGGATCGCTGGATCAAAGGTATGTGGCATAACTAATAAGTTGGACTTTATCCATTGCCTTTCGTCTCATTTAGGTTTTTTTCTTCTTTAAAGTTAGCACCGCTGAATCAGCAATATAGCCTAGATTGCTCTAATAATTTAGGTTCACGCGCGTATGATTTTATTAGTAATTTTTCGAATTAACATCAAAATTCTAGAGGTTATACGCACCATTTTGGTCCTTCGAGCCGGATAAATTAATTTTGGGCCTATTTACGGCCTATTTTTTGAGTTCTAAAAGTCTAACTTTAAGCAAAAAAATCTCGAGAATTTTCCATATCAATTGCATATCATCACACAACTCTCATCTTTATTACGTTAGGAATAAGGGTCAGACTGCCTTGCATACAGTAGTTCTACCGGCAAATTAATTGTTAGTTTAAATCTTTAATTTCACTAATTACAACTCTGAAATATACATATAATTGAATATCAACGTTGATTCATATCGCTAAATAAGTTAATTTAATAAATCAGTTGGTTTTCGGCGTAATTACATGTTTTTTTTGTTCGTGTATGAAAATTGTCGGTAGTTGTATAAAATTCCTCAAGTTGGCCTACGTGACTGTGGAATTTTACATTTCTTTGTTCTCTTACGGCTAATTTTTATTTACGTATTAGAAACTTTTATATTTTTTTCTAATCGAGATTTGCTGAATGAATGATATTGATTGTTATTGTATGATACACTTGTACTGTTGGTTCATTAGGGACATGCCTACAATATTCGTATTGCACGAGTAGGTATTTTTTATAATATCGAGACTCCACCGCATTTGATTAATTATTGCAATTAATCATCTTAGACCGCATTTGGCTAATTAATGCAATTAACCATTTTATCATCGCGTCGCTTGTTATTTTATTTTGTAAGGTAACTTGATCTTTTGATAGGAACCTTCAGGTAAAATAACAGATTTGTATAAACTTTACGCGTTAGTTCTCCTCATAGGAAACAGCCGTATATTTATACATATCACCCCCGCACCTGACTTGGTAAACGTAGCACTTACTAGATAAGTTATTTCGAACGGTCATCTACGCATTTATACTTGTTAGGAATTTTATCGTTTCTTACGAAGGTATTTCGTTACGAATACATTGGCATCGCTTACGGTAATAAGTGTCTATACTTATTTCTAAGTTTCACACTTAACTTATTGTTGGTTAAGAATCTGTTTTATAGGTATTGAGTAAGTTAATCTCATATAAATAGAAGTAGTACAGAATAAATTGTTATCGCATCGCATCCAACATAAATGCTAATTATCGGTTTGTTGGAGGGTTGTAGGTATATCTAAGCTAATTATGAATATATGATATAGATAGGTACGTTCTTAAGGTATTAGGCGTGCTTACTATTCTTAATTGTATTAGACTTTGTTATTTGCAATCTTTTAAGTTTTTGTTCGTTTTATATTTTTCAACCTTACAATTTATTATTGTTAGGGTTCGCGCGTACGGATAAGTGGTTCCGTACTATTATTTAATTAACCTTACAATTTATTATTGTTAGGGTTCGCGCGTACGGATAAGTGGTTCCGTATTATTATTTAATTAATTTATTAAATCGTTCGCTGAGTTATTTTGTTTTTTGATATACCCCCCTAATTTCACTCACGAATTTTAGGGTTCCGTAGAAGTAAGTTAGAGTTCGGTTGATTTAATCTAAAATTTATTTTTTGTCAGGTTTTAATTTCTGTTCACAATGAGTGACAAGGTTAAACTTAGATTGTTTGAAAGTAAACGCGACTCGTATTTCGCACGGGTTCAAGTTATTTTTGATTCAACAAAATCTTTAACAACCGAAAGATTACGTAATACTTTTATTGCTCAGGCTAAACAAATTGATGGATTACGTAGCGAATTCAATGATATTATGGACGAGATAAATATGTTAAATTTGACATTAGATCCAAAGTACGAAGTAAGCTATAGTGCATTAGATTCATTTGATGAGTTGGTCTGCCAGATAAAAAATACTTTAGCTTCATTAACTGAATCAAATGATTCCAAGGAACCCTATGCTGCTGCTTCGCTTAGCACGAAAGCGAGTCCTAATGCTTATCATATAAAGGTACCTAAAATCGAGCTGCCTACCTTTGACGGTGATATTCAGAGCTTTCCGTTCTTTTATGAGACTTTCAAACGTATTATACATACTAACGTAGATTTATCAGATTCTGATCGCGTTCATTATCTGTTGAGTTGTTTAAAGGGAAAGGCTAGGAATGTGGCAGTAGGTATTGTACCTTCTGGCGATAATTACCGCTTAGTCTGGGATGCGCTTATCGCAAAGTACCTGGATACTCGTGCGCTCGCCACTAATTACCTAAATCAGCTGTTCTCATTGAAGTCGTTCGGATCGACACCTGCTAATATTGAAAAAGGTTTCGACAAATTAACCGCTACGGTTGCGGGACTCAAACAATTGAAAATAAATAACTTGGATGATTTTATATTTATTCATTTGGGTCTTAGGTTAATAGACTCAGATATAGCAAAACATTTTGAAATGTCGCTTCGTAATCAACAAGAATTAGATTATGATTATTTCGTAAAGTTTGTTCGTGAACAAGTAAAAATCTTGTATCGCACCTCTTCTGCGGCAATTAAGCCCACTCCCGTAGGTAGCTCCAGCACCTCATCTAAAGTATCGCAGGTGTTTGTGGCTACTGAATCTAAATGTTCGCTGTGTCATTCCACGCATAAAAATTTGTTTACGTGTAATGCGTTTCAAAAGTTGAGCGTGAATGATAGATTTAAGTTTGTAAAAGACAATAACAGATGCGGTAACTGCCTAAGTAGCCAACATACCGTATCTAAGTGTCTATCTAAGTCCAAATGTAAGAAATGTAATGGCAAGCATCATTCCTTATTGCATTTTGAGCAATCGACGCAAGCTCCTGCGCCTGCCCCAACGTCCGCCCCCGCCTCAACTTCTGCGGCCGACCCTGCTACTCCTGATCATGTGGTGTTGTGTACGCATTCTTCTGCCCAAGTCCAGGCCACACGTAGTACCGAAGTACTGGCTACGGCCAAGGTGTTAGTGGCAGGTAGGAAGGGTAAGGACGTGGTGGTTAGATGTCTTTTGGACCCTGGGTCGCAAAAGAATTATATGACATCGCGTTGCTGTCGTATGCTCGGTCTAAGTATACATACGGACTCGATAAATACCGTTCGTGGTATTGGTGGCACGTCGCAGCCCGTTCGCGGCTCGGTGAACCTTACGTTCAGCTCACGGTTTCGCTCGCAGCCTAGGTATGAAATTGACGCTTTAGTCCTGGATCAAATAACCGGCCAGCTTCCCCTGTGTGCTATAAATATTGCCGAACTGAATCATATTGATCCTAAACTACTCGCGGATGACACCTGGGGTGTGCCAGGTAATATCGATATGTTACTTGGGGTCAAGTTGTTCGCTAAGTTATTGCGACCAGGTCACGTGACCAGTGTAACCGGCTGCCCCGACGCATTGGAGACTGTGCTCGGCTACATACTTCTAGGAGAAGCACCTATTATCGAACCTCCAACTGATACTCTGTCTTTCTTTGCGAGTTCGTTCGATAACTTCGATCTTCGTAAGTTTTGGGAGATTGAAGATGTTACTGCCTCGTCCATTGGAAGTGTGGATGATAAATACTGTGAACAGTTTTATTGTACCACAATTACCCGCGCTCCAAATGGCAAGTATATTGCAGCTTTACCACTGAAAACAGACGCGTCAGCGTTAGGAAATTCTTTTGATATAGCTCGCAAGAGATTCTATAGCCTCGAACGTAAACTTAAATCGCTTCCTAACGTCAAGCTTCTTTATGATGACGTCATACGGGATTATCTACAGAACAATTATATTTCTTTGGTGCAGTATATCGTACCTGAATGTGTGTTGCCTAAACGAAATTGTAAGGAGCGAGAAATGGAATACTATATTCCTCACCATGCTGTTATTCGAGAGGATAAAGTGACCACTAAGTTGCGTGTGGTTCTCGATGGCAGTGCATGTACAGACAATGGTACCTCGCTCAATGATATCCTGTACGCAGGTCCAGTCCTTCAGGCTGACCTTTTCAACATCTTGTTAAATTTTAGGCTTTTCAGTGTCGCTATTTCCGCAGATGTCAAATCTATGTACCTACGTATAGGTATACGCCCGCAAGATCGTTCGCTTCAACGTATCTTATATCGGTTTAGTGAAGAAGAAGAACTTCAGATCTATCAGTTTTCAGTGCTTCCCTTTGGATTAAAGTGTAGTCCTTTTATAGCTATTCGCACTATCCAACAGTTATGTCAGGATGAAGGAACGCAGTTACCTCTCGCCAGGGACATTTTGCAGCGAGATATTTACATGGATGACATAGTTAGTTCTATACCTAGCACTGCGCTGGCTATGGACTCGGCTCATGAACTGATCAAAATATTCTCTCTCGGTGATTTTCAGCTAACGAAGTGGTCGAGTAACAGTGTCGATGTTCTTCAGAATATCCCAGAGTCATTACGACTTTCACAGAGCGTGGACCTAAGTAAAGATCCGACCCAGAAAATACTGGGACTTCGTTGGTTTCCTGATGAGGATTGTTTCGCTTTCCAGGTTAATCCTAATGATCGCCCTTGCACGAAACGGAATATTCTTTCTTCCATCGCACGTCTTTTCGACGTTCTAGGCCTCGTGGCACCGATAATTTTATACGCCAAGCTTCTTATCAAAGAGCTTTGGCTGGTCAAACTTGAGTGGGATGACGTCCCACCACCTCGCATTGTTCGTCTGTGGGAACAATTTCAAGCTGAACTGCCAGTTATCTCTGAATTGAGATTTTTGCGACATGTCGGCGTCGTAGAACGCTGTAGGCTCTCACTCGTCGGTTTTGCCGACGCTAGTGAGAAAGCTTACGGTGGTTCTGTCTACGCCCACGTTGTCAAACCCGACGGTAGCATCGTCATCTCGCTGGTGTGTGCGAAATCTAAAGTCGCACCACTGAAAGTCGTTTCGCTAGCTCGTCTCGAGTTATGCGCCGCACTCCTCTTATCAACTATGTTAAAGCGAGTATCTAATCTTTTCGCAGCTCGGCACGCCATTGAGGTAGTCGTAGCTTTTTCGGATTCAACTGTAACTTTGAGTTGGATTCATTCCGCGCCGCATCGATGGCACACCTTCGTAGCCAATCGTATCGCTAAGATTCATGAGAATCTTTCGGCAGATCACTTCTTCCACGTGAAAGGGTCTGAAAATCCCAGTGATTGCCTCTCTCGCGGCTTAACGCCTGCCCAATTAGTCCATCATCCGTTGTGGCTAAATGGACCGCCATGGCTTAAGCTTCCCCGCTCTGAATGGCTGATAAAACCATTCGTTTCAGGCGAGTCGCAAGAGCTTCCCGAAATGAAGCCTGTGGCTTTACCTGTGCTCTCGCACGAATGCTCGGACGGAAGTCCTCCTTCCGACGACATTTTATACGCTTGCTCCACCAGGTTTTCCTCTTGGTTGAAATATTTAAAAATGATTTGCTTCGTTTATAAGTTCATCAAATGGCTCCCTAGAGGGCCCGTTACCGCGTCTGATCTAGAGTTCGCTGAATTCATTGTGTGGCGATCGGTGCAGAAAATTTATTTCGAAACTGATCTCGTTCGTTTAGCCCGCAATGAGTTATGCTCTAAGCCAGTACAACGGCTAAGTCCCTTTCTCCACGAAGGACTCATCCACGTTGGAGGTCGCCTAGCAAACGCTGAGCTAGATTTTGACTCGCGTCATCAGATCCTCCTTCCGCGTCAAGATCATATAGTGGAACTTTTAGTTTCCCACTATCATGTGAAAAATTTCCACACAGGACCAAACTTGCTCGTATCTCTTTTACGACAGAAGTATTGGATCCTGTCCGCGCGACGTATTGCACGTCACATTATTTTTAATTGTAATATTTGCTTTCGAGCAAAGCCGCGACCTACCTTTCCTATAATGGCGGATTTGCCACGTTGTCGTGTTGAGTCGGCTCCTAAGGCTTTCTCTGAAACAGGTTGCGACTACGCGGGACCTCTCTTGATCACGTCGGTTCGTGCTAGAGGCCAAAAAACGAGGAAAGCGTATATATGTCTCTTTACATGCCTGACAACTCGTGCTCTGCATCTTGAGATTGCCTCAGATCTTAGCACTGCGAGCTTTCTGTCAGCTTTTAAACGCTTCCTGGCGCGTAGAGGTCCGGTTCATTGTATTTATACAGATAACGCTACCAATTTTATTGGAGCCAAGTCCTATCTCCGAGATCTCTACCAATTTTTGGCTATAGAGTATCACCCTTTATGGGAAAGAGAACTTGCAGAGCATCGAATTACACTTAAAAACATCCCCTGTAGAGCTCCACATTTTGGTGGTTGTTGGGAAAGTGAAGTAAAAAGTGTCAAAACGCATCTTTTCAAGGTCATCGGTCAGCAAATTTTTAGTTTTGATGAGCTTAACACTATACTAACTCAAATAGAAGCTTTATTAAACTCGAGGCCTCTGTACGCGATCAGCTCGGATCCGTCAGAGCCCACTTCATTATCGCCGGCGCACTTCTTGCATACGAAACCTCTTTTATTTCTTCCCGCCCGCGAAGTCAATGAAACGCGGTTACATCTTATTTCGCGATATGAATTGACTGATAAACTGGTCCAATCTTTTTGGAAGCGGTGGCGCCAAGAGTACTTGCACACCCTACAATCCAAACAGAAATGGAACACTCCTGCCAATCCAGTACGGGTCGGTATGGTTGTCGTCTCCATGCAGGACAATGTGATGCCTCTGCATTGGCCGTTAGGAGTAATTACAGAAATATTTCCAGATAAAAACGGAGTTTGTAGAGTCGCATCCGTAAAAACTAAAGGCGGGATCCTTCAGAGTCGCCCGGTAGTAAAGTTGTGCCCTTTGCCAACTCAATAAGTTTTCGTTATATTAAGATTAAGTCTTACCGTATTAGATTTAGTTACCGCGTAGAATAGTTAGTTAAATATTCTTATTTGTAGTTTAAAGTCGCAACTTCAGTGTTTTTGTAACTTTTGGTGGAGTTGTGATGATATGCAATTTTATTTACTTTTCCTTTGTGTTTCGAAAGTAGGAACTTTCAAGCCGGGGAAAATGGTTGCGCTTCATAATTTATAAATCTTATATTTTATTACATCACCTTCTGGCGATTGAGAGGCATTGGTTTGATAGTTCTAATTTATTAAACAAGTGTCACATATCGTTGGTTTGGTGACGTTCCATGCGGAAGTGTCTGTCAACGCTTCGGAGCTGTTGACATCGGTCGGCTTCCTGAGTCTCGTCTTGACCACGGGATAATGCGCACGCGTCCCTTCGCATAATATACTGTGTTATGTATCGCTGGCCAGCATAGTGTACCTACTGTGAGCTGTTTATCCTGACCGCGGCATCCATCTGCTTCTGCTTGGGGATCGCTGGATCAAAGGTATGTGGCATAACTAATAAGTTGGACTTTATCCATTGCCTTTCGTCTCATTTAGGTTTTTTTCTTCTTTAAAGTTAGCACCGCTGAATCAGCAATATAGCCTAGATTGCTCTAATAATTTAGGTTCACGCGCGTATGATTTTATTAGTAATTTTTCGAATTAACATCAAAATTCTAGAGGTTATACGCACCAGTCACTTTTATAGTACGCTGTGGGTCATCACTCAGTGACATTACGACACTAGCGCTTGGCGCATATTTTTGGAACTAATCGTCAAACATAGTACTGTCCTATCTGTCTCCGACTAATATATAGTTATTTGTGCCGCGCTCGGAAGCGACGGACGAGTGTTAGGAACTGTAGATTTCAATCATATCAGTGTCCAATGGTTTCACATTATTTTGATTCATTTTCTATTCTGTTATTTTAAAATAAATACTTGTCATCCATAAGAATATAATAATAAATAATTTTGCGCGCTGCTTCTCCACCCATAGCCCAAAGCGTAGTGTTGCGACCCTCTACGTTATGGTATTGGCTCTAAAGGTGATAATTTAAGTGAATTTTATTTTCGCGCGCTTATGCTTGAGTACTTTTTCGACTGTTGATAATACTATGCATTATGCAATGTGTCTATGTGTGGTATAGGTATTGTCCACGGAGTACTGTGCTATACGACACACTATATAAATATTTTGTTTTGACTTTACCACCTACCTGATAACAGTATCTTCTACACTGTTTTGTACGAGGGTGCGTTTTTAAGTTCGCGGAATGGAAAATATTTGCGAATTATTATTTACTCCCATTTCCTGAAATGGGAAATGGTAAATAATAATTCGCAAATATTTTTCTTTTTCGAAATATTCACCTGCAAGTTTAACATTTTTAAAGAAAAATATTTGCGAATTATTATTTACCCCCATTTCCTGAAATGGGAAATGGTAAATAAAAATTCGCAAATATTTTTCTTTTTCGAAATATTCACCTGCAAGTTTAACATTTTTCAGATCTTTCAATAAGCTTATGTATACCATAAAAAAAAAGATTTATTGTTGTCCTTAAAATACGCTAAAACTGCGTCCTAGCATTGTTCATCACTTAAAAATTTCTTTCCACGAAGTTCATTTTTCATGTTTGGGAACAGATAATAATCGCAGGGGGCCAGGTCTGGACTATATGGTGGGTGGTTAATTATTTCAAAGCCAGACTTGTGTAGGGCACCAGGGCAACACGGCTCTTGTGAACAGGCGCAGTGTCGTGCAAGAGCAAGACGCCTTTTGTAAATTTTCCTCGTCTTTTCTCATTGATAGCTTCCCTCAAATGCTCCAAAATTGACGCATAGTATTCTCCGGTTATATTAACACCCTTGTCTTTATAATCTATTAGCAGGATTCCTTGAGTATCCCAGAAAACAGTCGCCAGGAGTTTTCCAGCCGACTGCAACACCTTGAACTTCTTAGGTGGTGGTGTTCTTTTTTTATGCCACTGCATAGTCTTGTTTAGAATCAGGTTCATAATGATGAACCCAAGTTTCATCTCCAGTCACAATTCGACTCAAGATACCCTCTTGATCTTCGTTACAGAAGTCCAAAAACGCACGTGCACTCTCTACGCGCTTTTTGCTTTTGCGAGCATTCTCGGCACCCATCTTGCACTGACTTTAGTCATACCGAGATGGTCATGAAGAACTTTAAAAATAGTTGTATCGGATACTCCAACCATTTCTGCAAGCTGTTTCTTCTTAAGACGAGCGTCTTCCAAAATAAATTTTTCGACTTTAGCGATGATTTCTGGTGAGGGCACCTCGATGGGGCGCCCAGCCCGGTGATCGTCTTCAAGTGATTCTCGTCCTTGCTTGAATAGACGATGCCACTTGTTAACCATGGTTTTACAAGGGCAAGAGTCTCCATAAACGGAGGATATCTCTTTCGTAATGGTTTCGACGTTTTTTCCTTGCTTGGTAAGGAACTTTATAAAGGCGCGGTGCTCGATTTTTACCATTGTGAATGCTGCCTTCCCGATTAAGTTCCTTGGATGATGGTAGTTCAGAAACTAATGAGCCAATCGAGTGATTCACTAATAGTGAATCACTCGATTGGCTCATTAATAGTGAATCACTCAATTCGTTGAGGTACTAATTAGACCCCTCACCCCTCTTCAACTTCGCCATTCCGCGAACTTAAAAACGCACCCTCGTACCTTGTGTAGATTCCTTGTAAATTCTCTCTCAGGGCGAGAACTTCCCGAGAAACCTGCCAGAAAATGTTTTCTCGACTAGTCACTATACTGCATCCCTGCTTCAGAAAAGCCCTGTAAGGCGGTTCTTTCACTCATCAATGCAACCAACATTTACTACGGAGCAACTCTGACTTGGCAAGAAACATAATTATCAGCTGTTCCATACTGATCGTAATAGTAATTATAAAAAAACCAATCACAAATTTTTAAGATAAATAGACGTGCATCAAATCTTGACGATGTAAATAACGCCCTACTGCAGGTCCAAAATTGGTTTACTGCTAATAATTTAGTATTAAATGTAAAAAAAACTAAATGCATAAGATTTGCTTTACCGAATGTTAAAAGTACCTAGTGATTGTGATATAGTATTGAATAAGGAGAAGCTAGAATTTGTAGATAAAACTGTTTTCCTGGGGATCACGCTCGATTCAAGGCTGCAATGGGGTCCTCATTTAACATTTCTCGCAGGACCGCTAAGTTCAGCAGCATATTCTGTAAGAAAAATCCGTCAATTTACTGATATAGATACCGCAAGGCTAGTCTATTTCACTTACTTTCATAGTATCATGTCCTACGGTATTTTACTATGGGGACGGACTGCAGATATCGACTCTATTTTTATTCTGGAGAAAAGAGCCATTAGAGCAGTCATGTCAAAGATACGGCCCGCGGGCCGAATCCGGCCCTCTTTCTTACTTTTGGTATGATTTGTAACAACTAAATTTAACTAAATAAATAAAGATGTTAAAATAATTCAGTATGTTTTAGTTTTTTAATTTGAACCTGGCCCGCCTACGCATTCTAAATCTAATATATGGCCCTCTGCAAAATTGAGTTTGACACCCCTGCATTAGAGCAATATATTGCCTCCGTAGGCGCGATTCTCTAAGGGAACTGTTTAAAAATATTAACATCATGACGGTACCTTGTCAATATATCTATGAAAACATCATGTACGTCAGGAAAAATCTTAATCTATTCAGTAAAAGAGGTGAAAGACACAATTATAGTACTAGAAATAGGGACCAATTAGTTCAACCGGGTTTCAGACTGGCTTAAGTAAACTCATCCTTCATGGGGTATCTACTGTTTAAAATATTACAATAAAATACCTCCCTATATACTACAACTAAATGAAACGAAATTTAAATCTTGTATAAAACGCACACTATGCTGCCAAGCATATTATAAGCTTGGGGATTATATCGCTAACAAAAATGCTTGGCTTAACGCTGGTCCAGCTCCACAAGGGCGCATAAACTAATTGATTAGCATTCGAAAATATTGTTGGAATTGCTGAAGATTGCAAAAACTATCTTTGAATTGTATAACTTCTATCTCTTTTTTATTGTATAATTGCATAGCACATGTGTGAGCACTGTGACCATGTACCTTCTATAAAGCTACCATTTACTGGGTACGTCTTTCATTTACTTGATATGCCCTGGCGGCTAAGAGTATGTCATGCTCACTCAAATGTCTCACTGGTGGTGGCGTGTGTGTTGGATCGTTGAGTTCCCTTCAAAATGGTTGAGCTAAACGGTGATGATCCATGCGTCATGTTCGTGAACGGGCGCCATCACTAGGGATTGTTCATCTCTTATCTGCCACGGCTTATATTAATTTTTGAATTGTTTTTATCTTTTTATTACGGACGCTTTTTACGTACACGTCTTTCTACATTGTTCTCACATGAATAATTTCAACATGAATGATGTAAACAATATTTTGTAATTTTTTTTTTTTTAAAGAGTGTCCGTGGAGTTTCTTGCTGGTTCTTCTCCATAGGAACCTATGCTTTGGAATGGGCATCTAGCTTCATATTTCTGACTGACTGACCCCTTGACAATTCAAAAGTGCCTGTAAATGGTTTAATTGAAATAAATGCTTTGAGTTTGAGTTTGATGACAAAGCTTCTGCTTCTGGAATCTATAAAGAAAACTGGGATGCTTTACGGGTCTCTTCAGCAGTCTCCAAACTTACCAGCAGCAGAACCATCTGATGCCAAAGCTTCTGTTTCTGAAATCTGTAAATAAAATTGGGATGCTACTACTTACGGATATCTACAAGTCTTCGTACTCACCAGCACTCTCTCTCGACAGCTCTTTTAGCGTCAGATGGTACTGACCATCTGACGCTAAAAGAGCTATCGAGCTTAAAACCTACGAAGAAAACTCAGATTCTAATGCCACAAAATAATATGAGTCTATTTGAAGATCATACGGTTTAAACCGCAATGGATGTTATTTTCAGCCCTGAAATTCACAGAGCTACCTCGGATGAAGCAGTTAATCATTCTAAAATCGACACAAGGACAAAATCAATGTTTCCTGGCAAAAGTGCCAGAGGATGTTTTAACACCTCTGAAGAAAGGCGTACTTCTTTGCATCAACATTTCTGGAGTTTAGACACTCAACGTAGACGGTATTGGATAGCACGTTGTTCTCAATTAGTTCCGATAAAAGGAGAAAAAAAAGGAAAATTCATCCAATTGAAGAAATGCAACGTACCAGTATTTAATTAACTATGGCGAAGGCCACAAACAAGTTTGTCAGAAGTTTTTACTCGATACCTTAGACATTACTCAAAAATACATGTCGCACACCATATCAAATGCTACATAGGGCAAATGGTCACCAAATGGTCCACCAAAATATACAGAAGCTGCAAAAAGTTAGGTGAGGAGCTTTGTTGAAAAACTTCCTGCAGTGCCGTCGCAACATAACAGAAAAAGGGCTAACAGAACGTATCTCCCGCAAGAATTGACTAACGTTACAAACTTATATCGTATTTATTGCAATTCAACCGGTCAAGTAATTGTTAGTGAGACTGTAGTGAGGAAGTACTTTTAGGGAATACAATATCAGCTTCCATATCTCAAAAAAAGATAAGTGCATATTGTTGTTTTCAGCTTTTATACATGTAAAAGCTGAAAACAACAAAGATAGCATGACAAAGGTTCGATGAATGCACATATTGAAGAGAAAAGTGCTACAAAACTGAGATTCAAGATCCATCAAAATCTAAGGACATGAAACAATGAAACAATCATTTTTAGTTTTGCCGCAGTATTGACAGAACCGGCGGCGGCAATGTCTGCGGGGCGGCGAGTGCGCGGGTGCGCGCAGATCTGCCACTACGCACATTGTCACTGAGAGGCACGCGCGCGCGGGCTTAATTGCAGTAATTTAATTTGTTTTTGTGAACTGAAACAGGCAATCTCTAAAGGCGCATCAATGTCTATTGACACTTCAACGCCAATACCGTTACCAGTTCCTGTTCACGAAAATCCATTTCGAAATGAATTCTGTACCATATGCTTGGAAGCGTATGGCGTAGCGTATAGCGTGTTGCCATGAGGCGTCTATCTAAATCTTGCAACACCTTCTACTATATCAGTAGGCCTAGCCAAGTTACAAACGTTTCGTATCTAATCTCTTTCTACAATCGTTAACGCCTTAGCGTAAGCGATTATAGATAACGATAAGTTGGTAGCCAAGTTGACACGACTGAGTTGATCGCTCGTTCTACAACGTATTTAGAAAAAAACCTACACTGTAGTCTATGGTGAGCGTTCCTATAAACGTCAAAGTCTTAAGTCACAGTCAGTTGTTTACTTTGTGCGCGGGCAGAATAGTTAGGCTTTCGAAGATGGAACTACGAAATTACAGCATTTGGTTTTGCTTTTGTTTGTAATCTGTCATTTATGTGGGTACATAAACCATGTTGATAGTGCTCTATATTCATTATTCAAGCTGAAATTATGTCGCTTACGCCTGAAGAATGCACCAGAATACTTACAATGCTGGAAACCGGCCGGAGTCAGCGCGATACAGCCAGGACTGTCGGTGTGTCGCTGTCAACAGTACAAAGAGTTCTCCGACGTTACGAAGAAACTGGTTCTAACCTACGCAGACCAGGAACGGGCAGAACCAGGTGTACCACAGCACGAGAAGACCGATACTTGGTGAACACCATGCTTCGAAATCGCTTTCTTACAGGAACTGAACTCACAAATCAGTTTCGACGCCTCGGAGGAAGTAACCCAAGTGCATGGACAGTAAGACGTCGGCTTGCTGAATCTAACTTAAAACCCCTTAGACCTGCAAACGGCCCTAAACTGGAGCGTGGGCATCGTATTTCAAGACTAAGATATGCCCAGAGCCACGTAAATTGGAGTATTGAAGATTGGTCAAAAGTTATGTTCTCCGACGAATCAAAATTTATGCTCTACAAGCACGATGGAAGACACAGAGTGTATCGAAGACCACGGGAAAGATTCAAGCAAGCATGCATCGAAGAAAAAGTAGCCTACGGTGGTGGGTCTGTACTTGTGTGGGCCGGAATTTCTTCTGAAAGTCGCACAGAGCTGGTGATCATAGAAAACTGCTCTTTAACTAGCGAAAGATATGTGGAAGAAATCCTCAATGATCACGTTGGTCCATTTATGGTCAATTTAGGTGAGGATGCTATATTTATGCATGACAATGCCCGACCTCATACAGGTAGGATTGTGAATGACTACCTTTAAGAGATGAACATTACTCGTATGGAGTGGCCAGCGCGCAGCCCAGATATCAACCCGATCGAGCATGCTTGGGACGAGCTAGGCAGATGCGTAAAACAACGAAACCCTCCCCCAATCACGCTTCGTGAGCTCAAAATTGCTCTCACAGAGGAATGGGAGAATATTCCCCAAAATCGTATAAGGAACTTGGTGTACAGCATGCCAAACCGCGTAAACGCAGTAATGGAAGCACGAGGAGGCAATACGAAGTATTAAAATTCAAGAAAATCGTAATAAAGTTCAAAAATTTCATGTTTCCTATTTTTGTTTTAAGCAGAGATCAGCAGTTTTTTTCTTTATGTAATTTTGTGTTAATAAAATGTATGGTGACTCATATTTTTTTTACTTTCATTTAAGGAGTATTACATTGTCTATTAAATACAATTTATTGCATTAACCTATCATTTTTAGTTTCCGAGATTTTTAACATTATTTAAGTGACCCGGATTCATTGCTCTCGAGTGTATTATTATTAAAATCCTGCATAATATGTATGCAAGATATCTTAAATGAAGTGATAACTTGTGTAGGATGGAATCTAGATCTCGAGCAAGCCCAGAACAGTTCGCAACTCTATTGGAATTCATGGGAAGGTACGTAGATTATTAGTTATTTCGTAAATATCTTCTTTTGTTAGTTGAAAATCTATCATACTCGGGCACTTGAAAGTTCGAAACATAAACAATGACGTGATACGTGACATGAACTAATATGTATGAAACAAACAATTGTGTTTGACCCTTTATTTAATCAATAGACCCTTTGTTTCTCTGAAATAGTTTTAATTTATATTCTAGCCATGGCGATATAAGGAGGCCCCAGCAAGGACCTCAAAGCCGAATAAAAGCTGACTGATTGTGGCAGGAACTGGGAGAGTTTCTTAACTCCCTCGGTGGAGGAGTAATAAAGCTATTGGACAAATGGAAAAAAAGTAAGTTTCTCACAAAAACCACTGTAAAAATATTATTTATAACATTTAAAATTATATAAGATGAAGTACTGAAGAGAGAGTTTTGGGCATAATGGGTTTGACTGCTGTCATTGGTCAAGCTGGAATTAAGGAGAGAGGCTTTGATGTTAGTTTTTTTCTTTGCTTATTACTATATTTTTCTCAATTCAATTCAAAATATTTTATTTCACATAAACCTACAAGGGCACTTATGAAGGGATACCGTGGCCCCCTGGCATTGCACAGGCAAGAGAAGGAACACGGGTGGGTTTTAGTCAGTAAGAGTCTGACACGCCCTCCCGCTCCACCCAGAGCGGGAGACGTCATTTGATGATTTCCCACCCAAAAAAAAAAAAAAAAAAGGGCACTTATGAAACGTCAGAAGCTGGGTGCACGGTTCCAAATGGTTGTTTCCTATGGAGAAGAGCCGGCAAGAAACTCCACGGTTGATCTTTTAAAAATAAACTCTTCTAATTTATATTCTTAATATTTTTCAGCAGCCACCATCAGAGAGAAACTCTCTACCACCACCGACCGGATTCTGTGCACACTGTCGTCTATCCATCCCAAATTTCTGCCACAGATTAAATTATGTTGGATTTTATTTCTTCTGATTCTATACAAGGTACCTTTAAATATTTTTTTTTAATATAATGGTTTGGATACATAATTCAATTGGGCACATTTTAATATATGACTGTAATTATTTATTCTCAGCAACAACAGCATCTACCGCCCGTCCTTCACTGCCACCTCCCTCTGGACAACTTCCACGCCATCCTCCACCGCCAGTGCTAACGCCGCCGCCCGCGCCGATGCCGCCATCGACGTCGCCTAGCGCGTCCACGTCACGGGGGCTACGCAGCGGCGGCGGCATCGGGCAAGCCCGTCGCCCACCACAGGTTAGTCCCGCTATGGTATGGTCCCGGTATGGCACCCTCTTAAAATACCTATCAAAAAGTCCCGCTATGGTACCCTTCAGTTTTTGGTACTGTTGTAAAGAAAAGTTATACAATGCGTTAAGAAAAAAATAGTATAAATAAAAAATATCTTTTCTTAACTATTATAGTTAAGCAAGATAATATTTATTAATACTATTTTTTAAACAAATCACGCTCGGTAATTGTCGTTTCACTTCAGGTAGTTACCTGACCAACCGGTTTTTTCGTAAAACAATAGAGACGAGCCCTTCCTCGAATTCGTATCTAGCTCTTCCCTTTTGTTTTTATGAAAATAGAGAGAGACAGTATTATTCCGGGTTTAGTTTGCTATTTGCAGCTGTACTTTTGCGATATGAGTAATTAGGATAGCTTGTTAGTTTATCTATTGCAATGTCTGGGTCAAGTAGTTCACGTGGTGTAAATTTAATAATTATTGACAGTCGACGCGGTGGAAAAACTTTATTACGTGCCGGACATAAATATATTAAACGCAGAGAAAATAAAAATTCAAGTACTTGGCATTGTGTAAATAGGAGAAATAGTATTAAATGTAGTGGATATATAACTATTGAGAATACCAATAATACAATAATTAAAGATTATAAACACAGTGATCAGTGCGTGCCACATTTTGAAGACAATGAAGTTCAAATGGCTATAAGTGAGTGCAAAAAAGAAGTAAATTCAAATTACGGATCAGTACAGAAAATTTTCGAAAAACACATGGGTAACTTAAAAGACAAAGGGTTACACCTTACAGGAAATGTTCCTGACTATAAAAAATTAAAAACAGTATTATACAGACACCGAAATAAGTCGTTGAACGTACCAAAAACACAATTTAAGAATGTGGAAGAAATTATAATACCAGAAGAATTTAATAAGTATGTATTGGCTGATTATTGTAATGAAGACTGTAATCGAATAATTAATTTTCTTCGACAGAAGTAAAGGAATATATAAAATGTGTAACGCATTACTTTGGTGATGGCACTTTCGACGGCTGCCCAAACCCATTCGAACAAGTTTATGTCATTCATGGAGACATGGGAAGCACTGAGTTATCCACGAATGTAGCACCATTATTTTATATTCTGTTAAAAAACAAAGAAGGGAAAACTTATGAAAAAGTTTTCGAATTGATTAAACAAACTTTGCCTGAATGGCGTCCATCGAAATTTACCTTCGATTATGAAATAGGAGTAATAAATGCAGCAGCGAAGATTTTTCCTGATATCAAAATAAATGGATGTAACGTACATTTTCAAAAGAACGTTATCAAAAAAGCGAAATCTTTAAATCTCATGGAACACGAAGAGTCCTCGAACCATGTTAAGCAATGCATAGGCTTGGCGTTTTTGCCAAAACAAGATATTGAAGACGGCTGGCTGCATATAATGGAAAATAGGTATAATATCTTGGTTACTTTCCAAAATGATGTTTGAGTACTTAACTCTAATTATATGGCAAAAAAGTAAAGAACAACAATATCAGTAAGGACCTGTTAATTTCATTGCTTTACAAGTACGAACGTTTAATAAGTATTTTTTTCAGTTTCGACGATGAAGCTATGACCAAATTCAATGACTATTTTGTCACTCAGTGGCTTGAATATCCAGACCTCATTTGGTGTTGCCATAATGAACGCCATAGAACAACTAACTTGGCGGAATCATGGAATGGCAGATTCAACAAAATTATTGGAAAAAATCCCAGTTTATTATTGTTTCTGCAAACAATTGGCAACGACACATGTCACTTTGATATAAAACAAGCCAAGTAAGTTGTATTTTTTAGACAATATTTTTAAGCAGATATAATATTTTTAAAAGCAGATATATATTTTTTTACATAATACGAGTACATAGAAGAATTTGAAAATGGATTTGATTTTATTTATTTTGGTAGATATTATTGGTTGTCGCCTTCTATTACAGACGGTTACTGAAAAAAATATAGCTTAACTTAAATAACTGATGATTTTTGTTATAGCTTTCGACTAAAAAGATCACCTATAAATTCAAGAAAAAGAACAAGTATAGAAATCGACCGCCAGATTCAAAAGCTAACAAAAAGTTACGAAAATAAAGCTATCTCCATTGGTGATTTTCTGATTAACATATCAAAGTCAACATTTCGATCAGAACATTTAAAAAAATAGTTTATTTTAATTTTGTTTTTAGCCTATTAAAATGTTTAATACTTTTTCTCGATGTTGATTATTTTTTGTAGTTTATGTTTACAATTTGCGCCTTTTTCTCCATGTTGATTATTTGTAATTAATATATTTGTCTAGTTGGTTGTTGATTATTTTTGTAGTTTATATAAATTTACAATTACTGCCTTTTCTCAATGTTGATTATTTGTAACTAATATTTATGTCTGGATGTTGTTTTTATTTGTAGTTTATAATATTTACAGTAATACTTTTCTGAGATGTGGATTTTTTATATTTTTTTTATTGTTGATTATTGGTAATTAATATTGTTGATTATTTTAAAAATTACATTGCAATTAATATTTCGTTTTACTGTTTGATATTTTTTTATAAATATTTTGAATTAATAAAAGACTGATTTAATATCGCAAACAGACGTTTTATTGATACACTCCTAAAAGTATTTATTTATAGATACACTTTTCTTTTCAGTTGTACCTTCTATTGTCTAACGTAGATCTAAAAGATGGGTACCATAGCGGGACTTTTTGATAGGTATTTTAAGAGGGTGCCATACCGGGACCATACCATAGCGGGACTAACCGCCCACCACATCCACGCCGCGACGCCGCCGCAGGCTGTTTCGAGCGCGCACGGCGGATACAAACAGCCTTCGAACGAGCCACGAGCGAGTTCGTGGCTGTCGAGCATCGCTGGCTTCAACTAGAGGCAGACCGGGAAAACAATTATCACGAGAGGGAGATGGAAAGGTTGCGATTAGAATCGAGAAGAATTGAAATTGAAGAAAACCAAAATCTAATTTTAAGTCGTTTCGCTGGTACTGGTAGATACCAGATTCCATATTAATTTGATAGAAATTTTACCACAGTTGAGACTATCGTCACTACCTTCGACAGACATCCCTTAAAATGTCCAATGTAGTGATAGTGGTGTCAGCTGAGGGCTATGAACATTTCAAATTGCCTACAATAACAGAGTAACAATTAATTTTTATTTCAATTGTTTGCTATTCTAATCCAGTTTACTTTTCCTAAATTATATATGTACTAACTGTATGTATCTTTTTTATGTCTTTTATTTAATAGTATAATTGATATTTTTAAAGTAAAACAAAATCTATTTTAATTTAGACTTGAAATGTAAGAATGAAATGAATATTTATGTACAGTAACTGTAGGTAATTGATTTTTATGTAAAGTATTTTATAACAATAATACCTAAAATGTAGGTATTGAGTGATTTGAAAATACAAAGTATTGGATAACTGAAAAATCCTTCCTTATTACCTACCGTGCATGTCACCACCAAATTATTATGAATAGTGTTTTAATAAAGACAATAATTTGTAATAATAAACCTATTTTATTGCTTTAATATGCCATAAAGTAGGTATAAATAAATATAATATCTACCATTTGAAAATTCAATTAATGATACCCTTTTCTATTATAAAAAAGATGCTCTTCATCATTGGGCTTGACCAAAGCATGGGTACAATCTATGCACCCAATTACACCAGGAAGGCCAAATCTTCTTTGGAAACTGAAACAATAATTGTTAATTTAATTTGCATTACATGCACTTAATAATTTAAACATTGTTAAATCTTTTAATATGTACGTACTCACTCTTGTTTTATTTTCTTTTCTTTTTGTCTTGTCGTGTTTTCGGAAACACAATCCATTTTGCCATGACATCAGGGTGCTTCAATACATCAACAACTTGTCTGATGCACCGACTAGCTGTGCGTTGAGCAAGATGTTGAGTGACCCCAACAACTCGCTGATATGATCCTGTGGCTAGGCAACTAAGAGCTCACAACACCTAAAAAAACAAAAACGTTGAGGAAATGAAATGATAGAAAGTTTATAATAAAAAAATTGCTAATAGGGTCAGGTGGGGTAATTGCAATAACGGGGTATTAGCAATAGGGTGTGTTTACGGCCTAACTACTAAAGAAAACTGGTGCTGCCATCTCTGATGTGTAAGGTACTTTTGGAACTTCGCGCCGATCAATTCGAAAGAGAGTTTGACAGATCGATGAGTGAATGAAACGTCATTAGTTGAGTGACGTCGATGCCACGTGTTACACACTTTGATAACGTAACCTTCAATCGGTTTTCATCTTGGAAAGAAACGTAAGTTTTTTAATTTATTTGTATTAGTATGTTAATATTCTGTGTTGGGAATTAATCTAAATGCAAATTTTTACTTAACTGGTAAAGGTTGTTTTTTTATGGCTATTATTGCATTTACCCCTTGAAATTTTGGTGTTGGGGCAATTGTAATAACATGGTAAGGGGCAAATGTAAAGTTTTATTACAATTACCCCTTTCTTTCCAGATGGTGCGAAATTATCTTAAAAAAAAAGGACCACCCAAATACTCTGAGGAAAAATTACAAAGAGCTCTTGATGAAATAAAAGCCGGTACGCTTACCATACACAAGGCGTCCGTTCTTTACGGAGTTCCATTTGCAACGTTGTATTGTCGTAACAAGGGAACTCGAGGAGCTATAAAAAAATGTAAAGGACGCAGAACTGCACTTCCCGAGAATGTTGAAAACGTTTTGGCAACATCTGTTAAAACACTGGCTAAATGGGGCTTTGGTCTTAGTCGAAAGGAAATTATAGAGCTAGTAGGCCAGTACGTTAACGTGAATAAAATTGAAACCCCATTTAAGGGAGGCATACCAGGGGAAGACTGGTTCCTTAATTTCAAAAAACGCCATCATTTGTCAATTCGAAAGCCAGAACCATTGGAGTATGCGAGAAAAAAGGCTGCCACGGATCCATTCATCATCTATGGCTATTTTGACCTTTTAAAAAAAGTTCTGACGGAGCTAAACTTAGAAGACAAGCCCAAACAAATATGGAATTTGGACGAAAGCAGTCTCAGTATAGACCCGTCGAAATCCAGAATAGTAGGAGAAAGAGGTGAAAGCTCATCCAGAGTTATCAGCACATCTGGACGAGAAAACACGACCTTTGTGCTGGCTGCTAATGCTGCAGGTGGCCGAGCGCCACCTCTAATCATTTTCAAGGCAAAAAATATCTGGGACCAGTGGAAGGCACCACCAGACAAGGAATATCCCGGTACAGCCTACGCTGCCACCCCGAATGGTTGGATGGAGACAGGGGTGTTTAAAAACTATTTTGAAAAAGTCCTTATACCAGCTCTGGGTGACGAACGGCCTGTACTGGTCATATACGATGGCCACTCCACACATGTGTCTCTCGACCTAGTTGAAACTGCTTTGGCCAAAGACATAACAATTCTTAAACTGCCAGCCCACACAAGTGACCAACTGCAGCCATTAGACGTTTCTGTATTCAAATCTTTTAAACAAAAATGGGACCAAACTGTTGCCACTTGGCAGCGTCAGAATATTGGTAAAAAGCTACCTAAAGCGCTATTCTCACAATTTTTGGGAGAAACTTGGATCAGTGTCAGTGAAGATGTTATCATGAGTGGATTTAGAAAATCAGGGATATTTCCATTCAATTCTAACGTCATTCCAAGAGAAAATTTTTCTAAGGACGCTTTAGAGCGCTGGGAGAGGCACCTGGTAGGAGAGCTTCCGAGAGATAATGAGGCGAGTCCTGATCCTCATCGGCCCACTTTTAATAACTCTTCACCATCAATTTTAAATCTACCAGCTTCCGAGGAGGAGGCCATTCCCACAACACCTCAATGGTCAATTGTCAATTATCAATCGTCACAGAATTCCGTACCAGCAAATCCTCAATCAAATGAGATGCTAGCCTTTAATACCGCGCCCACAATATCATTTGAACAGATGATTCTTTCAACTATACAACAAAAACATCTGCCTTTGAATAAAGAAAAGAAACGTAAGGTTGCCTCAGGTGCTGAAGTTGTTACGTCTGCTAGAATGCTTGAAGTGTTAAAGGAAAAAGAAAAGTTAATCGCAAACAAAAAAGCTAAAACAAACAAAAAAAATGGAAAGAAAGAAGGAAAAGTGAAGAAAAAGACTGAAGATTCAGAAAGTGACACTACAGATGTAGACTCAGATAATGAAGTGCACTATGCAAATTCTGACGAAAGTGAATGGGTGGAAGAGGAAGCTGAAGTTCTTATTGAGTCAGACAATGATGCAGCAATGACAGAAATGAATAAAGAAAATAAGGCAGAAGAGGAGACTGGGCTAGATATCCATATTAACAAATGGGTGATAGTTAAATATACTTTGGTGAAAGGACATAAATATTACGTAGGCTTCGTGCAAAAACAGATAGACAGTCGTTGGGAGGTAAAGTTTGTACGACGTAAGGGTGCAACTTTTGCATGGCCTATAATAGATGATGTTGATACAATCACCGCTGATTCCATCGTGAAAATATTGCCGAATCCTACAATAACCAAGCGTGGTATAATATACTTTGATTTCAAATTCAGAAATATGATTATTTCGTAAACCCTTTGATTGCTTTAAGTAGTCTGTAAGGAAAAATTCATATCTTTGTAAGCTTTCATGTGATCTCTTTGAAATAAAAAACCAAAGTTAATTCAATTTTCGCATTTTATTGCTATTACCCCTGATTTGCAATTGTCTAAAGCCCTGAGAAATTGACCAACATTATTACATTTGCCCCTGAACACCGGGTAAATGTAATAAGTGACCCAATTTTTTTTTAAATTTGATTATCTATATTATCAGAGTGATTTTAATTAAACAAATAACTTAAAACTTTAGGCTACTAAATACTTCATATACATGGCAATTATAAATTTTATACTGTTAAAAAGTAAAATGTTGTCTATGGTTGAATATGTCATTCTAGTTATGGTACTCGCATTTACCCCACCTGACCCTACTATATTATGTTAGTCAGCATAATAAACACTTACTTTAACTTTTAGGGGAATCATTGGTTCCTTTTAGCGAAGTTTTTTGTAGGAGTTCTTGACAAAGGGCTTAGAAAGTCGTTTTGTTTAGCCGAAATTGCTGCACAAATAAAGTTTCCGGCATTTCGCGTATTGTCTCCATGCACTGACGATTTATGTCACTTTTTTGGCGCCTAAGCCACACTTCTTCGTTATGAGCGCACCACAACATATTTAAAGTATGCATTTTATATGCTAAATGGTAATGAAAGTTCAAAAATATGGTAAATAAACAAAACACTTCTCGGTCTCAATACAGCTGTATCTTAAAGACGCCATTTTTTTATCGTTTTCTCTTGGGTCTCGGCGATCGCTTAGCTATCGTTCACAAACTACGACATCGTTTCGTTAGCGCTTGTCAAAACTGTAACTTGGTTACCATTTCTATGGGTGTAGCGATCAACGTTGTAGAATAGAATAGAAAGGATCACATTTCATTCTAACATTTTGAACGATTGTAAACTTGGCTACGATTTTTCTATTCGTTTGTTCTGACCACGTGACTTAACGTTGTGATGATGCCATTCCTATACATTTGATTAGTTTTCTACTAGCGTTATCGATTGTAGATTGTCAACTTGGCTAAGCCTACAGGCCCTTCCACTAACGTAACACCGACTACACAAAAAAGTTCCAGAAAGAAAACTTACAAAACAGATATAGGAAAAAAGAGTCTTGTACACAAAGAGCATTGGTGTGTAGTTCAATGAATGAATGAATGGTGAATGAATGAGAGGCACCGATCCCAGCGTGGTTTAACCAGACTCGATAAATCGAATGAACCCCGAGATTTGCACTAGGCCCTGGGGCCTCATGCTTCATGGGGATACAGAGGCCATTGCATATCAAGGACTAGACCGGGGGGCGCGGTAATGGTAAGGAAGACGTGCCCTCAGGATAGGAAAGGATTTACGAGCCATACCGGATATGCATCCTTGAATAAGCAATGGACTAGTGGAGAGACGGGTGTTATTTGTCTTTGGATGAGCATCTTTTTGAGACAACGGCGCTATGTTGTTTCGAGTCCATCTTCACCGGTGAATCTTGAGCGATATAGAAATGCGACGAGTAAGCAACGTAACCCACGTTGCTTACTCGTCGCATTTCTATATCGCTGCTGTGCTGTGTTGCATTTAGCCGATTCTATGTCTTCGTCAGAAGTTACGCTGCTATCCGTTTCTGGTTTCTTGTAGATCTCGCTGGCAGCCTTCATGATCCTGTATCGGTCTGCAGCCGTGTCCATCCAAAAGCATTGGTGTGTAGTTCAAAGAAATAAATTGAAAAACGAAGGAAAATCCTATACAAACGAAAAAGAGAAACAAATTGCAGAAAAAGTATTAGGCCAGCCGTGTGGAAAGAAATTTCGCTACAAGTGTACCGAAAACGACGATCCTAAAGCCTGTGAGACTTGAGACCATCTTTTCAAAGTTTTGGAAACTGGGCGATCGCAGTAAGCATTATTGGGTAAGTGTTGACAATTCACGTTGTGCTTACATATCCCTGTAAACTCCGCTTCTGAAGGTGACCTTCACACACATTCGCCCTAAGCGCAATAGTACCTTTGCTGTCCTTACGCTTGCGCTTACGCTGCCGTGTTCACCGTCAGGAGAGGAGCTTACAGAGATCCCAGCGACTTACACCTGGACCTAAAATTCCAGGGTCCAAAGTTCGGGTTTTGTCCGGGCCAGTTGCCCGTGAGTCCCGCTGCCGCGTCACCTGGTGACGACTCCTACCGCAGACGCAGGACGCCGCTACCAACTACTGGCACGACCGCTGACTACCCTGCAGAACCTACGCTTCCTTCTTGCTTCTCGTTCTCGGCTCCAGCGTCCCTGCAGCCACGCGCAGGCCAGGGCAGTACTAGACGCGCCTGCCTCCATAAACCGGAAAAGAAGTGACGGGCTTTGAACTGCGACCCATTAAATTAAATTAATTGAAAGCGCTAGAGAGTTTAATTTCTTTCTATACTCCTACGCTCCAGTGTGTCGCGTGTGACGTAGGTTTTTACCGACTTTCAAGTGTTTTTACCGAAGTTGCAAAATGAACTAAATGATTTTTATAAACAATAAATAAAGTTTTACTAGTATGTCTCAAATAGGATCGAGCCCGTTTGGTCGTAGCCAATTATTACGGCGAAGTCCTCCACCGACGCCTACTGAGCCATTACCCCCGAGTGAGCCAAACCCACCAGTACCCGAAGAGAATGAGTTGCCGAGTGAAGTCATCAGTACGCCGGAGATCCAGAAATGGTTAGAATCTATTGATACAATTTTAAACGAAGTCTGCATTATTGTCGGTGATGGGAAAATGAACTCAGATCAGAAGCTTCGTGTCTCCACTCTTTGCCGGAAGGTTTCAAGTGGGACTTCTCAGATCGCTGTCTTATACCAATAGTTGAAGCAGAAAACAATACAGGCCCACACCACAATCCACCACCTACAGGTTCACCAGAACGTTGTGAACTCTCTCCAGCAGTTCAAAGAGGTCATAGAAGCAAAGCCGAATCCCTCAGGCAATACTTCATATGCTAGCATGGTGAAGAAAGGTTCTGATATCTTCGTCCGTCCTGCAAATTTGAGATCAGTCGCTATCTATCCCAACGATAAGACCCAAACGAGTGACGACACCAAGTCGCTTGTTCAAAAAATTATCTCCCCCGAACAACTTAAGCTACATGTACGTGGCCTGAGAAAAGTGAAAAATGGGGGCGTTTTGATTAGCACCGAAAACAAAGGCGATATTGACAAGCTAAAGAATTCGGAAAAACTGGTATCTTCGGGCCTTACAATAGAAGAACCTTCTAAACGCCGCCCTAGGATCGCCGTCATTGGTGTTCCCGTAACTCTTACAGAGAAGGAGGTCTTTGAATGTATTTATGAGCAGAACCTTGCAGAGAAGTTGCCGAATATAACTCGTGAGTCCTTCCTTGAAAGCATCAAATTGAGCCATAAATCGGGTAAGAAGGACCTTCCTACCTGCAACTACGTTCTGGAACTACCTGCTAGCATACGAAAAATTATGATAAATCAAAGCCGAATTTTTATAAATTGGACATCGTGCCCTGTGAGAGATTTCACGATAGTCACCAGGTGCTTCAATTGCCAACAGTTCGGACATGCAGTCAAGTTTTGCTGGGAAACTAGTCCTACTTGCAACCACTGTGGAGAGACTGGACACTCCTTCATGGAATGTAGCAGCAAATCTTCGTCCGCTCAATGTGCGACGTGCAAACGCTTCAAGAGGAAATGTGACCATCCAACTGGTGATGTAAGTTGCCCGGCGGGTAAATATGCAGAGCTCAACTACATCAACTCAATAGACTATGACGGCGCCTAAGAGCGCTACCGAATACTTTATTTAGTTAGCACATAAACAGGTAGTTTATCCTCTATTTATATTTCCACTTAGTTTGTAACTATCATGACAAATCAGCTTATTGGTGATCTAGATAGTTTTTCTGTGTCGGAATCTAAAATCTGTAATGTTGAGGACTGTAAGCACCCTCTTCCTTCTGGTGGAAAAACGTTAACCCTGCTCACACAGAATATTCGCAGCATAAATAGAAACATGAACGGATTTGAAGTGTTATTACAGAATCTTGACATAAGCTGTGATATTATCGTCCTAACAGAATGTTGGTTGTTAAAAAAGACGGTCAAATTACCATCTCTTGACGGTTATTATTCTTATAAAACTGACAGAAACAAAAACCAAAACGATGGGTTAGTAGTTTATATCAAAAATAATTTACGAACAATCAAAGAAGAACCTGTATCCCAAGATAGTAATTGCCTAATAATCAAAATTATTCCAGACACTGTAGTCATGGCTATTTATAGGCCTCCTTCTCAAAATATGGATAGATTTTTAGACTCCCTTGACACAAACTTAAAAAACATTTCACCTTTTAAAAACGTAATACTTTTGGGCGATATTAATATTAACATTACTTCCGGGAAAACGGATACCCATGTACATAATTATCTAAATATTTGCTCATTTCATGGACTTTTACCAGCTCACTATCACCCCACGCATCAGAGTGGCTCATACTTAGACCACATCATTCTAAAGTCAAAAAATCCATCTAAAACTTTGGTTACTAATTCTTCGCTTACCGATCATCAAGCTGTATTACTAACATTACAAATATCTTCACCTAAAAAAAAACTGCATGCGTTGCTACACTAAAGTCAATATGACAAAGCTGGAAAATGACTTACGCGGTATACATTTTGACCCAGTTTATAATTCCAACGATGCAAATATTACCTTAGTAAGTATTTCATAGATTCGCTACAATATGCAATAAGGAAAAACACTTTCACTAAGACAGTGCCTAGAAAGTATAGTTTTATTAAACCCTGGATTACACCCGGTCTCGTTCGTTGTATAAGACATAGAGACAAACTTCATCTAAAATTGAAGCTCGCACCTGATAACGAAATACTTTCTGTTACATATAAAAGGTATCGAAACTTCTGTAACAATCTTTTGAAAAAACTAAAAAATCAGTACGATAAAAATGAATTACAGAAAGCGGGAAAAAATAGTAAACTTGTGTGGAAATTTATAAATACTAATACATTTAGATCAAAAAATCCCGAACCTCCGTTTGATCTCCTATCAACAGCGACAACCCCATCCGAAGCAATGAATAAAGTAAACAATTTTTTTGCTAATGCTGGTAAAAACTTGTCTGAAAAATCTTTAAATTCTAGTCATTTTTCCCGTCAAAACCCGACTACGACATCCTCTACACTAAATTTATTTGTTTTATTAGATACCGACGTTTACGAAGTAATAAGAATAATAAACGGGTTAAAGGATATTTGTGCTACTGAGTGGGATGACATACCTAATAATATACTAAAAAGATTTAAATACCTACTTGCCCCTCCGCTAACACACATATTTCAGCTATGTTTATCTACAGGAATATTCCCAAAATTACTAAAAAAAAAGCTGTGATAACACCAGTATTTAAGCCTGGAGACAAAAGCTGTGTGAATATCTACAGACCCATTTCTGTGTTAACAGGCCTCTCAAAAATTTTAGAAAAAATCATTAACAGTAGATTGATAAAATATCTAGAAGATAACAAACTACTTTCAGATAGTCAATTTGGTTTTAGGCCCAAAAGATCAACTAGCCAAGCAGTACAGAAATTGACTAATTATGTCACTACCAATCTAGATAATGGTATGCACACAATTGGCATTTTTCTAGACCTTGCCAAGGCCTTCGACACTATTTCATGTTCTTTACTTTTGCACAAGCTTGAAACACTTGGGATAAGAGGAGCACAACTTCAATTATTTTCTGATTGTCTTAGCGATCGTCAGCAATGTGTAAAAATTGATCAGTATACAAGTTCTGAACTTAAAAATAGTTGTTTTGGAATACCACAAGGCAGTATTTTGGGCCCCACGTTATTTTTAATCTATATAAATGAACTGTGCCGCCTGTTACTCCAAAATGGTGTCATAATGTCTTATGCGGATGACACCGCTCTATTGTTCTCAGCAAAATCAAGAGTTGAGGTCTATGAACATGCTCAGAATGGTTTTAACACTGTGTCAAATTGGCTTCATAATAATCTACTAACATTGAATACAGATAAAACAAAATACAGATTATTTACAATGAGAAATACTAACATACCGCTTACTAATATAAACATATACGCACATAATTGTAGCACGTACTGTTATAACCCTTATTACACGGCAATAAAGCCTAATTCAGCTTTTACTTATAAACAGTGTATTTTTCCTTTACTAAAGTACTGATGTTGCATTTTTTCCTAGTGCATAGAAATAATATGTTTAATTCAGTTAGTTAGTTTTTGGACGCCGTCGCGTAATCTAGTGTGCCTAAATTAAGGGAGCAATTAAGAGGGACATTACCAAAATATAAGTACCCAAGAACTTGTGTGTCTGTGTTTTTGAACTGTGGTGAATTAAAGTGGTTCCAGTAGAATTATTGTTTTCTTTTTAAAAAGACAAACGGGGTCGGCTTAGTAACAAATTGGTGTCAGAAGTGGGATACCAGAGACGAAGTCTTACGACGTTGAGTCAAACAGACACTGGTATCCTGAACCTACAGCCCCCTGTTCAATTGACCGACAGTGAGACTTGACCCAAGGTCAAGCCTGCGTCACTACTTGGACGACGGTCAGCCTCAGCTCTTCAGCTCGAGCCCGCTCCAGCCACATCAGTAATTGGACGACGATCAGCCTCAGCTCTGCAGCTTGAGCCCGCTCCAGCCACATCGACACTTGGACGACAGCTAGCCTCCACTGTATAGTGTGAGTCCGCTTCAGACAGGCATCAAGATCACCAGCAGCCCCAGGTCTAACTCACCAACCTTCAAACTCAAGAAATTCCACAGTCAACCAACCGTGTGAAAGTTCAACACCGATACGTCACAGCGCAACGTGACTCCGGACTCCGAGTTCCTACTGCGCACCCGATAATGCAGGTGTCAACAATTATCGTGTTACTGTGAGTGTTTCCTGTGAACTACCATTTTTCTAATTCAAAGTATCTCTGAATTCATGTCTCTGTATTTGATATACATATGATATATTTAGTTTAAGACTATACTGCTTTTCTATCTTCACTGACTTTAATTGTTTTGTCTTTTCTATTTCTTATTATTCTAACATTGTTATTTAACTGCTAGCCTAATTTTGTCCAACACATCATAATCTTTTATGACTGTTAAAAAAGAGTTACTTAAATCGACGGAAATGTCCGACAAAATAACACTATCTTTTAACCAAATTTATTAAACCTTATAATGGTGACAGGGAAACCCTCCCTGCATTTCTTACAAATTGTGAGAATGCCATGTCCTTGGCTTCTCTAGACCAACAAACTGTGCTATGTAAATTTGTCATTTCACAGCTAGAGGGTAAAGCACAGGTTGCATGCAGCCTTAAGTCATTTTCATTGTGGTCGGAGCTAAAGACCTTCCTGAAGGCTACTTTCGGGGAGAAAAAGCACGCCACACATTTATTATCAGATCTGCAACACTGTAAGCAATTATCCAATGAGGATGTCACTATTTATTCCCTAAGGGTGGAGTCAATATTGACTCGTATACAGTCAGACATACATTATAGTTGCAAAAATGACAAGGAACTGCCTGGCAGAATAGCTGCCATGGAGGACCTTGCTCTAAACACCTTTATGTTAGGGTTAAACCCTTCTATATCGATTATTGTCCGTTGCAAAAATCCCTCTAATCTCAATGAAGCTATACAGTATGCTATTGATGAAGAAAAATTATATAACTTATCTAGATCTAATCTAAAATCTCCTAAACAGTGTTCTACTTGCAACAAGCCGGGTCATAATTCATCAGAATGTTTTAAGAATGAAAAGTATGATCGAGATTCTAAAATTTACAATAATTCACCGTCTCCTAATTCTAATACTAATCTCGAAGGTAACCCTAAAACTTGTAATTATTGTAAAAATGTTGGTCACGTGATCAAAGAGTGTCGCAAGCTCCAATATAATATGAAGCAACGGCAAACCGCTGACAACGCACAACGTGTCCGTAACTCGGCACCTACTATCTCTAATGACGCACCTACACACATGTGTGAAAATACGGCTAAGATTAATGATGATAATTTAAACTAAGCGAGATTTTGGTACCGTGTCTGCCAAAATCGAACAGAATTATAAATGACACGACTTATGCTAATTCTTCTAAATTTGCATCTCATCCAAAAGAGATGAGTTCTACTAAATTCGCATCTCATCCAAAAGAGATGAGTTCTTCTAAATTCGCATCTCATCCAAAAGAGATGAGTTCTTCTAAATTCGCACCTCATCCAAAAGAGATGAGTTTTACTAAATTCGTATCTCATCCAAAAGAGATGAATTCTTCTAAATCCGCACCTCATCCAAAAGAGATGAGTTTTACTAAATTCGCATTTCATCAGAAAGAAATGAGTCCTACTAAATCTTCATCTCAGTCAATTAAACTGAGTTCTACTACGCCTAGTGATAAAACAAAGTGTCACTTATATACCGAAAAATTACAAGAATCTTATACTACTAATTCTAAACCTATATACGAAATTAATGACTACTGTAAAAAGGTAGCTTTACCTCATACTTATCTACATACTAATCACTCTCGCGAACAGTTATGTTTCCTTATTGATACAGGATCAACCATTAGTATTGTTAAAGAGTCTTGTTTACAAAAACTTCCAAGTCTATCTACCGAAACTGTCAAATTAAAGGACATTAATAGTTCAGAAAATCCAGTTGAAACTCTAGGTACCTTCCAAATGGAGTTCAACTTATCGGGTAATATACATAAGTACAAGTTTCATGTCACTAAAGATGACATCAATCTTGTTAATTATGATGGAATAATCGGTAGTGATTTTTGCAGTTATTTTAAAACAAACATCGATTACTCTTCAAAATCAATTTCCATATTAAATAATTCTATTCCTATTATTTATACTCAACCTTCATACAATATTCCAGCTCGATCTGAAGTAGTTATCGAGTGCACTGTATCGAATTACTCTCCTAAACTTTATCACAACAATGAAGCTCTCATACTAGATCATATCTTACGTGAAGGTGTTTATGTCGCCAATTGCATTGTCTCAATCAAACCAAATGGGAAAACAAACGTAACCATTTTAAATACTACAGAGTGTGACATTGAAATAAAAGATTATCACGTAACAGCGACGCCCCTTGAACTTGATTGTTCATTTATTAACTCTTATAATATTAATGCTATTTCGTGTTCGAAAAGTGATCGCATAAATAAAGTACTAAATCTTATCCGTTGCTCTCATCTAAATGATGAAGAGAAAAAGACCCTCTTAGAATGTTGCTCTCACTATACAGATATTTTTCATGTTGAAGGTGAACCCTTAACCTTCACGAATGCTATTGAGCATACTATTAACACAGGTGATGCCCCACCTATTAATGTCAAATCATATCGTTTCCCTGAATGCCACAAGGAGGAAGTCGATTCCCAAATTCGTAAAATGTTAGACCAAAATATTATTCGACATTCAACTTCGCCTTGGAGCGCCCCAGTTTGGGTAGTCCCGAAAAAAATAGACGCTTCCGGCAAACAAAAGTGGAGGATAGTCATTGACTATCGCCGTCTTAATGACGTCACTGTTTCCGAATCTTATCCACTGCCTCTTATCACTGATATTTTAGACCAATTAGGTCACTCTAAATAGTTCAGCACGCTAGACCTCACAAGTGGTTTCCATCAACTGAAAACTTGTCCCAAAGACGCGCCTAAAACAGGTTTCACAGTTAACACAAATTCAGACATGTCTGGTCACTACGAATTTACCAGAATGCCTTTCGGGCTGAAAAATGCCCCTGCCACATTTCAGCGTCTTGTGAACACTGTCTTATCAGGCTTACAAGGCCTTCACTGCTATATCTATCTTGACGATTGTATAGTTTATAGTCAAAATCTACAAGATCATATACAAAAATTACAACTGGTATTCGACAAATTTCGTGAATACAATTTAAAACTCAACCGGACAAGTGCGAGTTTCTCAGGCATGAAGTAACTTACCTTGGGCATATTATCACCGATAAAGGTGTATCTCCGAATCCTGAAAAGGTCAGTGCTGTATCGCAATTTCCAGTTCCTAAAAATCCTAAAAATATTAAGTCATTTCTAGGCCTAATAGGCTACTATCGCCGATTCATTGAAAACTTTTCTAAGATAACTAAACCACTTACGTCTCTATTAAAAAAGGATGTTGTGTTCCACTGGGACACGGAACAACAACATGCATTCGATATTCTGAAAGAAAAATTAATTACAGCCCCTCTTCTACAGTACCCTGACTTCTCACAGCCTTTTAATGTTACTACTGATGCAAGTAACTTTGCCATTGGCGCAATACTATCTCAGGGTCCCATCAGCAAGGATAAGCCGATCGCTTACGCGTCACGCACTCTAAATAAGCCTGAAGGTAATTACTCAACTACGGAAAAAGAGTTATTAGCTATTAGATTCGCCGTTAAAACTTTTAGACCATATTTATATGGTAACTGTTGACTTCGATGCTCGGGTCAGGATGAGGGTTGCTGCCTCCTCTTCCGTTCGTGTTTTTGGATTTGTTTATAGGTACTTCAATGATTGGTTTTATTTTAAATTATTAAGAAAGGCGTTTATTGCATATATATTCGTTGGGTACAATCGTTTGTTGCGTGGTAAGAGAAATTATATAAAGAAAAAAATGGTGGCGCGCGCGGCGAATAATCTAGACGTCTGAAGTAGGTGGGAGACGCTCCGCGATGATTGGCTGACATGCTTGACGCTAATTGGATTATGTCTTTTCGCAAACACACCGTCAGCTCCAACTTCAGGTTGCAACTTGATTCGTCATGCTAATAGATGGCGCAGGCGGTAACATAGGCCCGGCCTTGGAAGTAGCAGGTTCCAACAGGATCAGCAGGACGGCACATCAGATATTGACAGCGGCACTGGCAGCGGGCATATTTTTGAAAACGCTCTGCGTGTGACACCTGAAGCCGTGAGTAGGTCAGCCACTCTTGAGATTCCGTCAGCACCCGGATGAATTCGGATAATCCTTCCTAGTTTCCACCTGAGTGGAGGTAGGTTATCGTCTTTGATTAGAGCAAGTTGATTGAGCGTAATGGAATCTTGACGAGTCTTCCATTTAGTCCGCGTCTGCAGCTCCGACACATATTCTGTGGCCCATCGCTTCCAGAAGCTTTGCCTCATCTGCTCGATCACGTCGTAGCGCTGCAGTCGATGAGTCGGTGTAGCAGTCAAGTCTTGGTAGGCTGGAGCGGTCAGTGGCCGGCCGATGAGGAAATGGGCAGGGGTAAGGGGTTGTAGGTCGTTAGGATCTGTGGACAGAGCTGTTAAGGGACGGGAATTCAGAATGGCTTCAGTTTGTGCCAACACCGTACTGAATTCCTCATAAGTGAGATTAGTACCCCCCACTACTCGTCGCAGGTGGTGCTTACACGATTTCACCCCTGCTTCCCACAAACCGCCAAAATGAGGAGCATAAGGAGGAATGAAGCTGAATTTAATATTGTTATTTGAAGCGAAATCACTAATATCCTTACTATTATTTTCAATGAAAGAAACTAATTCTTTTTCAGCCCCTACAAAATTCTTACCGTTGTCTGACATTATCTCGGCGGGCATACCCCTACGTGATATAAAACGTTTTAATGCAAGTATGTAATCCTTTGTTGAAAGACTTGTAACTAATTCGAGATGAATGGAACGTGTACATAAACAAACAAATAAACATATGTAAGCTTTAGTGAGACTAGCCCCCCTCCCCCTACGGTTCAAAATCATCACCGGCCCCGCGTAGTCAACGCCGCAGCGCATAAAAGGGAAGCCGGGTTCCAAGCGTTCAGCCGGCAAGTTACCCATGAGAGGCTGTATGGTCTTCCCTTTGATGCGTGTGCACGTGACGCAGTCGTGTACCGTTTTCCTCGCTAAGTTTCGGCCTCCGAGCGGCCACCAAGCCTCACGCACACAAGCCAACAGGAGCTGAGGTCCACCATGCAACAATTGTTTATGTTTATATGAAAACAACAACACTGTGAATCTATGCTTACTACACAATAGCACTGGATGTTTTTTATTATAATCGAAATATGACGAGTTACTTAATCGTCCACCAACGCGTATTAATTTAAATTCATCAAGAAAAACATCCAAGCCAATTATTCTTTTAGATTTCACAACCGATCGCTTAGTTAAATCATTATATTCGTTACAGAATGATTGCACTTGCGCGAGCCGTGCGAGCATTACAACTGAGGCGTCTAACTCATCGACAGATAACGAACCGGTTTTGCGATAATGTTTACTCGTACGCGTGTTACCTATAAAACGTAGTACATAGGCTGTCGCTCGCCGTAATCGATTAAATGAGGAGAATCTGTTGAAATCTATTAGGCCAGCATTATCATTTGAATTACTACACACCATACTAACATGTTGTGCCTTTAAGTCGGGCAATTGATCTTTATCTATGGAAATATCGCTTGAATAATCGAATTTATGCTGTTGTAAAAAGACTGGCCCGTGCCACCACATGTTATTGGTCTGAAGCTCGTTTAGAGGAAGCCCTCTCGACACAATATCAGCCGGGTTATCTTTACCGTTAACATGCAACCAAATTGCATCACCTGTAAGCTCGTTTATTTGTGAGACACGATTCTGAACAAACGTCTTTAAACTATGAGGTGACATTCTGATCCAGCCCATGACTATGGTGGAATCAGTCCAGAAAACTACTTTGGTGAAAGTCAATCTTAATGAACTTATAATTTTCTGATATAATCGTGCGCCTAGTAAAGCGCCACATAACTCAAGTCGCGGAATGGTGCATACAGTTTTGACTGGCGCAACCTTGCTTTTAGCACATAACAACTTCGTAGTTACTATAGATGACTCATCCGCGTAAGTGCGTACGTATGCGCAGGCACCGTACGCGTCTTGTGACGCGTCAGTGAAAATATGTAACTCACTATTATAGGTACATTCACTCATGACGTAACGAGGGACACGAATATTGCCTAATGAGGATAAGTCTTGAAGGAATCGATTCCACAAGCATTCGATATCGTTAGGAACCGAATCATCCCAATCGATTTTACATAGCCACAATTTTTGAAGCAACATTTTTGCTATAATTACTGTCGGCGACAAAATACCTAGCGGGTCATAGATTTGTGAAATCACCGACATCATACTTCGCTTAGTAACCGTAATAGATTTATTTTCTAAGTTGGTAGTGAAATAAAGTTCGTCTTTATCGACTTGCCAACCTAAACCGAGAGTTTTATTTTGGCATTGTTCCCCGATAGCTAATTCTTTAGATGCTTCTTTGTTTACGTCATAACTAAATGTCCACTTCCGCAAAGGAAAGCAGGCCGATTTTAGAACCTCCGAAGTTTTTTCGCATGTTTTTAACAAAACTTGGGGATCGTTATCACCAGTAATTAAGTCATCGACAAAAAAGTCTTCGTTTATGACCTTAGCAATGACCTTATCTTCCGTTTCCTGTGCGAGTTGACGTAAACAACGCATACTTAGGTATGGAGCCGACGCGGTTCCGTACGTAACCGTGTTGAGTCGGTATATTTTTAATTCTTCCGATGCATTTTCCCGCCATAATATTAACTGAAGGTTGCGCTGATCGTGATGCACCAGTACCTGCCGGTACATTTTCTCCACGTCAGCGCAGGCAACATATTTATATTGCCGAAAACGAAGTAAAATAGAAAGAATATCATTTTGAAGAGGAGGTCCTATCATCTGTATATCGTTCAATGACTTATTTGAAGTAGTTGTGGCACTAGCATCAAACACTACACGCAATTTTGTAGTCGTACTGTGTTCGCGGAATACTCCATGATGCGGGAGAAAATAGTGTGGCCATGCGTATTCGTTTATTAGAGACATGTGCCCTAGTTCAATATATTCACGTATAAAGTCACTGTATAACCTTTTATAAGAAAGAGACCGATCTAACTTGCGTTCTAATGATAAGAAACGAGATTTTGCGTTTTCATATGATTCTCCGAGCGCGTCAGCTGATTCCTTCAATGGAATTCTCACTGAGAACCTACCATTACTATCTCGTGTAGTAGTGCTAAAGAAAGATTCTTCACACTTACGATCTTCTTCGGTAAGAATAGAACCTGAACTTACAAGTTCTTCTAGTTCCCAAAATTTACGTAGTTGTGTATCTGTAGTCGACTGCTGTACAAAATTACACTGAATATTATTAATGTTTGATTTATTATAAACGGGTCCCGAAATTAACCACCCTACCTTCGAATTCTGTAGGTATGGACCATTGGATAATCGAATTCGATCAATATCCAACAAATCCCAAAATACGTCCGCACCAATTAGTAAATCTATCTCTGACGGTATGTTGAACGTTGGGTCCGCAAGACATACGTTGTCTGGAATGTGGATAGTGTCATAGACAATATGAGTTGCCGGCAAACTCGTCGTAATGCACGGCAAAACAAAACATCTAAGAGAAATATTAAAGTTACTCGTTTTCGATCGCATGTTGATATCGCATAATTTATTCGATTGTGAGACCGACTGTCCCACGCCCGATATTCGTATAGTGGACTGTATTACTGATACGTTTAAACGTTTACAAAGGTTTTCTGAAATAAAGCAATTTTGGCTACCACTATCTATCAGCGCTCGAGCTGTATGATATTTACTATTACTATCCATGACTTCGACTAGTGCAGTGGATAATAATACCTGTGGTAACCGTACGGAAGGCGCATTATCGATTAGCAAATTATTCGCACATGATACGACAGATACCGGTTTTTCATCAGCACTCGTCGCTGACGATGCCGGTATGGTTGCCATAACATTGTTATTTTCATTGTGCAGTAAAGTATTGTGTTTTTCCTTGCACTGCTTGCACGGCCCGAATATGCATTCGGTAATTAGGTGACCTGTACGTAAACAATTACGACACAGGTCCTTGGAGTTATCAATTAATCTAATTCTGTCCGGAACGGTTAAATTTAGGAATTTAAAACAAATAAATAACGGGTGATTTTGCCCACACAAAAAACAAGGCTGTTTTGATGTTTCGGATGTACCGGTATTTTTACGCGTCGACACATAGCTTTGTGATTGGTGTACTGCAGCACTCGAGTGCCTTTTATTATCAAACTTATTGTTAGGTTTATTATCCTGTGTACTTCGAGTATGGTTACTATGAACCATATCTAACATATCGGCACGATTACGTAAAAAACACAACAAATCATCTAATTTTGTTTTGGTTTTATGAATACCAGTAGAAATTGAGCCTAAGTAATTCTCCCACTCACGTTCAGTGAAACAATCTAGCTTCGATACTACAATGTAAATGACTAAAGTGTCCCAAGTTTCGGTGGGCTCGTCAAGGGATTTGAGTGCTCGTAGGTTACGTAACACTACATCGATTAATTCTCTGATTAACGAAGGGGATTCTTTGTTAATGGATTGTGCATTAAACAATGATTTCACATGGTTGTGGGTTAACAGACGATTATTGTGGTACCTATTCTCTAACAACTCCCATGCGTGGATATAATTAGCGGCAGTAAACTCTAATGCACTTATAACCTGGAGTGCTGAACCACTGAGCGAAGACTTCAGGTAATGGAACTTCTGAATTGCGTCTAAATCACTTCGTTTATGAATCATAGACAAATAGGAATTTTTATACTCGAGCCAGTGATCATATGAACCATCGAAAGAGGGTAGTGTAATCTGCGGTAATTTAATAGAACTAAAATTACTAAAATGCGCACCTGAACATTTAAAACTATCATTCGCATCACTTATTTTTGCAACATCGGTTAAGCATTTTGCAACGGACATGATGCTAAAATATTGATCTTCAAAAGATGCCCTATACTCTATTTGTTTATCTAGTTCACCGTCATCTAATATTTGTTCGATTTTGTCTTGAATCTTGGTAAACGCGATTAGCAGACTGGAGACTGACTCCATGCGTAAGAGAAGTTCTGCCTGCTGTCGTTCAGACATCTTAACGTTTTCATATTTGGCAATATATTTTTCAAATAAAGTAAGTCGACCTTTTAGTGTACCCCTTTGCTTTTTAAGATCCCCTATATTCGAATTATGATCAGCTTCACTGTAATCGTCGTCACTCATTCTAGCGGCTTATGAAAGACAAAGGTTACTCACGGTTAAACACCAACTGCTAGACAAGACGGTAGGCGACACGTGTTGCGAACTTTGCGTGATGTAGGTAAACTGGAATTTCAAAATAACAGTACTGGATTAGACAACTGAAAAATGGGATGGGAAGAACAGGAACGACTGGCCTGACCGTTTCTTGCTGATCCTCGATGCGATGCGAAGATCCGTCTCGACAGGACCAATGTTGACTTCGATGCTCGGGTCAGGATGAGGGTTGCTGCCTCCTCTTCCGTTCGTGTTTTTGGATTTGTTTATAGGTACTTCAATGATTGGTTTTATTTTAAATTATTAAGAAAGGCGTTTATTGCATATATATTCGTTGGGTACAATCGTTTGTTGCGTGGTAAGAGAAATTATATAAAGAAAAAAATGGTGGCGCGCGCGGCGAATAATCTAGACGTCTGAAGTAGGTGGGAGACGCTCCGCGATGATTGGCTGACATGCTTGACGCTAATTGGATTATGTCTTTTCGCAAACACACCGTCAGCTCCAACTTCAGGTTGCAACTTGATTCGTCATGCTAATAGATGGCGCAGGCGGTAACAGTAACAGATTCAAAATAATAACAGATCATAGGCCCCTCGTGTGGCTATTTAATGTAAAAGATCCGGGTAGTAGACTCATTCGCTGGCGCCTCAAACTTGAGGAATACGATTATGAAATCGTATATAAACAAGGTCGTCTAAATTCAAACGCCGATGCGCTATCCCGTTGCCCTATCAATGCTATTGACGTAAACAACTTAAATAATTTTTCTTACGAACAGTATTTCAAGGCTCAATTTACAAATCAACTCCCAGTCCCAAATACCATCATTGAAGAGTGTATTCAAGGATTACACCTATTTAAGTTAAACACAATTGCTTGTCCAGTCTCTTTAGACTTTGACTGCTCTATGCCTCACTGCGAAGAAATATTATCGCATCTCGATAATTCTGCTGACCTACTAAATTCCGAACGCGAGCCACTTACAATACAATGTGTTAAAGACAAAGATAAAACCTACTATTTTCTTTTTACAAAAGTACATCACTATGAAGAAACTAATTATAAAGATGTTTATATCTTACTATGTAAGCTTAGAAACTCACTAATTGATTGCCAAAATATTACAAACCTTGCATTATCAGATTTCACGGACCCATTTTCAAAGCTTACGTATACTAAAATCTATAATATGATTTCCTATATTTTCCACGATACCAATATAAAAGTTCACATATATAAAAATCAATTGATCTATCCTACACCGGTAGAAGTTCCTAAAATATTAAAGGAAAACCACGATTCTGTTATAGCTGGTCACCCAGGGTCACAACGAATGTATTCGCGTATTAAAGCTGCCTACTATTGGAAAGGCATGCGGTCTGACATCGAACAATACGTAAAGAAATGCAAGCTTTGCCAAATTAATAAGCATTTAAGGAAATCAAATAAAGCTCCGATGGAGATAACTTCCACATCTACTAGGCCGTTTGAGAGATTGGCCCTTGACGTCGTAGGTCCCTTACCCGATGCAGGTTATCAAAACTTTAGATTCATCTTAACCTTACAAGATGACCTAACTAAATTTACTAGCGCTTACCCAATGGTTACGGCTACTAGTGAAGAAATAGCCAGAAACCTTGTTCATTTTATGTCTCTTTTCGGTTTTCCCAAAACCATTCTAACGGATTTAGGTACATGTTTTACATCCGAATTATTTAAACAATTGACCGAAATACTAAAAGTCAAGGCCCTTTTTACTACTCCGTATCATCCACAAACCAATGGAGCTCTTGAACGCTCACATGCTACTTTAAAAGAATATCTAAAATCCTTTGTTAATGAAAACCAGAACGACTGGCATTGTTACTTATTCACTGCAATTCTAGCTTATAATACTACACCTCATAGTACGACTAACTTTACTCCTCACGAGTTATTATATGGTTATAAACCATCCACTCCAAACTCGTTATATGAAAGCTCTGGTAATACATACAACGAATATATTCGAGCTTTACAATATAGAATGCGCTTTAGTCGTGAGAAAGCCATTCAAAACATTATAAACAGTAAAGAAAAATCTAAACAATATTATGATACAAACTCCCGTGACGTTACTTATAAGGTAGGAGATATGGTTTATCTCAAACAACATCATAGGCTCCGTAAGGCCTTATCGCCAATATGGAAAGGCCCTTATAAAATTATCAAAGTTCATAACAAGCACAATGTAACCCTACAAGTAGGTCGCAAGGCTATTAAATACCATACCAATGAAATTAAGCCTTCTACTTCTTAACCTATGTACTATATTTCTTTTCAGAATAACGTGCTGCCATGGCACTTCATGCCTCAGCCGCACCGAATCAAGCATCATCCCAATCTATCATAGCCCCGGGATTTATTTTGAACCTACTACTAATATTAATTTTTATACCGATCATTGGAAGGTGATCACACATGTAGATTTAGTTTCTTTAGAACCTTATCTTAATAAAATTGAGTCTCTGTTACACGATACTCTAAATTTGTGCAACAAGATTCAACCACAAGAGTTAGGTACATGCAAAGACATATCTAGCCCTATCGAAGTTTTAATCCAGTCTAGTTCTATAAAATTGCAATCATTATCGCATATCATCTCTAACCAATTGACAAGTAAAGTTAAACGATCTTTAGAATTTGGAGGTGAAATCTTAAAGTTCTTTTTCGGCACATTAGATGCAGATGACGCTCGAAAATATGATGCTGCAATTGAATCATGCAAAAAGAGTGAAACAGAAATATTTCATTTAATGAGAGATAACATTCACATTGTCAAGTCTACTATAAATAGTTTTAACACTACTATTTCCAAACTTAATCAAAATGAGATGAAATTAAACGCCCAAATTAATCAAATGAATGAAATACTTTCCCAAATAACGAAGACCGATAATCTATTACTATATACTTCAAAGTTAAACAACCTTCTTAACATTATCGAAGGTTCCTTACTTGCTATAACTAATTTACTAGATACCACACTAAATTCTATTTTATTTTCTAAGGTTAATGTACTACATCCTAGTGTTATAAGTCCCTTAAATCTTTATTTAGAATTAACTAAGCATAGTAGTCAAGTCAGCAAAAGGTTAGATTTTCCAGTTCCCTTAACCATTCAAAATATTCATTCTATTATTGATGTTTCCGAATTTAGTTCCTATTATTACAATAATAAGGTCATTTTTATATTACAAATCCCTTTGATCACTCCTGATAAGTTCATGGCCTATAAAAACATACCACTACCTACAGCTCACGATGACTCACATAATACATTTGCTTTAATTCAACCTTCTAATTCTTATATTGCATTAAGTGATGACAGGATGCATTATGCTATGTTGGACACTCTTGATAAATGTAAAATAATAAGTAATAACTTTTCTATCTGTGAATTAAATACTATATACTCATGTATAAGTAACCCTAATTGTGAATCTAAAATCTTAACTGAGGTAACATTGTCATTACCTACAGAATGCAATGCTAAAATATTATATGGTCAGATTGATATTTGGCAAAAATTAAGAAATAACAGATGGATATATGTTCAATCAAATACAATTAAATTGACTATTAAATGTGATGAAAACATTAATGACCATTTAATTACTGGTACAGGAATTGTAATACTATCGCCTAATTGTATTGGGTATTCTAAAACTGTTCAGTTGATACCGACTAGTTCTTATTACTTATTTTCTAAGTCTCCTTTAGATATAAGCTTTGATATAACAGCAGATGACTGCTGTAAGAAGGACATATTCAATAAAAGTTTACCACATTTGTCTCCAATCTCTTTGAGTAAAATTAACTTAGATTCTCTCAAATATGCAACTCACCAAATGGATAGTTGAGGCCATGAGAACCATAGTGGCCTAACTAGTTTTTTTACAATATTGAGTTTATGATTTTTTCCAGTTCAAATTGATCATTTTGATAGAACCAGAGTGGCCTAGATTTAAAGAAAAGGGGCTACAGATTTGACTGGTAATAAGCTGGATCCTTTATACCCTGATGGAAAACCCATCAGTTGTGAGAAAAAAAAGGACTTATTAGATCTTTTGCCTTTTATACCTCCAGTGCATCACAGCTTTTATACCAGTATCAAATAGTAATAGTAATAGTAATAGTATTTTATTTCGCAAATATGGGTTTTACATACAGGTCTTAAGATTAAGTACATAATTATAGCTCAGCCACATTTTACCAATCGGCATGCAAAATTAGATTAGATTAATTATATCATTCTTATCACAATTAAGTATATCAATTTTTAATTTTTGAATTATTATTTAAATCATCAAATTAATAAAATAAAAAAAATTAAATATGTGTAACAAAAGAAAATACATTATTATCATTAGAATATTTGACATGTCATTACAATTAACAATATTATTATTACAATTCGAATGTCAAGAACCAAAATTAGAATGTCAAATATCAAAATGTAAAAAAAAAAACCAAAACTGTCAAAGAATATAAATGTCAAAAATCAAAGTGTCAAAAATCAATGTCAAACATGAAATATAAAAAAAAAAAAAAATAACATAAATTTATCTTAATTAAAATACCACAATCAAAACTCCCATTAGGAAAAGCTTTTATCATCAAAAAAATCTTTAATTGAATAGTAACATTTTTCTAATAACAATTTAGTTAACTGTTTTTTGAATACTGAGATGGGTAATACTTTTAGATTTATTGGTAATTTATTATATATGAGAGGACCCATGGAAAAAATATTTTTTTTAAGTAAGGACGTTTTGTAACCGCCTGTATAAAGTTGACTTATATATTGAGACCTCATTGGTCCTTTGCGTATTCTCTTATCAATCATTGATGTAAACAAATTACTGTTCATCTTAACAAATAAGGCAACTTCAAGAATGTACAAAGAAGGTAGTGTTAGAATCTTCAGTGATTTAAAAATTGGTTTACAGCCTTCTATGGGTTTAAGCCCTGTCATCGATCGAAGACAACGTTTTTGGGCCCTAAATATTTTATCTCTCTCACTACAGTTTCCCCAGAATATAACACCGAACCTTAGTTAGAAAGATAATGTGTCAGTAAGAAATGTCATAGATGTTGAGGATGACATTGATAGTGACTAAGTATACTTTTATTGTTTTATTTAAGTGTTTTTTAATAAACAATATTGGCCTAACAACAGTTTTTTTTCTAACCTTTTTATAAAAACCTACTTCCAAAGTGGCCTATCTGTGTATAAAATGTAGAAAAATAGCAATATAGCTATTTTCTCACTATTTAAATCATAAATTGGAACAATAATAGGTCAAATAAAACATAAAAGTAATAAAAAGTATGTATTCTGAAGAGTGCTAGTTGATCAAATAGTATTGAGATGACGGAAGTATCTTCAGCCTCTGAAGAAGACAATAAGTCAGTCCAATCTTTGCCTAATCATTACCCAAACTATCAATCCACTAGTAAGGTTAATAAAGTGAAATTTCCGTCAAATAGAAACCTAAACTTTTAATGTAATGTAAAACTATTAATTCACTATTTTATCAAGTTTAATTCAAAATTATGTAACTTTTATATTTAAGTAATGTAATAAAAGCTGTAAAGTGTCTCTCTTAATAGCTACATCTTCAATCTCACTTCGCTTCATCTTGATGAGATAAAGCTTCGTTTAAAAGGGGGAGCTGTTATAACCCTTATTACACGGCAATAAAGCCTAATTCAGCTTTTACTTATAAACAGTGTATTTTTCCTTTACTAAAGTACTGATGTTGCATTTTTTCCTAGTGCATAGAAATAATATGTTTAATTCAGTTAGTTAGTTTTTGGACGCCGTCGCGTAATCTAGTGTGCCTAAATTAAGGGAGCAATTAAGAGGGACATTACCAAAATATAAGTACCCAAGAACTTGTGTGTCTGTTTTTTTGAACTGTGGTGAATTAAAGTGGTTCCAGTAGAATTATTGTTTTCTTTTTAAAAAGACAAACGGGGTCGGCTTAGTAACAGTACGCTGACACTGCATGTTCCTGCCCAACTTTAGCTAAAGCTGACCATTTAAAATATCTAGGTGTCACTATTGACTCCAATCTAAATTTACGTAAACATATCGAGTTACTATGTACTAGAGTGCGCAAATTAATATATGTCTTTAAGAATTTGCGGAACATAGCCAACTATAAATTAATTAAACAGGTTTATTTAGCTTTGTGTCAATCCATTCTTACCTATTGCATAACTTCTTGGGGTGGTGCTGCAAAAACAATTTTACTCCCTCTAGAGCGTGCCTACCTTTCGCCCTTTTAGATTTCCTATACACCAGCTCCACATAGCATGTAATGTACTAACAGTACGGCAATTATTTATACTAAGCAAAGTACTACACCAGCACACTGCACTTCCTTTTGACCCAGTACCCTCCGACAAGAGAAGGAAGGACTTAGTTTGCATAAACCCTCAAACTAGACATGCGTTTGCTAATCGATTTTATGTGTTTTTAGGACCTTTTCTGTATAATAGGCTCAACAAATTATTATCCTTCTATAGTGTAAGTTACAAAACATGTAGTAAAATGTTATCAGAACATTTAGCGATACTGAATTACACAGACACAGAAAAACTTCTAGAAAATTTGTCATGATGATAATATTTTATTCCCTCGTAAGTATTTACTTTTGTATATTTACATAGGTTTAGTTTTAGATAATAATAAACCAATATGCTTTTTCTCATAGTTTTAACAGATTATTTTATATTGGTTTAACTTAAAATTTAAGTGTTCCAATTTAATTAAAATGTAAAGTGATGGCCTGAAACACAGGTTTGAATTAAGCTAGATCGGGCGGGTCGCTACCTAACATTGTAATTCCATACCATGATTACTTGCACCTGTTCTTAACATATATTGGCCAACAAAAATTGTTCGTTCACGGAGTGTTGCAAAAAAAAATGGGGGCCACATTTGTCTCCAAAACCGGCCATGTTGCGACTATTCCTCTTGAGGGACAAAGAACGGTTAATGCAGAATGGTATGCTAGCATTTGTTTGCCACAGGTCGTTTCTGAACTCCGTAAAGAGAACTGCAACCGCCGCATCAGCCTCCATCACGACAATGCGAGTTATCACACCGCGCACAGAACAAAAGAGTTTTTAGAGCAAGAAAACATAGAATTATTAGACCATCCGCCGTACAGCCCCGAGCTAAGCCCTAATGATTTCTATACTTTCCCTAAAATAAAGAATAAATTGCGTAGACAGAGATTTTCATCACCTGAAGAATCTGTGGACGCCTGCAAAACGGCCATTTTGGAGACCCCAACTTCCGAATGGAATGGTTGCTTCAATGATTGGTTCCATCGCACAGTGTGGTATTTTTTAAATCTAGGACGACAATATTAAAAATTCACTCTTTTAATTATCAGCCTGCCACTTACTTAAAATCAGTAGCAATAAACCGTATTTCAAGCACACAATACTTTTTTTCCTAGAAGTCGAGTCGAACAATAGTTTACAGCTTAGAGTGAACGGTAGCGGCATTCGTCTGAGTTTGCTCGATGAATACGCAGTGTTTCTGTGTGCTAGTTGTGATAAAGTGTTGTTATCGTCTTCGTTTGAGTCTTGAGGTAAGTTTATATATTCATTTTATTACCAATATCGTTACATTGAATAGTCAGAGCAAAGGGAATATTAGTATTTTATTTTTTCTAAAAGAAAATGCCTAGTACTGTTTGTTATAACCTTTTAACACATTATATGAAACTATATGAGTCTCATGCCATATTTTTCTAATAGAAGCACTTGTAAACTCTATGAAACATGGCCATTTTCTGGCGCAAAGTTGCGACTCTCATACATGTTCTTTCCATTTTCAGAATGACGTTCGAGATTTCACGAATTTCATTTTTCGATGTTTGGTTCGCCAATGCGAAAGAATGTAGAATGGATGCTTTGTTGCATCATATATTGCAAGAATTTGGTAATCCATCTTTTCCAGATGAAATTATAAATATTCTATTATGTGTATTAAAATAGCGCAGGGCGAGCGGTCTTTGCTAATATTTAGTGTGTACATGCCCACTGACTGTGCCGAAAATCGTACTGAGTTTACGAGTTGTCTAAGTGAGATTATCTCAGTGATTGAGAGCAGTGAAGTGGAGTCGGTTTTTGTGTTGGGAGACTTTAACGCGCACCCAGGGACACGATTTTCACGTGAGTTACTTTTAACCTGTATTGATCAATCATGGTCTTGCATTGATACAGAACTTTTGCCGCAAGACTCGCATACCTTTACTAGCTCAGCCAATGGTTCCCTCCGCTGGCTAGATCACTGTGTTGTCACTGAGGCCGCCAGACATTTGGTGTATAATGCGTCAATTTTGTACGGCGTTTACGTGTCGGACCATATTCCATTATTAATAGAGTGTAACATTAATTTAATTAAACCTAAAATTATTGCATCCAACATTTCTTGTAACAAGGTTGTGTGGGGTGAGAGGGATTCAGAACTGATAAATAAGTATTTTGATTACTGTAATAACAACTTAAAAGAAATAGATTTTCCTTCCGAATTTTGTGAATGTGCTGATAATATGTGTTACAAACCTGAGCATCGGTTGGTTATAGATAGATTGTATAATTAATTAATTTGTATTTTGAAAAAAGGAGCCGAACTCTCTCATGCGGTTTCTGTTAAAAAGCGCCATAAAGGAAATTATGTAGTTGGGTGGAACAAACACGTTCGCGAGGCTCACCGTGATGCCCGACTGTGTTATCAAATGTGGCTGTTATACAACAAACCTACTTCTGGATTTATCTATGAAAATACGTGTACATCGCGCAATGTCTTTAAAAATAAGTTAAAATATTGTCAAAACAATCAAGACAAAATTAAAATGGATATGCTAGCATCTTGTCATAAAAGTAAACAATTTAATAAATTTTGGAAATTAACGAACAAATTAAATCATAGGTCGGGGGTTCCGGTGAGCGTCGGGGGCGTGAGCGATCCTACTGAAATAGCCAATGCTTTTCAAAAACATTTGAATGTAAACTCGCGTTTGTGTGGCTATAGCGAACCGTCAAGTAGCGGCGCGGGGGCGGCCGTGACCGGGACTCCCCCTGTCAGGTTCTCCGCTAAAGAAGTCGCGAGATGTATACAGAATATGGTGAGGGGTAAGTCCCCCGGTCACGACGGCCTCAGCGTCGAACATCTTAAATACGCAGGGTTACACTTGCCGCGAGTGCTCGCTTTGATTTTTAACCTTTGTCTAAGTCATAGTTACTTACCTGTGGAACTTAGTAATACGATCGTTGTGCCAGTAATAAAGAATAAGACTGGTAACGCCTCCGATATCTCCAACTATAGGCCGATATCGCTTGCCACTGTCTGTGCCAAGGTATTGGATAGTCTGCTTGATAAAATTCTAGCTAAGCATATCGTTCTAGAGGATGGACAGTTTGGTTTTAGACCGAACTTGTCAACGGATAGTGCAATTTTATGCCTTAAGCAGACTGTCCAATATTATACAGACAGAAAGACCCCTGTAATGGCATGTTTCCTGGATTTATCGAGGGCGTTCGACCTGGTCAATTATGACCTGCTCTGGCATAAGCTCACTCACGCCACTACTGTCCCAGCTGATGTGATATCCCTGTTTAGATATTGGTGCAGTAGTCAAAAGAACACAGTTAAGTATAATGTATGGGCTGGATTGTGGGGTGAGGCAGGGGGGTCTGAGCTCCCCCCGTCTTTTTAACCTATACATTAACAAGCTGATAGGTGGGCTCAGTAGCACTAAAATCGGCAGTAGTGTATTATTGGGGCTTCTGCATCACTTGCTCTCGCTTCGCTCGAGCGCGTTATGCAGAACGCCCCAATAATACATATTTACTACTATGGTCTGCGGCTCGATTCGTAATATTTGTATTTCATTCAACGGCGCGATGTCGAATATTGGTTATTTCATCGTTTGTGCTTAAAGTTTATAATATTATGATTTCTGGTTCAGACACTTAGTGATATAATCTCTTCCTTTCACAGCGTTCAAATAAAAACAATGTGGAAAGTTTATAGCATGTTGCAACCAAGGATCATCGTAAATCTCCCAACCTTCAATAACACCTCCACATGAGAAACATGCAGTTCTATCATTAATTCCATTGCCGCAATAAAATAATCCCGCATCAGCCATTTCCATCACCAACCTTTTCCGAGAGTCAGCTGTTACCCAATAATAATTATATGAATATAAGCACATTTTATGCGTATGATACATGTCATATCGAGGACTGTAGTTTTCTTTTAACATTTTCGACATGCAATAAGTACTTCAAACAAATATTAATGAAAATATAATAAAGTCAAATTCTGTTGCTAACAATTTATATAGACATTCGTTAGATGTATAAGGAGGTTTTGGGGGAAGGGGTAATGTAAGTTTGGTAAACTATAGTGACATATTTGTGTGAAATAAAAAAATCATTTTATTTAAAACATTTATTCTCAAAACACCATTTTTTTAAACACAGAACATTTTTTAAAGCACATATTTTTTCATGATAAATACAACTATACAAATCTTGAGAATATAAATATTGATCATAAAGAGTTAACAAACTAGGACAGCCTTTTTCTTCTAAATTATATATATTAATATTTCCTAAAATATATTGTAACCACAATACTTTTTCTAAACCTTTGACGTAGACAAATTTATCTCTAACAATATCTGTTATTAATTTCTGATAATCTGAATAGGATACAATTCCTTCACTCCAGTACATCTTTCTATTACGTTCAATCCAATTTACTTGCTTCCTTTCATTTTTTGTCAATTCATGGTATGGAAAAGGCGGTTTTATCAAAAGCACCTGTAATTTATTATCGCACAATATTGCAATTTCTTTAACTATGAATTCATTTGCTTCTGTTTTAAAACCTTGAAGATCTACTATAGCAGTCATGATAATTTTCGCACTATGTTACTCAAAGGTTTATACTCTACTAGCCGATCGTTAATAATTAAACAATATCCAGTTGTATTGTCTGGTATTGGTGCAGAACATTCAATTTCCAACCGCACATCTACGGGGCCACTTTTTAAACTATCGTTTTGTCTTGAACAGTCTATGATAAAGAGAGGAGCTCTTTCCTTGAAATCGGTTATATCAAGCAACGGGTCCGCAGGACAGTTATAATACGACTGACGAAATTTCACATACATCTCGTATAATATATTATATTTGTTTTCCGTAAACTTCAAGCCTAAAGGCTCGTACGGATAATACTGTGAATTCAGAAATAGTGTTATATTTGTTACTCCACAATGATCGAACAAAGAACTGTCTTTGGTTTTATTATTTTTTCTATTAATTTGTAAACAAAAAATTACATATCGGGGTTTCTCTAATTGAGATGCCGTCTTAACTGACCAAGAATGCTTAGTAGTTTTAGGGAGTAATGGATACTCGTATAAATCCCAATTTCTGTATGCCATCTGTATAGGTTTATCTCTTTCTAAGTATTTTAGAAGTGTGAGTCGCTCGCGGTCTGATACTTTTATGTGTGGTACACGCCATTGTACTCTTTCCACATCTATTTGAAAATGAGCAACATCATCAGTTAATATGACGCTGTTTAAGTTAGAGTTACTTCGATTTAGTATAAGTTCATGTTTACAATTTAACACAATTTTATTGTAATCCTCTGCAAACCCTAAAATCTTATTTAGAGGTATGATAGCACTAAAATGACCGTCACTTTTAATTCCATCCATATTCCAACCCCATAAGGCTGCAACTTTATTTTCTCCTTCATTCATTGACACATACGACTTTATCGTTGATGTTATTCCAGAATTTTTAATACGGTCTATTTCAATACCGTTTACTTCGTATCTAATATCTTGAAACAAGAACATAACAGAGTTATTACTGAACGTAATAGTTTTCTTAAGCGGATTTCCATCTTTACCGAAGATTTTTGCTTGACCTTCGATGTAAATTGAACTGGCTGACGGTAGTACGTATACGTCTTGCTGGTGTATGGGGATTCTGATTTCATCATTTTCTCTGAAGCTGTTGTTGTAGGGGTTGTAAGAATGGACTTCATAACTTTCGATTGAAGTATCGAAGTGTGGTGATTCAGATATCTGTAGTATATTCATACTTTAAAACCTAGGGCTTTAAGGAAATCTTTATTTTTTTTTGTCAATTTTTTTACTTTTGTCTTACGTCGTTGCACTTTAGTGGCTGTAGAAGAAGTAAAGTGCTTTATGTTGACTGCACGGTTTTTATAATATAATATCATATCGTTTTTTTTAAATGAAGTCGTAGTTGAATATGCGCTTCTTTGAAATTAATGCAGTAGCCAAATTGATCAACAATTTTAATAGATATAGATGATATTATATTTTTGTTCACCGGAAAGTAAATAACGTTTTGTGGTATTTCTATGTACTGATGAGCCGCAGCAGTATTAGATATGAATTCATGAATAATATGGGTTGGTAATCCGTTAGAGTATGAACCATGGACTAGATCACATTCGATTCTGATCACGGGCAAAATGTTGTTATTAATTTGCCCTCCTGATGGTTTTGAATTTAATACTGAAAAATATAGCAAACCGCACTCGTATTGACCAGATAAACTTAGAGGTGGTTGAAAGTATGAATCCAGTTCTGATTTATTTCCAGAGATGGTAACAGTTAAAGACATGCTTGCATACTGAACACTTCTGGACGATCCTGTTTATTTTATTTCTTGACAAGACCAAAAATTATTTAAAAACTTTAAACAAAGATGTCCACAATTGAAAGGATGATTGCGTTGTATATTATCATAATTATAGTGAACTTTAGAACCAAGGTAATTTATAAATTCTTTTGGAGGTTTAAGATTTCCGTAACTGTCAAAATATTCTACATAATCATTGTATTTTACATAGGCTACCCAATGAGACCCAGGATTTCTAGAATGATCTAAATTTATAACTCCACATTCTTTTTTTAAAGGTTTTTTAGGGAGCTCGTTTCTCATAAAGACACCTCGAAAATAAGGAATATTATTACCATACTTTAGAATGTCAATGTTAGTTAAGGCTCGTTTGGGTAGCCGGTATTTTAGTTTTTTTCCTTCGATACAAAAATTCCAAGTCCATTTTTATGAGGTTTAAGATGTAATCCCTTTCCGATGCAAAGAGCCTCCATTTTTTCATTGTGTCGTTTCAATTCATAAAAATGTTTTTTTGCCATTTTTAATTCATTAATAGTTTTAGCTATTCCCGCTGCACCTCCTGCTAAAGCTCCTGCCGCCGATAGTCCAGCAAAAATAGGAATCAAAGGTAACACGCCGCCAGTTTTTGGTATAGGAATAACACGAGGAAGTTTTATAGCTGAATCATTAACTAATTCTCTTGCAGCAGCCATAGCTAATTCTATTGCCATTTTCTTGCCTTTTGGTTTCAATTTCCGTATGTGTCTTTTCGTTTTAGAAATAACATTTTTTAATTTATTTTTAAAACCGCTGCCAGACGTTATTTTTTTTAAACATTTTTTATCACATTTACGGTTTTGTAAGCCCGCTCCAGTTTTAACTTTTGCTAACATAGCTTTGCTTACTACATGTGCTGCAAACTTTTCCCCCACACTTGCATCAGAGGCAACTGCCCGCTCTTTGGCCATTTTTAATAAAACTAAATCTGCCTTATGCCGATCCCTTAAGCTTTTCGATTTGTGATAGGCAATATCATGTTCTTTACAATATTCGTCTAATTTATTTACTCCTTTATCTTTGCGTGTAAGTCTTTTAATCAGATTTGTACCAGGACCACAATAATTATATCCTGGTAAATGTAATTCAATTGGTAAATGATTTATAAGCCAATTAAGAAGACTGCTCTCTCCAAAACACATCACAAGACTGATCAATCATATATTGAACACTTAATAAATACAATACGACTTTCATCGGTTAACACTTTTTCTTTGTTATAATATATTAGACTTATCAATCCAGCTATTTTCAGCAGAAGGCAATCCTAACCATTTCACTAAAACCTTATTTCCATTCCGTCTTAGAACTTTTTCAACTAGATATACATTAGGATGTTTTGTCTTTTGAAGCTCTTGTACATAAAATGCTCCTAAAATAGGCTGACTTCTGATTGCATCTTCAATTAAGTAGGTTATAGGGGTTGTATTCTGTATTTTTCGAATTTTAAATATTTCTGTCGACCAGTTGGGAGTATACCCCTTTTCAAATGTTCCTTTGTATTTACTGATACGCACATAGTCACCCACCTTAAACATACTTTTTAAACCAACTTTTTTTTCTAACTTTACATATTTCTCTAATATTCGTTTTTTATTAATATTATCCACATTTGCTGGAATTTCATCAATTGTTCGATGATGAGTATGGTTGTATTTATAAATGACATCATTAAGAGTGTTACTTTTCCAATCGTAATTACCTTTTAAACTAAATTCTTTGTACAATTTAGACTTCAATGTTCTAATGAATCGTTCAACTATTGAGGCTTTTTTTGTTGAGAAAGTTGAATAATGGTTAATGCGAAAGCATTTCATGAGTTTATTGAATTTATTATTATAAAATTCTGTTCCATTATCAGTTTGTAGATTCTTAGGCACCCGACCTTTATTCAGCAACGTCTTAAAACTGTCACACACACTATCCTTGGATTTGGTTTTAAGAGGAAAGGCCCAACCGTATTTTGAAAATGTATCGATGATGACGAGAATAAATCTAAAATTCTTATTTTCTGGGGCAACAGATTGCATATCAATTAAATCTGCTTGCCATAAATCATCTATATCTCTCATAATAACACGTCTTCGCGGAAAGTTCACTCTAGCGTTTTTATGAATTTCATTTACTACATCTGCTTTGCTCATGTTGATATTTTGTAACTCTAATTTATTTTTTCAATCTTCGGCTTGTGTGTTACATAAAAGTATAAATGGTACGTTTTAGCTGTATAGAGCTCTGCCAATGCTCGTGATGAATAAGTCCGTAATACTGAATCAAAATCTTCTGACTACCACTATTTATTATTTAATTATATCGGCTTCTTTTAATTCTTCAATTATAGATAAAATTTCATTATCATGATTTGTATTTCCAGCATCTCTTGAAGCTACTAATAACTTTAATCTCTCGACCAATTCATTGGGATCATCCCAATATACTAAATCAGTGTTGGTTTTATATTTTTTTAGTTTCGGTAAATTACCTCCAAGTTTGATCTCACATTTATCATTTAAAGTCTCAGAAAATAATGGTTTGATTATCTCACGATATTTTATCCCTTTATCGCCTCTTATTTGACCTTTAGGGTTAAAATCTCTTTTATGCGCATTTGTATGATGTAACATATCCTTATAGACAAGTTTATCTTTGTTCGATATTAACTTTAAATCTGGTTTTCTTCGTAGTAAAAGTTCTTTCAGGCCAGGGGTCAAATTATAAGCTTTATCATCGATTTTAATCAAAATTAAATTATCATTATTTAAACTATCAATTTTAGAAAATGATACAGTCGAATTACCCATAAGTATTTTTTTCTGTTCACTTCTTATTCCGAATGGTATATTAATACTATCATAAATACCATGGATGTCATCACCTTCCAATGATATTTCTAAATTATCCATCAATTCTCTTACAGAATTTTGTTCTGACAATTGTGGAGAGTTAAATTTTGGTTCGTAATAATCATTGCACTTTGTAGATGAGCTATTTTCATCCGATTCAATTTCTTCAGAAGTCAGAGTTATATTATCTTTATTTTTTATTTTTTCTATAGAACTATTTGAATTAACTAGAGTTTTAAGAGGATCTGTCACTGGTTTTAGCATTTTATCAAGTGACAAGTTCATAGTATGTTCCTGTTTTTTCATTTGTTTTATTTTATTTTTTATGGAGTCAACAGACTTCATTAATTCTATTTTAATATTTTTCTCCATTTTATGTAACCACAACTGTGTTCAACTAAGAGAGGAATAAAACTAGCAATGTTTTTGTATAGAGTTCATTTATATGTAGGCACATGTATCTATCTACCATCATTCAAATTTAAAAAAAATATCGAAGTTCTGTCTGTATCTTCCATTATTTAATGATGACTCTTTGTTAATAAGAAGAAAGTTATACGGGTTACTCCAAACAGTTTTACAAATATCTTTGAACTGATTCCATGGTAGATCGGAGTTGACATGTTCTTCATATATGTGCTTTAAGTTCACATCATCTTGTTTAAATATTATAAGAAAGTTAGCATTGTCGCGCAACAACTGTTTCGGGATTTTTGAGTAAGTTTGCGATAAGTAAAAGCAATCAATTTGTTTATGTCTACCCATACAGAAATAATTACGGATGTTTATTTGCTTTTCACATACAACATCGTCAAATATAAATATAGAATTTGGTAGGGCTTCACTCGGAGATATGACATCTTTACCGTCATTAAACTCATTGAATTTTATCTGAGGCACTCTTCTTAATACTTCTCGTAAAAAACAATATTTTGGCTGAAAATTAGTCTTCGAGTAGAGGTAAAGGTTTTGAAATTTTAGCCCATTTTCATGCAATAACAAACTAATCACAACGTTTGTTTTACCACAGTTTGAGGGACCACAAATAATACAACGAATCGTATTTGGCAACAAAGCGCTATGTCTAATCTCTTTAGGAGACTCGTCAAGATTTATGTTTTTAACGTTTAGTGATATGGGTTGTTTGATCAACTTCATCTTGTCAATTAATTCAATTATTACCTAACATAGACATATATACTTTATTTGGTGCTATCTTTAGATTGTCGCAACAAGTCGCAACAGGAACGGTTCAATTCTCCTCTTTCAAGATACGAGTATGCAATATGAGTCACTTCGCAGGTGTTCTGTGCAAAAGGCGGTCATTTCTTTACGATTTTATATTCTCAAGGTAAGTTTTTATTTTATTTAATTATTTGTTTACTCTAAAAATAATAATTATGCACCTAAAGCATTTTTTTTTTTACAGAATCATGTCACATTCACCATCCTACAGCCCCGTTTTAGACATCGTCGACCCGCGAAATTTAGAGGTACCTTACTATTATGATTATCTTAAATCAAATATTAATTCCATAGTTCATGCTATTTAGTTATAATATTCTTGATATTCTTTCAGAATGTGATAGAAGACTCAGCAGACCCAGTTATCAATCCTTTTTACTATGCTCAAGATAGGGAGACCTGGGAAATGGCTGAAGCAACTAAAGCATATGAGGAGAGTCGACAGCAAAAAACAGTGGAGCGAAGATTAAAGAAGAAAAAAAGTAAATCTTTTAAAAACTCATCCTATATCATGCGGAAAGAGCAAGGGCGTGTTCATCACCTGATAAAAATTATGGTCTATGATTTGGATGGCTGTAATATCGAAGAAATAGACACTGAAACTGACAATGCGAGTGTGAATGTGCAGTATATAGTGACAAGTGATTACGATGACATAATGGATAAAACTGATAATTTAGTTAGTAAAATTGTACAAAAGTTAAGCAAATCTAATGTATAATGTTTTATTATTGTAAAAGTTAATTTAATTATTATTATAATTTTTTTATCAATTCGACTTTTTAATATTGAGTAAATAAATGTATTTCAATATTTACATATTAACTAAAATTACATTATTTGAATGTATTTTAAAAGCAAATAAATGTTTAAATTAATAATATTCATGTTATATCTATAGTATATAAGGCTTTATGAATAAATAAAAAACTTCTTTAAGATTACACAATTATTTATTTCACATCTTAAATTAAAATACATATTTAATCTTAGTAGTAATCTAAAACTAACAATACAAGTTACATACTATTATAATTACAGGAGCTCAAATATATGCAATAATTAATACTTATCAGAAAATAATCAATAATTTGTTTTCATTTAAAATATTGTTTTATAATGACCCCATGGTAAGGTTGATATCTTATCACCCATTATTTGTCGTTTATCATCTCTGTTTGACAAAATTACTTTATTTATCTTTTGTGTAAAAATTCTATGATGCTTAGATCTAATAATACACATATCATCTCGGAGTATTTCATTATTCAGTAAAACCTTTTTATATTGTTTTATATTCAATTTTTTGGTAATAGATTTCTTAACACCTTTAGCTTTCTTTAAGGTGGAAATTTTAGAATCTATACAGTATAATTTTGCTCCCAAACCTACAAATTCTGAAATAATTTCACCACCCAACTCATCTTTGAAGTAGCCAGGTTTTTTAACATTAACCATTGGTATATTAAATACATTATCTTGTTCAAAGTTACTAGTATCAAAATATTTTAAATGTGTTTTTAAGTCTTCGTAAAAATCCTTTGTCTGTATTAAATAAAGCAGACTATCAGTGTCTGTATAGCAAAGCTTTAATTTATTTTCATAAATTCTTTTCATGACTGAATAGTGGAATTTATATAAGTGACATTTTGCAATTTCTAAAATACTAAATCCGATATAGATTGGACGATCTAAAACTAATTTTGTTTGGTTCATTTGAATTGATACAAGAGATTCTGAAATAATAGAAAAGTTATTAAAATTAGGTGCGCTAACATATTTTTCAGCCCCGTAAAATTTTTTAGTTCGATTAGAATTGTCTGTCCATATATTTACGAGCTTAACATCAACTTGTTTTCTTTTATTCTCTATAGTTTTGCCAAATATGGAATTATTTTGTTTTTTAAAAAAATCTCTTTCAAAATCAGATGTTGCCTTTTGCCTCAGCCCAGTATTTAAGGAAATATATGATTCTAAGAAATTACTTTGGTGAAATGATAATATTCTATATATTTTTAACAGCTGCAAACCATTTTTTAAGCATTCCTTTAAATGAATATAATGAATAACATATCTATGTTTATCGAAAAGATTGGCAATAAGTTTAGCATTTCGACTACAAAACGGAACAAATTTTTCAGGTGCAAATGGTAAATCGGAATGGTTATCATGCAAGTAGTCAGGGTAATGAAGATCGACTTCTAATATAAATCCAATATCAGAATCAGATGATAAGCTCATAACATCAAAATCTAAAATTTCATTTTCAAGGAGAAACCTAAATCCTCCTACTGGAAGCTTTTGCATCATAGCATAACCGTATAAATTAACACAATCAAGATAAATAAGAAAACTATCAGGCTCTTCATTATTATAGTCGGTAAGATATTCATTATTTGCCTTCGCATATCTGAGTGAACATTGTGCAAGTCCTCCTCGTATACCTTTTTCTATCATTTGATATATTTCTACGTCAGAGATTAGATCTAACTTGATTTTAGTATACAATAACATAGCATCCCAACTTAGGGATGGTGATGAAACGTAATAGCAAGGATCCAGACCATAGTTATTGAAACTCATTATCCTAAACTTTTCAAAAATATCGCACAATAGTAAAACGTCACATTTAAGATACAAATCGGTATATTCACCCAAATTTTTTATGTCAAAAGTTTTCCAAACATTTAAAGCATGTTCATAGTCTTTATCAGATATAGGTTCAGATGTAAGTTTGTTAAAAAACTTTGACGGTTCTGGTAATTTATTCTCATCATATCTTTCCCAGGAATCTATGTAATCGTAACAATATATTCCTTTTCTTCGAGCAATATCAAATAAAATATTATTATTAAAAAAAGATTTTAAATGTTTGAAATCTCCAGGGTTCATAGTCTTAACCAATTTATCCATACTTGAGCTTAAAAAATTATACGAGTCAATAAATTTCAGTTGTACAACGTTTGTTGCATTGATGGTTATGATTTTTGTGAATGAAATATATTTCTCTTTAGTTCTTGGTATGAGATGAATTCGACCGTTTATCTTTGAAAGCTCATTTATAAATAAATGACTGTCATAACCGGACAAGTTATGAAACACAATTGGTATAAAAATGCATTGCTTTGCATTTAAATTGCAAGTTGCATGCGCAGGCCCTCTGTATTTTCCAGTAAAGTGATCATGATCCTTAACAATATTATCATTAACGGAAAACTTATTTTTACAAATATGGCACTCAGTACTGTTGATAAAACATATTTCTTCATCGTCAGTTAGTGGGATCATAAGTTTATTCTCTAACAATACTTCATATAATCGTTTTACATCATTAGTCAAAGATTTGACAAATTTCTTAGAACAATCAGGCCCTCGGTAAGATACGAAGTCATTTAATTCGGGATTTGAATTACAGCAAATATAGTAAGCAAAACACGTAGCTTCATGAACTTGAATATTTTCTACATATGTTGATTTATGCTTGTCAGAATATTCACGCAATAAACTTTCAAAATCACCATATATCACTATTGGCACTCTTTGAGTTCTTTCATAATTTATGAAACTTATTTCAGTACCCCTTTCAGGTAATATGGTTTCTATTCCAGCACATTCATGACAATATAATTTGTCCTCAGAGCGAAAGTAAATAAAACATTCATCGCATAAATATATTTTACTTTTATGTTGAGTCAATTGTTTGTGTACAAGTTTTTCAAAGCTTTTAATTAAACAGAAATGACTCTTTCTATTCTTGGTAATATAAAGCAAATTGACATGGTATAAACGACGTGATGTTGTTTTATATAATGGACCTGTAACTGTACTATTATTATCCAAACCGTATATATTAATACTGATACTGGGATTGTTTATTTCAAAGCGCTTAATGTCGTTTAAACTGGGCGGAAAACTCATGTTAGAAATATTAAATAAATCTGAATAATGCGGATATGAAGAAGTTCTGTTTGGATTGGTCTTTGCCGGAAACATATGAGCTACAATACACCAAAGAAAACAATGCTGGTCTTCATTTCTTATGTTTAGGCATGATTTAGTATTGAGAATACGTTTAGGCAATGGTAAATAAGAACCGCCTCGCAAAGGATTATATTTTATGATATTAATTTCTAAATGACTGATAGACTCAATTGTCCAGCCTGACTCAGACAGTTCAAATTCAGAACATTTACAAATAAGTTTTTCACAAAATGATTTATATAAGAGCAAAATATCCGTGTTTTGCAATACTACATTATACTTTGCGTTAAATGACTTCAACGATTTTTCATAATTTTTTGGTAATATATACCAAACAAATATTTCAAAATTAACTTTTACCGATTTATGTTTTTTCACCTGGTCTTTGATAAGATAACAAGCAGTTTCAGAAATTTGCGTTAAAAATAATTCAAGTGAAATGTTAACCATTCTAGGATTCACTCTATAACTGATTATCCGATTTCGAAAAGCTGATGCTATTATATAAACATTATCAAAACGCGTCTGTAATAAGGAATTCGATTTGTGTATATTACTTTTTTTGTGTGCAGAATATTTCGGAACTGAAATGTTACAGACTTCACAGTAAAACATATTCAGATATTTATAATTGCAAAATTGATTTCTGATATTAATTTCTTGTAAATTATTTTTAAATTCGAATTTTATAGTGGATTTTTTTTTAATGTGAAACAAATCGAAAATTATTATTCAAATACCTAATATCGAGTATTCTCAATGTTGATTTTTCTCTGAATCGAGTATACTCAGTATCGAGTATTCTTAGTATCGAGTATTCTTTGTATCGAGTATTCTTTGTATCGAGTATTCTTAGTATCGAGTATTTGGATTTTAATATTTCATATATTTGGGCTTCCTGTAAATAAAGTACAAGTCAATGCAATGAAAATAATAATTAAAAGTATATCATATGGGTTACATTTGTTAGATAGCTATAATATAAGTAAAAAGTATACGAGTAAATAGTAAGTATGCCAATCGAAAATTATTATTAAAATACCTAATATCGAGTATTCTCAATGTTGATTTTTCTCTGAATCGAGTATACTCAGTATCGAGTATTCTTAGTATCGAGTATTCTTTGTATCGAGTATTCTTTGTATCGAGTATTCTTAGTATCGAGTATTTGGATTTTAATATTTCATATATTTGGGCTTCCTGTAAATAAAGTACAAGTTAATGCAATGAAAATAATAATTAAAAGTATATCATATGGGTTACATTTGTTAGATAGCTATAATATAAGTAAAAAGTATACGAGTAAATAGTAAGTATGCCAGTAAAAAAAAGGTATCCAAATAATATTATTTTATTCTGTTAAATAATATTATTTGGATACAGAACAGGTTGCACCCCCTTAAATTCAGCTTTCGCTGCAGATACCAGATTATTAGTAGCACGCCAAGTCGCTGAATTGGAAAATACAGATGCCCTATACGTGAGGAGCGCTTGCTTCCATCGATCCTTTCCGAATTTTTCAGCGTCCCTATGGTTATAAATACGGAGCTCGATATAATAATCACCGCTCCGTGTTAGATCCTGTTGGTAGGAGTTTCCAGAAGCTGTTCTTCTAGACAGAGACGATCGCAGTGCAGTTGCCCTCACCGGTTCAAGATCTCCCTCTTCCTCCTGTAAACATTGTTATAAAATAACATTAGATAAACATATTTGAAAGTTGGCTAGGAGAGCAGTGTTGGCCCAGTGGTGACAGCATCAACTCACAAGTTGTAGGCCGTAGGTTCGAACCCAGGCTGGCGCTATACTTTGTGTACTTTATTTCATAATTACTGCTCTTTAAACGATGAAGGAAAACATTGTAAGGAAGTCGGCATATCTCAGAACCAAAAAAAAAAACTCTCACACCTAAGTCCCAGCACTAGCCAGTAGTAGGAACAAATTATCCAATTGAAATCTTGCGGGTAATTATAATTCTAAAAAAATGTTAAAGAAATATTTTTTTTATTTACATTGACTAAACTCACCGAAGAATCAGCCATGCGAATGCGCTTCAATTTTCTAGGCCCCTTTGGTGAAGTATCTGTTTCGGAATCCGACTCACTACCAAATAAATCTTTCACAGATGGAGTCGAGGCAGCAGCTACTTTCTTCGATTTTCCTTTAGCCGCTTTGATTTTCTTCTTTGAATTAATATTTTTCTTCGGTTTAAACGATGTAGAGGGCTCGTTGCAATGCGACTCTACATCGGACTCGAATGGATTTACAAACGTCGACCTAAAATGTAAAGTATTAGTAGGTAAGAAGTTATAAAAATGAACAATTCTTAAAAGGATAGACAGAGAAATAGAACAAACTCTAACAATTTTCTCGATCTAGAAATCGATCCTTGAATTATTACCACTGCTTAGTAAAATGGAATAAGTCGTAATTTGGTTCTAGAACTCGGTGTCAACACATCATGATGTGCAACAGTAGAACAGTAAACCGCTGCACTAGTAGAAGCAAATATAATAACTCATTAAGACATTTTAACAAGATTTGGAATCGAAACCAAAACTTCGCCTTCGACAGTTACACTGATGTTATTTGGCTCTAGAACTCGACGTCAATACTTCGTGTTGTTCAATAGTAGTAGCGGTTATTAAGTAGCTGCACAAGGACAAACATAAAGCCACTGCATAAAGACAAGCAAATTTAAATTAGATCTGGGAATCGAACCCAAAAGTTACTACAGGGAACGAATGAAAGAAAAACAATTGTAGATGCCCTAAAATGATATAATGATTCTTTAGAATGTTGTTGTTATTTATAATTAAAAGTATTCATTCATTGCACATAGTACGTTTGCCTGAAAACTCTGAAATTCAAGACTAGATATTATATCTACTTAAAAAATTAAATAGGTACATACATACTTAAAATTGCCCCCCCCCCCGATCTTGTCACTCAACACAATACAATAATTCACGTTACACAGACAATGCACATTGCACACCGAAATTCACAAAATTTCTGGATACGCTCAGTGATCGCTTTTATACTACTATAAATTAAGGTAGCGATCATATTAAATATTGCAAAGCTAGATATTAATATATCGTCAATGATATATTGGTATTTCAATCATATGTACTAGTCAAATAGAGTCGATAATTAATTAAACATGTATACTCACTATGCTCACTGCCTTTCATTCCCTAATTTGGCAGTGGGCGCCACGATGTCGCAGATACCTGAGACGAAATTCTAAAAAGGAAATCGTATGTACTTTACTGTTCTAATGCAGATCTTTATGAGTATCACATTTAAATAGTTATTACAATTTCTCAAAGCGATAACCAATATAAGTTGAACTTCATATTTTTTATGTTATAAAACCTATAAATCCAGGAAATAGGTACCTATACTAGGGAATATAAATACTAACATAGTAATGTAGTTGTACTACTAACAAAATCTTTTAAATTCAGAAGTAAACAAATTATTATTATCATATCGTTTATTCATTTTTTAAACATATGATTACATTTTTAAATATTTCTTATATAATATTATAATAAATTATTATTATTAATATTTATTTTTATTATTATTATTATTTGTGTAAGGAATTAATCTAAATTGATTGCAAATTATTGATATGACTGAATTAGAAACATTTTCCAGTAGGTATTGTTTAAAATACGTTTATTATACAATATTACTTTATGTATTATTAGTGAATTTCAAAAAAATACAGATAGCAGAGCAGTTAAAATCATCGCATTTTATTATTATTATTTATTTTTAATACTAGAAACGTAAAACGTAAACGTATTAGGCTACATAAAAAAACAATCGTTCGTACTTTATTGGTTATCTTAATTATTAACTTTAGACATTTATAAAAATATACATAAAATCATTATCTGTACAAAACAGATTCTTTTATTTATGACGTATAAATTCATGTCTTTAAGGTTTAAATTTCTTCATAATAATACATATTTTACTAAAGATCATGATTGGTAGTCAAGTCGAAACATGTTGATATCAAAAATGTGTTTGTGTACGTAATATTGCAAATGCATTATTTCTACTGAAAGCAATATGAACTTAAACTTTATAAAAATTAGATCTATTTTAGAACAACTGGAAACTATTGAAGTGCAAAGAAAAAGGTCTTAACTATAATTTTTGGTTGCACTGGAATTAGAAACTTGTTGTGTTACATTATGTTTGTAGTTCCAAAAACATAATAAATTAAATATTAACTTTATTAACGGAAGAACAAGGTGGCGCAATATTTTGTCACATCTTTAAAAACACATTTGGTGCATTGGCTAAGCTGGCTACATCACAATGTAAATAGTAGGTTTAATAGATGTCTTAGCGAATGCGTCAAAAGTGTTTTTTGCGGGTTCGATTCCCGCGCAGAACATATGAATAAGTATTTGTTCCGGTTTGGTTTTTATGATTTTTTACATTCTTTTTTAATATAATTAATTACTCTATCTCCATAATACAGTTAATTATTAGATCTTGTGTTCAATCCTTTTTCTGGATTTCTATCCGTACCCCAAGCCCCGATGACATTAACTTGCACTGTTGCTAATATATGACGAAAGCTGTAGTGCGCTCCACACATCGTACGATACGACAAGTGGATTACGTCATTTCACATTATCCGCTGACCGCTGCATGATGTACCTAAGTTTATGACTGTCGATTAATTATGATAGATACATTTATTAGAAGCATCATGTTATGCGATTTCTTCCACGTTTTATTTGAACGCTGTAAACGGGAGATAAGATCGTTTCGATTCAACGCTGTGGAGCTATCGAACATGATATTGTTGTTTATAAAGTACACATGCTAATTTTGCTCCATCGCAGTTTGACGCCGCGCCAGTGAATGAAACACAATATTCAATCCTACAACTGTAAATCGGGCCGCAGACCGTAGTAGTAAATATGTATTATTGGGGCGTTCTGCATAACGCGCTCGAGCGAAGCGAGAGCAAGTGATGCAGAAGCCCCAATAATACACTACTATCGGCTGCCACGTGGACGGTGTTTGTGTGAACAATATCAGCTACGCTGATGATATGGTGCTGCTGAGTCCATCTATAGGCGCAATGAGAAGGCTACTTAAAATTTGTGAAAGTTATGCAGTGGCTCATGGGCTCAAATACAATACCGATAAGAGTGAATGGTTGGTTTTTAAATCAGGTACTTCAACCTACGAACAGTTGCCAGGACTCTCACTCTCTGGGTCTCCTTTAGGTCGGGTTTCGAAGTTCAAGTATTTGGTCCACTGGGTCACTGATGATTTAAAAGACAATGTTGACATAGATAGGGAGCGCAGGTCACTGGCTGTCCGTTGCAACATGCTGGCCCGCAGGTTTGCGCGTTGTACTGATTCAGTCAAGATAACGCTTTTTAAGGCCTTCTGCCAGTCGTTTTACACGTGCACCCTGTGGACCACGTATACCCAGCGGGCATACAGCGACCTGCGCGTGCAGTACAATAACGCATTCAGGGTGCTTTTGGGGTTGCCGTGGCGATGTAGCGCGTCAGGGATGTTCGCGGAAGCGTGCGTCGATGGGCTCGCCGCGATCATACGGAAGCGATGCGGTTCCATGATGGCGCGCTTGCGCTCCACCTCCAATGGCATCCTGAATGTGTTTACAGACCGGTGGGACTCTCCCCTCTTACGAAGGTGGGTAAGTGTACAGACACACTTAACCAAATAAACTGGTGTACATAACGAACAGTTCAATGGTTCATTAGTAATCAACTAATGAGCCATTGAACTGTGTGTATTGTTATAAATTTAATTTTAATACTAACATTAGGCTAAGTTCTACCACTACTAACACATATATGGATGATTATCTGAAATAAAATATTTGAATTTTAATAAATAAATTAAAGGCAAAAATAAGAAGCTGTGCCCAACAAATTGAAGTAAAATGGACGAAATCAGGCAGACATCGAGACCGCTTTTTAAAAACGAATTGTACTTGGTTAGAAGAAGGTTTTTCGTTTAACAATATAATAACAGAAAATGTCACAAACATTTCATTGGATGGACCTAGTAGCCGACCCGGAAGACCACAAAAAGACTTCGACAGTTCCAGCCATAAAACCCAAATGCGACGCATACAACATCTTCTAGATTCATCGAGTGAGGGAGAGTTGTCTTTGGCGACCGAAGTGCAGCTTCGCAAGAAGGGTAAAAGAGATTCAGCGGCCATAGTGAAAGAGCTGTGTGAGTTTTCACCCAGAAGAGGCACTACACTGAAGAGAGCGCGAGTGTGTTTCTCAAATAAAAAAAAAGAATTTTCCGCGGACCAAGCTGTGGCGTTGATTGTCGACGCCAATCTGTCGACCCATCAATATGATGTAATACGACAGCAAGCAAAACTAATAAATACCAATATACAGGATGTTTGGTGCATCGTGTGCCAAATTGAAATGGTCGACTGAAGGGGTCATCCGCTAGCCTTTCAGACCCCTTAACACCCCTCACGCTCTGTGGATTTTTTTTTATCGACTTTTTATTGTTTTCCAAAAAAAAGACCCAAATTTTACATTCAAATACAGATTTTAAAAAAAAATATAAGGCGTAGACTCAATTTTAATTTTATTTCGATGTCTATTGTTTAAGAATACTTTTAAATACAAAATTAGTGATATTAGTCACCTAGTTTTTTTTTAATTCACTCGCTAAGGTAAAACTTAAATTAAAGCTGTACATGTTACAGCTGTTTATAACCAAATTCTAATGAAAAATTATTTATTGCGGAACTGTTACTTGAGAAAGAGGTAAAATTTGTTTTCTCACTCTTTCACAGTAAAATCTATCTTCTATCTCTTTCTTGCATACCTTAAATCGGTTTGTACAAATCGCGCCACCCGACCCGCCATTTTTTTACTCGAGACATCACTGCCTCTGCTACCTAACGTGTGCTAGTTCACCATACTCCGCGATTCTTTTATTACTTTGTTATCGTTGAGTTTTTTTGGTTCTTGTTACATTTGTTTAATTTTTGTTGTTATTGTTAAACTTTGAGTTTTTTGTTATTGCAATGGCGACATTCTCTAACGAAGAATATGCGGACATCATGATGGCTTACGGAGCCGCTAATGGCGTCGCTCGTGCAGCGCAACGACTTTACCAGGAACGCTTTCCTGGTAGACGATTACCTGGCCGCAGAGTCTTCCAAGACACATACCGACGCATACGCGAGACTGGCAGTGTTACTTTTAATGAACCAAGGGGCCATATTGTGCGACATAATGTTGAAGTAGACGAGAGAATACTGGCACTTTTTGAGGAAGACCCTACAAGAAGCATTAGAAATGTGGCATCACATCTTGATATTTCAATATGGAAAGTGTGGAAAGTACTTCGTCAAAACAAAAAGCATCCATTCCACTACACTCCGGTGCAAGGTACGTAATTTTAAACTAACTTTAAACCCGTGCAAGCTTTGTTTGACCTTGCCTTTGTTTAGCAGGTAATGGGTATGGTATGGCGTCACTTTCAGGTAGTGAATCTATTAGCACGAACAGCGGGTCCTTTCTTGTGCAATTACTTATTGCCCAAGAGAAATTTAAAAGAGTTTTTTGTTTGTTGCAGGTCTTGAGGGTAGCGACTTTGAGAGACGAGTAGCTTTTTGTCGGTTTCTTTTACACACGGATGTGGATGATCCTGATTTTTTTTAAAGAATACTTTGGACGGATGAATCCAAATTTACCAAGGATGGGATCCTCAATTTACACAATTTGCACCACTGGACAACGCAAACGCAAAACCCACGTGTTAAAAGACAAAAATCTTCACAAAGAAGGTTTAGTGTAAACGTTTGGGCAGGAGTGATTGGGAATCAGGTAATTGGACCGCATTACCTGCCCGATAATCTCAATGGCAAAGACTACCTGAAATTCCTACAAAATGACCTGCCCGAATTAGTGACCGATGTGCCCGTATTTAATGAACGTGTGCCCATTGTATTTCAAAATGACGGCTGTCCCGCGCATTGGCGATTGACTGTGAGGGAATATCTCGACAATGTGTTCCCCAATGCATGGATTGGACGCGATGGCCCTATTCCATGGCCACCACGTTCCCCAGATCTAACTCCGTTAGACTTTTATGTCTGGGGACGTGCCAAAGAGTTGGTATATGCCACGGAGGTTCCAACTAGGGAGGTATTAGTCCAACGCATAGAAGCGGTCTTCAATACTATTAAGGAGGAAATACGACTTCGTACAACAACTGTTGAAATACGAAACAGGTGTCGGGCCTGCATTCGCAAAAGAGGCCAACAATTTGAGCAAGATTTGTAACAATGATTAAATAAATGTTAAAAATGCAATTTTGTTTTTTTATTTCAAGTAAATCCCACGAAAGATACAGATATGAGACACGAATTTACCTAACCATAAGAATGAGATAGCAGATTTATAGGTTAGACAGGTATCATTTAAGAGATTTTTTTTTAATCATAATTTTGAATATTAGCCTTAGATGACTCGATTCACAATTCTAGCGAATTCACAAAGTTGTTAAAATACTTTTATGGCATGTGGCACATCATTAGAAAGAGGATAGACTGGAGAATTAACGAGGGAGTTGGAAGATCCCGGTCGCTTTTTTTTTTTTTTTTTTTTGTAGCCTTATAAACAGCTGTAACATGTACAGCTTTAATTTAAGTTTTACCTTTGCGAGTGAATTAAAAAAGAACTAGGTGACTAATATCACTAATTTTGTATTTAAAAGTATTCTTAAACAATACACATCGAAATAAAATTAAAAGTCAGAGGAGCTCGTGGCTAAGTAGTAACTGCCGCACGGGTCGATCCGTCAGGTTAAGCTACGCTTGCCAGGGTTGGTCTGTGGATGGGTGACCATCTTTACATACCGAGACTCCTCCGTGCCTCGGAAAGCACGTTAAGCCGTTGGTCCCGGTTATCATTCGTGGATCTTTGACAGTCGTTACGGGTCGTCAGAAGCCCGAAAGTCTGACAACCAGTCTTACCAAGTGGTATCGTATTACCCAGTTACTGGGTTGTGGAGGTCAGATAGGCAGTCGCTCCATGTAAAATACTGGTATTCAGCTGCATCCGGTTAGACTGGAAGCCGACCCCAATATAGTTGGGAAAAGGCTAGGCAGGCAGTCTACGCCTTATATTTTTTTTTTAATCTGTATTTGAATGTAAAATTTGGGTCTTTTTTTTTGGAAAACAATAAAAAGTCGATAAAAAAAATCCACAGAGCATGAGGGGTGTTAAAGGGTCTGAAAGGTTAGCGGATGACTCCTTCAGTCGACCATTTCAATTTGGCACACGATGCACCAAACACCCTGTATATCCAGCATTGTAAAGTTAAATTGGCAAAAAAACTTTGCTACCCCAATGACATAGATGTTACAGAAACATATGCAGAAATCAAACTACAATCTTTAATCGATCATACGATCACAAGATTATGCAAGGCGCAAGAAGAGGTTTTAAAAACTATAAAAAATATACGAAACCTAGAGATAATAGTGAAGTGGGGTTGTGATGGTGCGGAACAACATAAATATAAACAAAAAAAATCTGAGGCACAGTGTAGTGATGAAAGTCTTTTTAGTATATCTATGGTACCTCTGCAAATGTATGAGGAAATTAAAAAAAAATATTATATGGCAAAATCTTTCGCCATCTTCGACCAGATATTGTCGACCAATAAAGATTATATTTGCAAAAGAAAATGCAAATTTGATAACTACAGAAGTTGATAAAATCAAGAGTCAAATTGAAACTCTAACACCCACAAAAATTTCAGTTAATGGCGTGGAGATGTTAGTAAAGGCTAAAATGATATTTTGCATGATTAACGGAAAAGTTTGCAATGCTGTTGCTTCTTGTGCATCTACACAAACTTTTTTTGTGTGGTGCAAAACCAAAAGAAATGAACAATAGAGATCTGATTATATATAGCCAAGACGGTCAAACAAGATTTTCTGTTATTCGGTTTATCACCACTACACGCATGGATACGTTTTTTTTAATGTATTTTACATATTTCATATCGCCACGGTATTAAATCATGGCAGGCCAGAGGAGATGAAAACAAAAAGATAGTGGCAGAAAAAAAGAAAGATGTTCAAGAAAAGTTTAGGAGTGAGTTGGGATTGTTGGTTGATATGCCTAAACAAAATACTGGCAATACTAATGACGGTAACACGGCACGATTTTTTTTTAGAAATGCTGAAAAGTCTGCAGACATAACAGGCGTCAGCGTTGCACTTATTAAACGCTTTCATGTTATTTTAGAGTGCATAAATAGTGGTTTTCCGGTCAATTGCGACAAGTTTGACGAATACAGTAAAGCAACTAGTGATTTATATATTAAGGAATACTCCTGGTACCCAATGCCTGTAACCGTGCAAAAAATTCTCTTCCACGGAAAAGATATTATTGTGTCGTGTGTTGTCCCAATTGGTCAGTTATCATGGGAGGCACAATAATCTACAAATAAACATAATATGTATTTTAGAGAGCTGTTTACGAGAAAGACTTCACGAGTCGATACTAATAGGGATTTAATCAATAGGTTGCTTATAACGTCCGATCCATATATAGCAAGTTTACGTCGTTTGCCCAAAACCAAGCGTGGGAAAATTACTCCAGAAGTACAAGAGTTGCTAGAAATTAGAACTCCACCAATGGAAATTGGTGAAGGTCAATCAGACGAATTTGGTCAAGATTCTAACAGAGATACAGATGAATCTGATAGTGACTCTTATTAATTTGTCCGCTTAGTGCAAGTGAAGCAATATAAAGTCCTAAGTTAATATTATTAAGTATACATATTATATTATTTAAAAAAAAACTGTATTATATTATTATTGCTTTATTAATCATCCATTGTAATATTATACACACGTAAATGTTTTAAGTATTACGTTTCAATCTGTTCTGTGCTCGAATATATCGTAAATCAATTGTATGTTTTTGATTTTTCATTTATTATATAAAATATAAGTCATTGATGTTTCATTTCAAAATTTCACTACTTATAGTATTTTTTATTGCGTGAAATAAATTTTATTACTAATTTAAAGCATACAATAATATTGTCCACCTAGATTTTAAAAATATCGCACTGTGCATCGTATGGAAAAATGTGTCAAATTTCGCGGAGAATACTTCGAAAAGCAATAAAAACATTTTTAAATAGTAATGTTGTGTCACTTCCTTGATTCCCGAAATTTTCAGTGCCGCCCTCGTACTTGTGTAAGATACGGTTGTATGCTACTGGTGGATCTTAAAAATAAATGTGACGTTAAGTCTTTCTTTACTCAAACCGCAAGTGCAACCTTCATTATACGGAGAGTTCTGACATTAAATGATACCTAATTTGCTCGATTTCTTGTATGAAGTTAAATTAATATAATCAAACAGTTTACGACTTACAAATAAAGATTTTGTTTATTGCAGGTCCACCTGTAGTTACTGAAACAAAGATGAATACTACAACAGTGAAGTCTGAATTTACTAATGTAGTTAACGTATATAATTAAAGTTTAAGTTTGACGGATTATATTCTTACATCGTCACAATATAAAATATAGAAATGACATCAAAATCGCTGCTAATGCTACTAGTAAGTATGATTATATTATACAAAATAAACAAGTTGTCCGAAAAGCTTTTTCAATTTGTTTCGCTCACTTCGCTAATGCAACCCACAAGAGAGGCGTATGTGTGCGTGTTGTGTGCGCGAGTTTTACAAAAACAATCATTCTGCTATTATTTCACGGCGTCAATTTTACAATCTGTATGTAACACATTCGTCACGAAAGAGAAGAACCGAATACTCAACTCATAATAACATGGGTGCATAAGTTTAAGGAGACGAATCCAATCTAATATCTGGAAGTAATATAATAACGACATAAAAATGGCTGCTAATGCTACTACAAGTAGTAAGTATGATTATATTACACAAAATTAACAAGGTGTCCCAAAAGCTGTTTTTTCACTTTTAGCTATTACTGTATTTTAATGAGGATAATTACTTAATGAGGGTAGTAGAAAAATTTGTAAACATTTATTTGTCACTGGAAGTATAAAATGACCATATTTATTATACAGGGTGTCCAGTAAATAGCACGACATACTGCAGGGGGTGATAGCTTGGGTCACTACCTATCAATACAACACAATATATGTTCAGCAAAATCTTACGGATTTACAGTTTTACAAAATTTTCCGAAATATCGAAAAATCTCTACCTTGAAACAGATTTTTAAGCATCTCGTAATGAAAAAATATTTTTCTAAAACTTTTTTTACATCAAATTATTCGTGAATAGTTACTCTACTCATTATAAGTTTTTTTTTTGATCAAAAACAATAATGTTTTGAAGAAATAGTTTTTTTTTGTTAACCTCTTGACCGTAGACGCCATATTAATGACGTATGTTACTTAGTTAATATCGCTAATAATACTATCGACTGTCCCGAACTTGTCTCGAGACTAGCGTTGCGCACTAATCAGATGGGATTGCGTCAGCGACCACTTCTACATATTCCTTATGCAGTCACAAATTATAGGCGTAATACATACTTTTCGAGGGCCAGTCGTGGTTTTAACAATATTTCTTGCGAACCTGACATCGATCTTTTCTGTACCAAAGCAAGCACAGTCAGGAAGCTATTAACAAAGCCATTTTTTGAACAGGAGTAGGAGGCACCTGCTAGCACTTTAATTCTTATTATAGTTTAAGTAGTTTTATTGTAATTAAATAAGTTAATAAGTTTTATTGTACTACAGTATCAAGTTAGTTTGTTTTGTTGTGTTAAAAGTTGGTAGTTTTATATTGTAATTTTGGAAGTAACGATGAGGAAGTTATTTTTGTAGTTATCTGTGGAAGCTTGTAATTAGCAAATTAGATATAAATTATTGTTATAATTATAGTTATTAGACTGTAAGCTTTCCTAAAATAAAATAAATAAATATATAATAAATAAAATTTTCACAGAACAATTTTCTTTTCGCATAACTTTAACCTACAGTGGTGAAAAAAAAATGTATGTGGCAGTTTTGTACAACAAACTTAAAAGATAGCCTGTTTAATGGTGATTTAGGAAAGATACAATACTAGTGCATTTTCATTAAAAAAATAGAAAAAAATGCTATTTTAGTTCCAGAGAAGCTGATTTTGTTGAAAATGTAATTAACGTAATTTTGACAAAAACCACTATGAGAATAAGTAATAGCTGCTCATTTACGCGAATTATTATAAAACTAGTTGTGACACGTAAAATGCGACATGCACGCGTAATGACTAAAGGTTTTTACCTGCTCGCCGACCGACCCGACCCGACCGGTTACTGTCTAACAAAAGCAGCGCATGTGCTATCCCGCTCTTTCTTGCATTGTGATTTTGTGTCTCACTCTCAACCTTATTTGCGACACTTGTCAGTACGCTACCTTAAGCCGTGCGCAACGCATCTCTGTGTTCACAAGTTATTGTTTCGTACTGACGACTGTTTTGTGCCTTGGACCCCGGACTTTGTTTGCCTTACGATTTGGATTTTTTATTGTGATCACTACGACGACTTGGCGACCACCTGGACTTTTGTGTTTTATAACATGGCCAACCGCTGCGTTTTTCCTGGTTATACGCAACGAGAGTATGCTGAGATGCACCTTATTTACGGAGAAGCTGGCCAAAGTTCCCGAGCTGCTGCCACCCTCTACAGGGAAAGGTTTCCCGATAGGAGACATCCACACCATGAAATGTTTACCAGAGTGCATAACTCCTACATGGAAGGCAGACTCCCTGGTCAACGTGGCGGTGGACGGCCTCAAGTTGTTGACGAAGACATAGCGCTTCAGGAACGAGAACAAGATCCGACAACTTCGGTTAGGGCGATACAACGGCGCACGGGGATACCGAAGTCCACTGTTCATTCAGTACTTAAGAGGTATGGATACCATCCATTTCACGTACGACGCCTGCAAACTCTTTTAACTAGAGACTACCTGCCGAGAGTTCAATTCTGCCGCCGCATGCTTGAAATGCATCGGGAGGACCCAAACTTTTTTAATAAGGTGTTATGGAGTGATGAGTCAGCCTGCAGAAAGGACGGCTACTTGAATTTGCATAATTAACATAGTTGGCAATTAGAAAATCCGTATGTGTCAAGAGAAGACAGGTCCCAGTACCAATTCAAAATAAATTTATGGTGTGGGATTTTTAATGGCCAGATTGTGGGTCCCGTCGAGCTTTCACCTACATTAAATGCCAATAATTACTTGGAGTTTTTACGAGAAACCCTACCCACGCTCCTTGAAAATGTTCCGAGTGAGCTAAGAGAGGTGATGTGGCTTCAAAATGATGGGGGCCGTGCTCATTATGGTCGGGAAGTAAGAGCCTACTTAGATGAAGCTTATCCAGGCAGGTGGATTGGGCGACTGGGACCGATATTATGGCCACCTAAGTCTCCGGACCTAAACCCCCTGGATTTTTTTTATTGGGGTGCCATGAAGGACAAAGTCTATGAAAAACCGTTCCAAAATGACAATGAATTGGGAGCAAGGGTTAACATTGCAGCAAGAAAAATATCGGAGAAGACTCAAAAGCTGATTTTTAAGAATATGCCGAGCGTGTATTAGGGCACAAGGGAAGCAATTTGAGCATTTATTGTAATTTATTTAAATAAATGTTTATTAAAGTTAACTCCTCTGTTTTTTTTACTATTACCTTATCCTTCAAGATGTCATTTACAGACCGGCCGGCCGGTCGGCTGTAGGTTAATTATTATGTAATTCGAACCGTAGTACGACCTTACAACGATTCGAATTCAAAGTCACATTACTTGCATTTAAAATAAAGAAAGAAAGAAAATACATTTATTTGGCACAACAAGCAAAGGCACACAAGTAGAAAGAGAAAAAAAAACTAGATAAAAGAAAAGAATACAAAATAAAAAGTGTAAAAACTGCGTTGCATGATACCAGCAGGAATGTGTGCCTCGCGGCTACGCCAAATAGGCCCAGTTCAGCATATATGCCAGACAACTAGTGCCTGACGCTGGTTTTCAACTGAACCCGAAGTGTGAGGTGACGGATGTAAAATAAATAAATGCTCTTATGAACTAAAATAGCTTATTTTTCGTATTTTTTAAAATGAAAATGCACTAGTATTGTATCTTTCCAAAATCACCATTAAACTAGCTATTTTTTAAGTTTGTTGTACAAAACTGCCACATATATTTTTTTTTCACCACTGTAGGTTAAACTTAAGTGATAAGAAAATAGTTCTGTGCAAATTTAAACAAAAAATAGTATTTCTTGAAAACATTCTTGTCTTTGATAGAAAAAAGACTTATCAATGAGTAAAGTCTTATTTTTATTCTCGTATTCACGAATAATTTGATGTAAAAAAAAGTACTAGAAAAGGATTTTTTCATTACAAGATGCTTAAAAATCTGTTTCAAGGTAGAGATTTTTCGGTATTTCGGAAAATTTTGTTAAACTGTAAATCCGTAAGATTTTGCTGAACATATTGTGTTGTATTGATAGGTAGTGACCCTAGCTATCACCCCCTGCAGTATGTCGTGCTATTTACTGGACACCCTGTATACTTACTAGTATTCGTTTATTTGTACTACTACTAACATCCCGTGATTGTTATCGTCCCTTTCCGTACGGTAAATCGAATTACCCTTGAACGATATAACTGTCTACAGAAAGCATGGTTGACCGACGAACGGTCATACGAAAAAACTATTAGTCTATACCATTATTTAACGACAGCACGTTTCGCCGAAAAACGCTACATAGAATGAATGGTTGGCCGTTACCAAGGGAGAGTTTAGTTAACAATTTAGATTTACTTATGATTTTTAAGAGAGCTGCTGAAGTCGCTGTTGGATAGTAAAAAACTCTTTCAATTCCTACAACATAAAATAAACGTGACAGAACTTTTTTTCAAATATAAGTGCAAGATGGATACGAAGCAGTCGCACGTTAGCACAGTTTATAAGAAAAAATGGTGATTGGTTAGAACGTGCAATAAATTGGCCCGAAGGAATGATAACTGAAGCTGTGAACACTGAACAGGAAAGGCTCGAGATTTGTAATACTAAAGATGTTGAAAATCTACCACCACCTACTTCAGAAGCTTCGACATTTACACCTCAAAAACCTTTCGAAGAATTAGGCTCCAGGCAAAAACGAAGACGCGTTGAACAAATTAACCAATCGCTTTCGTTTTCCCCGGATGAACTGAAAGCTACTACAATTGCTAGTTTAAGAAACACTGGAAATGAGGATGTAGGAAAAAAAATGAACTATTTGCTAAATCACCCCGAAGATCTAGAAAAAGTTAAGGAGTGTTTAAGTACAAGTAAAGCGAAAAGTAGTACATGTTCACCCAATAAGGCAGTTTTTATTAGTTTCACTTAAATTAATTAAGTAGCAGTATATAAGCCTAAGAGAAGCCGCAAGCAAGTGCGTAAGCAAGTGGGGATGCTATAATTTTTGCACTTAATTTAATTATTGTAGTGGTTACTTCGTCATGTCCAGTAGAATTGGTGTTATTTAATTAATTAATTAATTTAATAATGTCAATTTCATTTACAGGAGTCTAAAATAAAGTATTTGGATTATTGTCAATGTCAATGTTATTTACGTTATAATTATTATTGTTAGATTTTTGTGTCAGTTCGATAAAATAATCATTAAAATGGTTACATATGGCATAAGGATTAGTAATTTTTTTTTCACAGATTATTAATTAATGTAAGTAGTTGTTATTTGGTTTGTTTGAGTTATTTTTTATGATTGACGCTTTACATTTATTTTTAGCATTATTTAAAAAATTGTTGTTGTTTATCTGCTGTGATTTTGATATGCATTTTTTTAAGATCTTAGTGTAATTTCGGTATTTTTTCTTATGGTAGCCTTTACTTATAGCATCGTGTTGATATGCGTAATATAAAGCTCTCTTCTTTATACATGATATTTTTAAACCTCTACTAAGCCATTTGTTTTTAATAGGCTTATTGGTCTTTTTGATGAGTATTTCGGGAAAACACCATTTATAAAAGAGCGTGAACAAGTCGTGGAATATATTAAATGCTTTATTGCAGTCTGTCTCCACGTACATTTCACTAAAACTTAAGGCTGCTAAACAATCTAAAAACTTTGTTACTATGTTGCTCTTGTCGTAGTCTCTTTTCGTTTCATACCAGAATTGTATAGTTTTTGATTTATTATTATTCATCTCTTGAACGTAAAAAGTTAACGATTGTCCGGTATCGTGATCGGAGAGAGCTAAATTATGTATACTGCATTTCATGTCAAGTGTGGGAACATTACTAGCGATTTGATCTATGCTAGTATTTTTTCTAGTAGGCATCTTAACATGTAGTGATATATTATAATTGTTAAGTATTGATATTAGTTCTTTTGAATATTTGTTATCTTTTAATACATCTATGTTCCAATCTCCGCATAAAATAATATTTTTTTTAACTTTGCGGGTTATATTGCGTAATAATAATTCACGATTTAAAAAAAATAAAAACACATCTGAATCTTTCGCGGGATATACAGTCTCATTACCGATGACCGTGGGTGATGCATTCGATATGCAGTCAGTAGCGTACGGACCCTCCTATCCAGGGCGTCGAGTTCGGTCTGAGTCCATTTGAGTACGCCGAAAGAGTACATCAAAACCGACATGACCCAACCGTTGAAGGCGCGCACCTTGTTTCCGCCTGATAGAAGACTATTAAGTACTTTCTTCAGGCGGCCAAAGAAGCGCTCCTTCAACGATTGCTTCATGTCAGTAACATTGATGCCCAACGCTTCCGACATACCCAAATACTTATAGGTTTCGGATGCGGAGAGGGCTCTAAGGTTTATGGAATCCGAGAGTTGGGTTCCCACGGATTCCACAATCTCCCCTCGCTTTACATGCATGACCGCACATTTGTCCACACCAAATTCCATCCTGATGGCTCTACTGAAAGTTTCAGTTACTTTCAGTAGCTCCATCAGTTGCAAGTTGTTGGGAGCAAAGAGTTTTAGGTCATCCATGTAGAGGAGGTGAGATATAACCTGACCACCTCTCCTCAGCCGATAGCCTAGGCCTGAATACTCCAGCAGTGTGCTAAGAGGATTCAGGGCTAAGCAGAACCAAAGTGGACTTAAACTATCGCCCTGGAATATGCCTCGCTCGATCCTTATCGGTTCGCTATTCCTCTGGATATTTCGACATCCTGGATAGCGAAGGACCGTCCTCCATTGCCCCATACACGACATCAGGAAGGTCCGCAGAGTTGCATCTACTTTATACAACTCCAGCACCCTCATGAGCCATGTATGTGGCACCGAGTCATAGGCCTTCTTATAATCTATCCAACATGTCGACAGATCCTTTCGGGTACGACGAACCTGTTGGCTAATGGCCATATCAATGAGGAGTAGCTCCTTAGTACCGCGGGATCCGTTCCTACATCCATTTTGAGAGGCAGACATGATGGAGTTGGTGTCTATATGTTTGTTGATTTTAGCTCTCAAAATAGATGTAACAACTTTATAGACCGTCGGTAAACATGTGATCGGTCTATAATTTTTGGGTTCCGCGGTGCTACCAGATTTATGGAGCAGGTGGGTAACTCCTGTCGTTAAGAACTGGGGTAGCGAACCAGACTCCAATGCAGTCTGGTACTGAGCCGCCAAGCGAGCGTGCGACCTTATAAACCATTTGATCCAGAAGTTGTGCAGCCCGTCCGGCCCTGGAGACTTCCAGTTAGGCAAAGGACGGACTGCACGAGCTACATCTTGGGGGCAGATGGTAATAGCCCCCATTTCTGGTATAAGATTGCAGGCTCGCTCGAATTCCCGAGTCCAATCACCTTCGGTGTGGCTGACAGGTGCCGAACAGATACTCCGCCAGAAAGAACACATGGCATCATCATCCGGAAGGCGCGTGTCAGCCATACCTTGGTCCGGTCGCTCCCAAGCCCTATAAACCCACCTTTCATCACTCTGGAAGGTGCGATTCTGAGTGTATCGCTCTACTCGCCGCTTATACCTACGAATACGGTTTGCCCATGCATACACTTTCTGCTTCAGGAAGTCGATGCGCTCTGTGACACGAGCTATATAGTCCTGAGGACTGATGTCAGTCCCTAAGAACGCCCGCCTCACAAAGCGCATCACTCTAGGGCGAGTATTGCCCTCCCTGAAGCAGATAAGTTTACCGATGAGCGCTCTGGCCCCACCAATACGGCGCTCAATTCTGCACTGCCAAGCTGGTATTATTATTATTATTTGTTTGGTTGGAGTTTCAACTTCTAGTTCTAGTCGAGTATCGCGAGTCGTATTTGCGCTAAGATTTCTTGACTTTCTTGTCGATTTTGTGTTGTGACTTGTGTGTGCAGTGAGTGCTGCATTCTAAGAAAATTAAAATTGATCACTCTCAGTGTGAAGTAAATAACTTGTTAATATGCTCGCGAAAAAATCACGGAATACGCAGCGTTTTAATCAGACTTGGCTGGAAGAAAGCAGTTTTAAATCGTGGTTAACAAAAAGTAAAAAGGGAGAAGATTACGCATACTGTAAATTTTGTTTATCAGACCTTGCAATCGGTGGTGGGGGGAAAATGATCTTGTGCGACATATGAAAACAACTAAACACCTTGTAGCGGTTACACCGCATCAAAGACATGACGTCACACAAATCCTGCATCGCGCAATTAGAGTTTACCGCGCGAACGACATAGATAAGACTATCCGAAATCAACAGTCGGGCAGTCGGCCCGCCAGACACAACACCCGTCTGGTTGGAGGATCCTCCCTTTTCTATGGTGGATGAGTGAACTTTACACCCTGTTCCTCATACCTCTAAATTGGTGACCCCGAGTATGAACGTCAACGCAGCCTTCGTGCAACTACTTCAGCGTGACGTCATCATCATCACTCCCGCAAGCTTTCGTGAGACGAGTCACACAGACAGCCAGCACCCTCGGCTTCAACGGGTATCCTGACCACCAGCATGCAGCGAACGCGCATTCCTGGTCATCACCCTCAGCCTCATCACCCCGACTCACTGGGGAATCACCGTAATCATCTCAATCAGCGCAATCACCGCTATCACCTCAATCACCGCAATCACCTCAATCACCACAACCGCCGCAATCACCTCAGACAGTTCCGACTCACCGCGAAATGTGCGGCACCCGGTTCCGACTCACTGGAACCTTAGCTGGCACTGTGAAGCATCGCAAGATACAAGACTCAGCCCACTATCAACCTCCGGTCTCCGGAGCGGAGTGATGTAGCGGTTACACCGCCACATATTAACTACGCATCAAAGACATGACGTCACACCAATCCTGCATCGCGCAATTAGAGTTTACCGCGCGAACGACATAGATAAGACTATCCGAAATCAACAGTCGGGCAGTCGGCCCGCCAGACACAACACCCGTCTGGTTGGAGGATCCTCCCTTTTCTATGGTGGATGAGTGAACTTTACACCCTGTTCCTCATACCTCTAAAACCTAAACTCAGTTCCTGGATCTTCTGCCATTCAAAAACCAGTCACAGCTTTTTTTCAAAAAGGTACGATTGCTGATGATGTAAAAACAGGTAAAGTTCTATTGGCGTCTTTTGTAGCTGAGCATAACCTTTCAATGAATGTCATGGAACACTTTTTTTTTTTTTTTTGGTCTCGGGGTGGTAAATCCTCATGGATGTCCTCCGCCCTGGGGCGGGCGGAGGGGTCTGTCAGACTCGTACTGACTAAAAACCACCCCGGTGTTCTATCTCACACCTACGTCGGGGGTCGCGGGAACGCAGATACTTCCGCGACCCTCGGCTGGTGCCGGCCCGCCTCTGCGGGCCACCTCTAGTTTGGGGGGAGTGAGGTGTTAAACTCACCCCTTACATCATAGAGAGGCGCGCTTGGAACACTACGCGCCGCCATCTCGGGTCCTAAGGAGTAGGGGGCGATGGATTTCCCCAGATCCGTCGCCCCTGGACCCATTTAGGGGGGCTGGAAGAGGGCGTTATCCGCCCTCCGCCGACGCCCGGTGCGTCTGCTGCGGATCGGGTTAGCAGAAGCAATCTCCCGCTCCCTTTCCGCAGCCTCCTTCTGCGAGATGACTGTCTCGCAGAAGGAAACCACCGCGTCCCAGGACTCCTCGCTGCCGGCCATGGAATTCACGACGGCCGGCAGCGAAAGGTCACTGCCTACTCCAGAGACGAGGGCCCGGCGCGGCTCCTCCCAAGCGGCACGCTCTGCCAGCGTATGCAGCGCCGTGTCCTCCCGACAGTCGACGCAGTGGTGACACCGGGCGTCCGGCTCCCTGTTTATGCGACACAGGTACTTCCCGAAGCAACCATGCCCCGAGAGCACCTGCGTCACCTGAAACGACACCCAACATGGAACACCTCCCTCAACTCATAAAAACAATATGTAAGGATAGTCCCACTGCACAAGAACTTGCGTGTAGTCGCACCAATAGCTGTGGTTTTAGCTATTATTAAATCTGTTACAGGAGACACTGAAAAAGAAAACCTAATTGCCGATTTAAAAATTCGAAAATTCTCACTGCTTATTGATGAAACTTTCTTTTGCTTTTATGCATTGTTGTTAGATATTATAGAAACAAAAAAATTAAAGATGCGTTCTTTGCAATAATACCCGGTCAAGATGGGACAGGCGAAAAACTTTACGAACATCTAGTAAAATTATTTACAGATAATGATATTCCATATAAAGACAATTTGGTTGGATTTGCCGCCGACGGAGCTGATGCTATAATTAATGGGTCAGCATAATTCTGTAGCAAGCAGATTATTAGAAGATATTCCCCATTTGTATGTTGTAAATGTTCATCCCCGCGCGCGCGTCCCCGCTGTACGCACACACATAGTGAGAACTCCGGTAGAAAAAATATAATTAATTACAAATGTCGTTTATTTCTTATTAAAATTTATACTAATCGAATGATAAACTTATGATTCTACGCGTTGTCAAAACAGTGTCGTGAAAAATCAAATGGATTGTAAATAAGCAGCAAAAACAATAACTACAAAACCAACAAAGTGACTCGTGAACTTGTGACTCAGTGTGACTCATCAAAATAAGTGTTAAACTTAAGCAACCTTTAAAAAAAGGTATTCAAAATGTATGCTAATCGAATGATAAACTTATGATTCTACGCGTTGTCAAAACAGTGTCGTGAAAAATCAAATGGATTGTAAATAAGCAGCAAAAACAATAACTACAAAACCAACAAAGTGACTCGTGAACTTGTGACTCAGTGTGACTCATCAAAATAAGTGTTAAAGTGCGCAAAGCGACTCTTTTCCAATTACCCGTTTTTGATAAATAATTAGACAAGCCAAGCATCTATATCGATTTTTTCGTAACGTCATAGACATAGCGCTGTGGCGTAGTGGTAACACACTCTGCTCTCCGAAAAAGTGGTCGCATGTTCGAACCCCATCGGGAAAAACTTATGTTAAATATTGTTTAAGAAATCAGTTGTCCAAAAAGTAATTGTAAGAACTCATGCCGCCTGTGATACAGGTTTATCCTAGTACACAGTTTCTATGTAAACTTACGCGCTGAGTGCCATTAGTATGCAGACGCTAAAGTTTTTTTGTGGGAAAACCGGCATTGTGGTAAGGAAATGGCTATGTCCCTTAAGCATCCAAAGAACAAGAAGGCGGGAGTGATCGTTCAAACGGCCGTCCCCGTTCCTCCTGAAGCAAATGAAGATGGTCCTGCGCGTTTACTTGAATGACGCGCGGCTATAGCCCAAGCGTTACTACGTGACCTATCGTGCGTGGAGTGGAATGGCTTCATCGAGATGACAGATGAAGCTTGGTTTGGATACGTTCTATTTGAGGTCAATGGTCCTTCGCAGGATATCAAGGTTACTAGTCCCATGAAACGAAGAATGGTTTAACGATCGGTGCACATAATTGGCGCCGGTGAGTTTGATCAATTGTATGTAAGCATTAATAGAAACACAGGCTCGCCTACAATATTCAGTCTAATTCTCCGGTGCATGGAGAAGAAGGAAATCGAGACTTACATTAACGAATATGGCATCTTCTCTTCATTAGTGGATAAAATGCACCGGGAGAAGGCTGCCCGAGATAGGTGGGTAGCCAGTTTTTCTTCCCCTATTGCTAGAGTAGATGAGATTCTCAACTCCAATGCCCTTTTTAAGAAATATGTACGTGAAGTTGCTAAAATAGAGGGATATACTCTTATCCCCAGAACGTTCGGACAGTGGATGTTACTAGCCATGAGTGAGAGATTCAAACGTAGAATCGTTTTAGGGATGCATATGAAGACTTTGTTATATGCAGTCACTTGGCTGGCTAAGATTGTGGAAGATGATGACAAGGTTGCGTTGTGCGCTAGCACCGTGGCCATTCTTGCTTGAATTACTGAAGATACGTGCGCCGATTGTCTAATAAAGACACTTCGTGTGGCAAGGAGAGATCAGCATGTCGATTCCCGTAACCACTTCACCGTGAAAACATGTGAAGTGAGCGTGGAGTGAGCTGTCAGTGTCATCTCACCCTGTTGGAATGACAACTCACTTCACCTAAGTTTTCACGGTGAGATGGTTACAGAATAGCACTACTGCTGGTCGATTCCCGTAAGCACCTCACCGTGAAAACATATGAAGTGAGCGTGGAGTGAGCTGTCAGTGTCATCTCACTGATGCTAGGGATTGACCAAGCAGTACATTTACAATCATAATCGAGATTTTAATTATATTTTTTTATGCCAATTCTGTTGATTATTTTATATTAAGTATTTTAAAGGCAGTATTTAATTTTCTTACTAAACATTGCTATTTTTAGGGAGGTTTTAAATAAAATAGCAAAACAGATAATCAGTCAGAAACTCAATTTTGTTTTATTCTATTTTGTTCCTAGACTTAATAAAGAGGCCTGCGCGAGCTGGTTACGCACGTGGGTACCTACCTACCTATAATAAATAAAATAAAACATACAAATATCTACAAGTTTAAGCTGCTACTTACTAAAGAATATGCGCATCGAATAGTTTGTTATTATGAACCCATTATTATCTGATTATGTACCTACACGCAAGCGAGTGCTAATAGTGTGTAATTTAACCCCACACAAACCTAGACCTACCTAAACGATATAGTAATTTTTAAAAAAAGCCGTGCGGATTTTATGTAGGTACCTACCTACCTAATATTTAATATAGTAAGTATAATAAATAATATTCATCAAATCTTAAACATCATCTACTATTATGTAACGGCTAGGGCTGCACAGGGTAGGCTGCGCAGGCCGTTAACTGATAGGTAGTAGGTTAGGTAGAATTAAAACAGTTAATAGAGTTAATACATATATTTAGTTTAGGTAATAGTAACACGGCTAGGTCGCGGGTAAGGTCCTAGACACTGTAACGTTCTGAGCACTTGCACACTTAAAGAGAGGTAGGTAGGGTACCGTCCTTGGCTACACGTGGCAGACGTGGGGGGCCTGACACAGGCTCGCTGCAGTGGCACGTGGCAGACGTGGCCGCAGAGACCTGTCAGCACAGGCTGCGGAGGTAGCCAGCGGCGGTAGCACGGTGGAGGCCGCCTGTCAGCACAGGTCACAGGCCTGTCAGCACAGGCACGTGGCGGCACCGGTTGTCAGCACAACTAGTACGTAGGTGGCGTGCAGTAGTGCGACGCTCAGCAGCAGGATTGGGTAAGGGGTCCTGCCCCCAGCCCGTACATGGAACCCTGCAAGCGCCATAGGAAGCGCGAGTTAGATGCAGTGCAAGATAGCAGCAAGCCGCATGCGATGTGCCAGCTTCTTCCCCTTTACCAGCCAAGGAACGGTGTGGGAAGCATAGTAGGTAGACGCTCAGCACATCGCAGCGGTTTACAGGTAGAGAGTTTGCAAATAGCGTGGCGCATTGACAGATGCCAAGATTAGGTTAAGTATGCGAGCACGCATGCATAAAATACAAAGTAACGTGATCCTAGCAGATGGATCACTAACAATAGCACATCAAGGCACTACACCACCTTGATGCAGCAGCAGCACATATAAATTACCATTACCAGTGCGCTGGATAACTAAGCCGCGTGTCAGACAATGACACGCGAAATCGAATATCACTTAGGTGGTAAAATCAATATAGGTTATCCAGCGCAGAGGGTCTGGTATTATTGCCAAACTAATGAGGAACTCACCCTAGGTCGGGGCACACAGGATTTCGAGGAACAGGGAATGCAATTCATCAGTTCTGCAAGCGGAGACGAAATGACAGAGAGTCTCCGGAAGATTAGTGTTGTACCCCGATTTTAGTGATGTGATTAGGAGCTTACTAATTGTGATTTTTCAGCAACTCTCGACAATTATTAGTTGCGAACCTCACAACGCTACAATTATTAAGTAAAACTGACACTTGTAGCGCGCGCACAGGCGTTCATTCAGTGTTTCCACTTACGTTTTTGGTTTTTCCCCAGTTGCTTAATGAATTATCCCTGAAATGCCCCAAAAAAAATCCTTGATTTAGGGAGCAATATGATAATAAATGATAACAAATCATTCCACATATTTAATAGCATTAAATACCTAAAAAATATTCATTAATAGACGAGATTACAAAACATGAATAATTATTAGTCGAGTGAGACGAAACAAACTGTAGGTAAATGTGACTTAGTTACGATGTCGTCTTCAGCCACGGTAATACTACAATTAACATGATAAACTAAAATTAGACCGATTGTAAGCGATATCCGGCTGTCGAAGGACCAAAATGTAAACGAGCAGCTTATGTCGTTTGAAGGGGGCGGTTTGTTGTAAGGTTTGGCACAGTAGAAAAACCACAAGCAGCTAATGTAATAAATCCACGTATATTGCACATAAAACACACACACACAATATATTTAAAATACACAACAGTAATACAGACAAAGGTTAGAGCTAGATGTAATCCGAATTTAATACTTTATTCAGCACGAATTTATACCTCAAGTAGCGAGATGTTTGTAGGAACGAAGTTAAAGCTCAACTCACTAAGAATCTGAGACTTTCTAAGAGAGTACTAGGCAACTACAATTGTAAAATCAGACCCGATACCTTAAGTAGATTTTTACTATAGGGCAAGTAGCGGGTACCATTTGTGCAAACACAATAATTTGCTCCTATACATCAGGGCAGTTCGCTATTCAGGGACGCGACAGAGGGTCGGGGTATAGCTGGGTATTTCCCATTTTGCTATGACGAGGGTGTTTACACGAATGAGGGAGGCAGGGTTGCGCAGGTGCAAGTTATGACATGATAATTACTTCCAGAACATTGGATTACGTAATTATAAACACAGATAGGTATTCTCATTGTTTTAAATAGGTATTCAGGTGGGAAATAGTCTAGTCAGTGTTGTAGTCATAATCAAAACATTGTATTATGACTGACAACGGAGTTATATACCTTTTATTACATAAGGACAGGTTAACAAGAGAAAATAAGGTATTTTTAGTTACCTGTAGACACGGACGAATGTCTAACACATCTTTTAGTTAAGTCGGTGTCTATAGGTACATTGGTTATTGCTAGAGACCTGATTTTGTGTCAGGAATCTTTGATTTTACTAGACTTTCTTGTTCTAACTTGTTGGATTATTTATTCGAAACATTCTATATTAGTTGACATGTTAGAACTGGACCAAAACTTTCCAGATTTGATGCTACCTACTGGACTTCATGTCCCGACTTGATTAATATCCACACATGATTCGACTTGATACTATTTTAACATGTGCAGATGTACTTACTAACAATAATCAGTTTATTAGGTAGGTATTTAGTGTGCTTCCTTAACACCGATTACATTCATTACGAGTTTGAGGGAATCATCTTAATAATTCGGTGATGCCATAGTGTAAAGTAATAAATTGGGTGCTGGCTACTATAAACAATAGGATTATCAACTCAAGTTCAATTTTAATCAAAATTCCCTAAATCCCTGTCAAAATAAAATATCCCTATACCATGCATAATATTGGTAATTTTCCCCAAAAAAGGGAGAAATCCCTAAAAGTGGAAACACTGACTTCATTTCAGCTTGGCGAAGTTCTGTTGCCATGGAATCCACCGCGTGATTACCGCAACCACGCATTTTTTTTTTAATTTTCCCTCATTGACGGCCATCATCGACGTCCTTATCCCTATTCGTATTCATGTGCTTTTTTTTTTTTTTTTTTTTTTTTTTTTTTTTTTTTTTTTTTTTTTTTTCGCGGGTAGGTGTAAATAATAGAAAGACGTATCTCTGTTTTCTAATTTATATTTAAAATAGAAATACTTAGTTTTTTGTCTTAATTTCTATAGATTATTAGTGTTTAACCTCCATTACACGGGTACTCACGTTTGTGGCACATTTATGTGACTCAAGTAATAAAATTACACCACCTGCCAGCTCATCATCTGTATAGTCACTACACTTTTCACTTTGACACTAGTGGATCGCTATGTCCCAACTTGCTGAGATACTGTCAGTACAAAAAACTCTTGAAGAGACCTTCACACGGAAGATGGAAGCACTGGAAGCTCAGATTCAGTGTGCTGGACCTGCCAAGGATACAGTGGCAAGGGTGGCTGAGGAGTTCCGGACCTTCAGGGAGCTTGTTTTCAGCATGCTTGGCTTGCTCCGGACTCAGATCAGTGAGTGTGCTAAGCAGGTTGACGGAATGGAGACCAGACATAGGCGGAAAGCACTGATCTTTCAAGGTGTTGCCGAAGTTGACAGTGAAGACAGCACCGCAGTCATCCTGGATGTCATCACAAATAAGCTGGCCCTGAAGAACTTCTCTGCATCTTCCATAAAGGTTTGTCACAGACTAGGTGCTGCCAGTAAAGATCATCACAGGCCGATACTGATTCGGTTTTCCAGCTACGATGACAAATCAGTAGTATGGAGAGCTAAGACGCGATTGAAGGGAACTTCAATCGCAGTCAAGGAGTTCTTGACAAGGGTCCGGCAATCCATCTTTGGACAGGCGCGTCTACACTTCGGAATGCGGTCGTGTTGGACTCAGGATGGTGTTATTGTTCTGAAGGCTTTTGACGGAAGTAGGCATAAAGTTTCTTCAATGGATGAGTTGAATCCTCTGCTTGCGAAGTTTCCAAAGGTCCAAGGAACAGGAGATCGCCTGCAAAACAGAGCGTAACAATAAGGGTGTAACAATAACCATGTTTCATAAATTGTTTCCAGTTAATGTTTTGCATGCACTTGCGATTATGGAATTACTTACCGCTGTTATTTCTTTGTTTATGTTCTTATTGGTCCCTCTAATATTAGTTGCGCAATTTCCTCGTAGAGATTGTGAGGAAATTGCGTAACTTCTGAATGTAAATTGGCACACTATAAAGAATAATTTACCCTCAACAAGTTATAATTTTATTTTATGTTTAGCCTTTCTCAAATTTTATTTTTCTTGTACGTAAACGTCAAATATGTCAAAATGTCAAATGCAAAAGTTGAAAAGTCCACAGATTATGTATGAAAGTAAGATTGACATAATTATTATTTAGATACGTTTAATTAATCTATATATTTTATTTTATCTTGTTACCATAATCATTATTTTGTTCGTTTTACTTTGTTTTTTATCTTGATGTTATTACTATTTTATTCCGCATGACAGTTACACTCTTTTATTATTATGTTTCACTGTGTTCTTTTATCTTAACGTTTAAGTTTTAGTATGTTTAGAGTTAGATGATGTTGTGAGCTGGCGGGTGGTGCAGTCTTGCGAACATCGTACCAGTTATTCGTGTGGTGTTTCTAGCATTGTATATAATTATTTATTTATAGATATTAATTTTATTTTACATATTTATGTCATCTAATAACGAATCATTTTATTCTGCCAACGAATCTAGTGCCTCTTCCAGTGATGAAACTTTTACTTCTTTTACAGACACCTTAGGTGTTCTTTTACGCCAAAATTTCAGCCAAAATTCTTGCCGGCTATTTAACGTATGCCACCTCAATGCCCAGAGTATTCCCAGTCACTACAACGAACTATACGACACGTTTTCCGACATCAACGTTCACGCCGTCCTGATTTCCGAGACTTGGCTCAAACTAGAACTGCTTTCAACCACTTACCCGCTCCCCGGTTTTGTTCTTCTTCGGAATGACCGGATCGGTAGGAGGGGGGGTGGTGTAGCCATCTATCTTCGTGATGATTTTCCATTTAAAATTCTAGCTTCTTCTTCTTCCAATGAATCCGCAGAGTTTCTCTTCCTCGAGGTTTGTGTCAAGGGAGTTAAAGCCGTCCTTGGCGTAGTCTATTGCCCTCCTTGCAGTGATTACTTCACTGAATTCGAATCGGTACTTGAATCTTTGGGTTCGAAATATGCACATCACATTGTTATGGGGGATTTTAATACCAACCTCCTTGCCCTCAACTCCCCTCGGTCCCGTAAACTCCTGCACTTAGTCGAGTCAGCAAGTCTGCATGTTTTGCCTCTTCAACCCACTCATCACAATATAGTCGGTGATGATACTTGGCTTGACCTGATCCTGACCTCTAATCCTTCCCTAGTTTCCTCACATGGTCAGCACGATGCTCCTGGCTTTTCCCATCACGACATTATATTCTTATCCTATGTCCTTAAACCCCCTAAACCTAAACCAGCGTTCCAGTACAGGCGTGCCTTTGCGCGTATGAATGGCGAGAGGCTTCAACAAGATGCGTCCAATATTGACTGGTCATCTCTGGAAGCAGCTGCTTCAGTTGAGGAAAAAGTCAAATTATTCAACGATGTTGTAGTCAAGCTATTTGACGCCCATGCCCCTATCAAGAAAATCAAGTTGAAGCGTCCGCCTGCGCCTTGGATGAACAGGGGAGTTCGGATGGCAATGCGACGGAGGGACCGCGCGTTTCGGAAGTTTAAAAAGGATCGCTCGGATGACAATTGGGCCAAGTTTAAGGCTGCTAGGAATCGGTGTAATCAGATGATACGCAACGCTAAACGCCGCCACATCTTAAATAATATCACTTCTTCTTCTCCTGCCGATATTTGGAAGTTCCTTGGAACTTTGGGCATTGGTAAATCGCGACATTCGGACCTTCCTAACACAATTGGTTTGGACGATCTAAATCGCCATTTCTCCACTGTTCCCACTCTAGATAGTCCAACCAAATGTCAAACCCTTGACTACCTTGCTGGTCTGACGCGTCCCAATATTAACACCTTTGTCTTCACCCCTGTCGACCCGGGAGAGATCAAAAAGATAATCCTTTCCATAAAATCCAAAGCGGTGGGCTGCGATAATATCAGCCGCCATATGATCGTAGCGGCTCTTGATCAACTCCTTCCTGCAATCTCCCACATCATAAACTTTTCCCTTTACACCGGTGTTTTCCCTTCCCTCTGGCGTAAAGCCCTTGTTCGGCCTCTGCCTAAGATACCCAATCCGTCTCTTCCTAGTCATTTTCGCCCAATTTCCATCCTTCCCTTTCTATCTAAAGTGCTCGAGGCCAGTGTTCATAGACAATTCTCCCATTTTATTCACCGCAACTCCCTCATCAGTCCATTTCAATCTGGTTTCAGGCCTGGGCACAGTACCGTCTCAGCTCTCCTTAAAGTGACTGATGATATAAGGCGGGGAATGGAAGACACTAAAGTTACAGTCTTAGTGTTAATTGACTTCTCCAATGCTTTTAATACCGTCAGTCACGAAGTCCTTTTATCCATCCTTTCCTATCTTAAGGTCTCTCGGGAGGCATTGGAATGGTTTTCCTCTTATCTTCAGGGGCGTCAGCAGTCTGTTCGTGCTGGGGACTCTTCGTCGGGTTGGTGTGATCTTGCAGCTGGCGTCCCTCAGGGCGGTATATTATCTCCTCTTTTGTTCTCCATTTTTATTAATCTCATTACCTCTGAACTTCAGACTGCGTATCATCTTTATGCTGACGATTTGCAGCTTTATTGCCAGGCAAGTGTGGACAACATATCCGATGCGATAGAGGAGCTAAACCGGGACTTAGGTGCGGTTAAAAACTGGTCTGATCGTTTTGGGTTGGCAGTTAATCCTACCAAGTGTCAGGCTATCATTGTGGGGAGCACCCACAGTATAAGGAAGCTGAATGGCTTAACTGTGCCACCTGTAATGTTTGACAACTCAGTCATCCCATTTGGCTCCGATGTTAAGGATCTTGGTCTGCATGTTGACACATGTCTTGACTGGCGAAAGCAGGTCACGACTGTAAGTAAAAAAGTCACCGGAACGCTGCGGTCACTCTATCGGTTGAAAAACCTTCTTCCATCACACATAAAGGCAATGCTTGTACAGTCCCTAATTTTTCCCATAATAGACTATGGTGATGTGTGTTATTATGACCTGAATGCAGATCTCCTCAATAAACTTGACCGCCTTCTAAATAACTGCATTCGATTCGTTTTCAATCTTCGTAAGTATGACCATGTGTCTGCGCATCGATTGCTTTTAAAATGGTTACCCATACGTCAGCGCAGAGAGTTGAGGGCTCTGTTAATGTTGTATTCTATACTCGACAAACCCACTTCTCCTTCTTACCTGACTTCCCATGTTCAATACCTTTGCTCTGCCCATAGCAAAAATCTTCGTTCTACAAACAATCGTCTTCTACGATGTCCTTCTCACCGCTCTGGTTTTATTCACTCTTCTTTCTTTGTCCAGGCGGTATTTCTTTGGAATGCGCTTCCTCTGAACATCAGGATGGCAACCAGTCGGTTATCCTTCAAGTTGAAGGCACGTGAACATATTCGTGAAAAGTTGGCAGAATCTTTGCAGCGCTGATTTGCTGGATTTGGTTTCTCCTCTACCAATCGTTATTTCTCCTGACAAAGTTTATTCGGTTTATATGTATGTATCTATGTATCTATGTATTAATAGGCATTAATTTTCAAATTTGCTAGCACTTATTTTGCACCTGCCATGTTTTGTCTCTGCACCACCCTAAGGTTGACTGGTAGAAAATGCCTCTGGCATTAAGTCCGCCTTTGTACAGTATTTTTTATTTACCTGTGCATAAAGTTTTAATAAATAAATAAATAAATATTCAGAGACAATAATGAGTACATTAAATATTTCAATGTTTTTAGATAATTTAATGTCTAAATCATATCGTTTTTGTACATTTAAAAAGTCAGTTTATTGCCTACATTTTGTTTTCAATAATTAAATCCTTTTTTTTAATTAACTAGATACCTACTCACTTAGGTAGGTACTACCTTTTTAACCAGTAGGTATGTAACGCGTCACGTACCTATGCGCATGGCTACTTACATTGTTTGTTTTATTAAAGAACATATTGTCAGCTGATGACTTGCATGCAATCAGACACCTAACATGGTGAGATGAACTTCTTCTACCTATCAATACGATTTGTATATTTATCAAATCTTATACAAAGATGTTCGGATTAATAAGTACCTAATCTTTTATTGTACCTCCATATCTAAACGTTGCCAATAATAAAATAATATTCATCAAATTAATCATTATCATATATTATTATTAAATTCAACTGACACTTCAGCACGCGCGTGGAGTGGTGTTGTCATAGCAACAAGATTTCCGTGGGGTGGTTTTGATCACTCCACGCATGCGCGCCAACGTCAAATAGCTAGGTGAAGTGTTGTTGCCTAGACGACAGAATTCCATGGGTGATCTTGATCACGCGCCTGCGCGCTAGACACCTAAACCCAAGTGAGTGCTGTTACCGTGGCAACGCGATTCTTTCACGCCGCGCTTGCGCGCTAGTCGCTGTCATAGAAATCAGTGTTTTTTTTCATTGGTTGCTATGTCCATATGCCTATTCGTATTCACAGACAATAATAATTAGTACCTATCCATTTATTTCAATGCTTTTAGATATTTTAATGTGTAAATCCAAACGTTTTTATATATTTAAAAACTCAGTTAAGTGCCTACATTTTGTTTTCAACAAATGGATTTGGAGATTGAGCAACTTCATAAAAATTTGTGCTAAGCAAGTATTCAGTGATTGGTGTATTGTTCGTTTAACAAAATACATAGTACGTAAAAAGCACATAGGTAGTAATATCCCATCATCTAGATTGTTAGATAGACCACAGTACAAGGTACAAACCTTGTAACATAAATATTACATAATTATTATCATCATCATCTGCCTAGCCTTTTCCCAACTACGTTGGGGTCAGCTTCCAGTCTAACCGGATGCAGCTGAATACCAGTATTTTATATGGAGCGACTGCCTATCTGACCTCCACAACCCAGTAATTGGGTGATACGATACCCCTTGGTAAGACTGGTTGTCAGACTTTCGGGCTTCTGACGACCCGTAACGACTGTCAAAGATCCACGAATGACAGCCGGGACCAACAGCTTAACGTGCTTTCCGAGGCACGGAGGAGTCTCGGTACGTAAAGATGGTCACCCATCCACAGACCAACCCCGGCAAGCGTAGCTTAACCTGACGGATCGACCCGTGCCGGCAGTTATTACTTAGCCACGAGCTCCTAAAATTAAATCAAAAATCGTTAAAATAAAATAAAATAAAATTGAAATTAATATAATTCATGTATTTACTTCTCTATTAAGTGTAAGTTTATGATAAGCTGATAAAATTATGTGTTTAGGTTGCTGTAGTCTAATAATTTAAGTTTTCCTGTATAGGTACTGTTTTACACACTATGTCTCATAGATGTAATTCAATGCTATATATGTCATTCAACTCTACTGTAGCAGGTTTGATGGAAAAAAGTATTTTACTTTATTGAGTGTTGTGTGTACATGAATAAATAAATAGATTTTATTCATTTGCATCACATCAAAACATTTTACTAATACATTTTTGCTACATTTTTTCTTGATGCCAGGAACGGAGCGGCGTCAGATGTGTGTGTACTGCATACCACCTCTGCTGGAAATAATGGTAAGCATTTATTACTATTTGATTTATTTCATTCCTATTAATAACCACTTTTGTCATTATCAATGTAGTACTTTCAATAAGTACGTTTATTACTCATTTTAATCACCTATTTAGAGTACAATGAGTTGCAACATTCCTTAATTCCTTGCTACAATATATTATGTACCTATGTTTATCAAAAATAGTTTGTGTGTTATTGAATACTTACCAGGATTGATGTGATCAAATCAAGTAGAGATGGTGTTCCTTTGCTGGGTCGAATGGGCTCATCTGCTGAGAGGTAGAATATTTATCAGATTAATAATATTCACTTGTTTTGAATGTGTGGTATCCTATTATTTTTTTTTAGTTAACATATTTTGTTTTACTGCTGGGCAAAGGTCTACCCCATACTTTTCCATAAATTACGCCTTCGCCAGCCAATCGCTCAGGAACTAGTCCAAATCGCCACGTCAGCGTTTCTTAGGCTTGCCTCGGTGACGACGGACCCATCTTCGGGCACCCGTTGTGTGACCATCGTGGCCTATACTTTTACCTTAAAAACTATTAGTATCACCAAGTTAACTAGATACTAGGCATACTTACCTGACTGACCGTTCTCTACTCGTTCTTGCAAAGCTTACCATCAGACTGATGATCTATTTCACATAATGATATCCTCATCATCATTTTTCCCCATGCCAGGCCACGGCGGCGGCCCAACCCGCGCCAAAATTTAGCTTTGAACAATAATTTTAGAAAAACTTTTACCAGTGCATTACATGTCAACACTATGTCATAATACTTTAATATTCACGATTACACAGAACACTGACAAACTAATTCAAATAATGTAGGTACGAAATTCCATCTTTCATTTGTTTATTTGTGTTGAGATTTTGGATATTTGGAACTCTAAAAAATTAATCTAAAGTTTTTCTGTAGCGGGTCATCCCACCATAGACACCACAGACTAAGTAAAGTCTACCATTGCTAAAGACACACAAAAATTTCAACCACAGATGATAAAGTACATCTTTAAACATGGATGATGAATGAAAATACATTTTTTTTTTATTTATTAATTACTAATTTATTGTGCAAACAACGGCGTGTAACAGATGAAATTTATTTACAATAATAGAATTGACAAGAACATTATGTGTATCAGTGCGAACATGGATTGTCAATGTAGGAATGCAAGAAGCAGCGCGCGAAATTCAAATTACTTAAAAAAAACGTTCATCAATCGTAGACAAGACGCGCGAATTCGCGCTCTTTTGTTCACTTTCGAAGACCGCAGTAAAAAGTGAAAAAGTCAGTGTGTCAGCTTTTTTTTACGTAATTTTGCAAAAATTAGGTAAGTACGGGCACATTTTAAAATGGTAATTTAAATATGATGTCATTAAAATATTTAATTGTTAGGTAAACACTAAAACGTACATTAATTATTCTAGAAATAACTGCAGTGGCGTTAATCTATAATTTGTTATTTGTAGCTCATCCCGCTCTCGCCAAGCCACTGAGGGTCAACTAGCAGCGCTAGTGGACGAACTGCAGAAAGACCCCGAAGTGGCCCGTGGGCACATTAAAACATCATGTGCAAAAAAAAAATTGCGACAGTTTTGGGACAGGGTGGTTCCCACTGAACAGTTTAGGGGGGGCCACCAAAACAAATAAACAGTGGATGAAAGTAAGTTACTTATTTATAGCTTATTGCTTGCTGGTTACCTACTAATATTATGTCGACGGGCTCTCAACGACACTGAGCCGCTGAGCGCGACTTTGCTTACCGTCGACAGACGCCATCTATAGTGGTTTTGGAAACTAGGTGCTGCAATAATAATGTTTGGTCATGTTATTTTTTGTTCACAAAATACTAAATATCATGGCAAACACTGACTATTCCTACTTTGTCGTGCAAATAGTACTGGAGTGACAAGAAAATGCTGATTTAAAAAAAAGCCGCGGCACGCGCTGCTGCCCGGCGAAAGACTGGTGGGGGCGTAGAGTACGTTCGGGAACTGACGGAGACAGAAGAGCGCGTCCTTCAACTTTTAGGGGGCGAAGGCTACGCTGTTGGTGACAGTCACCTGCAGTACGAAGTCATCCAAGTAAGTTTTGTAATGCAGTTTTTGTAGTAATAATTATGTAGGTAGGTAAGCTACTATAAAAATCACCTACTTCTAAAAATACACCTTAAGTACATACCTTCTACCACCTTCCTTCGTAGTCTTAATTTTTTTAAATATAAGATATTTGGAAGATGCTTTTATTTTTACAGCAGTCGCGCTCTTCTGAACTCACAGCCACCGTGACGACACCCGCCAGTCCTTCGATCCTGCCTCATAATGTTAATGTAGGTTCAGTTTTTATTTTTTCAGTAGGTATGTTCTATTACTTTTACTTCACAGAAACTTTAATAATAAATGTTTTAATAATTTAATTGCAGAGTCAAGAGACCCTAGAACGAGCCGACATGGCAGCCACGTCAGCCTTTTACGGTTTTGTATGTGAATTTATTCTTAATTTATCAGTCGCTATTCTAATATTTAAAAGAAAATAATTAGTAGTTTTAGGTAGATACCTTAATCTATTTTTTATAAATCTTTAATTTTATTGTAGCTCAAATTGATTGCGAGAAAACTTAAGTGTACTTATTAATTATAAAGGAACCTGTTAGTCCGAGTCCTCAGCAGTCCCCTCTCCCAGTGACTGAAGAGGAAAGTAGGAATCCAACAACCCAAGTATGTTTCGTATTAAATTAACAATCTACGGCCTATAAAGTGTAATGTTGTATGTTATAACATAGTTTTTGTTCTTAGAACTTACCGTCGCCCCACTAACCCGGACCGGACTTAGGCTCATCTCCCAGACGTCAATCTCGTCCCCATGTCTCTGCCAGTAAGTAAAGTATACTTCCCCTTTATTTATTATCGTTTTTAAGTAAATAAAGTGTATTTTAATATAAGTACCTACCTACTTTTATTTCTTTCCAGATTTCACACGCGAAGGACCTAGTGGTCAGCCGCCATCTCAAAGGAGGTCTCAAATGACCTCCATCTCAGAGCGTTTTTTGAGGATCGAGGAGAGGCGGTTGGTGCTAGAAGAAAAGCAGGCCAACATCAACCTCATCGCTGCCCAGGCGCACAGAGACATGGCGGCCGCTGTCAGGTGCTTGGGGGAAGGCAACCACGCATTTTTTTATATTTTTTTTATATATTTCTACGACAGCAATGGTAGTATAAGTGGAACATTATTAGTGTAAGATCCCAAAATACCATATACTTGGAAATAAATACATTTATTTATTTATAATGGCGGACGCCATCCGGGACGGGTTCACCACCATCAGGGAAATAGCAAAAAAAAATTATAAATAGTTTAAATTTTTTTTTACATTTTGTTCTTATTTTATTTATTTTTTTCAAGTTTACCAACCCTATTTTAATTTAATTAAATTTAACTAACTTATCATGCCTATTGATTTTTTTTATAAATCCCCTAATAACCCGAAAAAAGTATCTTCGACGCCGTACAGTAAATAGAGGCCACACGAAGAAACTTTTTTGAACTCTAGATAGATACGACACGGGAACCATTAAACAATCGCTTGACAGCCGCATTCGCGTCCACCTTCTTTTCATAGAGCTCATAACATGGCGCCATACATATTGCTAGTGGACCCTCCAGAAGGGTCACTGGCATTACGTTTGCGCTAAAAAACACTAAGTTTGAAACCGTAATAATAATTTAAAACGTAGTAAAACAGTGCTTTCAGAGTGTCTTGTAATACTTGGTATCTCTGGGGGTATTTTCATGTAGGTAGGTACCTACTCACCGATTTTTAAAATGTTACAAAATCAGAATTGTAAGACAATTGTTTTAGTCGATAAAATAGATAAAATTTAGCATAGCAATTAATTTGAGAGACATCGCCACATCCCTTTCTGGTAGTTAGTGGCTTCAAGAGCGCTACAGTACGGTACGGTAGAAATAAAAAATGATAGCTATATAAAAATATATAATAATAATAAAAAAGTTTAAATGCAGAAATAAAATCCTACAGTAAAAAAAAACGGGTTGCACTCCGGCAGTGCCGGCAGAAGTGAAAACTTGAATATTAACGTTGTACATTTTTCCGTCTTCATCGTCACGTGTCCTGACCAGTGGCGGCTTTGCCTTAGGTGCGCTCGTGGGCCGCACTACCATTTTAAACCTTCTAATATACAGCTACCTTCTACCCATACCATACTATCTATACAGTATAAACCTAAGGTATAAACTTACAAAACAATACATAACAATCCATAATACTACCTAGCCTACACAGAAATTACGTTTATTGTTATTAGAGTTGAGTAAATCAAGCTGACCTGTTTTGATTTCTACTGCAAAAGAATTAAATTTTATTTTTGCTTGAATGTAAACGGCCCGTGCGCTCGGAAAAGTGCACGCAGCTAGCTCTAACAACTTGTATGAAACAAGATGTAAACCGCCGGGCGCGTGAGACGGAAGATGCTTAGAACAAAATGTATGCATTTTTAGGATAGCTACGTGCGCCGCACGCGAGCGGAAATTGCCGAAAGAATACGAAAGATTCTCGGGCGGGGCGGGGGTAGCGGGGGACACCTCGCTTTCGCATGCATGACCCGAGGCCTTGACCTACGCAGTACGCACTTGTTATTGTTTCTTTTTGCGCGCGATTGTAGAGTAATTTTGTACCTGAGTAATTAATTACTTATTATCTATGAAAATTGTGAAAATTTTGTGAGTAAAAACGAGTGTAAAATACAATATTGACTACATTAAAAGCAACAGGACTTATCAAAACAAATTAGACATTAAATCAGCTGGACCGCCCCGGCCTTTTCTCAGTTTAAAACAGGAATGTAAAACAAAAAATAAATCGTTCACGAGAACTTTCAAAAGTGAAATGTATGCAAAAAAAAAATGGTTATGTGGATGTGAGCGACTAAATGCTTTTTTTTTGCTTTCCCTGTGTTATTTTCGGTGGAGATGCGATTTGGACGGAATCGGGAATCATAGACTTAACTCATTTAGGGGAAAAAATAAAAAAAACATGATTCTTCGCAAGTTCATCTGCAAAATGTTTTGAGTATGTCTGTGTTAGGTACCGTAGACATCCGAAACCAATTAGATTCTGTTTATAGAGTCAGCATACAGAAGTACAACGAACAAGTTGACAAAAATAGGTATATAGTATCGCGCCTAATCGACTGTGTCAAGTTTTGTGGTGCATTTGAGTTAGCTTTGCGTGTAGTGAATCTATGAATGCTGGTGTGTTTCGTGGGCTTGTGGATTTTGTGTCCGAGTTGGATGGAGTCATGAAGGAGCATCTTGCAGCATCTACAGTATTCAAAGGTACGTCGAAAACAATTCAAAACGATATTTTGGATTCGATTTTGGCTGTGTACCACTCAGAATTATCCGAAAAAGTAAAAAAATGTGATTACCTAGCAATTCAAGCTGACGAAACTACCGATGTATCCACCGTTATGCAGATGGTATTGATTTTAAGGTACGAAGACAATGGACAGGTACATGAACGATTTTGGAAGTACCTAACACCAAAATATTCACTAAACCAATGCAGTGCACCACCGGTTTTCTGAGGCACCAGCCGCCACTGGTCCTGACGCGAGTTTAACATTTTTTATCCATCACAAAAAAAGTGCACAACGCCGCTAATGAAGTTTGCACTTCAAAAACAATATTAGCGTTAACTCCACAGTCTGTTTATGAGGGCACTCCGGGCATTTCGCCCCATCCCAAGAGGGTCTGCTGGGTCAACAGGAAGATCGGTGTGTTTTTGTGTACCAATATACGTGGAACTATTACATTTGCTGCTTGTGGTTTTTCTACTGTGCCAAACCTTAAAACAAACCACCCCCATCAAACGACATAAGCTTGTCGTTTACAGCATGAGTGACTCTGTCATCATAGCATGCGATCTCAATGCCAAACATCCCTCCTGGAATAGCTCCCTTACCAGTTGGTAAGGGAGGATTACAATTGACGCCCTCTGGAGTTCCAGAGGGCGTCAATTGTACAATCTCTCCTTCTCTCAAAACTTTGACGTCATCGCTCCGATGACTCCAATCCACTTTCCCCACAATGTTAATCATGCCCCCGACATTCTAGACCTGGCGCTCCTTAAGAACGTCAACCTAAGATTTGACGCAATAGAAACGGTCCATGAGCTTACCTCGGACCACCGACCAATATTCATACGACTGGCGCCCCGCACAGGTCCCTCAGACTCCAATCAACCCCCAGCCACCAAAAGGGTGACGGACTGGACCCCCCAATTAGACTCCATCCCCAATTATTACTGGCAGAGATCTGTAAGGACACGCATGGCGGAGCTGCGTGAAGCGGGCTGGGATAAGATGTGGAGCGATCTAGAGCCCACCCATCAGGCCTTCTGGGAACTCCAGAGGAAACTTAGGTCCAAGCAGACAGCTGCCATGCCCCCCCTAGTACGCCCAGATAAAACCATAGCCTTCGACGACATCGACAAAGCTGAATGCCTAGCCGACAGTCTCGAGGCTCAATGCTCTCCCTACCAGTAGACCAAGCTCATCTCTCAGAGGTAGACGCTGAAGTCGAACGTAAAGCTTCTCTGCCCCCCGTCGAAGACCCAGAAAGTCCTCTGCCTCCCGTCACTCCAGACGAAGTGCACGACATTATCAAAGGTCTCCACAACCGTAAAGCCCACGGCTCAGATGGAATCACCAAAAGGGTGATCCAACTCTTTTCCGCCCACCTTATTATGCTACTAACCACCATCTTCAATGGTGCTCTAAGCAACAACATCTTCCCCCAAGCGTGGAAAGAAGCCACAGTAAGGGGGTGCTCTTAGCGAGCGTTCGCCTAATTTTAATTTAGAATAGTTTTGCTCCTGGCTGGAGGCTTTGAGTGTAGTAAGCTTAAGGCAGCCACAGGACAGTCCGGTTAAGCAGTAAATACCTTAGTGGTATACCTGCGAGATGCCATAGTTATGAAAAAAATAAAACAACACTTATTTAATATTCAGTCATTCGAAAATTGGGTGGGCTGTCAGCGGTGTGGCCATTGGGCACACACTTCATGTGCTGGTGTGGATGACGACGACCCAGAAAATGTATTGATTTGCTTTGCCTGTGAGGAGGAGTAAATAGGAAAAGCAAATTAATACTTCTTCTGAGTCTAAGACACAAGTGAACACAAGACATGTCGATTCTTCTTTAGCACGTCTAAGACAAGGACGTCAAATGGGGGTACCCATTTGACGTCCTTGTCTTGCCTCATATATGGGGTAAGACGGGGTATTTCCTATTTTTTCTTACTATATTTTTTTTTTAATTTATGTGATTCTCAAAAATTTAAAACTTGTGCCAAATAAAACTTACTATGATAATGTATGTGCCACTAAATAATAATTAAATATGTTACTTTAAATAATTCGTGGTTTTACTGTTTGACCTTAGCGTCCCCATCTTATACACCCTTCCCCTATATCTAGTATCTTTCGAGTATTCATTTCTGAGTTTGTTAGTGTGTTATGTTTACTTAGTCAACTCGATAAAGGAGAATGGGCGTTTTGTCCCCAGTGGTGTATCAAGATGAGATAGACGTCATTTTGAAGATCATAACAATAGCTTTATTTTATTGTATGACACCAACAACAAAACTCGTGCAGGGAAGGAACCAAGATTTATTAAAAAAAAAAAATATAATGTTTTTTTTTTTTAGCTTCAACTGTTATTTTACGTATTTATTACTATGTTATGTGTATAGTGCGGTGCGGGTACCTATCGGCGCCGTCGCTCCTTTATTGCTGCCCTACACACCTACATACAGACAGACTACTACTTCTACTACTTGGTTACTAGATTCGCACATAAACAATTTTTGTGCGCAAGGCAAAGGTACAATGGGCCAACGTTCCGCATGCTCACTTTAAAGGCGATAATCGCATAGCACGGCTCCCATTGTTATTTAGTGGGAATATCTGGTAATCCGGTTAAACAATAGGACGGCTTAATACAAAGGCCGTTCGCGAAAAAATAACCAAATATTTTTAAGGTAGGTTATATATTATTTTATTACCTTATGATTATCTCAAATGTTTTGCAGTTTTGCTTAATTCCCACAAATGCATACCTATTGTCTCTAATGCAGGTGGGGAACCCGAGCGAGATAACAATGATACGGAGGCGAGGGGGATAAAGACAAAAAATATTTTTTTACAGTACTCGTTGGTCTTCTCTTAATGGTTTGCATTGCAATGATAGTTCGGTTGATATTGCCTTACGATACGCACGTCGCATGCACCTTTTGCTCCTTCATCGGTTCTACACTGTATATTTTGACTTCGGCACGCTAAATGGACTTGATTTCTGTTTTTAATTTGATTTTGGTTAGCTTGAATGGACCTGATTGCAAGAGTGTAGGATAAGTTGTGTTAAGATGTTACGTGTAAACCATCATTGTGTTCTATGTGACCGTTCTCTAGCGCGAGCGCGAGAACGCCATCGGCTCACAAGAGAAATCTTAGATGCAAGACCTAGCTTTGCGGAATATGTAATGGATCATTTACGAATACAACAAGTAAGTTTTTATTTTACGAAGTGAATCGAACTAAAATAATGGTTATTTGTAGTCTTCTTTTTATCGTCTGGGTTGTAAGATTAGCCTACCTCACGAGAGTTTTTCAGAGTTATTGAGCAGCCAAAACCCATAGCTCACGACTTGGCTTGTCGACTACTATCGTAGATACAGTAGCAGGGACGGGTTTACGTGCCTTCCAAAGAACGGAATCATCTTACTTTTCACGATCAGGTGATTCAGCCTGCGATGTCTTAGCCAAACTGGGGAAAGTCTCACAATGTGATTTTGCTCGACAGTGTCCCAACCGGGATTCAAACTCAGAAACTCCAGACGGCAAGCCAACGTGCCACGAAGGCCACACGTTTGTAGTTTGTGAACTAGTTAGACGCAAAACATTATATCTCATAGTAATGCCATAACACATCAGCTGACCTAATATAGAGATGAGCGTGCGTGAGTGTGTGTGTTTGTGTGCGTGAGAGATGACTCTGTTCATTCAAGCCACTCTCAAAACTCAATAACCCAATCTCTGTTTTATTTTCACAGGCTCTTAACAACGACGAGCAGTGGATGTGCCATAGATGTTGGATAGCAGCCGGCCGTCATCAACTACGCGATGATGTTAGAGAGATTGAACCACCTGGGGTCGAACCACCTGAAGTCGAACCACCTGGGGTCGATCCACCTGCGGTTGAACCTTCTTCAATGTCTATTGGAGAGTATAGGAAAGCAGCGAATACATCTCGACGTTGCGTATTTCCAAACTGCATAATGCAAAATCTTTTGAGAATACCTCAATTCATCAAAGTAAGAATGTTGATTGAAAATAAATTGTACATCCCAGTAAGTGCTCGTGTGTGTAATGACCATTTAAATGAGAACTCATGGACAGAATTGAATGAATTAAATAATTCTTCATTTACTCCAGAGCAAATAAAAGACATGTTGGATACACTTATCGTGGCTTATAATGAACGACACTTATTTAATTTCGATACGATCGAAAATATCACAGCTACGGAGTTACACTTCTGTATCGGGCTAACCCACGAACAATTCCAGAGGATTCTAGAAGAAACTCCGTGCTTGGAACAATCACAGCGCCCCAAAACAGTGCTGGGGGCATATTTGATGAAGGTAAGGTCTGGAGAACCTAACGAAAGATTGGCTGCGCGCCTAAGCATGAGCCGTCGAGCATTGGAGAGAAAATTAACTAAAGCTCGTGAGTGTCTGTTGGCCGACTTTTGTTCCTAGGCATTTAGGATGGGATCATATAAGTCGTCAAGAAATTATTTCCCGGAACCTGACTATTCCAAACTCATTGTATGGAGCCAATGGTACAAGAGCCATTTTAATTTTTGACGGTACTTATATATTCATACAAAAAAGCAGCAATTTTCTATTTCAAAAGCAGTCTTATAGTCTGCATAAGTTCCGTAACCTTCTTAAACCATATTTAATTGTCTGTACGGATGGATATATTGTTGATGTTACCGGACCGCACGCAGCAACGACATCAGATGCTACGATTATGTCGAGATCTATTCATAATGAAGCTCCAATACATGTAGTCCTTCATGCTAACGACGTACTCATTTTAGACAGAGGCTTCAGGGACTCTCTTAGAGATATAGAAGAGCATGGTTATAATGCTCATATGCCTCCCACAAAGAGTAGGGCTGAATCTCAACTCAGTACTGAAGATGCAAATAAATCCCGACTGGTGACAATAATCAGATGGGTCGTGGAAGTAATAAATGGTCGCCTAAAACGTGATTTTAAAATATTACGGCAAGAATATTTCAACAGAGCACTGCCTCATATGTTCGAAGATGTACGAATTGCTGCCGCTCTAACAAACACGTTTAAAGATCCTGTGACAAACACGCCACTTGCCAACCAAATAATCAGAGAAATTCAAGTAAGACTTCATCAGCCAAATAGTTTGGGTGATTATGTTGTGGAAAACAATCTCAATCGACAGAGGGCAGCGTTCCATACTATTACGGATGAAGCTGTACGAGCGTTGGCATTCCCAGTATTAAGCGAGGAGGATCTAGTGCTAATAGCAATAGGCACCTATCAAATAAAGCTCGCCCGGTCTTACCTGAGCGAGCATATAAGAAACGGAATATATTGCATCGAAGTATGCGAAACCATAATTCCCGACCTAGCGCAATACGGGCTCAATGTGGAAGGAATGCTTTTGAGAGGCCGTGTTCAATCCCGTCATGTATCCAATCGAATATATTACTCCTACATCGTAGTAAATACAAGAACGACAGGAAGGGAGTCGGTCCGCAATTATTACTGTTCGTGCCTAACAGGACGAAGAACAATAGGCACATGTGCTCATATAATGAGTATTATATGGTATTTGGGTTGGGCAAGGCACCAAAATGACATCTTGTTACCAGCAACTTTTCTAGACGAAGTTATTATAGATTTAGATTAGTGTTATTTGTGAAAAATAAATATAGTAACTGCCATTGTTGTTGTTTTATTGCATTGTTTGTTGAATTTACATGACACAGTAAAATAACAATAGTAAAGTTAAACTGCGTGAATACAGGAAACACCGATTTAATTAATGTTAAAACTAGGTATTCGATAAACTAGAGTTTAAAAAAACTCAAGTGTGCGGGTGTGGCGCTAAAGGCGCAACACAAGACAAGTAGCTACACCGCAAATAATATTATTAAGAGAAAAAAAAGATTCGCTTAGAGCATACAACATTACTAACTACTACCATACTAGTACGCTACTACCACTATGCTACTAGCTGCAAGTCATAACACTCATAACCTCGAGGACAAACATGTCAAGACTTAGATCATAGCTATCCCCATAGAACTTTGGATGGATAGAATAGTCTAGCTAGACATACCCCAGGATATTTGCAAGGCAAAAGAGGTGGACGATGGTAAACTAAGCGAAAATGTTCTTTTCTGTTTTTTTTTTAAATCATTCGTAGTTCTTCCCCTGCACGAGTGCGCTGGTTAGTGTAATAGAATAAAATAAAGCCATTATTATAAGGTTTAAAAAGACGTATCGCTCAATTTGATACAGTCTGGAAAATTCTGGGGACGGAGCCCATACAAGAGCGCCCATTCTCCTTTGAATTGGAATGCCGAAACGGCAACGTTAGATAGTCAACAACGTACCAACGTACTTGTTCTTTTTATAACTACCATCCGAAGTCAGGCCATTTGGCTGTATACTTGTCCAATAGATTTTACGGTTCAGTAGTATGATATCAAGTCCTTCAAAGTGTCCGTTTTCTATTCTTCTTTCTAATATTAATCGGTATATTTCAGGTGGCTTGCAACTGTCAGTTTCAATGTAAGCTACTCTCACGCGATAGAAAAGAAGAAAATCATTAGGAATATTACAGTATAGGAGAAGCTATAAAACAGGGCACGTATTTACTCGGCCTTATTCAAGTAACACCTGTAGTACGAAGACGTCATGGAAAATATTCTGGCCCCTCGGAAAGTCGCAGGCAGACATCGGTTGCTTACACGCTGTCCGATGGTACCGGTAATCATGGTCAGGTACGCAGAAAAATGTTCGAAGCAGTGTTTGTTATATCCCATAAAAAAGTTCAGACTTTAGTATATAAAAAGAAAACTGGAGAAAATATTTTTAAAGACAAACGTGGATCAGGAAACAAGCCGAGAAAATTTACTGCTGATATAGAAAACCTTGTTATTGAACATATAAAATCCTTCCCGTATCAGGAAAGTCATTACAGCCGACGAGTTTTTTATTAGGTTCACCGACAATTGATTAAACGGATACAAACACATAATACATTTTTTTTAAGGTAAAATAACAGTGCATCTGTTTCTTGGCTATAGATAAACACCACATGCATAAAACAATGAAGCAGACAAATAAGCTAACTTACTTAGTAATAAGCGCTAATATTGAAGAGAAGTGAGTGCAGGGGGCTTACCATGCACTCTTATAGCAGGTCAATTATCGACGGAAAGTGAACTGCCGGGCTATTTTGTAACATGAACACGTCAAATAACAGGCGAGCCAGCGATCACGTGACCAAAGCCGGTCAGAGGCCACGTGACAGCATTTCAGTGGTCTGACCTGCGATAAGCTGTACCATGAAGTCATTTTTGACATGTAAACACTTGAAAACTGAACTGCCCTGCAGTCATATTAAGCAGGCGTGTAAACTAACTTTTATTGACCTGTTTTCATTAATTTAAAATAAAAAACGTAAGTACATGTCAATTTGTGAATATAATACTATTTTGGTGTTATTTGAAATTATAGCCAACAAAAAAAAAACAATCTCTTACCGTTTATTTTAGATGTGCGACGAAGATGAAATTTTTGAGTTCCTTGAGGAAGATATTGATAAAAACAGTGCGAAGCAAATCGCTAAAATCCAAAGAAACGTTTTGAGAAGCACGATAAAACCTTTCGACTTGCAGGACGGCATGTTTGTCAAGCGGTATAGGCTTACGAAAGAACTCGTACACGTGCTTTGCAACGAGCTACGACCTTTCATGCCACGCCCCACAAAATCAACAGATTTATCGATAGAGGTTAAGGTTTGTACTAAATAAATAAATCTATTTATCGCACTAATTATCATAAGAACAATTAAGCGCAGTTTGACCACCAATACCCTTCATTTCAGGTTTTAATGGCATTATCATTTTTTGCTACTGGTTCGTACCAAAGACCAACTGGTGACATTGCTGCACATTCCGTTGCACAACAAACTGTGTCAGCAGTTATAGCGCAGATAACTCAGTGCTTAATTCACCGATATTTCCGGCGAAAATATATTAGATTCCCACTTAGCGCTCATGAACGGAGAGCCAATGTAGTTGGGTAAGTAGGTACTAAAGCACTATAAGATTCTTATAAGAATTTTATATTAAAATTTAGATCTTGTAACAGGTGTTTTTTTTTTTCAGATTTTATAACAAATTTGGTATGCCTGGGGTTTTAGCATGCATTGATGGAACTCATGTGGCAATAAAAATACCAGTGGAAAATGAAGAGAGATATTATTGCAGAAAACATTATCATTCTCTCAATGTACAATTGGTAAATTATCATATTATATTTAATGAAAAAAAGAACAATCTAGCCTAAGTGTCCAACTGCTGGACAAACAGTTTTTAGATATATAGGTAGAATTAGGTACTACATATTCGTTATTAAACATACAATAATCTTTTTTTTAATAAGTAAGTACTTAAATAAATTTAGGTCCAACTAGGTGGTGCAAGCTTTACATCCCTTCTTCTTTTTATTAATAAAAGATGTTTTTGGGTACCTGAAAGGAAAAATATTGCAATGTTAAACTTATTGTTTAAATATTAGGTATGCAATTCAGACATGGAAGTTATTAGTGTGGATGCCAGCTATGGAGGAGCCACTCATGATTCCTTCATATGGGCTAATCACCCACTAAAAGCTCATATGCATCATTTAAATAATATGTGGTTTTTAGGTGGGTAATAATTTTTCGCTCATAAAAGTTGCAGTCTCTCAAAAAGAGATAATATGTTATAATAATTAGTAGGTACTAATCAAACTAGCTAGGTACTTTGTGCATGAATTTTGAACATTATTATGCAGAGACATTAAGATTCTAATAAGATCCATAAAAGTATAGGTATTCAATTTTGTTATGGCTTTTAGGTGATTCCGGCTATCCACTAAGAAGAAGTATGATGACTCCAATCATAAATGCTCTTCCAGATTCACCTGAGGCTTATTACACTAGAATACATGTAAAAACCAGGAACATGATAGAAAGAACCATTGGGCTTCTCAAGGCACGCTTTAGATGTCTTCTTGTACATAGAGTTCTACATTATGAACCCCGTGTAGCAGCATCTATTGTAAATGTTTGTGTGATGTTACACAACATTTGCGTTAGAGCCAACATCCCTGTGCAAGATATGACATCTGAAGAAGTGTTACGAGAAGCACAATTGCAACCAACTCACCATTTAGTAGACAGCGAGGGGCATTCTTCTAGTACTCAAAATGTTCAACTGCAACATGGAGTTGCCACAAGAAGACTGCTCATCACTCATTTGTGGGCAAGCCGGCCAATCTAGAAATAGAACATTTGTGTGATTTATAAGTTAAGTAGTTTTAATTTTGTCAGTACTTGTAGTGTAACAATTTTTTTTAAAATTATATATGTAAATTTAATCATTGTTACTTATGTAGAATATAAAGTGTATACACATATTTTGATTACATACCTGTTGTTTATACTTTCTAATGTAGTTGCAATACGGGAAAGTTCATTAAGTATTCCTATTAAGATTGTGCTGCCCTCTTGTGTTGCCTCAGCTCGCATTCTACTAGACTCAACAAGAGCTCTTCTTGCTGTGTCTTGAGACATAGGTGCTGACCTACGCTGTCGCCTTTGAGGCTGCGTAGACCTCATTGGGTCAGGTTGAATGAGTGGCGATGTGGAGGATAGTTGTGCTTCTGTGCCTGGTACAGAAAATACTTGAAGAGTAGGGTGATTATTAATATTTTCTTCAACAGCTTCTGAAGTCCCAAGCATAACTAATATTGACTGTGACGTCTGTGACAGTGCCGATTCATTTGAAAGTGGTGCTGTCTACAAAATAAAGAAAAAATATTACTTTAATTAAATAATATATAAAAATATGTAGTATTTAATTAACTTTAATTAAGTCTATTGTAAAAATTAATTCTAATTTAAAAAAAACTAGTATTTTAACACAAGAAAACAACATATTGTACAAAAATATAATACATAAGTATAACTTCACACTTTTTTTTATTTTCAAAATTTTTACTTATTAGCGTCACGGTCACGTCACCCTTATTTCCCGAAGGGTAGACAGAGAAGTAGTTTTGTATATTCACAGTTTGCCAGAGACGTTGTTAGGTCGCATGCAACAGGGGACGAGCCTATTGTCATTTACCGGACACAATTATAAACTCTGGGCTGCTACTAGGAATTTCCAGGTAGAGAAGCCCAATAATAAGGCCTGAGCTGGGAATCGAACCCAGGTTTCCATGCTTGGCAGTCGCGCTTAGAAATAGTAGACCAATGAGGCAAAATTTATACTTACAAGAGTAATTTCCACATCCAATGGGTCTACTTGGATTTCTGGCAAACCTAAACCATAGTCTTCACCAAGGATTGACAGATATTTTTTTTCTATATCCTTTAGGAGATTTGTTTCAGCTGGTCCTCCACCGGTGCTTGATTGTGCTGATTTAATAGATGCACATTTTCTTTTTAACTTTCCCTTGTAATCTATCCAGTACTGAAAATTGGAAATTGGACAACAAATGATTAAATATGAACTAAATAGAACTACACCATATTATTTAATTTTGTCCTGTATTGTACAGTCACGAGCTTTAATTTGGGACCCACCTAAGGTTGAATATCATGTATCAAACTTTCGCCATTTAGAGCTATTATGTTAACGCTGTCACTGCACAAACAATAAACGTCATAATGTTTACCATCGACAACTTTACGTTTCTAGGGGCTAACGTCAACTGGAGCGAGGGCAAACGATCATTACCGATTTCCGAGTAATAATTACTTTTTGGTCCTGTGGTCCCATAAGAAAAAAGAAACAAATAAAAAAGAACAAAATTATATTGTCAATATATGATAGCTAGTCAACTAACCCGCTTATTCTTCAAACCTATATTAGTTAAAAAGTTTTGTCTCTTTCTCAAACATAAATATCAAAGTGACGGACCAAAACAACATATTTAAAATAAAATAGGTTTAAAGGCCGTTTATGATTATGGGGGCTTAGAAGATTTCAGCTAAAATATTGAAAATCTTTAGAAAAACAAAGTTATTTATTCTTTATATTTATCAAATCAAATCAATTTATTTGTGAAACATAGGTATTAACATTTTAGATGGATCTTAAGAACTAGATAGCGCGCTATGTTTTGTCAATTTTGACATACAAATATTTATATAAAAACATGCATGCATGCGTAGTTAGGAGCTTTATATAATAAAAAAAAAATATTAACAGATTGGAATTACATTAGATAATTAGTTTACATTAAATTACAATACTTTAAATCTTCTTTGGTATTAAATTATTATCATTCAAAAAGTCTTCAATTTTGTAGTAACATTTGTCAATTAGTAATAATGTGAGAGCTTTTTTAAATTTTACTAGAGGCATATTTTTGATATTGTCAGGTATTTTATTGTAGATTTTTGGTGCAATGCCAAAAAAACTCTTTTGCATTAAAGATGTCTTGCATTTTATATTACACAACTGTGACAAATATTGAGCACGTATTGGCATTCTTTTTATGTCAGACATTTTTCCGAACAAGTGGGGGTTGCTTTTTATAAATACTGCAGATTCTAAAATATACAATGCTGGTAGTGTTAGTATTTTCAGTGATTTGAAAGATGGTACACAGCTATCAGTAGTCTTTAATCCACACATAGATCTTATACAGCGTTTCTGCATCTTAAATATAAGTTCCCTGTCAGTTGATTGTCCCCAAAAAATAATTCCGTACCGTAGTACTGAAGCCACTAGTCCATGATAAGCTGTCAGTAACGTGCTAATATTTACTTTTCTAAATAATTGATAGAGTGCGTATGCAGATTTACTCAGTCTGTTACATAGGTGTTCTATTTGTGGTTTCCATGTTAATTTATTGTCTACCATTATACCTAAGAACTTTGCAGTATTTACTGTTTCTATTTTGTAATTTTCATAAGCCAAATTTATAGTGGGATTTGCCCGACGTTGATGGAATTGCATTATTTTTGTTTTATCTAAATTTATTACTAAATTGTTACAATTAAGCCAATCTATTATTTTTGCCAGTGAATCATTAATCTCGTTTTCATAATTATTGGGATTTGTGCATTCTATTATAGCTGTGCTATCATCGGCAAAGAGAACCATTTTTTGATTTGTTATCTTTGGGAGGTCGTTAATATATATCAAGAAGAATAACGGTCCAAGCACGCTACCCTGGGGTACGCCATACCTTAGGAGTCTTTGTTTCGATAAGAAAGTGGTTTCTATTTTAGTTTTAGGACATAATCTAGTAATTTCAGTACACTGGTATCTATTGCTTAGGTATGATTCTATGAGGTCGAGGATATTACCTCTTATACCATAAGCATGTAATTTCTGTATAAGTAGTTTATGATCCACGTAGTCAAAGGCTTTACTCATGTCAGTGAAGATAGCACAAACAGGATTTTTATTATCAACACATGACATGACAGTGGAAAGTAAATCATATAGAGCCATATTTATTCCACATTTCTTTCGAAATCCTTTTTGTTCCACACAAAATAAATTATATTTCTCAAAATAAGTGTAAAGCGAATTATAAATAACTTTCTCAAAAATTTTTGAAAATATAGGAATCTTAGCGATCGGTCTATAGTTTTTTGCATCAGTTTTGTCATTTTGTTTAAATAATGGCTTAATTATTACTTTTTTTAGGCTATTTGGGAAAATACCGTCATATATACAAACATTGACAATATGTGCCAATGGAGGCGATATGATCTCTTTCACGTATTTTATTACTTTGGTAGACACACCATCATAACCAACAGTATTCGTATTTTTTAAGTCATCGATAATTCTACATAAGTCAAATGCTGAAACGGGAGTCATAAACAATGATTGTGATGTCAAATTTTGAAACTTAGAATTAGGTGGATATTTGTCAGTTTGAAGGTTATTTTCAATTATGTCAATAAAATAGTTATTTAATTCGTTAGCAATGTCGTTAGGGCTAGAAAATGATAAATTGTCTCTATTTATACACGTTATTTGTTCTTGCGGCAAACATGTTTTTGAATTATTAATAATTTTCCAGGCAGCTTTGGATTTATTTTGGGAGGTATTAATATAGTGGTTATTTTGAGCTTTCTGGGTTAGTTTTATAATTTTTCTATAGAGGGTAGAGTATTTTTTTAGCACTAGTTTATTATGCGATGTCGGGTTGTGTCTATACCCCCAAAGTAACTTCCTTTGCTTTTGACTGCATAATTTTATCCCACGGGAAATCCATTTAGTTTTATTATTACTTTTTAGGGTGACTATTTTTTGTGGAAAACATAGATTATATAGCAATAGAAAATCTTCCATAAAACTATCGTAACATTGATTTGCATCATTAGCATTATAAACCTGTTTAAAAGATAAACATTTTAAGTGGGATTTAAATGTATATAAATTGTCAGTAGAAATTTCCTGCTTGTATACTTTCCAACACTTAAGTTTACAAGTTCTCTTTGTGGGGACTTTGAGTATTTGTGCCGTGTGGTCTGACAGAACCAAATCGAATATTTCAGCCTTGCATTTTTTTCTGTAGCTATATGCAAAGTTATCTATACATGTTTTACTACACAATCTTGTAGGTTTATAGAGTGCTAGTTTTAGATTAAATTGTAATAGAAAATTTTCGAATTCTAAAGTGATTTTATTTCTTTTTATGACATCAATATTGAAATCCCCTGCTAATATTATATTTTTGTTTGGATTTCGACAGAGTTTATGAAGTATATTTTCTAGTTTCTCATAAAACAATGTGTGAGTATGTTTGGGTACTCTATAAATGCAAATAATAACCAATTTATGGGAAATCAGTTCAACAGCACAGCACTCAAAAATACCAGATATTGACTGTTTTGCAACTTCCGGTATTTCCTTGTATTGCAGACCAGCCCTGATTAGAATACAAGTTCCTCCACGTTTTTTATTTCTCGAGAAGAAAGCAGCTAGACAGAAGTTTGGTATATGTAATAGACGTTCATAGCCCGTTTCAATAAAATGTTCTGTTAAACATATAACGTCGATACTAGTCCCATTTTTAGAAAGTTCCTCCAATTTAATTGTTAAGCTATCCGATTTGTTCATCAATCCAGCTATATTTTGATGAAGAATATTAATGCTATTATAGAAAAAACTGGGAATTTGGTAGCAGTTCTGGCTGATTAAGTGAGTCAGATTCATTATTTTGGGCACAATCAACATCGGAAAACACTTTATCTAGGCTACATAATTTTATGACTAATTGTTCCAAGTCCGATACAATAATATTTAATCCCTTATAATTTAGTGTGCTATGTCGTTTGTTATAGGTGTTATACGTATATGGTAGATTTAAATTAGAGTCTAATATATACGCATAATTATATGTCTGTACATCCATATAAAGCAGGTTATTAAAGGTATCTATACGACTGTTATACATAATATTATGTTTTTCCATGTATTTAAAAGTAGGTAAACAAATAATGAAATTGGTGTGATTTAGTGGTAATAATTTGTCACGAATTAAAGTGACGAGTTCAATATAACTATGAGTTGTTCGAAAGTCTTCCTCACCAATATAAATAATACAGACATTTATGACACAAACCTCAATCTTAACATAATTATATAGAAAGCATGGTTAGCGGTGCACAAAATAAACACTTATCACCGAAGGCTACGACTAAATTAATTTAAATCTCTCCAGTAATTTTTTTATCATAAATATTCAAAACCGCGTATATCCACCTTCATTGTCAATCACAGCCTGGAGCCGGTTACGCATGGATCCAATCAATTTGTCACATATGTCAGTACCCCTTAAACTTTCCCAGACTGTGAGGCAGTGATCCATAAGTGCTTCTCTAGTTCTTTCGTTTCTATTTGACCATTTTTGAACCATTAAGCCCCATAAATTTTCTATAGGATTTAAATCGGCACACTTTGCAGGCCACAGAATACGATTTAAATTTGCTCTATTATTGTCGAACCAAGTTCTAACGATTCTTGCCGTATGAATTATTGCGTTATCTTGAACAAAGTTTATTGGAGCAACATCTTCTTGTGGATAATATAGTTGCAATGTTGGAAGGACACTCTCGTCTAATAAATCGACATAATCTTGAGCAATGGCCCTGGGTGGTAAATTTATTAGTTCTCCAATGCCGGCTGAACTAATCCAGCCAGACATGTTAACTGTAATGCGACCAGACGCGTTGTTAGCTATGACGTGGTCTTCCGTGTATCGCGTCCTGTCAATTCGCCACAAATGTAGTCTGCCCGTTTGGGAAGATTGAAAAGTCTTTTCATCGATGAAAGCCGTCGTCGTCCAATCAAAATTTAGATACTGTCGTGCGAAAATAAGTCGAGCAGCTTTATGGGCATCCGTCAACGCAATTTTTTTTGCAGGCCGCCTGTGATGCAGTCCCATAGCTTTAAGATGCCTTCTAACTGTTGAAGGGTGGACTTCAAACGCTTCCGCAAAATGCCTCGTTGGCGTAAATCCATTCGTCAGGTATTGCCTTTGCATCAAGCGGCTCTGCTCTTGTGTTATAACTTGCGGGTGATGGTTGTTTCGTCGTAAGTCAATAATATTTTCCTCGTTCCCGTGGCGTCGAACCCAGCGGCGAACTGTGTTTCTTGTCACATTTATTCGTCACGATATCTCGTGAATGCCTACTCTTTGTTCGTGCAAATCAATAATTTGAAGCCTTATTTGGTCACGATTAGCCGCAAGCATTTTATTAATTGGTAAATTATATTTTGTGAAAATATCACATTAAACTATTTTCTTAAATGACACTGACACGACACATGTTCGTAATTAGAAAATCGTAATGATAGCTTTTTGCAACGAGGTTATCATTTCATAGGTCGATTAGATAAGACATTTTATGTCTTAACTTGACATTCAACATACCTTAAAGCAAAGTTTCAAAGTTTCGACCTTATTGCATTATGATTGTTCTAACAACATTTAACGGAAATGGGTCCCAAATTAAAGCTCGTGACTGTACGGGACAAGAATATAATTCCCCTTCGTCGCAAGGAAGCAAGTTGTAAGAACAAATGAACTACGTCTGTGCCCGATGAATAGCACTAGGCTTGCACACCTTTAACATGGGACTTATTACCAACGTCCAAACGTGGGTGTAAAAACTTCTGTAACGGGGGAATACCTATGCCTTCCTTCTTTCTTCTGCCTTCGAGGATTATAGCCGTGATTATACATATGTATCTACTAGCTGTTGCCAGCGGCTTCACCCGCGTGGATGTCGGAAATTATCGCACGGAGAGGTACTATCGGTATGAAAAGTAGGCTACTTACTATTCTAAATTGTAATCTATCTCTACGACAAATCACATCCAAATCCGTACAGCCGTTCTGGCGTAATTGAGTACAAACATCCATCCATACACCCATCCAAACTTTCGCATTTATAATATTATTATTATAGTAGGACTAGCTGCGCCCCGCGGTTTCACCCGCATAAGTCTCGATCTCGTGGTAATATCGAGATAAAAAGTAGCCTGTGTCAGCTACCTCCATACCAAATTTTATCAATTTGTTTTCCATTGGTCCAGCCGTTTGTATGTGAAGGAGTTACAAACATACATAAACTTACCAACTTTCGCCTTTATAATGTTAGTGTGATGTGTTCTAAATTGTAATCTATCTCTACGACAAATCACATCCAAATCCGTACAGCCGTTCTGGCGTAATTGAGTACAAACATCCATCCATACACCCATCCAAACTTTCGCATTTATAATATTATTATTATAGTAGGACTAGCTGCGCCCCGCGGTTTCACCCGCATAAGTCTCGATCTCGTGGTAATATCGAGATAAAAAGTAGCCTGTGTCAGCTACCTCCATACCAAATTTTATCAATTTGTTTTCCATTGGTCCAGCCGTTTGTATGTGAAGGAGTTACAAACATACATAAACTTACCAACTTTCGCCTTTATAATGTTAGTGTGATGTATTACCTATTTAATTTCATAAAGAAGTAAACAAACTTGTATGTTCTAGAAATAGTAAGTAGATTTGCCAGGAAATAAATACTAATCAAGAACACAATACAAAGAAATAAAAACCAATAGGTACGAGTACCTACATAGAGGTTTAATAGATACTTAACGCAAAGGTAACATGCATAATAATATAAAACCAACTTACAGCTGCCCAGCCTTTAAAATCTTTGATAGCACCACCAACAACGGAATTTAAATTTTCCGCCACCTCTCCACAATCTTCGGGACATTTCCCGAGCTTGAGCACACTTATTATAGCCCATTGCAATGTCCTTGTGATTATTCAAAAAATCCCACAGTGTTTCTAATTGTTCATAAGAAACTCTCCTTGAAGTCATTATTTATTAACAATTGTCTGCACTTTCTTACCACTCGCAACAACGTACACGATACAAATGTGTGCATTTCTGATTTATTTCCAGAAACAGTCAAAAAAGGAACCCACATGAATTTACAAAATTCAAAATAACCTCGTAAATTATCGTGATTTTGACAATAAATATTTGATACTTAATAGCTAGAGTCGTTCGAAAATGGCAATAACTTTGGTTAAAATTTTCAAGTAGACACTTACCTTTCTTAAGTATCTAAAAGGGTCGCCATGCTACGCAACAGAGTTTTTTTAGAATTCTCTTGATCATTGTTAACTGTTATTGAATTAATCTTATCTAGTTCTTTAAAACCGGTATCTTTGCGAAAAAGTATTTCAGAACGATTGTTTATAACATGGCGTACCGGTCAACGATAACGTAGCAGGTCTGAAGTCGATACATTGCAGGTCAGACAGAAACGTTCATGGTACAAATAGAAAACCTGTCAGGTTAACCTGCTAAGTTGACCTGTCCGGTACTTGGCAAGTATTGTAAATGTTGATGGTAGGGCCCCAGTGCAACTATAACAGTGGATGTTAATTTAATGAAAATTCTTCTTAAATAAAGACATATATGTCAGGATCATCTTGGAAACGAGTTATTAATAAAAACTAACATGATGAAGAGGGAAGTGTGTAAAAACTTGGGTCCGATTAAAATGATTTTTGAACAAATTTTTTAAAGTACCGACGCGACAATGGCCGGACCGAGCAGAGTCCCGATCTTTCACGACAAAAAAGATAGCTTTTATAATGCAAGTAAAAAGTATTTGGGCGCAAAACGATTGTCATAAATAAAATTGTTTGTTTAATAAAATTGAAGATGTGTTTATTCCCAAAGCCCTAGGTGAGAATTTTCTATTTGCTGAAGAAGGTACAGAAGAGAAAATATTGGTATTTATGACTAAATTATCAAAAAAAAAGTTGCGAATGGCATGGTTTTGCTTCGGTGATGATACATTTAAAAGTGCTCCCAAGCCATTCTATCAACTGTTTACTCTCCACATAGACTTAAATTCAGATACAAACTCAACAAATATAGTCCCCGTGCTATACGCGATACTGCCATATAAGTCCCAAGCTACATACATTCAACTATTTGAAATTATTAGTAAGATAAGATAAGATAAGTCATTTATTTGTAATTTGGGTGTATTAATTTGGGTTTTAGTATCCGTAATTTCAAATGCGACTACGAAGTAGGCATTATGAACGCTGTAAGATCAGTTTTCCCGGAATCAAATGTAAGTGGATGCTACTACAAATGGCGGGATACGACGTTAATTCGAATAACCAATAAGTTTTATTATTTTTATTATTGCGCTATGGTAGTTGTACGCGCCACCCGCGTGTTCAAGGTTACAGCCAGTGTTGCCAACTGCACCGTAATTACGGTAAAAACACCGTAATCAGCATAGATCTCCCACCTACTGTAGGATTATAATTACGGTAGCAAAATACACCGTAATACCCAATGAAGATCGTATTTTTTTAATCTACTAGATAAATATGATTATCTATAAACTAAAATAATTTTAGCAAGTTTGAATGTTTATTTTCTTTACGTTAGGGTATTTTCCTTTTATTCTACGGACAACACTGTTTTATGCGTCGGGAAATCCCCCAATAGCGTGGTACAAGCTTGGAGATATTACGCGAACGAATTCGGTGATGCTGGATGTATTTTAATATCGATGGATACTTAGAACTTTTTAATTTACCTAGTTTATTTGTATCATAAACGAACGACTAACATTTCATTCATACTTAGCATCACGTAAGAGTTTGTTGCGTTGTGTTGTGTTGTGTGGTGTATGATCTGAGTATTTAAAAAGATGGAAAGTGATAGCGACAGCGCTACTGATAGAGAAGATAGCCTAACACGAGTACCGACTAAGAGAAATCGTTATAAACAGAAGTTTCGGGAAGAATGGTTGCTGAATAAAGAATATAGTGGTTGGTTAAGAAAACATAATAGGGACTTATCGAAGGCGATCTGCAATGTATGCAATACATCTTTCAGTGCCGAAATAAGTGTCATAAAACGCCATAAAGAGGGAACTAAACATGTGAATAATTTAAAGAGGTGTAGTGCTTCAACGTCTAAAAAACAACAGTCCATAATAAGTGTTTTTAAATCTATGCCAACTAATGAAAAGCAATTGTTAAAGACTTCAGAAATAAAATTAGCTGCATTTGTTGCTGAGCATAAGATATCTCATAATGTCATGAATCACTTGGCGGATTTGTTACCAAAGTTATTCCCAGATTCTCAGATAGCCAAAGATATAAGACTAAAAAGAACTAAAGTTCAAGCTGTGATAAATAACTGTATTGGGGAAACTGAAAAAGAAAACTTGATCACTGACTTGCAGTCACAAATGTTTTCAATTTTGATAGACGAAAGCACAGACATTGCTGTAGTAAAAACAGTAGCTGTAGTGGTCAGGTATTTTGATCCAATGATTGGTAAAGTGATCACTCGGTTTTGGGATTTGATTCAATTATTCGATGAGAAAACAACCGATCATGTTGCAAATGCCGAAAAACGTTTTAATACTGTTATTGGTTCATTTCAAAAGTATGAGATTCCCACGGAAAACATCATAGGTTTCGGCTCTGATGGATGCAACACAATGATGGGATGTAACAATTCAGTTTCAAGTCGATTTCGTCAACGTTGTCCAGGCATAATTGTGATCAAATGCATTTGCCATTCTCTGCATCTTTGCGCTAGTGACGCATGTAAAGAGCTTCCACTAAATTGTGAAAAAATGGCGCGAAATATTTATAATTATTTTAAATCCACTAGTAAAAGGCAAAATGAGTTAAAAGAGTTCCAGTATTTTGTTGAGGCGGATGTGCACAAAATTCTTAGACCAGCCCAGACTAGATGATTGTCTTTAAATGCAGTAGTGCAAAGGATTCTTGAACAATGGGATGTATTACGTCTTTATTTCGATAGCAAATGGCTGGAAGATTCGGAGTGCCAAGATATTCATGCATGCCTGAATGATCCGATAATCAAGGCTTATTATTATTTTTTGGCTTGGATGTTGCCAAAATTTACAACATTAAATAGCTGTTTTCAGAGCGAATCAGTTTTAATTACGAAACTACATGGGAAAATGACAGCTTTTTATCAAGAACTACTATTGGTTTTACACATAAATTATGTAAATTCTGCTCCTATTGAAACTATAGATCCAATGACAGAAATAAATCACAAGGACCTGAAAGAGATATATCTAGGTTTAGGTGTCCAGAAAGAACTAGATTCTGTTGGAAATGAAGAAAGAAAGCTAACTCTGAGAAAGATGTGTAAAAAAATTATTATAAGAGCTTGTGTTGGCATTCGTAAACAATACTGTTTTAATAACAAAATTATGACAGAAATAGCAAAATTTGATATAGAGAAATTTCCAATGACAGGGAAGGGTCAGTTTCGTCGTTATTTCCATTACTGCCCAGAATTTCCCCAACTTCAATCCAACATCAACAAGAACTAGATGATGAGTGGCGGAAGTTGCCCTTATACCACAAATATTTGGATTTAAGTCAACCTCCTGACGTATTTTTTTTGAGGAGTGACGTTTTGACGTTTCTACTGGTGAGATCGTTCTGATATTTTTTTACGAAAATAAAATAAAACTACGTCGATAAACTGTCCGAAAAGTTTTCTAATGAATACGTTAACAACAAAATACAATATATACAGTGTAGTGAGGTCTTGTGAGTGCTCATAAAGTGCAAAAGTTTTGTATAAACTAAAATACAAATTCAATATCACAATATAAATACCCTCAATTCTATAAAAATAAGTTTGCGACAGTAGACTGGTAAACTGAACAAATTTTGTGCGTCACATTAGGGAGATTCATTGAACTTATTTCTGCAAATAGAATGGCGGTGAAGTGCGGTGGATGGGGTAAATTTGTGTCAACGGTTGACACTGCTAAGTGCACAAAGTGTGGGTCTCTTATCACAGAGTGTGCGTCGCCCTCCCTACGAAAGGCCCCATAGCCTCTGCCTGACATTGCCCTGAGTGCAAGAGACATGTCCGTAGGGATAATAAGGCCGAAACGCCGGTACGAGGTTGTGTGGCAGAAGTACAGAGTGAGGAGCCCACGACGCCTACGACGACGCAAATGTCAACTGCCGCATCGCCGACGTCTCTGTCAACTGCTGCACCGTTGACGCCCCAGTCAATCGCTGCACCGTCGTCGCCTGTGATCGCTGAGTACCCGCCGGACGTGGGCTCTACTCTAAGATTGGCAGTGGAGGAGCTACGCACCTTGCGGTTTGAAGTCTCAGAGCTTCGGAAAGACGTAGCAGAGCTGAAGGCATCAAACGACTCGTGTCACACGCGCATGGATGGGATTGAGACAAGACTGGGGCACTTGAAAAGCGTCACGATGCCGGATGCGATCCGACAACAAATTTAAATGCGGTGGAGAGTGTGGTTCAACAGCTCAAGAGGGACCTCAACGACAGGGATCAGAAGCTTATGGCAAACGATCTGGTGATAGCGAACGTACCTGAGACGCAAGCAGAAAACCCAACACACCTGTTTCAGCTAATTGCCGCTAAACTAGGAGTCGCTATGGAGGATCGTGACATCGTGAGCGCGGAGCGAGTCCGCGGCAGACACATTAAAGCGACAAGCCCCATGACTTCAACACAGCTCCGCCCTCGTGCTATCATGGTGCGCCTCGCTCGACGTGACCAGCGCGACGCCGTGTTGAACGGTGCCCGCGTGCGACGTTACGCCACAACAGAAAGCCTCGGACTCACTGGGAAACCCGTACGCTTCTTTGTGAATGTGAGGCTGACCAGGTCGAATCAGCAGTTGTTTCGTCAACTAACCAGGAAATGAATGACAGGTTTAACTGAACGAATAAAGGATCACTGATCATTCACCTTGTCTCTCATTTATTAAATAAATCTGTTGTTCCTGAGTCAGACATTACTGAATACAAATAAATAATAAGTGAAGTGAAGGTAAGTGTTTTTGAGCTATATTTTGTATTATATGCAGGTGGCTACAAACGCAGATCAGTTTATCGTGCATATAGTTGATATTATTGGAGTATTTTTAACGCGCCTCAATAATTACCTCAGAATATCGTAAACTATGTAAAATATTTATTATATAAATATTTATTATATCACATATCTACACGATATTGAAATTACATACTTGACTACATTTGTATTTAATAAGTTGCAGGTTCTATATTTAGTTATATTTTACTATAAATTGCGATAAAAACCTATAAACCTATAAACGACTGCTTCACAAACTGGAGAAGTATGGAATAAGAGGCAAGGCGCACGATTGGCTTAAAAGCTATTTGTCTGATCGCCAACAGAGAACTGTTATTTCTAGAGTAGAAAACAATGCTAGTAAAACATATTGCTCAGAATTAAAAATTAATCCTTTTGGCGTTCCACAGGGAAGCATACTAGGTCCGCCACTATTTTTATTACTTATATATAAATGACCTCATAAAATGCCTAAAATGTGAATGTATTCAATTTGCTGACGATACAACATTGACGATAAAATGTTCCAACAAAACTGACATAGAAATTGACACTAATATTGAATTAATTAATGTAATAAACTGGTTAGCGGAATAAGCTGGTTAATCTTCATGTTAATATTAATAAAACCAAAGTAGTACAATTTCAAACAAGCAACTTGTCAGCTACACCAACAATAATTCGACATGACACTACAATTTTACAACCAGAACCATCGGCCTTATTTTTGGGTATAATAATTGACAACAAACTGAATTGGAAGGAACATTTAGAAAGAGTATGCAGTAAGCTTGATAAGTTTGTATATGCTCTTCGCAAGTTGAGACTAGTGTCCAGTAAAAAAACAGTCCTAAATGCGTATCATGGTTATGTTTCATCAGTATTACGTTACGGTCTAGTTATAGGTATGGGGTAATTCAGTGGACGTGGACAGAGCGTTTAAAGTACAAAAAAAGTGTATCCGAGCCATGAGTGGAGCAGAATATTTAGACCATTGCAGACCATTATTTAAAGAATTAAAAATTCTCCCACTCCCGTGTCTGTATATTTTTGAGGTTTGTTTATTTGTTAAAAAATACCCTCATTTATTTTCATTGAATGAACAAGTCTCGGAAAGATTGAATAAAAAAAATGCTGGCAAACTGTTAGTTCCTCCTCAGAGACTGCATCTCTATAGTAGAAATGCCAGTTGTATGACGATCAAAATTTATAATAAATTACCAACTGCGTTCAGAATGTTACCATTACATAAATTTAAATGTAAAATGTTTGCTTGGCTATTCGAGATGTGCTTTTATTCAGTTAATGAATTTTTAAATCATACTTTTTGACATTGTAATGAATATATGTTTTTAGTATTTTGGCATAATATCTATAATTATTACTTTACTATAGAGCTTATATTTTGGACATAGCATTGTATATTTTGACATTTTAATTATATTTTCTGACATTGCAATTAATCTTAATATCACTGTATTACTTTGACTTTAGAATTTGTATTTTGGACTTATCAAATTAATTTTTATTTTACTTTTTAATTAACTTAGTGATGATTTGAATGTGCTTAACTTTTTTTTTATATTTCTACGCCAGCAATGGTAGTATATGTGGAACATTATTAGTGTAAGATCTCAAAATACCATATACTTGGAAATAAATACATTTATTTATTTATTTATAAATTTCTCAAGTAATGATAAATAATTGTCTTGTAAACATGTCGTCCATGAGAAGCAGCTTTAACTTGCAACTTCAACCTTAATACTTCCTCTCTACGCGTCAAATTAATACCTGTACCACTAATGCAGTTCAAGTATTTACAATCACTTTTATTTCGTACTTACTGCAAATATTGAACCACACTAATGGTTATTTGTTTAGAGATCAGTAGAACTCGTTGAAAACCCTAAAATACGATCATCATTTGTAGCTGCTTCTATATTTTTCGTTCTTTCAATTGTTTAACACTTACTATGTCTTACCATGTTTTCAGAATGCCTTTCAAAATAATTCAAACTTTTAATGAACAACAAAATAAACAAGAACTTTGCATCTGTCCATCTAAGTGGGAAAAACATGGAGTGTTACACTGGCCGAACAAAAAAAGTAAAAAATTATGTAAAATAGAAGATTCAGAAAAATGTATTGGAAAATCAGCAAAGCATATTGATGGCCATTGCTCATATTTCGGTGAAATTGGATACTTTTATAACTGGAAAATATGAACCACAAGTTACTAAATTAAATGATGCTATGAAAAAAACACCTGATAATAACCGATTTTGTTTAAAACCTATACGAAATATCGAAGAACTATCCAATTTAGAGGCAATATTAAACGACGGCAAGATAAAAGAGGACTATAAAATTAAATATAGTATCGTGTGCCAACCAGGAAAAGCTGAAAACTGCGCATATCAACTAGTTGATGTGTTTTTTACCAGAGAATTGGAATATTTAAAGTAAAGATTGGAAGGTCAAAAGCATTTACTAAATTATCAAATTTCTTACTTATAATAAATATTTCTTTCTACATGACTACATTTGTGTTTCAGCGCCCATATTCGTATTTGCTCGCGATAGACCCATTTTCTTTCACATTCGACATACTCTAGTTTATATTCAGTATCGCTGTCCGAGTCCAGTCTAGAAAAAAGAAACAATAAATTACGCAAAGAAGGTTATTTTACTTTATTTTTATAATATGCCACACCAAGCTATAACTTAATTTTCCTCTGTAACTGGTCCGTTATCAGTAATTGAGAAAACAAAATCTACGGGACCCTCGCTTGTGTTTGTTGAACTCGAACTTGGCGCATTATTTTTGTTTGTTTCCAATGACACCCTTAAATAATAAATTAAATGAATAGAGTTATATAAATAATAGCTAAATTACTCTCACGTAATTGAGTTAAAAAAAAAAAACTTACGTGTTTACTTAATATTTCAATTACAGAATTATCACACACAGTTGCCTTTTTTAATTTCTGCATATTCTGATAAACTCTCCGTACTTTCTTGCGATATCCACTTCCATGCTTTCAGATCCATATTTCTTTTAAACTGGCTTAAATATTTTATAAAATCTGATTTCTCCAATAAAAATAGAAGAATGTATCCAAATGAGTAGACAATGTCCATTACTCTTCTGCTTCTATTGTGAATCCTTAATGTCGCTATTAGTAAAACAGTACATCAAATTCCTACTTAAGTCTGCGCAAAAGAACAAATCACTTCTGCAATGAAACTTTCAGTGGCAGAACAGTGATAAATGTATCTTTTATACAGTTCCGTTAAAAAGTCTGCAATTAATGTCTTCATGCAGTTCTGAAGCGTACAGCAGCGGCAATAGAAGCTTTTTAGCAGCTTTAAGTTTTAACATACATGTTTTAACTCTCTATTAAAGCTATAGACCGCAAATGGGTCATAAAATGAACTCTTATAAAACCTAGAGTGGCATTTGGTTCAGTTTCCGCTACCCCTAGTGATATTTACAGCTATGAGCAGTTACGGAAGCAATAGTAGAACTTAAAATCACTTTTTGAACCCCTAAAGCGCTACTGTACAGCTAAAAGTTGCAAAATAGGCTGCTATTTCCACTAGTGTGCTAGTTGGGTTATAACAGCCACTTGCGTAAAATCGGAGTGCCGTTAGTATCTATTTGGAAGGAAATAAAAACAAGTACATAAGACAATTAAAATATGATTCGGATATTAAAAACAAAAGTTATGCATAAATACTCACTTGAGACTCCACAGAAAATCCATAAGGTCGTTGTCTCTGCAGAGATGGCTAAAGTTCAACGACGATCTCATTGAACATTTCTTTATTAATTCTGTATAAAGACAGAAATTCAGAATCCTCCAAATCCATTACATTTTCACAGTCGCGCTGACTTTTTCCGATTTGTCGTCTTTCAATAATGTCGCGTCTGTGTTGTAGCACGACTAAATCCCACGCTAAATAAGCTTCCGCCATAATTAAACTGTAATTTCTTCCTCATTTATCTTCTAACAACATCAATAGCAATCCTACCGAATCACTTTGCGGGCTGTCAAAAATGATCGCAAAATATGTTCGTAAACATCGATAACTTGCGACAACGTTCGATAACATACCGATGACAATCGATAACTCTAAGAATCGAAACTACCAAATAACGTTACATCCGGATTGTTATGACTTTGCGAACGAATTCGGTCGTAAAGTGATAGCTATCTATGTAGACATTGGTTGAAAAGCCAGTTGACCGTCTAGGGATCTCTTTAGGACTTTGCGACCGAATTCGGTTATAAAGCCATCGCTATCTATGTCGAGACTGCCGCCCCTGGACATGTTATGATTGACTGCTTAGATCCATAAAGCTATAGCGTGATGATCTTTTAAAAGGTTAAATCCGTAACTATCTGCAATATCCTAACCTTTTGGCTAGCCTTTTTACAATTTGCGGTAAACTATAGAAGAATACGAACATATTGCAATATTGCTCATCTACCATAGCTTAAAGCGTAATAATATTTTTTGAAAAGTCTATTGTAACGTTTCTATTATTTGACTTATAGATTATTTATACCAATTTTCAAGGTAATCAAGCCGCACAGTAAAACCCACCGCTGTAAAAATGAATACCGCTTTTCACTCCGTTAGGGGTAAATTTCAAAAAAATCCTGATATACGTTTTTATTTATTTTCAGTTTTTAGTATAAATACTGAGTTTCGATTTAATCAGACTGCGCTTTAAAATTCTTCTATACAAACGTTGACATCCCCCAATCCTCCTTTAGGGGGTAGTTTAGAAAAACGAAAATTGGCAGTTTATAATTTCCATACATAAGTATTCTTGCCAAGTTTCAAGTTTATTAACTCGAAGAATAAGATTTTTCATTCAAATAAAATCCCCCCCTTTTCCCCTCCTTGAAGGTCGAATTTCCAAAAATCCGTTCTTAGCGGACGTCTACTAACTATAAACTACCTCCCTGCCAAAGGAGATTGTTCAAAACTAGTCTCGAAAAGTTGCACATATGAAAACCAAATTAATATACAAATTATTTGCTTATTTTTTACAAGCTTTTCACTTCAGGAATTTTATTTTCGTATCCGGAATTATGATTTTAAGATAAAAAGTAAATTAACGATTGCTAGGTACATTTCCGTATATTCATGATGGACGTTTCGTTCTCTACATTTGTATGAGTTACGTAAGTATGAGTGTTTACATAAAAACATCACAAAAATGATATTAAACTCATAAATAGCTAAATAATTAGTAATATCATAATCGTAACGTAGGTACTGTATATTATGTATTTCATAGTTCCGTTGTGAAAATATTTATTCTTGTGTTGCGTCTCACGCAGATGAAACTGTCAAGGCAGATGACAGACGTACCGGTAGGGATGACGATTATTCCTAAACAAGATCGATTTTTAAATCTATCCGAATCGCAGGAAAGAATCGATTCAGCAATAAATTGAGTTCTGATTGTAAGAATCGATATAATATACCATGTTAATTTATTTATATTTAAGTTATACACAGTAATATAATCGACTATTTATTAATCGATTGTAATGTGTCAACGTCGGTGCGACATTGACACTTGACGTTACTTGTCTGTGGTCATCTCAAGTCGGCCATATTATTTTTGTTACTTGCTTGCCAACCACGCGTTGAACTGTACAGTTGACTTGTATTAATAAATCTGCTTATATTCGAATAATCCTGCATATTTTATTGGGAAAATGAGTTGATCCTTCAGCTCAGAAGTGGGATTAACAAAACCCACGAGTTATTTCCACGCCAAGTGCATACTTTTGAAAAGATTCGTGAACTTACACAATGGACAAAGATATTGAAAATACACATCGTGAAGGCGAAAAATCAACGCGTAAACGAAGCCATCCTCGAAAATCTCATAAGAAATCGCACATTCGAAGCTCAAAGACAGAATATCGCAAAAAAGGTACAAGAAAGAAACGTCATAGAAGATCATCAGAAAATCATGAAGATTCCAATGAAGACAGCGTTGGTGAACTGAACAAAGAAGGCACGAGACGATCTACAACAAGAACTCCGCGTCGTTCGGGTTCGAGGCGCCGACGTACGAGCTCAAGAGATAGTTCAAGATCAAGAAGCCGTTCGAGATCAAGATGCCGTTCGAGATCAAGACGCCGTTCGAGATCCAGACGCCGTAACCGTAAACGTCACGGTTCGAGTACGTCGCCTGAAGATAACCATGTGAGTCGTTCTAATGTTAAAGATAATACTCAACTATTGTTGACTGAGTTAATTAAATCCATTTCTAATAATCGGCCAGAAGTCAATAAGTTTCCTATGCTTGGTAATGTTATACCAGAGTTTGATCCCATGGTTAAAGGTCAGACTATTGACATATGGCTTAGCAAAGTGGAAGATTGTGCTCGATTATATAAATGGGCTGATGACCAAACAATACATTACGCGTTACCTAAGCTAAGCGGTGTGGCCAAAACGTGGTATCAAACTCTGCCATCGATGTCGTTTCCGTGGCCCGAATGGAAAACTAAGCTTATTGAGTCATTTCCGTCAAGTGACGATTACGCAGAACTTTTGACCGAGATGTTGTCTAAGAGGGCTAAATATAGCGATTCTTTGGAACTATATTTCTATGAAAAAATTAATCTCTTACAAAGATGTGAAATTAAAGGTAAACGGGCAGTAGATTGTTTACTATATGGGATAGAGGATCGTAGCTTAAGATTGGGGGCAAAAGCGTTAAAATGTGAGGAACCGGAACAGGTATTAAAATACTTTCAATCCATTAAACAACAACCACGAGAATCAGATAATAGGATTAAAGCAAATTATGATAAAAGGTTACACTTATGTTACACTTATGTTGGTAACTCTTCTAAGCAAACGTTGAATTCCAAAGCAATAAGATCAAATGACAACAAAAAGAATATTACTTGTTACAATTGTAAGGAATCCGGTCATTACAGTTTCAATTGCACAAAGAAAATTTTAAAATGTAATATTTGCAATAAAATAGGGCACTTATCTACTAACTGTTCAAAATTACCAAGTAACGATACGTCTAAACCGCAAATAAATCAAGAAAAGACAATTTTGGCATTAAATACAATGACTAATGTAGGTAATGATACATATTTAATTGATTTGAAAATTAACGACCAACCTATGCGAGGGTATGTTGATTTAGGTAGCCAATGTACGTTATTACGTCATAGTGTCGCAAATAGGCTAGGCATTCAATGGTCATCGGAACAACTACCTACAATGCGTGGTATTGGGAACAATGTAGTTCTGCCAATAGGCAGGACGGTAATCAGGATAGAAATTCAAGGTATAACGGAGACAATCGATACTGATTGGTCATAGCTTTACTGAGATACCGAGTATAACTATAACTAAAACTAGCGATGCTCTTATATTTGGACAAACCATATCAACGAAACTTACACTTTTACTTCTCAATGATGTCTCAATTTCACCACGTGACACATGCGTAATAAAAATAAACACTGAGAAGGATTTTTCTGGTGTCGTATACGTAAACGGTTCCTTGCGGGGTTGCACTGGAATGGAATATTATTTAATGCCAGGTGAATACAACATATTAAATGGTACTGGCGGACTATTAATACAAAATATATCAAATAATATATTAAAACTTAAACAAGGAACATTGATGACACGTGCTTCTTTTACTGATACATTTTTGAATATTAATATATTGGACTTTAACGATTCAAATGCACATTTATCATTGAATTGCGGTAAACATTTGTCTAGTAGTGAAATTCAACAATTGAAAAACACCCTGCAGAAGTATAACGAATGTTTCTCACGTAATATGATGGATTTAGGTTACTCTAATGTAGAAAAGATGGAAATAGATTTGATCGATACGAAACCGGTAGTTTATAGACCCTATAGACTGTCTTACCCGGAGAGAGAACTCGTTAAATCAATGGTACGAGAAATGCTCGACGCAGATATCATATGTGAATCTAATTCATCGTATGCTAGCCCCGTTCTTCTTGTTAAAAAGAAAACGGGGGATAAACGTCTTTGTATTGATTACCGTGCATTAAATAGAAAAACCAAAAAGGAGCATTTCCCCCTACCATTGATCGATGATCAATTGGATCGATTATCTGGTAACTCAGTATTTATAAGTTTAGATTTAGCGTCAGGATACTACCAGCTACAAGTAGGGGAAAACTCCCAAGACAAAACGGCTTTCGTGACCCCTGACGGTCAGTACCAATTTAAAAGAATGCCCTTTGGATTAACGAACGCGCCGTCAGTCTCCCAAAGAGCAATGAATAAAATCTTGTCGAAAATAGATTACACATTAGTCTTTATGGATGATATTTTAATCCCAGCGCGCACATTTGACGAGGGTTTAGGCAGACTGGATGAGGTTCTGAATATTTTTCGCGAAGCGAATCTTACTCTTAAACTAGAAAAATGTTTTTTCTTCTATAAACAAATCGATTTTCTAGGCTTTGAAGTTAGTCGATCAGGTATACGGCCCGGTTATCGCAAAACAGTCGCTGTATCAAATTTTCCTGTATCTAAAAATGTTCACGATGTTAGACGCTTTATCGGGTTAGCTAGCTTTTTTAGACGCTTTGTAAAAGACTTCTCACTGATAGCTCGACCATTAACGGATTTATTAAAGAAGCAGTTCCAATGGAAATGGACAGATGAACATACATTAGCATTCGAAACTCGTGAAAAGTAAATTAATAGAAAGACCTTTACTCGCGTTGTATGATGGTAAATTAGAAACGGAGTTACATACCGATGCGTCAAAGTATGGTATCGCAGGTATTCTGATGCAACGTAGCCAGGACGGACTTATGAGACCCGTAGCTTATTACAGTCGGAAAACTACAAATGACGAACAGAAATTACATTCCTTTGATTTAGAAACTCTTGCGGTAATAGCATCATTAAATAGATTTCGTGTTTATTTACTAGGACTAAAATTTTAAATAATAACAGACTGTAATGCGTTACGGACTACAATGACTAAAAGAGATTTTGTACCTAGAATAGGCCGATGGTGGGTGCAACTGCAGGAGTACGACTGTGAGATAGAATACAGAGCAGGCTCAAATATGTCACACGTCGATGCTCTCAGCCGTGCTCCTGTTGATGAACCCACTAATGCAGACGGAATTCACATAATAGACATACTTACTGTGGATGCTCAGGACTGGATTGCTACCGTTCAAAGTGATGATGATGAGGTTAAAAGAATTAAAGAAATTCTATCGAGTAAAGATACTACGTTTATTGTAGATGTTCATAAAATTTATCAATTGAAGGGTAATTACGTATACAGAATAGTTGATAATGGACTACGTTGGGTGGTTCCAAAATCAGTAAGGTGGCAATTGTTAAAAATGAACCATGACGACGTCGGTCATTTCGGTCACGATAAAACATTAAAAATACTTCAAGATTCATTTTGGTTTCCCAAGCTGAGACGATTTACAAAAAAATATGTAAGTGCTTGTCTGGAATGCGCTTATCATAAAACACCTGGAGGACCTAAAGAAGGACTACTTCATCCTATTCCTAAACCAGACATACCCTTCCACACGTTGCATGCCGATCATCTGGGCCCGTTTGTTCGTTCGCGGAGAGGCAACATGTATTTATTGATAATTATAGACGCTTTTACTAAATTTATTGCCATAAAACCCGTTAGAGACACAAAAACTGCTACCGCTATTCGCATAAGAGTAAATAAATAAAAACGAGGTAAGAATATATTATGTAATAAATACAGAAATATTATTCAGTACTTTATGTGTAAACATTGCATTAGTTAAGTAGATTAATTATAAGAGTGTTAGAGTTAAATGTAAACAGCGCAGATCGCTACAGACTATACTAGTATGGGTTGTGAGCGCCAGCACTATATGCGCAGATGACGCAGATCACGACAGACCATACTGGTATAGGTTGCGAGCGCCAGGATAAACATGACGTAGATCGTGACAGACTATACTAGTATGGGCTGTGAGCGTCAGCACTCGTTGTGCAGATGACGCAGATCACGGCAGACCGCACTGTATAGGTCGCGAGCGTACGATTAGATATGACGCAGATCGTGACAGACTATGCCATATGGGCTGTGAGTGTCAGCACTAGTTGTGCAGATGACGCAGATCACAGCAGACTGTACTGGTATAGGTCGCGAGCGTCCGATTAAATACGACGCAGATCACGAGATATTATCCTGGTATGGGTTGTGAGCGTCAGCGCTCATTGCGCAGATGACGCAGATCGCGACAGATCGTACTAGCATAAATCGTGAGCGCCAAATGATTTAGATCGTAATTAATTGTAATAATATAGATTTTGGACATCTGTCCTGAATGTGATGAGAGCAGTAGCTCTCATCACATTCACAACACGAACGCACGCTATAAGTTCTAGCTCTAGTAGTAACTAGAGCTAGAACTTATAGCGTGCCTGGCTATAAATTGAAGTGAATAAATAACAGTAATTTAATCATATTAATTATGTGCAATCGATGTTAATTATAGTAGAGATTGTGTTTGATTGTTGTGTACCTATGCTGATAATGTTTATCAATGTGTGAGGACTCACCTTTATTAGGATGGCCGAGCTGTAAGAATAGATATAATATACCATGTTAATTTATTTATATTTAAGTTATACACAGTAATATAATCGACTATTTATTAATCGATTGTAAGGGTCAACGTCGGTGCGACATTGACACTTGACGTTACTTGTCTGTGGTCATCTCAAGTCGGCCATATTATTTTTGTTACTTGCTTGCCAACCACGCGTTGAACTGTACAGTTGACTTGTATTAATAAATCTGCTTATATTCGAATAATCCTGCATATTTTATTGGGAAAATGAGTTGATCCTTCATGATAGATCTGTTCCCACCATTATTCTACATCGACAGCTTTACTATAGATAATCACTTATTCGTTTTGGTGTTGCCAGCATAATTAGTCAAATGTAATGAATACTCGAATACAAAATAAATTAAATAATATTCTTGGTTACAAAAGAAACACAGAAACGCCGCCGTATCAAAACTTAAAAGTTGCAATCCGCAGGAAAAACATCGGAACTCGTGTTCAAGTTACTAAAATCGATTAAAAAATCTATAATTCATTGTTTATGATCGATAAAAAAAAAACAATTTACTTGACCTATAAAATCGATTCTAGATCGCCATCCCTAATCCGGCGCCTGCGGAAGCCGCCATTACTGTTTATGGGTCATATTATGTGGAAGTGATTAATGAGGTTGAAGATGACATACCTCTGATTTTAGGGTACAATAACTACCTCTTGAGAGGCAAAATTAAATCGAGGCACGTTAATAGTCGCACCTATTTTACGTATTTATTAATTAGCAAAGATGATGCTGTAGCTAATGGGCATTTTCACAAAAATTTATACCCCCTGATTTTCAAGTGTCCCTTGAGTTCGATTAAATTTTATTCATGAAGTAGTTGCCAGAATTATTTATATTTGTCAAAAGTGAATAAACATATACAATATTTTTTTGTTTTAACAAAAACTTAAAGATAATCTCAAATAAATGTAATTTAATTAAAAATAATAATTGAAAAATAGGTGGTTTTGCGCTGTCCCCTGCTTACTCTTACGAATATAATAACTTATTTCTTAACTTTTTTGTAAGAAAAACACCCACATTTAAGGTTTTTTTGGTCCAGGATAATCAAATATTTGGTACTAGGTAAAATATAAAAACCCAATTTAACCAAAAAAATTAAAAACAAATGAAAAAAGTAAATCAAAAAAATTGTCCTTCCCGGAACATTCAGTTTTGTCACCTATTTTTCTAACAAAATGTTTACTGTAGTTCAAATAGTTTTGCATTACTGGCAACACCATAGCTGCCGCTATGCAACTAGTCAGGTAAGAAGCCGTCAGTGTCAAAAAAGTGCTTAGAAGGAGTGCACGCGTGTTTGCAAACCGCAGGGAACGAAGTCGTATCTCAGGTATGTGACCATATATTTTATCTTATTTCTATCTATTTATCTTGTAGTATTTAGTTAATTAGTTTTAAAATATTATGTTAACTAAGTTGAACAAAAGTTTTGATGAATTTAAGTATTGTGGCTATTTTTAAATTGTTTTTATTACTAGACGATAATCAAATGTGACTTCCGTTGTGTGACTATTTGAGTGGTCACATACATGCTGAACGAAAAGTCACAACATGCCTGAACACATAAAGCACAGTTTACATGGCAATTTTCTTGACCTATAAAAATATTTTTCTAAAACCTTTTTGACTGAGTACCAAAAACCATGGCAAATAGTAGATTTAAAAAGAATCATTATTGAATAACAACTTGAACTATTTGATGTTGTATTTTGTACGTTTATATGTTCAATTTTAATGTTACTTGTTTAGGTGTATATTTTTATGTTCGTATATTTGTAGGTTTCATTTGAGTAGTACCAAATTTTGTTTTAGGAATATCAACTTACATCAAAATGCCTCTTAGCGGGGCTGAAAAAACTAGACGTTATAGGGAAAAACTAAAACGAGATCGCCCCGAAGAATATAAAGCTCAATGTAAAAAAAAAATAGAAAGGATGAATAGCAAAAAAAAGAAAATATCTGAAATGACGGAAGAAGAAGCAGACAAGCAACGCAAAAAATGGAGAGAGGAAAAAAAAGAAGCAATATGCAGAAAAAAAAAAAGCAGCCAGAACTAAGAAATGTAGATAATGAACCTTGTATAACAACGAAAGATAAAAATGAAACAAAAATCAGGAAAAAATGTAAACAATTACTAAGAAAATGCAGAAATTTGTTGACGCAGGTTAAAAAAATTCAAACTCAAAGAGAGGCTTTCAAAAAACGATACCAGCGTCTTAAACAACGTACTACGAAAAAGATTGCTGACTTAAAAAGTGAATTGATGAAGCAAAAATCAAGGGAGGAAGTGCTTGAATTTACATTAAAAAAGACATATCAAAGGGCAAAAGCTCATAAAGAGAAACAATGTTTAAGAGAACTTGTGAAAAACACTACAAACAAAAAATATGTACGTAAAATGATGGGCTTAAAAGCAAAAGACAGAAAAAAAAAAAGAAAATAGTAAGGTTCGAAATTGAAGAGATAACAAAGTTCTATTTAAGAGATGATGTAAGTAGAAATAAAAAATTTCACACTCTTTATTAATGACTATGATAGACGGAAAAGCAACATCAATTTTATGTCATACTTCATCTCAGAGATGCGACATTTGTAAAGCCACTCCAACAGAGATGAATAATTTGCCCTTAATTGCATCAAAACCGACTGATCCAGATCTCTGTAAATACGGATTGTCATCATTGCATACCTGGATACGAATGATGGAATGCATTCTGCATATAGCTTACAGATTAACGATATAGACATGGACAGTAAAGGGAGACAACAAGTGCTTCATGGAAAGAAGAAAGAAAGACATACAAGACACTTTTAAAAATAGAATGGGAGTTTTGATTGATGTTTTTAAACAAGGGCACGGCTCCACGAATGACGGAAATACTGCTAGAAGATTTTTTGCAAATCCAAACATTACTGCTGAGATAACTGGTGTTAGTGAAGAATTAATAAGGCGATTTGCAATCATTTTAGAGGCAATTTCATCAGGTTACCACATTGACACAGCGAAATTTCACGAATATGCTCAAGTGACCATGCAACTGTATTTGGAATTATATAGCTGGTATTTTATGCCTTCAAGTGTTCATAAAGTTCTTATGCATGGTGCAGCTATTATTGAAAGTTTTGGTCTAATACCAATTGGACAGCTATCTGAAGAAGCTGCTGAAGCTAGAAATAAAGACTTTCGTAGGTACCGCCAACACCATTCCAGGAAATGCAGTAGAAAAACTACAAATGAAGACATTTTAAATAATTTATTGACCAGCTCTGATCCACTCATCTCAGCGAAACGTCACAAACTTCGCAGAAAACATAAAACTTTGTCAGTAGAAGCACAAAGTTTATTAGTAATTGAACAAGCGGAAACATTTGATGATTATGAATACGAAAATTTGGATACCCTTGACAGTGATTAAATTAAAACAGTGCAGTGGCCAGTAGTGATTGTGATTTTTACTTATTTATTTTATTAGTCCTTAGTGGATTAGGCCTAAAGGGGAGACCACTACATAAAAAAACGCGCCTAGTTCTTAACTATGGTGGTGTGGAATAGAGAACAAAATTTGAAATTGCGACCAAATCGCAGTAAATCGCAACCCGAGAATAGGCGCTAAAATAGGACAAATATACGTACTATGCATAAGTAGTCAATTTTTTGAGAAAATTTGAGAATTTCGAGATTTTCACATTTTTTTCTTTTGCTTCATACAAAAATTACTTTGGATATTTATAACTCCGAAAATACTAAGTTATCTGAACGACCCTCATAGAAATAATTACTTATAATCGATAGATAAATCCTACACAATATTTAAAAGTTCAGAAAAATAAACTTTTTTTTTTAAATGCTAAGTCCTTTACCGGCCCGTTTCAGCCCACTGTGGGGCGGTTTGTTTTAAGGTTTGGCACAGTAGAAAAACCACAAGCAGCAAATGTAATAGTTCCACGTATATTGCACATAAAACACACACACACACACAATATATTTAAAATACACAACAGTAATACAGACAAAGTTATAGCTAGATGTAATCCGAATTTAATACTATATTCAGCACGAATTTATACCTCAAGTAGCGAGATGTTTGTAGGAACGAAGTTAAAGCTCAACTGACTAAGAATCTGAGACTTTCTAAGAGAACACTAGGCAACTACAATTGTAAAATTAGACCCGATACCTTAAGTAGATTTTTACTATAGGGCAAGTAGCGGGTACCTTATGTATAAACACAATAATTTGCTCCTATACATCAGGGCAGTTCGCTATTCAGGGACGCGACAGAGGGTCGGGGTATAGATAGGTATGTAAAAAAACTGGTCGTCAAACGTCGTCATCATTGACGAATTTTGACTGTTTTACAATGAATTGAGTGTATCTGTAGGGTTTGTAAAAATCTTAAACTAATAATAAATATATATCTTGGTAATTCGAGGTGTATCTCATGTTATATTTAAAAAAATTCAATCATTTACTTGATGAGTGCCAAAAAGTTCGTTGACCGTTGACAGTTGACATTTGAATTGGCGGCACAAGTGCTGTGTGATAAAATCGATGAGTTCGTGAATTTTATCGTAAATATTTTTCGTTTTTTAGAAAATTTTACCGACTTCAAAAAAAAAGAAAGTACTCAATTCGTTCGAATGTATTTCGACCTGTATCGATAAAATTGATGTGTTAGTGAATTTTATCGTAAATACAAGGTGCAGTTTTGGATCTGCAAAACATTTTAGGAGGTAATTATGTTAGTGATTCTCGACCCGAATCAACAATAAAATGGGCAGGTATTTTTTTTTCATTGTATTCTTATTTACGGAAATCGGTAAGTGTGAACTCCCCTTTTTAAAACGCGACCAATCTGTACGTGTCCTTAAACTGCGCTTTCACACACACAAACAAACGCAACCGATATTTCTTTCATAAATCCAAAGCACCAACCACCGCCCGCTCCCTCTCCCCCGCCACGCCCCCGCGGCCATCGCAAACGCATAAATCGGGTCAATTTATTAGTGTATTTGATGACGCCGGTATGTGCATACGCTTGCAAATTCCGCCCCTCAAGTGCGCCTTCGATTAACGGTCGGGATAGGTACCTACTACCTAGTTGTAAAGATGACGGACCAATACTCCAATGTAGAGTTGGTGGAGATGGTCCGCTTGTATGCCATCAGTGGAGACAATGTATCTCGAGCCATCGAAATGTTCGCGGAGTTATTCCCTAATCGGCAACGTCCCTCACACAGGGTAATGCTGGCTGCTACGCAGAGACTGCGCGATCATCGGCAGTTCGACGTTCCCCAGCATGCTGAAGGTCGCGGCAACGAAGGCCTGCCTGTCGCCTTGCAGGAAGATATCCTGGAATTCTTCCGGCGAGAGCCACGTGCAAGCACGCGGGAGGCTGGTCGACGGTTTGGAGTGCACCACTCCACAGTGTGGCGGCTACTGCACAAAGAAATGCAGCATCCTTTTCATTACCGCAAGGTACAGGATCTCCACCAAAGTGATAATGCCGCGCGAGTTACATTTTGTCGCTGGTTGCTGGAACACCAAGACGCCAACATCCTGTGGACGGACGAGTGTTTATTTACTCGAGTTGGCGTCTACAATGTTCATAACGAACACAGGTGGGCTCACCGCGAACACAACCCGCACGTGACTAAAAGGCATTATTTTCAAGTGAGGTTCAGTTTAAATGTGTGGGCTGGCATAATAGGAGACCAATTGCTTGGACCCCATTTTATCGATGGTCACCTCACTAGTGCCACATATCTGGAGATGTTGCAATACGTCGTCGAGGAAATGTTGGAAGAAGTTCCCCTGGGAGTGGAACACAATATGTACTACCAGCAGGACGGTGCACTTCCTCACTACGGTAAGCAAATACGTGAGTACTTGAGTGACAGGTTTGGCACCCACTGGATTGGTCGCGGTGGTCCAGTGGCTTGGCCTCCGCGTTCTCCGGACCTCACGCCCCTGGACTTTTATCTGTGGGGAGACGTTAAAAGATTGGTGTACACAGACGAAATCACCAGTGTTACCCAACTACGTGCAAAAGTGATCAGTGCTTTCGACACAATAAAAACGAATGTGTTTGTGTTACGTAAGCTGAAGGAAAATCAGTAACGTCGTGCTAGACTGTGCCTGGAGTGTGATGGTGGAAACTTTGAACAATATTTCCAGGTAATATAAGTAGGTAATTTATTTATTTATTTGTACATAGACAATAATTTGTTAATACGATGTTAGCTAAATCAACTTGATTAGTGTAAATAAGTTGATTTAAAAATTTTAACTACGCCAAAAATACCTATTAGACAAAATGAATCACCTAAAATCCCTAACACATGGGTACCTACCGACTACCTACTTAACTAGCACAAATTATCTTGATGTATTTCTGTCGGTTCTCAGCCCGTTAAAAAGTAGGAAGGAAAATCTTAAATCAACCAATTTAATCTACAAATAAAAACCGTCCTTGGGGCTGAATTTACCTACAGAGCGCGCCGACTGCGCCGAGTACCTACATGCCTTATTATTATTATTAGGTGCCTACCTAAATCCCGCGCACGCGCTCGCGATCGTAGTTTCACAATTGTGCAACAGGAACTGCTTACGTGCTTTGTAAGGTTTATTTATCTCCGCCTATCATTTTATTCATCAGCTGATAGGTAACTAACGACGCTAACGTGATCTTTTTTTGGCGCAGTTGTATCTACTTCCTACTATTATTATTTATCGTAATAGCCCAGTGGTTAAGGCTTTCTCCTCTCATGCATGAGTTGCGGGTTCGCAACTGAGCAAGTACCATTGTGATATTTTTTTAATTCATAATGATGTAAGTACTTTTTAAATTTAAACATATATAGAAAGATGTTTTCCCGTACGCGCTACGAGAATCTTTGCCGCGCGTTCCATTTAGTTGACAACAGTAGCGCAATGACAGACAGGACTAATGACCATTTATACTCTATCCGCCCGACCTTAGATCATTTAAACTCTCGGTTCCAGGCAGCCCAAGATATCTGTATTGACGAATCCTTGACTTTGTGGAAAGGAAACCTGTCCTTCCGCCAGTACATCAAGACCAAGGCTGCCCAGTACGTTGTCAAGACTTTCGAGCTCTGTGAGTCCTCTACTGGGTATCTTTGGTCTTTCTTCGTCTACCTCGGTGCTGGCAGTACCATAGATTCCAATCTCCCATCCACTGGGCTGAAAAGCACCTCCACCGTCCTCACACTCATCCGTCCTCTCCTTGATAAAGGCTTGTAAACGCTCCTCCTCCCACTTCTCTTTATATCGATAACTGGTTCGATAGCCCCCTACTGGCCAGATTTTTGAAGGCACACAAAACCGACTGTGTAGGTACCTTGCGTGCTAACCGCGCCAATGAGCCTCCACTCTTGTCGCTGTGCAAGCTAAAAGATGGCCAGTTTGTAGCACGTCATTCAAGCGATGTGGTGGTCTTGGCCTTTCAGGACAAGAAACGTAAGATAGCCACCATCAGTACCTACCACGGCAATTCACAAGGCCAGATGGTGGCGAAACCATATCGCCCAGCCATTTACAAACCACAGATAGTATTAGATTATAATAAGGGTATGGGAGGCGTTGATCGTAAAGATCAAATGCTGGAACCATACCTCCTGGAAGGAAAAAGAGGCAAAAAGTGGAATGTCAAGTTCTTCAAACGCATGCTCAACTGCTCCATTTTGAATGCCCGTATCCTTCTGCACAGTTCGACGGCTATTCCGAAAGAGCACTTGGTGTTTCGATTGGAGTTAGTCGAACAACTGATGCAGCACCACCTCCAACATGTCCCTAAAGCCACACCCACCCGTCCCGTTTCAAGCAGTTCGAGAAGTTTGCCTCTGGTGCAACATATTCCTAGACAGACTGACCAAGTCGGAACCGGAGGTCGTCGTTTACGTCGTCGTTGTACTTATTGTACAAGTCAACGCCTACGACATTCGACGACTTTCGTATGCTCCGCTTGCGAAGTCCCCCTTTGCATAAATCCCTGTTTTGAATTATACCATAATAGGTAATTTCCACTTGAGCCTCTTTTATTTCCAGCGTGACAGACATACAGAGAAGACATTAGCAGTTATTTAGTTATTATTTATTTATTTTATACGTAGTATAGCTTGGTGGACAAACAGACTCACTGACTTGTATTTTATCAGTTTTCATAGAAGAGTATACCTTTACCACAAAGTCTAACCGACAGACAGACGCACACTTAGTAGAGTCACTCCTTTTCTCGATCATACCAATCTGTTCTGTCGAAACGCCGTGTTTGTGTGTGTGACGTCTGCTATAACTGGGGGTCATCAAAACATAAATTATAACAGCAGCTAACTGCGGCTTGTCAGAGGTTCGTTTTTGTTTCAAGTTACGCACTGTATCATGTTTCCACATTATCCTATCGCAGTTTTGCTGGCATTTTATCAAGATTTATAATTGTAAAGGTGTAATAAATAAACTTTTATATTTTTATAGCCTTTTTTTCATGTATTTCTCTGTGTGTGTGTTTCCTCTTGCAGTTCTGCTGGCATGAATAATGAATATTACTTTGTAATTTACCTTTCTATTTTGTATAGCTGTTTTCATGTATTTTTTTGTGTGTAATTTGGGTGTAATATACACCTCCCTCCTTCGGCCACCACCTCCACCCTCCTTCCACATGATGTTATGAGTAAATGAATATTATATCGTACCCTTTGTAATTGATCTTTCTATTTTGTTTGGATAGCTGGTTTCATGTATTTCTCTGTGTATGTACTAAATGTGGGTGTAATATACACCTCTGTCTACCCCTTCCGGGAATACAGGCGTGATGATGTGTAAATTAATATTTTATTGTACCCTTTGTAATTGATCTTTCTATTTTGTTTGGATAGCTGGTTCAATGTATTTCTCTGTGTATGTACTAAATGTGGGTGTAATATACACCTCTGTCTACCCCTTCCGGGAATACAGGCGTGATGATGTTATGTGTTACGTGACGGTCTCAGGCCTTCACTCTGTATGGAGTATTATTTGGGGTATTTAGGATCTAATGTAAAAATAAAATAAAAAACCTATTTCAAGAAAAAAAAATGTTTTTATTCCCTATGTACACAATACACATTTTAAAATACATTTTTATGATAAATTATATAAAATAACGTAATAGAAATGATTTATTATTTTCCTTACTGAACTTCTTTACCTTTTTTTTTTTTTTTTTTTTTTGGGTGGGAAATCTTCAAATGACGTCTCCCGCTCTGGGTGGAGCGGGAGGGCGTGTCAGAGTCTTACTGACTAAAACTCACCCGTGTTCCTTCTCTTGCCTGTGCAATGCCAGGGGGCCACGGTATCCCTTTCGGACTTTCCCGCAACCCCGGCAGGCAATGGTCTCATCGGACCCCTTCATTCGCTGACATCTCTTTGAGGCGCGCGTGGAACACAACGCGCCGTCGACCCGGGCTTGGTCCTTACCGGACGGCGAGCTACCCATTGCTCACCGTCCGCAAGCCCGCGCCTACGGTGGCCGGGAATCCGCGATCGATTCCCGACGCCCGGGGCGTCTCCTCCTGCGGCGGCTAGGGGCGTGAGGGCGCGAAATTTGCCTCTCCTCCTCCGCTCGCTCGCTCCGCCTCCTCCTTCGCGAGCATTACTGCTTCGCAGAAGGAGGTGACGGCCTCCCATGCCCTCTCGCTCCGTACCATGGCCTGGACCAGGGCCGGACGCGAGAGATCCCCGCCACCGATCGCCTCCACGAGGACACGGCGGTGCTCTGCCCAAGCCGGGCATACCTCCACCGTATGCTCCACCGTGTCCTCCGGGCGATCCACGCAGTGATGACACCCGGGCGTTTCCTCCCGCCTTATCCGAAACAGGTACCTCCCGAAACAGCCGTGTCCGGTGAGGACCTGCGTCAGGCGGAAGGTGAGGACGCCGTGGCGCCTCTCCAGCCACTCCTCAAAGAGGGGACTTATCGCCGCAATAGTGGCGTGCCCAGCACTGGGTTGCGACAATCGCACTCTCCATGACGCCATGAGATCCCGTCGGAGCTCTGTCCGCTGTGCCGCGATTTCTCGCGGCATCGGAGTCAAGACCCGGCGTTTCGCCTCCTCGCGCCACTCCCAAATATGCGCGAGGACTTTTGCCTCCAGATCCCATGGCGGCAATCTGGCAAGGAGGCTCGCCGCCTCACCGGAGACCGTGCGGTATCCCCGGACCAGCCGGTTGGCCATGACCCTCTGGGACGCGTTTAACCGGCGGGCAGGCCGCCGCCTCAAGGAACGCGCCCACACCGGTGCCCCGTACAGGGCCATGGACCGCACGATCCCCGCGTATAGCCTCCGGCAGGAGGCGTTTGGACCCCCTAGATTGGGCAGGAGCCGCTTCAAGGCAGCCCCGGCCCGCTCCAGTAGACTTGGGTAGTTCCGGAACGAGTCATGAAAATGATATACTTCCAGTCCCGGTACTATACCATTCACTCGTTCACTACCAATTCAAATGTGTCCTTTAGTTCCTCTAGTACCGAGTAGTCCCGAACTCCCGACTATTTCCGATTTCCGAAGCGCTCTGCCTGCTAGCTCCCGCGTGCTCTCGCTCGCGCCATCGAACATCGACGCACCGCCACGCCTATGATAGAATGAGATGGGAACACATCGTATGTTCGTATTCGTACCATGCACGCTCGTATTTCACATTCGTACATTGCTCTTCGCGTCCAAAAGAAATCTTCTACACCGCATGCATGACGAGTAATGGAAAGAATTAAAGTAGATAATATTAAAAAGAACCGTATTACCGTACAAAAACCACAGATTAAATAATAGTTCCTTTAAAAACTTGTCTAGTTTTTATAAACGGATTTTTATTTCAATAATTTGCAGAGATAGATGTTAATACAGTTTAAACTCTTTAAAACGCATTACGATACGATCATAAACGTCAGAAATTATATTTTGTCAGCATTACTATTTATGTTACCAGTTTAAAAAAAGGCTCCGACTAAATATTTGAGGTGCCGTTTCCAAGAATTTCCAATAAGTACCTATCCGCTCGAGTGCATTAGTGCAACTGCAAGTGCATGAGCCCGCGAAAACCCGTATAATTGTTTGTTGTTGGTTTTAGTTTCGATGTGCGGAGAGAATTTGTGCTAGTAAATACTTACGTGTGTGATCTAATAGCAAACTCAAATGTGTATAAAGAAAGGACTTCAATAATTATAAACTATAAATCGGACTGAATAAAAACCTACTGTGTAAATATCATAATAAAGACTAAGAAAGTGTAGGTTTTATTGTGTATATTGTAGTTTTATGTTTTGTTATTTAAGTTACTGTTTTTAAACTGTTAAGTTCTTTGGGTTTTGTGTTAAAATAATAATTTGTAACTCACCCACATCTTACACGATCAACAGTATGGCTTTACCAAGGGACGTTGCACAACTGACGCCGGTGTCACATTATTAAAACACATATTTAACGCGTGGGAAGAGGCACAGGATGCAATAGGTATCTTCTGCGACCTATCCAAAGCATTTGATTGCGTTAATCATGAAACACTGCTCTTGAAACTTCAGCATTACGGACTGGCAAAACTTGCGCTTAACTTAGTAAAATCATATTTGAATAATAGACTGCAGCAAGTTCAAATAAACGGAGTAAATTCATTGGGTTTAAAAGTCAAAATGGGTGTACCACAGGGCTCGATATTGGGCCCATTCCTCTTTTTAGTATACATAAATGATTTACCTCATTTACTGAAAAACCGACCACAAATGGTGTTATTTGCTGATGACACATCACTTATTTTTAAGGTAAACAGACACGCACAGGAGCTTGACGACGTAAATAACGCTATGCTAAAGGTCCATAATTGGTTTACTGTAAATAATTTAGTATTAAATGAGAAGAAAACTAAATGCATAAGATTCGCGTTACCGAATGTTAGAAGTAGTGAATGTCACGTTGTACTGATTAAGGAGACACTAGAATTCGTCGAAAAAACGGTTTTCCTGGGAATCACGCTTGACTCAAAACTACAGTGGGGTCCTCACTTAACATCACTTGCAGGGCAGTGCAGCATTCACTAAAATGCGGCAAACATTACGGCTGCAATAAGAGATGGTTCATGGCGGCACATACCATGCTTTGCTCACTCGTTGAATCTATGCGTTCAATCTGCGTTGACTCATTTAGGTGATGCTGTTGGCAAAGTTAAAACTATAGTGGAGTTCTTTAAGAGAAGCTCTCAAGCACAACATAAACTGGTAGAAATGCAAAAGCAACTGAACCTCGCTGAGCTTAAATTAAAGCAAGACGTGCCAACACGGTGGAATTCCACGTATGATATCCCTTCACCTGTGGCGGCCATTTTGCAAAATTTTGACAGTCTGTTAACGCGACGTGGGTGGTCCCGGGCCCGACGGGACCCGGGTGATTAAAACGACGATATCTCTAAAATTACGATAGGTAGCTCTCTTCAAGTTATGTTTTAGGAATCGTTATTAAATTAGCTAACAGATTATGTATAGATTAGGTCCACTTTTGTTTTCTAATAAGATTCCAATTCTAGTTAGAATCTAGTTAGTTTTTTTTTTTTTTTTTTTTTACTAAAGTCGTTTTAATTACAAAATAGAACCATTATTTCAAAAAGTATTTGTTTTATCTTCATAAATATACATCATTTCACATTAATAAATAAAACGAACACACCTCCTTGAACATTTTTTTCTTATCACACATGTTTACATTATCGTAACTCATTTGTTTGCCCGTGCGCGCCGAGCGATAACAAAGGGTCTATTCATTGTTCAATTCCTTTGTAACTGAACGCCTAGTGGCTTGGGTTACTATTTTAATCTATTGTTTGGTTTTAACATGCATATCACTGACGGAGTTTCGGCTGCTACAAATATTTATTTAGAATGTATCGTATACCCAACCCAACCACTTGAAAAATGCCTTAATTTGGCCGTAAAAAAACTACCTCTTGAACTTAGGGTCTCAAATTACATTCGGATCCTTTTTTTTTAATACAAATTAGCATTCTATATTTTGAAGATATTTATAAATCGATAAGGACAATAAAAATGCATGCTGCCTTACAAAAACATTATGGGAATCAACGACAAAAACGCCCTACGAGGAGCCCTAACAGCAACCGAATTTGGCGGCCCGAGTAGGTATTTTTCATTTCAATTTTATGCAAGTATAATACGATAATATTTAAATTAAATGCCTAATATCAATAATACGATACATATAAATATATGTAATAGCGATAGTTTCTATCATTCACATATTTACTAATAGTATTACCTCGAAATAAGTTCCGGCCGGCGCGGGATGTCACTTTGCCGCCGCAACGGGTCACTATTTTCACAAAAATCACTATTTTCTGTTGAAATCTTTATAAATTACACTTTATAGGTATTAAAACTGTTTATTAACTACCCAGGCATGATATTATACACGGTTACACCCACTTTCACTGCACTTTCACTTTATTTATGTAATTTTCGGCGGACTTATTTGATGTTCGCGTGGTGCGCGCGCTGCGTCGACTAATCGGGCGAACGAATAGCCACTATTACGCGTCGTCATTCATTCAATGTACTTGACAACCACAGTGTAGCGTTCTTGTTTTGTCTTGTACACTGTGTGCGAGTTTGGTCAAGATAGAAACGCTTTTTGTAAACGAAATCACTGCCAAAATTATGGCGGGAATTTGTGGCGCCGGGCGCCACCTTCACACGCGACCCTTTTTTTTTGTGGCGCTCAGCACCAGGCTCACACAGGAAGGGATATGCTCCAACGGATCATCAGGGCGAAAGATGCGGTTATTGCTACTATTGCACTAACGCGTCCCGAGCTCGCGCTTAGCCAAAATGATTGGGAGGTCATTGAAAGTGCGACGCCAATACTTAAATTCTTCTATGACATCACCGTGGAGATAAGTGCGGAGAAGAACGTTTCATTGGCAAAAATTATTCCCCTTTGCCGCATTATGAAGCGTAACGTAAAATCGCAGCAACAAACGAATGGCTTACTTCTAGAAGTACGGGCACTGCTGGACACGCTTGATAAGGAGCTGGAGAAACGATTTTCACACATAGAAAAACACGTTTTATATACGGAAGCGACCATACTGGATCCACGCTTTAAGATAAAAGGTTTCAGCAGTGAGGAGCTATATACAAAGGCTGTGTCAGATTTAAAATTTAAAGTTGGAAGTCTAAATATAACAGCCCCACCAACAGTCCCACCGACACCTGCCAGTTTCAACAAAGGCACAATTTGGGACGAGTTCGACAAAGAAGTGGCAAAGTTAACGCCAGAGAACCCACTGGCCGCCGGCATCGTCGAGCTGGACAAGTACTTGCAGGAGCCACTTTTGCCACGCACCCACGATCCTCTAAAATGGTGGCATGAACGTAGGATGTTTTATCCGAACCTATATAAATATGCGTTAAAACGGCTGCATTTAGTAGCGACTTCAGTTCCTTGCGAGAGAATATTCTCAAAAGCCGGGAATATTCTCAATGATCGCAGAACACGGCTGACCACAAAAAAACTATCGCAGTTGCTATTTCTTAGCAGTAACTGCGATTAAAATAGTAAAAAATTGTAAATAGTGTACCTAATCTTGTAAATATTTAAATCATTGTACATATCTCGATTTTTAAATACGCCAACCTACTCATATTCAATAAAAAATATCTTTTTTATTTTATCATGGTTGACAGTCCTAAGCCTGCAAAGTATAATAATAATAAATAATAATAATAATAAAATTTATTGGAATAATAATAAGTTACAAAAGTGTACAAATGGTTCAGTAGTATACATATTAATCTAGGCCTATAATAGTATTATAATAATCTGGATAAAAACTATGGTATGACAAATGTATAAGATTACAGTTGCATATAAAAATAGAATAGTGTAGTGCGTTGCCCGATTTAGGTTTATTTAAACCTGTGTTTCAGGCCATCTCTACGACGACGGTAGTTTCGAAATAGAACCTTGAATTAAATTAACATAATATATTTTAAATATCTAAGCAGAAACAATATTTTGCGAAACCTTATTAACTAGGCATAAAGGATATATTTATATCTAAAACTAAAATTATTATAAATATTAGGTTAGGTAATTACAGTCTAGTCAGCTACTCTATGTCAGCACCTCTAGTAGTTTTTCCGTGTCTGCGTAATTTAGTTTTGCTAAATAATCGACTAACATTATACTACACCTATTATAACTTACATTATATATCTTGAGCAATTTGTTCAATTTATTATATAAGAAAGGTCCTAGAAATAAATAAAATCTTTTAATGAATGCATGTTTAGTCGGAGGATTTGTGCAAACCAGATCCTTTCTTCTCTTGTCTGCAGGTACTGGTTTAAAATCTAGTTCAGTGTGTTGCAGTAAAACTATACTTAAAACAAATAGTTGTCGAACTGTTAGCACCTTGCATGCCATATAAAGCTGGTGTGTAGGAAATCTGAATGGGCGACAGGTGGCAACTTTAAGAATTGCTCTTTGTGCACGTTCTAGGGATAGTAAACTTGATTTTGCGGCACCACCCCAGGAAGTTATGCAGTAGGTAAGGATAGATTGACACAAAGCCAAGTAAACCTGTTTAATTAATTTAAAGTCGGCTATGTCCCGTAAACTCTTAAAAATGTATATTAATTTCCGCACTCTAGTGCATAATAAATCAATGTGTTTACGGAAGTTTAGATTTGTGTCAATTGTGACGCCTAGATATTTGATATGGTCGGCTTTAGTTAAACTGGGACAAGTGCATGCTGTGTCAGCGTATGTATTACAATTGTGCGCGTGAATGTTTTGGTTAGTAAGCGTCGGGTTAGTATTTCTCATTTCAAATAGAATAAATTTGGTTTTATCTGAATTTAACGTTAATAGATTGTTATGTAGCCAATTACACACAGTATCAAAACCATTCTGAGCTAGTTCATAGACCTCAGCTCTTGATTTTCCTGAGAATAGTAAAGCTGTGTCATCCGCATATGACATAATTAAACCATTTTGGAGTTGCAAGCGACAAAGGTCATTTATATATATTAAAAATAAAGTGGGCCCCAAAATACTGCCTTGTGGGATTCCATAATCACTGTTTTTATGTTCAGAGCTCGTGTACTGACCTATTTTTAGAGACTGATAACGGTCGCTGAGATAATCAGATAACAATTTTAACTGTGCTCCTCTTATCCCAATATTTTCTAGTTTAAGCAATAGTAGAGAACAAGAAATGGTGTCAAACGCCTTGGCAAGGTCTAAAAAGATCCCAATGGTGTGCATGCCATTATCTAGATTTTGACTTATAAAATTTGTCAATTTGTGTACTGCTTGGCTCGTTGACCTTTTAGGCCTAAAACCAAATTGTTGGTCAGAAAGCAATTTGTTATTTTCAAGATATTTTACTAGTCTATTGTTAATTATTTTTTCCAAAATCTTTGAGAGTCCCGTTAGTACTGAAATAGGTCTATAGTTAGTAATACAAGTTTTGTATGAAGGAAAATCGAGATAGGTATTAAATTTACTAAAAGTACCTACGCCTCACGCCGCGTACCTACGTTCTATTACCTCTACTTCTGCGCGGGCTACACGGCAAACGATGAACATTGTACAGTACACACGACCACCACCACCACCGCTCGTCGCCCGCTGTCCTAAAACGTTGAACTTGAGAGTAGTTTTGTACAGAACGAGATCGAGGTCAAGCTACCCGAAACTGTCAAATTTTCCCAATAAACGTTGAACCTAATGTTCTAGCAATAAAGTCGAAAATGTATCAAAGAAATCTGACAAATTGTAGTAGCTTGATGTGCTGGGGCGTCAGTACTCGTATAGTCCCGAGGTACTAGTATATCAATTTTGATTTGATAGTTCTGATCTACAATGGTACTGGAGCTTTTCTGAGGTATTAACTGTAATGAACTGAAAACGTTCCCCGGTACTAAAGGAACTAATGAACTAGGTGAGTGAACTAGTTCCGGAAGCAAAAATATACATATCACTCCTTATCTTTTGTTGGACACGTTTTGCGCATGTCTACGCTCCAGTCTGGGAGCCAAACGTCGGAAATGCTCCACGAAGTTCCACCGACTGTCGAGGACGAGTCCCAGGTACTTCATCGTCGACTGGACGCCGATGCGAACCCCTCCTACCTTTATTTGGGAACCCGACGGTGGCGCGTTACGAGGACCATGAAAACACATGGCCTCGGACTTGTGCAAGGCCACCTCGAGTCCCAACTGCCGGATTCTGGCCACGATTGTCACAACCCCGTGTGTCGCTAGTTCGGCCGCCGCCTGGTGCGACCTCCCCTGCGCCAGGACCAACGTGTCGTCAGCGTAACAGACGACGCTGACGCCACTGGGGAGGTCGGCGCGCAGCACCCAGTCGTATCCGATGTCCCACAGATGCGGCCCCAGGACCGATCCCTGTGGGACACCGCACGACATCTCTCGCCGGTTCCACTCTCCCTGGTGACCGGGTACCACACGACAGAGGTAGGTCGGCATCCGGTGATACCGGAGTGCCTCCCTGATGCAACTCCAGGACAGGGTGTTGAAGGCGTTGGCGATGTCTAGAGACACCGCCAAGACGACCCCACCCCGAGCCACCGCATTCCCCGTCGTGAGGGCTCGCACGCGCATGATGGCACCCACCGTGGAGCGCCCCCTGCGGAAACCAAACTGGCTCTCCGCCAAATCCGGCCCCACCCGCACCAGCCGCCCGACGAGGCGGTCTGCAATGACTCTTTCAAAGAGCTTGCCCACCTCGTCAAGCAGCACGATGGGCCGGTAAGCGGACGGAGAGTCCGCAGGGCGCCCCGGCTTCTTCCAGAGGACCAGTTTCCCCGTCTTCCAACGAAGCGGGAACTGGCCCCTCTCCATGCATGCGCTTAGGAGCCCCCTTAGTCGAGGCCCGAGAGCCTCTGAGGCCAGGACCCAGGCTTTCCCAGGTAAGCCGTCGGGTCCTGGGGCGGTATTTCTGGCATTCAGCCTACGTACCGCCACCCTCAACTCTAACTCGGTCACCTCCAGAGCATCGTCGTCGTCGTCGGCGGTGTGGTCCGCATCGGGCACCGCAGTAGGCGGAGCCATGGGCGGGGAGGCGTGTTCCCCTCTCGAAGGGAACAGAGCGCTCACCACGTCCCCCATTTTCTCCCCTCACCGATTCTGTGTCTTCTTGTCCATGATAGTCTGTCATATAAATAAGAAGGGGAATGAGACTTAATAACACCAAAGAGTAGGCTCGCCAAGTGGAGTTTACGTCTAGCTTTCATTTTTAAAATGTTATGCTCATTGAAGAAAGGTGTAACATGACCCCTAAAGGGAACTTTAAAATAGAAGCGTGCACAGGCGTTTTGAAGTCTTTGAATCATTCTTTCAGTTTTGACAGTAGTCGTTGGCCATACACTGTGTCCGCATAATTCAACTTCGATAAAACCAAAGACTCCAAGCAAGACTCGCAATTCTTCACTAAGATAGGGACGGGCTTTGTATAAAATCTTAAGTCTATAATAGCAATTACGGATCGACTCAGATTCATGTTTGTGAAAACGAAGTTCCGTGTCCATGATAAGACCCAAATTACGTGCTTCGTAGACCCGTTCGATAGGCTCTCCCATAACCGTCACACAGCTGGCACAGGGTTTAATTTTACCTAACTGGTTTTCGGTTCCAAAAATCATATATTTGTTCTTTGTAGGGTTCAAGGCAAGCGTGTTGGCATTGGACCATTGCACTATATTTTCAAGATCTGTGTTAAGATCGTTTAATGCTTGTTCATAGTCTTCGGGTTTAAATGATATATATACTTGTGTATCATCGGCATAAATATGGTGTTTACATTTATTTATATTTCTAATTATATCGGAACAATACAAAATAAACAATACTGGCCCAAGAATCGAGCCCTGTGGAACCCCCCTTCCAACTGAGCGATGTCCAGAGACAACTGTTGAGCCGTCCGCCTGCCGTATTTCAACGAATTGCGTACGATCGCTAAGATAGCTATCAAACCACTTTATTGTGTCCTCGTCAAATCCATAAAAAGCCATCTTTGACAATAATAAAGGAATGTTAATACAGATTGACAATTGGGGTTTTGGAAGCACTATGTTCTGTTATAGATGGCTGTAAATAATACGACGTTGTACGCGTTAATTGTATCAAAAAGTGCGACAAGTATTCTAGGTTGGGTGAAACTCTTAGGTCTACCCCCTGTACGTCGTCCAACCCCAGGGCAAAGTCCCCGTACTGCGCTCGTTGTATAGGAGTTAACTTATTTAATAGCTCGCTAACTAGTTGTGGATTGTTTAGATAGCAGTCAGCTTTAATATTTTTAAGTAGGGCTACTACATTTCCCACGGTTGACGAGAACTTTCTAAGCTCGCGGCAGCTCTCCGTTATTCTAGGTAGGTCCCTAATCTTTTGTAACGCGCTTTGTAATATTAAAGTCGGGTGACCATATTCTCGGTCGAGCGCGTTTACAACACTGTACTCGATTGCCGTAAAACACTAACTGGATTACGCAACACTGTTTCCTGTTGGCCAACTTGCGGCGTCGTGTCGATCCACTGCTCCACTCGCTGTGCTGTACCCACGTCTGACTTGGAGACGTCGTCGTAGGTCTCGGTAGCTGCCTCTCTCTCGGCAATGTCGGCCTCCACTCTTTTCTTAAGAAGGTTTTCCCTATCCTTAAGGAGGTCTTCGTTGATCTTTGATTTTAACTGGACTAGTTCCTTTTCGGCCTCGTACTCGATTCTTTTTCTTAAGAAATCGTCACTCTTGCGGCTATGTGTGGATGAAGCTCTGCTTCGCGGCGATTTCCGGCGATCCCTTGGTGTCTGTGCTCCTAAGTGTCCCTCTGACGTGCCTAAATCGCTGTAGTCGATTACTCGGCCACCCGTCAGAGGAATGTTGAGTGCAGACGTTGATGCCATGGTCGGCGCCACAGACGGCGAACCTGGTCCCCGTTCGGACTGCAACCCAGTGTCCGTTGTGCTGTCATCCTTACGTGCTTCTTGCCGTTCGGCTAGCTTCCTTAGCTTGCTGCGTGTTGTGATGGAGCCCTGCTGACTCATGGTTACTTGAAACCTTATCCGGCGTTCGAAGGACCAAAATGTAAACGACCAGCTTATGTCGTTTGACGGGGGCGGTTTGTTTTAAGGTTTGGCACAGTAGAAAAACCACAAGCAGCAGATGTAACAGTTCCACGTATATTGCACACAAAACACACACACAATATATTTAAAATACACAACAGTAATACAGACAAAGTTATAGCTAGATGTAATCCGAATTTAATACTATATTCAGCACGAATTTATACCTCAAGTAGCGAGATGTTTGTAGGAACGAAGTTAAAGCTCAACTGACTAAGAATCTGAGACTTTCTAAGAGAACAATAGGCAACTACAATTGTAAAATTAGACCCGATACCTTAAGTAGATTTTTACTATAGGGCAAGTAGCGGGTACCTTTTGTATATACACAATAATTTGCTCCTATACATCAGGGCAGTTCGCTATTCAGGGACGCGACAGAGGGTCGGGGTATAGTTGGATATTTTCCATTTTGCTATGACGAGGGTGTTTATACGAATGAGGGAGGCAGGGTTGCGCAGGTGCAAGTTATGACATGATAATTACTTCCAGAACAATGGATTACATAATATTAAACACAGATAGGTATTCTCATTGTTTCAAATAGGTATTCAGGTGGGAAATGGTCTATTCAGTGTTGTAGTCATAATTTAAACATTGTATTATGACTGACAACGGAGTTATATACCTTTTATTACATAAGGACAGGTTAACACGAGAAAATAAGGTATTTTTGGTAAAAGGTGTATTAGTACATTCGTCCGTGTGTAGACACGGACGAATGTCTAATACACCTTTTAGTTAAGTCGGTGTCTATAGGTACCTACATTGGTTATTGCTAGAGACCTGATTTTGTGTCAGGAATCTTTAATTTTACTAGACTTTCTTGTTCTAACTTGTTGGATTATCCATTCGAAACATTCTATATTAGTTCACATGTTAGAACTGGACCTAAACTTTCCAGATTTGATGCTACCTATTAGACTTCATGTCCCGACTTGATTACTATCTACACACGATTCGACTTGATCCTATTTTAACATGTGCAGATGTACTTACTAACAATAATCAATTTAATAGGTATTTAGTGTGCTTCCTTAACAGGTACTTAACACAATGGTATTTCTGCTGATTGTACATGTCAAATACGTAGAACATCTATAGGTATACTTGTTGTAACATTAATTACACCTAATGACTACCTACATGAAAAGTCTGTTCATATTATGTGTTTTATACCTTTGTATACATTAGGTAGGTAACTTATTCATTTGTGTATATATCTGGGATAAATTGAAGATAATAAAATAAATTCTCTCTCTGACTGAAGTTGTTTTATTTCGATAATGTCACATCAACTCTGAGAGGCCATAAAAAGCACGATTATTCGTTCTTCACGATAATACACGGTTTTTAAAAATAAGAAACTGTTCTCTTATTTTGTTTTTAACTATCTTTGTTGTTTTTTACCTACATGAGTGATCTGTGGTAATTTTATAAGTTGCGAGTAGTTTAGACATAATTTTTAGGTTATCTCCGAATTTGTTTAATTACTTTAAAATTCGGATACTTGTGTAAAAATGAACACTTTTATTTAATAGTATATAAAGCGTAGTCTACAATAAATAAAGACTTATTGTGTTTCAACTTAAGACGGATTTCCATACATCATCGGTCATGATCCTTTCATATTTATACGTCAAGCGGTTTTCGATATTTCGTGATGAATGAGTGAGTGAACTTTCGGTTTTATATAGATAGATTTACAAAAATCATAAAATTATTTATTTCAGAAACAATCATACAGTTTACATAAATACAGAAACTTGGTGAAGCCTTTTTAGGGTTCCGTAGTCAACAAGGAACCCTTATAGTTTCGCCATGTCCGTCTGTTTGTCTGTTTGCTTGTACTAGAAAATTGTAATTCGGCATGAGTATACACGTTAATGACGCTGTTGAGACCACTACTCTCACCATCGCCGCGCGCTGGCGGCAGTGAACGAGGGGTGCGGGGACAGCGGCGAGCCAGCCGGCCGTACAACGGAAGGCGGGCGCCCGCGCCACACCAGTCAGCTGTTGCACACCTCCACGCACGGCTGCGCTTACGCAATTTTCATATTCTGCATTTTTCTTGTTACTTTATAACCGACCCGTTTGTAATTCATATTTTTCTCTCATTATATTTACATGTTATACAGTCCACTCATTTTCATTTGCTTCACCACGACCTATCGTCGCGATCATTGGTCCTTCTACCGTTAACGTTTGAACCGAACAAAGAAAAAACGGAAAATTTTCAAATTTCAAAAAATCAACGGTTCGTCGGTTGGAGACCAAAAGAATTCATCTTCGTGTTCCAAGTTCTACAAGAGATCTTCTTTTTCTATGTGTCATCGCCTGCATTTGGTCATCGTGAACGTCGATACGGCAACAGCCGTCTTCATCGAGTTCTAATCAACGGGCGGCGCAAGAAAAGATCAAGACTTCGGGACAAGAAGACTTTGAAATCATTTTTACGTCAACATTCGTCAGCTGGTACCGGGAAGGTCCCAGGATCTACTCATCAGAAGCACAGTTCGTGAGCTCATCATCAGAGGTTGACAGCATAAAATCGTGAGAACGTTCCAATTCCTTTGTTCCAACATTTTGCCTAGTCATTTTTTTATTATTATTATTATTTATTTAATTCGAACACAAATGATTCATATTGTTGTTAGTAACACTTATAAAATACGTTAGTAATGACCTATTAAAATAAAAATACAAATAAAATTGAATTTATAAAATATACAAAATTAAATTAAACTAAATAAAATTTAAATCAAACTAAATCAAATGAAAACAAACAAAATCAAATTATATTTAAACAAAATCAAATTAAATAAAATTTTATAAAATTAAGTCAAAATATTTTGCCTATCCAAATTAATTTACCTACAATTAATAGAACTTTTAATAATTATAGTTCAATTAGTAATCCCGTCAATTCTTGATCATCAGCCTATCACCTTGTTTAAACATTTTCTTTTATTTTACATAGTACCAACGTTAAGCCATTTACAATAGTGACTTTATTTTGTTTCGGTGTCCCAGTAATTCCATTGTGTATGCCATTTTTATTAAAAATTTATTCTACATTTTATTTATTACAATTAACAATCGATAATGTAATTGAATTGAATTTAATTTAATTTGTTATTAGTGTGAGGAAAACATTGCATCATTCGTTTAGCATTACTCAGCAGATTCGATCGGAAACGCCTAACGCTTTTGTAATAGCAATCTCATTTCTTACTGCTTATAGCTCTCGTGCCCACTTCGCAACTTATTGCTAATAGTTTAATAACAGTAACTTTAGTTAACTTTTAAACGTCCTTTTTTTTTTTCTTCATCTTCTCTTTCTTACTGCTACTGCAAAACTTTCACTGTCATGGCTGATGTGAAAAGCTATATTAAGAAACGAGCTTCAATAAAAGCCAAGCTTACGCAATTTACTTCTTATTTAAATATTTCTAAGTCTTGCGAAAAGTTGAGTGAGGTACAAGTCATCGAAATCGAATATTGACTTAATATACACACATCAACACGGTCTAGGGATATTTCATACTCAATTAAATAACTCGAAAAGTACTGGCCGCATTGGAATCTTTTATACACCGATTTGTTTGTAATTTATCTCAGACTAATTCCAAATTAAAATTTTTGAAAATTCTTTTGTTTCGGTGGCATAAAAATGTCTTGATGTATAGGAGAGGGAATTTTCATTTATGCGAAATTTAGAAAAACAATACGAATTACGTTTAGTTACAGTTTTTTTTCATTTTTAAACGAAAGATAAAGTTAAAATTGAGGTATTGTAGCCATGCAACGCCGACATTTGACGAGGGCGGAGATGTTACGAGCTGTGGGAATGCTGGAAGCTGGATCTGTTCAGCGTAATGTTGCTGAGGCCATAGGGACCCATCAAAATGTAATTTCAAGATTGTGGACACGCTATCGTGCCATAGGTGAAGTAGCGGAGAGGCACCGGGGGCCAAGTCGCATCACTACCCCCAGACAAGACCGATTTTTGCAAATTACTGCGCGAGCTCAACCAAATGCAACGGCGACTCAATTGGTCCAAAGGCTGCGAGTGGAACACCAAGTGCTTGTGAGTGACCAAACTGTAAGAAGGCGACTGCATGAAAGCAATCTACGCTCTCGTAGACCACTCCGGGTCCCACCTTTACGGAGAGGCAATCGTGGACGACGATTAGAATGGGTTCGGAACCACGTGGACTGGGGCCGTGAGCAATGGTCCAATGTGCTGTTCACGGATGAATCCAGGTTCGGCTTCCATCCAGATTCACGAAGGACGCGTGTTTGGCGAGTTCCTGGACGATGGAGCCGTCTCCAGAACCCTCAGGAAGTTCACCCATACCAAGGAGGAACAATTATGGTTTGGGCAGGAATTCGTCTTGGAGGACGGACGGATCTCGTTTGGGTGCGGGGCAATATGAAGGCAGAACGATACGTCCAACAGGTGCTGGGGCCCGTAATCTTGCCCCACAGAACACAAATGGGGCAAGATTTCCTGCTCATGCACGACAATGCCCGGGCACACACGGCGAGAACGGTAGCAGCTTGGTTACATACACATAATGTTAGGGCCTTAGACTGGCCTGCTCAATCGCCAGATCTAAATCCCATTGAGCATGCGTGGGATATGCTGCAAAGAAGAGCTCTGAAGGAAGTTCCTGAAAATCTGGCTACAGAAGATCAACTTTTTGCGCACCTCAGAAGGACATGGGACAATATTCCGCAGCAAGACATTGACAACCTTGTTCTGAGCATGCCGAATCGTTGCCGATGTGTTATGAACATCATGGGCGCTTTCTCAGACTACTAAATTCAAGTTTATAAACACAAATTAAATGATTTTTCTATTTTTTTCAGTTTTTACTCACAAATTAAAAGTTAATTCATATACGGTTTCCGTTTATGCTTCATTTTTTTTCCATAAAATCCTGAAATTTTAATCTAAGTACCTTAACCATTATTAAAAAATGGTAGAATATTAAATAACGTATCTTTTAAATATATACATGTCATATAAATAATTAACACATTGATAGTAATTCGCTTTTTTAAAAATATCCCTAGACCGTGTTGATGTGTGTATTTGAAAGCTTGTATGAAAAATATGACGCATTACAGGATGAATTGGAGGCGTTGGTGGAAGACCCCAGCGAGCAATATGCGGAACGCGAAGAGTTTGAGAAGCTGTACTACGGTTTGGTGGCTACTGCACGCCAGCTGATTAGCAGCGCAAGAAAGCTTCTGGAGGGGGACTCCGCAGCCGAGGTGGACTCAAGTATTACTAGTACACACAAACACAATTCAATTCGTTTACCCAAAATTGACTTACCCAAGTTTTCAGGCAGCTATCATGATTGGCTGGAATTTAGGGATACCTTTGTGTCTATAGTACATAACAACAAAAATTTTGATAAAATCAATAAATTACACTATCTCCGTGCTTCCTTAAAGGGTAGTGCTTCTCTTGTTGTTGATAACCTTGACTTCAGGTCTGAAAACTACGACGCTGCCTGGAAGTTACTTTGTGAGAGGTATGACAACAAAAGATTGCTTGTCAACAATCATGTGCAAGCACTTTTTAATGTTCAACCTATAGATAGAGAGTCAAGTAAGTCACTACGTTACATAATTGACACAACAAACAAAAATCTTAGAGCGTTGGCAACCCTTGGTCAACCAGTTCAAAACGCCTTCGTCGATGTACTCATCATTTACATAATGACCAGTAAGCTCGACCACGTTACAAATCGTCAGTGGGAAGAGCACAGAAACACTTTCTCTGAACCACCTACATTATCTGCTTTCACTAACTTCATCAGTAGCAGGGCTGACTTGCTGGAGACCCTTGAGGAGTCTAAGCCTATAGCAATCGCTAAGAGTGAACCCACGACACCTGTCACTAAACCTAAGAGCAGTTCCGGCCTACCTGAGAAATCGTTAAAACCTTTGTCATGTCCCATGTGTCATCAAAATCATTTTATTTTTGCATGTGAGCAGTTTAAAGGTCTCTCAGTACAGGCTCGTATTAAAAAGGCTCAGAGTTCAAATGTGTGTATGAATTGTCTTCGTCCAGGTCATGACATCTATAAATGCAAATTAGGTCATTGTAAATATTGTAGTCAAAAACACAACACTCTGTTACACATTGATAGTGACAATGTTCTTCCTAGTGCACACAACACTGCATTATCAGCTAATCAATCATTCACATCTCGAGTAATTTTACTTTCTACAGCGCTCGTGAGGGTGACCGACACTGACGGTCATCACCATACAGCACGAGTCTTGCTGGACAGTGGAAGTACAACAAACTTCGTCTCGGAGGACTTTGTTCGTAAGCTACATGTGTCTACCTACCTTACCAAGTCCAAGGTAACAGGTATCAATTTTCAAAGTTCAAGTTGTACTCAGGGGTGCTCAGTGTCATTAAAATCAATTGATGGCAGTGAGTACGAACTTAACATTAATTGTCTCGTATTGCCAAAAGTATCAGCATCAGTTCCTAATACTTATGTTGATACTAGCAACATACGTATACCTACGAACGTGCGTCTTGCTGACCCCACTTATTATGTTCCGTCTTCGATCGACGTCCTTGTTGGTGCGGAAGTCTTTTGGGGTATCATAGGCACTGGCCGTATCGCATTAGGTACCCATAAGCCCACTTTGGTTGAGTCAAAATTAGGTTGGCTCATTTCGGGTGCATATCATAAGTCAGATTCCTCTTCACAGGTTTGTATGCATACTAATAACTTACAAGTCGATTTAGATCGGTTTTGGGAGTTAGACTCTGTATCGTCCATACATAAACACTCTGATGAAGAGAGATCCTGTGAACAACATTTTATAGATACCACATATCGTAGTTCTGATGGGCGATTTGTGGTAAGTATTCCTTTTAAAGAGTCACTGAACGTACTGGGTGATTCATACATGATGGCTAAGCAGCGATTCCTATCTCTTGAACGTCGTTTGTGTAGAGATCCTCGCCTTAAAAGCCTATATGTCGACTTTATTAATGAGTACATAGAGCTGGGTCACATGTCTGAATCTACAAGACGCCCACTCGACTCAACATGCTCAAATTATTTACCACATCATGGTGTTCTGAAGGAGTCAAGAACTACTACCAAACTAAGGGTAGTTTTTGATGCTTCCGCCAGAACTGCATCAGGTAAGTCTTTTAATGAGATACAGATGGTTGGTCCCCCTATCCAAGATGATTTGTTGTCAATATAACTTCGGTTCCGTCAGCATAAAATTGTCATAAGCGCGGACATTGAAAAAATGTACCGACAAACTCTTGTTCACGACAGTCATCGGCCCTTACAAAAAATCCTTTGGAGGGCAGAGCCAACTCATCCGTTAAAAGAGTACACACTTAATACCGTGACGTATGGCACGGCATCAGCACCCTTTTTAGCTACCAAGTGTTTACTTCAATTGGCTGAAGAGTGCTCAGATTCATCAACAAAGTTTTCGATAGCACGTGACTTCTATGTGGATGATTACTTGTCCGGTGGATCATCTTTTCAGAAACTTTGAACAAAAGCCACAGTGTTGACGATGTTCTTTGGAGAGCAAAGTACAATCTTCGGAAATGGCGGTCCAACTCCAGTCAAGTGCTGCAGGCGCTTAGCGGTGAACACGACGTTTCTGATGTTGTTGACCTGAGCGACAGCGAGCAGTCGAAGACTCTGGGGCTTCTGTGGAAGAGCTTAAGTGACACATTTTCTTTTTCTATACACCTAAGCTCCACTGACAAGGCTACTAAACGTCATATTTTGTCAACCATAGCACAAATTTTTGATCCCATTGGCCTGGTCGTTCCATGCATAGTGGAAGCTAAAATTATCATGCAGCATCTGTGGCTGGCCAAATGTTCTTGGGATGAGCTTGTTCCCACGCATATTCAGTATGCTTGGAATAACTTTCAAAATAGCCTGCACCTTTTTAACGAGTTCAAGATGCCTCGGTGGGTGTAATGCGAATCTGCGTCCTGTCTACAGCTGCATATATTCACCGACGCATCCGAAAAAGCTTATGGGGCGTGTGTTTATGTTCGCAGTGTTTCGAGAGACGGCGAGGTTAACGTACATCTTCTTACCGCTAAAAGTAAGGTAGCTCCAATCAAATCCACAACCATACCGCGGCTCGAGCTGTGTGGTGCGTTGTTGGGTTCAAGGTTGTACTCAAAGGTTCGTCAGTCACTTACTTTACATTTTGATGAAGTACATTGTTGGTGTGATTCCACCATCGTCTTGGGATGGCTATCTACTTCATCAAACCAGTTAAAGACATTCGTTCGTCATCGTGTGTCTGGTATTCAGGAAACTGTAGGAGGGGAGGCTTGGCACTACGTTCCGTCGGCTGAAAACCCCGCAGACCTCGCTTCGCGTGGACTTAGTACTGATAAGTTGTTGTCGTCTACGTTGTGGTGGTCAGGACCACAATTTCTTCACAAAGATATGTCTGCATGGCCTCGGTTCCCTGAATCTCATCATAATAATTCTGAGTTACCGGAAACAGTCTCTTCTTGTCATGTTTCTAATCATGTTATTGAAAATCCTATTTCTGCGTTGTTTTCAAAATTCTCAAACTTTAGTACATTACAGCGTGTGACAGCATATATCATGCGATTCATTTATAAATGCAGTAAGAAATCGCTTGAGTCTGGTCCACTAACTTCTACTGAACTTAACGATTCTTTAAACTTGCTGTTAGGACTTAGTTAAATGGAATCTTTCCCGGAAGAGTACCATTTACTTAAATCAGGTAAACAGTTACCAGCTAAGAACAAACTTTTATCTTTATCTCCTTTCTTTGATTCTTTGTCTAATCTTATTCGTGTTGGAGGAAGATTAAACAACTCATTTTATGATTACAATATCAAGCATCCAATTTTATTATCTAGCTCTCATATAACTTGTATTCTTTTGTTCAACATGTTTCATAAACGCCTTTTGCATGCTGGGCCTCAGCTTTTACTTGCCACTGTTCGTCATCACTACTATCCTATTGGAGGTAAGAACTTGGCTAAAAAGATCACACATCAATGTGTAAAATGCTGCAGGATCAAGGCCAACACAATTCAACCTATCATGGGTAATCTCCCAGAGCAGCGCCTACATTTAGTTTCCTTTTTTAGACACAGGGGTAGACTACGCCGGTCCCATCATGATAGCAGACCGGAAGGGTAGAGGATGTAGGCTCATCAAATGCTTCATTTGTGTGTTTGTGTGTCTAGCTACGAGAGCTATCCACCTCGAGCTTGTGTCGGACCTTACTAAGGAAGCTTTCTTAGCTGCACTAAGCCGCTTTATTGCTCGAAGGGGAAAACCCCGTAACATCTTTTCCGATAATGGTACAACCTTTGTCGGTGCTTTCAATGAGTTGGCCAGGCTGCTTTCGCAAGACTTAAACTTAAACAATATCGATCCTGGCATAAACTTATCATTCATACCTGCATATACTCCACATTTCGGAGGCCTATGGGAGTCTACAGTGAAATCCACCAAGCATCATCTACGACGCATTTTGGGTTTAACAAACCTAACCTTTGAGGAAATGGCTACTTGTTTAATTCAAGTTGAGGCTATTTTGAATTCAAGGCCCTTAACTCCACTATCCAACGACCCTTCTGACCTCGCTCCTTTAACCCCGGCACACTTTCTTATTGGACGTTCTCTTATCATGCTGCCTCATCCACAGATCCAGAACGCCAGCGTCAACAGCTTACAACGATTTCGCCGTATTGAGTATTTGAAGCAACACTTCTGGACTCGTTTCTCGCATGAATATGTTCTGTGGCTACAGGAGAGAACAAAATGGTGTCGGTCGTCTGGCGAGCTCAAGCAAGGAACATTAGTCGTCATAAAGGATACAAATTTACCTCCTCTTATGTGGCTTCTAGGACGCATCACACATGTTCTCCCAGGCAGAGATGGCGTCGCGAGGGTCGCCGACATTCTTACAAGAAGGGGTGTCATCCGGCGCGCCTTTAACACCATCTGCCCGCTGCCGGTCACATCTGTTGAAGACTCTTCAGCGGGGGGAGTATGTTGAGACCACTACTCTCACCATCGCCGCGCGCTGGCGGCAGTGAACGAGGGGTGCGGGGACAGCGGCGAGCCAGCCGGCCGTACAACGGAAGGCGGGCGCCCGCGCCACACCAGTCAGCTGTTGCACACCTCCACGCACGGCTGCGCTTACGCATTTTTCATATTCTGCATTTTTCTTGTTACTTTATAACCGACCCGTTTGTAATTCATATTTTTCTCTCATTATATTTACATGTTATACAGTCCACTCATTTTCATTTGCTTCACCACGACCTATCGTCGCGATCAGACGCCGAAAAAGAGGTAAAATATTTTTTTGAAAAAAACATTTATTTATGGTACCTCCCCTACATGTAAAGTGGGATGATATTTTTTTTTCGTCCTTCCCATAGTGTGGGATATCGTTGGATAGGTCTTTCAATAAAATTTGGGGTTTGGGAAGACCATTTTTTGATTAAGTAACCCCCCCCCCCTTTTTTATTTTTTTTTATTAAGGAGGGAAATCCTCATGGATGTCCTCCGCCCTGGGGAGGGCAGAGGGGTATGTCAGACTCTTACTGACTAAAAACACCCCGGTGTTCCGTCTCACACTTGCGCCGGGATAACGGGATCTAATGCGACTTCCGCGATCCCCGGCTAGTGCCGGCCCGCCTCTGCGGGCCACCTCGAGTTTGGGGGGAGTTAGGTGTTAAACTCCCCCCTTACATCATAGAGAGGCGCGCGTGGAACACTACGCACCACCATCTCGGGTCCTAAGGAGTAGGGGGCGTCGGATTTCCCCAGATCCGTCGCCCCTGGACCCATTTAGGGTGGCTGGAAGAGGGCGTTATCCGCCCTCCGCCGACGACACCCGGTGCGTCTGCTGCGGATCGGGTTAGCAGAAGCAATCTCCCGCTCCCTTTCCGCAGCCTCCTTCTGCGAAATGACTGATTCGCAGAAGGATACCACCGCGTCCCAGGACTCCTCGCTGCCGACCATCGAGTCGACAACGGCCGGCAGCGACAGATCACTGCCGACACCTGAGATGAGGGCACGGCGCGGCTCCTCCCAAGCAACACACTCTGCCAGCGTGTGCCGAGCCGTGTCCTCCCGACAGTCGACGCAGTGGTGACACCGAGCGTCCGGCTCCCTGTTTATGCGACACAGGTACTTCCCGAAGCAACCATGCCCGGACAGCACCTGCGTCACCCGAAACGACAGGGAGCCGTGCTTCCTCCCGAGCCAGCGCTCGAGCACTGGCCGGAAGTGTGTGTCCCCACTACCAACTAAACGGTTGTAGTTAGAAATTCAAATGTCACGGCAGTAGTACCTATATATAACGAAGTTTAAAGGAAAACTATCACACATAAGTGGGCTTTACAAGTTTACGAGTAATAATCGACCAATTTACATTTGCGGTTGTAGGGTAAGGCCACCTATTGTTGACACTCCACCAATTTATTGGCATGCTGTAGTTTTTTATCAATAATAAAGTTACCAGTTTCCGAATACAATATTTATTTCCGCTAATAAATAGTAGGTTTAATCTTCTATACTGCTGGCGACACAGAAACCGTTCCTTTTTAAAGATGGCGTCGCAATAAAAACGTGTTTGTCGTGTTCAGACCTGAATAAAAAAAATATCAAAATTCCAGTATTTTTGCTAAGGTAAGAGGTTCACTAATCTCAATAATATTCGTAAATCTTTTGAGTTTTGATTACAGATACTGTTTAATTCGATAATTTAGTTGTTTATCTTTCATTTCCAATCTTGATTTTTAATGTTTAGGCCAATTTACTATACTTTTTTGCGGTGCCAACATTTGGTACACATAATATGAACCAAACCTTTTTACTGGCACATGTGCCAATATTAGGTAATTTATGATAAATTTACTTTTAAGACAAAATATACTTTATATATATTATTTTTCGATTCAGATTTCAAATAAATGCATGTCGTAAGTTACGAACACATTTTTCTAAATTTTGGCCCACTGCCAATTGTATGAAAAACCATTTATTAGCAGCAGTGTCCAAAGCAAAAAGAAAATGGTGGCAAAAGGAAAAAGAAACGTGTACGAAGTAGATCACGCCCAGGCTAAAACTTCTGTTAAGGAAGCACACTAAATACCTATTAAATTGATTATTGTTAGTAAGTACATCTGCACATGTTAAAATAGCATCAAGTCCAATCATGTGTAGATAGTAATCAAGTCGGGAAATGAAGTCCAATAAGTAGCACCAAATCTGGAAAGTTTGGTCCAGTTCTAACATGTGAACTAATATAGAATGTTTCGAATGGATAATCCAACAAGTTAGAACAAGAAAATCTAGTAAAATCAAAGATTCCTGACTAAATTAGGTCTCTAGCAATAACCAATGTACCTATAGACACCGACTTTTATTCCTCAGGTTTCTGAGGTGTGGGTTCAGTAAGAATAGTCTAACAAAACTGTGTAAATTCATTTGTTGCAGCGAAAACTGTGTCTTCCAGCAATTGATTCAGATCGCACGGAAATGATATAAATGGAAGTAAAAAGTGACAAGCAGAAGATTGATACTGCGCGGCGACGGCGGCGCAGCAAAAAATAGCGTGTAGAAGAGAAGATATTTTAGACATGGGTAGTTCGCGAACGATTGAAGGAAATGAACTACTTCATTTCGTAAAATAAACTTATCATTCAATCAGTAGTCATTCAAATGTGTCTCTACTTCATTTAGTTCAGTTCCAGTTCCAACTAAACGCCGGGCACACTACCGAACTACTCACACTAGTCACTCTCGTACACTTTCGGGTCACTTCGCCGGCTAGTCGGCTGATGTTCGGCAGAGTTCGGCTGTCGGACGAGCGGCGGTCGCGGGCGGGCTGACGCCTCGCCGGCTCGCATTATTAACCAAACAATATGCATCCAACAGTGTAAAAATACACTGATGTATGATCTTTCTGGTCATAGTTATAAGGTCTAATTTAGCGTACATCAATGTACGTAAACTGTAAAACAAGTACGTTTATGAAATAATATTTATTATTGTTGCAATTGCAATCAGAACTGAGCTTTTTGTCATAGAGATAAAGTGGATAATGTTTACAAAAAAATATTGTTTCCGTTTTAGCCATTTGAATTTTAGGTAGGTATAATATTTGAAATTCTTTAACTATTTTTCTTAGTAATTCAGTTCGTTTCGTTTTGAGGTCGAGGTCGCAGCGAAATGCACTCGTTAATTCAATTGTTTGTAATAATTATACGTTTAGTTGTGTGATAAAAAGACATTATTAAATATCCTATCTTTTAATTATTATTATAACCATAATATAATAATAACCATAATAAATACTAAATAGAAAGAAAAGTGCTGTGTGAACTATTTTAAGGAAAACGGACCTACTTAATAAATATAAATAAGAATTCCTACATATATGTTTAGTGTTTTGTGTTAAGTGTAAATTATCTAAATAATAAAAAAATGGAGACTGTAAGTAGAAAGAGAAGTTATGTGTGGAATCATTTTGTGGAACACGGACCTAAAAAGGCAAAATGTTCATACTGTTCTAGTGAATTATCTGTGTCTGGTGGTAATGTGGGAAACCTTAACAGGCACTTACGCACCAAGCACCCTACAATAAAGTTAGTTGAAGAAAGGCAGCCGCCAATCGAATCTGCACAACCAGACCAGACCCACATACTTCCAGTTGCCAGTGTTAACGTTGAAAGTCAAGATCTACTTCGAGTGACTTCTAGTCAGCTATCAATAAAATCCTATGCACAAAGCAAGAGGCCGCTACCACTAAGGTTTTCCGACCAAATAGACCAGCAGGTTATAAAAATGATTGCCAAAGGGCACTACCCCTTCAGTATGGTCGAAGACGTCGAATTTAAAAAATTGATCTCCCTGCTTAACCCACAGTACGCACTCCCAACACGGAAAACCATATCGGAAAGTATTTTGCCCAAACTTTATAATACGAGTCTAGAAAAGGTTAAAAGTGAGGTCCAAGAGGGACAGGCTTTCTGCCTGACAACAGATGGTTGGACCTCCATTAACAATGACAGTTTTATAGCCCTGACTGTACATTATATTAGGGTCACATCGGATGAAACTAAATTAAAGTCTAATTTAATCGGGTGTATTGAATACAATGAACGACACACAAGCGAAAACTTAACAGCTTTTCTACGCGATATAATGGCAGAATGGAATATAGCAGAATATACAACAGCTATTGCAAGTGACAATGCTGCCAACATTACTGCTGCAATAAGAGATACCGGTAGATGGCACATACCATGCTTTGCGCATTCTATTAACTTGTGTGTTCAAGCCGCTCTGACGCATCTATCAGAAACGTTGGTGAAAGTCAAAAGTATCGTCGAGTTTTTTAAAAGAAGTTCTCACGCTCAACACAAGCTCCGAGAAATGCAAAAACAGCTGAACCTTGCCCAACTAAAATTAAAGCAAGATGTCCAAACGCGGTGGAATTCCACCTATGACATGCTGCAGCGGCTGTTATCAGCCAGAGATGCCGTGATCGCTACGATCGCTATAATGCGACCTGAACTAGCGCTCAGTAACGACGATTGGGGCGTCATAGAAAGCGCGGCGCCAATTTTAAAAGTGTTTTACGACATCACCGTCGAAATTAGTGCCGAGAAGAACGTTTCGCTGGCTAAAGTCATCCCCCTGTGTGGCATCATGAAAAATCATATTAAAGCGCACCTAAATAATAGCACGCTTCCAACGCAAGTGCAGTTAATCCTGAAAACACTCGATAAGCAGTTAGAAAAGCGTTTCTCCAACGTTGAAAAACACGTTCTATATAGCGAGGCGACGATATTGGATCCTCGATTCAAAAGTAAAGGATTCAGTGAAAAAAGTAATTTTGACCAGGCTGTCGGTACATTAAAGAAGAAAGTTGGTAAATTGGAGCAAACCACAACGATGTTGCCTTCAACATCAGAGCCAACAACGTCAGTGTCTACTACCATGACGTCCGTATGGGACCAATTTGACGCAGAAGTGGCAAAGTTGACACCCACAAACACCTGGAGCGCTGGCATTGTGGAGTTAGACAAATACCTCCAGGAACCAATTTTGCAACGCTGCAATGATCCACTGCGCTGGTGGCACGAGCGCCGGTCGATTTACCCAATTCTTTTTAAATACGCCTTAAAAAGATTGCACCTAGTGGCGACTTCCGTCCCGTGCGAAAGAATTTTTTCTAAAGCCGGGCATATACTAAATGATAGAAGAACACGGTTAGCAACCAAAAAACTATCCCAACTGTTGTTTGTAAATAGTAATTGTAAATAATCCTAAAATACACAAAATCCTGTAAATAATTTTAAATCATTGTACATATTTCGATTTTTAAATACGCCAACTTTGACAAAAAGATCTAAGTAGCAGTAAAAAAAAAACTATACTATTTAATTAAAATAGTTTTCATGTTTTGCATAAATTCATATTTCAAGGTTGACAGTCCTAAGCCTGTATAAAGTATGAAGGAAAATCGAGATAGGTATAAAACTGAACTAGTGAAGTGCATCATTCTTCGTAACTTGTCAATCGCACTCTCGTCTCGTCAGGTCGTCAGCATAGGGATTGGAACTGGTTCTGATTTACTGAACTAAATGAAGTACTGAACTAAATGAGTGGACTACTTCATTAAGCGAAAAGATATACTTCATTCATTTCTTTTTACTGACACATTTTGCGCATCTCTAAGATATTTTATTATAGTATTTTTTATGTATCTTTGTATGGTGGTACGAGTCGATGGTTCGAATCCAAGCCGACACTTTGCTTTGTGTAAATTATTTCATCACCACTGTTCAGAGGAGGCCTGAGTCTCAGCAGTGGGTACATTATAGACTAATTATTATGCTATTTTTGTACGTAGCGATGTATAGTTTATGTTATTTGTTAGTTTATAAGATTTTTCTGTGTACATATGTTTCACTCATGTATTTAGGTACCAGCCAAACAATTCAATTGTAAAAGAATATTTATTGTTCAAAGTTGTTTAGTGGGTATTCTTGAAACATATACACTTACGTGTGATGTTACATAAATTGTAATCTACGTACATAATTCTTTCTAATACTAAATTCAGAATCATAATTGTAAATATCAAAATATTGAAAAAAGTATGTTATCTTTGTGTGGTGGTACGAGTCGATGGTTCGAATCCAACCAGAAAATATTTAGGTAAATGCAGTGAGAGTAAATAAAACGATATTTGTATGAAAATATTAACCATAGATAAATATTATTAATTTATAGTAAGATACAATAAAACGCTTTACAATTGAATACATAATCTTTTATTTATTTAGTACAGGTCACAATTTATTTACACGTTAGGTACTATTTAGGTTCAGTCACATTACAACAACCTATATAGGTACAATATACCTTTATTACCCAAAATAATTTATCTGAATAATTTGTTATGGTGAAAAGGTATCTGATATCGAGCCTAGAAACAAAAGTATGCATATCCCAATAATTATATTATTAAGAAATAGATTGGAACATAACAATCCTCTAGTAATTTAAAGTATGCTTAATTAGTAAATTAATATTTTTTTTCATTTTAATTTCCAACCATGTTTGAATAAAACGACATCTAGTGGAGTCAGAAGTTACTACTATTTACTTTGCATGTGTGTGTAAAGAGTAAATTCATGCGGCTAAATCATTATTATGTTCTAATCTTTGTATGATACCAGTTAACAAGCACAGTGATGATCTAAAAAAATCAAGTTAATGCCCTAGGTTTCGCTAAGAATAAAGTTGTTTATTAAAAATTTCTATGTTAGGTGTAAAAATAGAAAATGTTCGAAATTGTGGATGTGTCGCCATCTAGCGACAAAATGGCAGTGAGATCATCTAGGCATTCGCCTTAAGTGAGTATTATTTCCTTCTAATGCCCTGAGTACCTACCTATAGTTAATGTAATCATATAATGTACAGTCAGCACCAAAAGTCGATGAACAGAATCAACATAACAAAACACCTGTTCACAATAAAATGCCATAAGTTATAGTCGCAACTAGGAAACAAAATAGCCTGTACACCAGAAATTTACAAAAGTCGTTAAACACGACTATTTCAAAAGTATCTGTGCACTAGTATTCCTAAAGTCGCCGTACACCAACAATCCAAATGTCGCTGAACAGAATCAACATAACAAAACACCTGTTCACAATAAAATGCCATAAGTTATAGTCGCAACTAGGAAACAAAATAGCCTGTACACCAGAAATTTACAAAAGTCGTTAAACACGACTATTTCAAAAGTATCTGTGCACTAGTATTCCTAAAGTCGCTGTACACCATCAATCCAAATGTCGCTGAACATCATTGTATCAAAAGTCACCAAACAGCATTTATGTTGTTCAGCTACTTTTGGCACAGTGCTTGCTTGCAATGTATGTTAACACGTTAGTATCTATTTCAATACTTATTTACAAAGCAATTATATTTTATTGTCAGTAACCATACTAATCTATAATATGAAATAACATAAACATAACTCTAATGATCTACGAAGCGATTATTGTGACGGTACTTGTAATTTACTTTGCGCGAATCTTACAAAACCTACCTTCCTTTAATTTTTAATTTATTATTTCTATTCACATGACTTGTGATAATTTTAGTCTAGCGTATGATTGTCGACTGTCGTAGTCTGAAGTAATTGAAACGTTGTGAAGTGCATAATTGTTTATTTATATTATTGAGATACATCAATCGATAAATATCACAATAATGCCGTATAATGTGCATATTACGGAGCATGAACGTCACAGAATAAATTGTTTTCTTGAAAGAACAAGGATACAATGTATCAGAAATTGCTGCAGAATCAGGAGTTTCGGTAAGTAATAAAACGTATAATATTATATCATATTTGCATTCATGTTTAACAATAATTGTAAGTAGGTATTAAGATTGCTGTAATTAATAAAAACAAATAAAGTGTGCATTATTTCTAAAACATTTTAACAATTAAACAGTTTTGATTTTAAATCAATAATAAATAACATTTATTTATTTGATATTTTTACCTAAAATCGAAATATATGAAATATATGTTTATGTCTAATCATAGCTAAACATTGTTTCAGCGCACCACCGTATAGCTTTGGCTTAGGCGTTGGGATGACGATGGTCACATAAGGGAGTTGAAAAAAACAGGAAGACCTAGAAAAACATCTCGCCAACACGACCAAACAATTATTAACGCTTTTAGAAATAACGGTTTCACTCGTACTGATGAAATAGCCATCAATAATAACTTGTCCCTTAATACAGTAAGGCGCCGACTGCACGAAGCAGGTATTCATCACCGAGTACCAGCCAAAAAACTCATGTTAACAGCAAGACATAAATTGCAAAGACTCGAATTTGCGAAAAGATTTTTGAATTATGATTTTACAAATGTCATATTTTCGGATGAAAAAACATTTCATTCTACCGAAAATGGTCGTATGTCGCTCTGGCGCATAAATAATACTCGATATGCAGAACGTAATATAATCGATAACCGTGCAAGTGGCAGAATATCTGTTGGGTTTTGGGGTTGGATGTGCTCTGGTGGCCCTGGAGAACTAATCGAGATAGGAGGTCGATTAAATAGCGCGGGCTATATAGATATATTGAACGATGTTTTGTTGCCGACGACACAAGTCATGTTGCCAGAAGAGAGGCCAATAAACTTCGTTCACGATAACTGTCCAATTCATAAAGCACGTGGCCGAGTATGGTTTAATGAAAACACTGAGCAAATTTTGGAGATTCCATTCCCGCCTACGAGCCCGGACCTCAACCCCATAGAAAATTTGTGGGGTCTTATGGTGCAAGCATGGGATCCCGATACACTCCGCACCCGACAAAATATAATAGCTCATGCAACAGAAACTTGGGAGAGATTTAGGGGCCAAAATATTTGTCAAAATATGGTAGGTAGTATGCGCGAATGTCTCCAGGAAGTAATAGACGCGAATGGAGGCCATACCCGCTATTAATTATTATTTTTAAATTAAATTTTTGATTTTGCGTTAACATTTAAATTAAAATATCATTTTTTTTTTTTTTTTTTAATAATTTATAAATATCATTAGAATTTTTGATTGTGCTATTAATAAATAAATGATTTCGTTTTTAATTATACTTTTATTCAGTACTAAACACTTTGTTCTATAATAACAATATCAGCAGTTTCTATATTTAGTAGTAGTTAGTTTAGTCAGGTGAAATTAGCTGTTTAGTGACTTTGATACAATGATGTTCAGCGACATTTGGATTGATGGTGTACGGCGACTTTAGGAATACTAGTGCACAGATACTTTTGAAATAGTCGTGTTTAACGACTTTTGTAAATTTCTGGTGTACAGGCTATTTTGTTTCCTAGTTGCGACTATAACTTATGGCATTTTATTGTGAACAGGTGTTCTGTTATGTTGATTCTGTTCAGCGACATTTGGATTGATGGTGTACGGCGACTTTAGGAATACTAGTGCACAGATACTTTTGAAATAGTCGTGTTTAACGACTTTTGTAAACTTCTGGTGTACAGGCTATTTTGTTTCCTAGTTGCGACTATAACTTATGGCATTTTATTGTGAACAGGTGTTTTGTTATGTTGATTCTGTTCATCGACTTTTGGTGCTGACTGTACTTGCTAGACTTTCGGACTTTTCAAAGAAAGGTAGTAAAAAAGGTTCAGTTGGCTGTGACCAGGACCAGACCTGCATGATTTACTGTGCAATTAGGTATTTTATAATTATTTTTAAAAAGTCAAAGTTTTTTAAAACATTTAAGACTTTACTTGGGGTCCCAGCTAGTTTCATACTTGGCCCCATAGAAACTTTTAAGTAGCCTCTTGATGCGGTCATAACCCCCATGTTTGAGTCTATCGCGATAGCAAGAGCTGACTTAAGTTAATTTAGACCCCATACAAGGCCCTTAACTTGAATTGCTTGGTTAAAAAAAATATATAATTTTGATTTAGATTGGTACCTATAGATGTTGTAAATAGTACTTAAGGTCAATGGGTCGAAGACCGTCTGTCGGGCAAGACCAAACAGTAAAAGATACGGTGAATTCTGAATAATTACAAATAGGGAATCCAATCCCGCAAACGCGGGATCCCGCACCTTTTTTGCGGGATCAAAAATGCGGGATTACTCATGCGGGATCCCGCACGTTCGCGGGATTGAAAAAAAGTAAGAAAAATAGGCTCAGACGATGATCGGAACTATTATCGGACGGAACGGAGCGTAATCAATGTCAGTTCCAGTACTCTATGATTGGGGATTCCCCTACGGCGCACGGGGATTTACCTTTGCGCGCGGTCAAGTGTCAAAGAATGTTATTGCGTCATTTGCGTCTTACTTGTGATGTGAAAAGGTTACGTAACGTACGACAGGACTATTATTTTTTATTACCAATTATCAAAGTGCTAAGAGCACGTTACGAGTGAAAAAATACAATTTATTATTAAAAATGAGTGTCAATTTAGTTTATAAAGAGTATAAAAGCTCGAGTGAAGTATGGAAACATTTTTTAAGAGCGGAAAATGGATAAACCGCTAAATGTAAGTTATGTCCTGCTATTATAAAAATCTCTGCTCGCTCTACTAAAGGCCTTCACACCCACTTGCGAACAAAGCATAACATGAATTTGAACTTGGTTGATAGCGTCAGCGTCAGCAGTAGCGTTGAAAATCCAGCACCGGGAATGGAAACGAGCAGCGCAAGCCAAATTGGCTCGTTTAGTTCAACTACTTCAAGTTTAGACGAATGTGCTTCAACTTCGGCAGTGTCAGTCCCACCGAAAAGAAAGAAATTAACAGATTATTTCCCACTCGAAAAAAAAGTTTCTATGGAAGAAAGAGTGTGCAGAATGGTAGCAAAAGATGGAATCCCATTCTCAAAATACATCACGTCAATTGATTTGCGCGAATTATTTGAATCGGAAGGCCACAAATTGCCTTCTTCTGCCAGCACGATACGAACTATGGTGATGGCCTACGGAGCATCCATTCGAAAGAAAACTATCGGCGAACTTGAAACACTGAAAAAATTGCAAAAGCGTTTCACACTAACTTTTGATGAGTGGACATCTTTAAGAAATCGCCGCTATTTGAATTTAAATCTTCACTTATTTACCGGTGGAGCTGCGACTGCGAACATTTGGAACCTGGGGCTAGTAAGAATTGAAGGACGTTTTCCTGCAGAAGCCTGTGTAACTGCGCTTGAAAAAAAACTCCAGGATTTTAAAATTGACCTAAATCTAGATGTGATCGCAGCGACAACCGATGGTGCAGCCGTCATGAAGAAAGTTGGCAGATTATTATCAGCGCAACACCAATTATGCTTCGCACATGGATTGCAACTCGCTGTACTTGAAGTTCTGTACAATAAGAGACAAGAACAACAAGAAGAAGAAATGCAAGCTGAAGTACTCGGAAACAGACCAGATAATGAGAGTGATAATGAAAGTGAAGATGATAACGACGAGCAAGGTAATTTTTCGGTAGAGGAAGAAATCCAAGCAGAAGAGTTGCTACCACAGAGAACTTATTCAAAAAGTGAGAAAAATTATCAAGGTTTTTAGTTCAAAATCTCCTGTAAAAAATGATCTGCTGCAACAATACATCAAAGCAGAATTTGGCAAAGAATTGCAGCTTATTTTAGATTGCCGAACGCGCTGGAGCAGTCTCGCATCAATGTTGTCGAGGTTCAATGAAGTCAAACATTGCATATCTAAAGCACTTATTGACCTTAAACTGACATCATCTTCATTTTCATTCACAGACGAAGAATATATGACTTTGACTCATATTGAACAAGCTTTAGAGCCAGTGAAGCTCGCTGTAAACGTCTTATGCCGCGAGGATGCAACATTAATTACCGCAGAAACCACATTGCGTTTCATGATTAATAAACTGAATCTACAAAACACCAGGTTAAGCCAGGAACTTGTTGTGTCACTGTCTCGCCGGATAAAAGAACGCCGCACATCAATAACTGCTGTGTTGCTTTACTTGGAAAATCCAAAAAAATATCTAGAAAAAGATTCAAGGTCTGCAAGTGTAGAGGACAATCCATTCTTTTATCCAAGTAAAGCTACGCTAAGAACTGAAATGAAGTGTTTAATTGAGAGACTGATGTCAGACGTGCAACCTGAAACTGAAAACCAGCAAGATGATGACAGTGAAGAAGACATGCCTTTATCGAATCTGCCTTCACATACACTAGAAGAAGAATTAGAGCGCAGTCTCCGTACTGAATGGGTGGCACAGTCTAGAGCTGCTGTGCGTGTACCCACTCGAGATAATTCAACTGATTTGATATTGAAACGTGAGATGACACTTTTTGAATGTGGATGTGGAATAGGGGGAAGTATTTGGAAGCTGTTTATACTTATGTAAAGTCAATTCCGCATACAAGTGTGGAAGCCGAGCGTGCTTTTTCCGCCGCTGGCTATTTATGCAACAAGATAAGATCAAATCTAAAAGATGAAACGTTAGATACTTTATCATTTCTTCGAAAGTATTTAAAAAAAAAATAAGCTGATTTTAAATGCCTCTAAAACCAATGAATATATTCTATTTCAAATAAAAATCTAAATATGAAACGTGAAATATTGTGAATATTGTATTGTCTTAAACATCATTATATTTAATTTATAATATAAGTGATAACTTTGCTTCATGTTGATAAGAATAATTAAAAATATTTGTGTGTATTTTCTTTCTTTAAATTACATGAAACAAAAATAATAATAATTAAAATCAATCCCGCAAATCCCGCGGGATCCGCGGGATTAATGATCTTAATCCCGCAGGCTTGCGGGATCGCGATTTTGATGCGGGATTGGATTCTCTAATTACAAAGATGGCAACCCAAGATAATTAAATGTAAAATTGTTTTAGTTTATATTTTTTAACACAGATGGCGCTATTTATGACGCATAGTGAAAAAATCACATTTGAAATTTTGTCGGGTTATCAACTTCCATTACGACCAGTACACGCTGTCGAAAAATAATGTTTTAAGTGGTATTTTTAGAGTTTTCTAATTACTATATTAGAATTGAATTTAACACATTTTTCACGAAATTTCACCTGATGAAAAAAACTTAACCTCAAAGATCGGCATACGTCTTCGCTGATTTCAGATATCATAAACCTTTTACACCTAAACAAATTTTCAAATTATCTAATAAGTGATTTGTATCGCATATTATGTTTTCTGCTTTAGGCTGTAGGCTCACCACTTGTTGTTTATTCTTCAATATTACGTTTAATAAGAATGTATTTATATAGGTATTCATGCTTTTTTCAGGTTTTTCTTTTATCAATATGGGCAAGTACCAAAGAAAATCCAATAGAGGAGCATACTGTACGGAAAAATTAAAAGAAGCTATACGAGAAGTTGAGTGCGGTAGAATGAGTGGGTATAGTGCCTCAAAAATATACCAAATACCACGTATGACTATCATGGATCACGTAAATATGAAAAGAACAAAATCTGTAACACTTGGTCGGAATACAGCTCTGTCACCCGAAATTGAATTTAAGTTGGCTACGAGTCTCCATGTAATGGAAAAATATGGCTTTGGGCTTAGCATAAAAGAAGTTTTGCAGATGGTTGGAGATTATGTTAACCAAAATGACCTGATTACACCGTTTAAAAACGGTATACCAGGAAAAGTCTGGTTCTTGGCTTTTAAAGGACGTCATGGTCTATCCATGAAAAAGCCTCAAGCTGTAGAGTACGCCCGAAAGAGGGCTGTCGACCCATTTATTATTAACCCTTATTTTGATCTCCTGGAAAAGACAATAAGTGACTTAAACTTAAAAAACAAACCATCTGCTATATGGAACCTCGACGAAACAAGCTTTTCTAAGGACCCGTCTAAAACTAAAATCGTTGGTGCTAAAGGTCATGCAGCAACCAGAGTAATCTCTTCTCCTGGAAGAGATAATACTACAGTGCTACTTGGTGCTAGCGCTTCAGGAGAAAAGACACCGCCACTAATAGTATACAACGTTGATACGACAGAGGGGCTTTTCTTTAAACTGCCTATACTAGGTACCATTTTCAAGCTCTGTACCAAAAATCAATTAAATAGGAGCAGCAGTTTAGCCGCAAATGATTTTTTAAATTTTTGCCCCGTTTGAACACGATGTATCTTTCCTAACAGCTGATTATGTCTATACGCATAGGTCATCCACCTTAAAACGATAAATCTGAGTTTAGCCTACGATGCGTTGTTGCCGCTCTGACGCAAGTCACAAGTACAACCAAATAATTTTCGCTAAAAAAATAAGAAAGAAAACAACAGAGAGAGAATCAGAGAGAGCAAAACATCCCGCGCGTAAAAGAAATAGAAATAGGTCAGTCTGTTGCTAACGCATCCTAGATCCTTGTGCGATCGGTAAGTAAGTGGGGGCAGAGGGGCCTCAGTCAGTGCGCCGCACAGAGTACTTTTTAGTGCGCCGCCCGACGCTATCCTCTCGAAACGTATGTTACGTAACACGGAAGCTCTTGCGCCGCTTACGCCCGCAGACAATTGATTTTGTTTTGTTATTGTGATAGGACACTAAATAAGTTTAAGACAATATTTCTTTTTATATTGTGACAGGACACTCGTAACATCGAATTATTATTATTTAGTGTTAGTGTTTTAGTTTAGTGTGTGATAGGACACGTAATTAAACTTTGGTTGTGTGTGTGTAATTAAAATACAATTGTTGAACTAAAAAATAAGATTATTTTAGCATTTCACAAATTAAAGTGCTTAGCAACGAACAGTGAGTTAATTATCATTCGGTATAATTTTTGCATTCATGTGAATGGAGTTTTTGTTGTGATTGTTGTTGTGTGCGTACTTACTTCAAAACCGTACCTATCATAAAAGCCGAGCGGAGGCCTAAGCCGCCTCGCGCCACCGCCCCGGCCGCGCGCCTTGACACGTGATAACACACGCCGCGGTCCGGCGCGCGCGCGACGTTGCCTATTTGTTACCTAGGTATCTAAGGTCAGTTAAATTTATTTACACAGGGTGGTTGTGTTTTACTCTGATTTGTAAGCTATTTAGTTTGTATGAAAAAAAAAAACTCATTTTTGATGCTTTTTATTTTTATACCGTATCGAATTAATACTAAATACGTATAGTATACGTTGTGTAATTTAATGCCCCTATGTCATATCAACTCTATATAAGGGCAAGAATGTTTGGGATACATGGACCTCTTCCCAAGCATATCCAGGGACATCTTACGCCGCAACAAAAAATGGCTGGATGGAGACAGAGGTATTTGAAGCATTTTTTAAGAAGACCTTTTTACCTGCTGTCCAACACCAACGCCCGGTGCTTCTTATATACGATGGGCATTCCACACACGAAGGGCTGAATATTATTGAAGAGGCCCGCAAAGAAAATATAACAATCTTGGAATTGCCGCCGCACACCAGTCATATCTTGCAACCATTGGACATTGCAGTAATGAAGTCATTTAAAGACCGCTGGGATCTGCTATGCTACGTAATGGATTCCGAAAAGCGGGTATATACCCTGTAAACCGCGAAGAAATTAAAGAAAATCAGTTTGATAGCTTAAAACTAAGACATTGGAGAGAACACGAAAGTTCACGAAATATTGTGCACGATGAAATCATAAAGAGGAACCCAAAAAGTTTGTTGACGTTAGTACTTAATTTGTTCAATGACATCCGGATGCGCGAGAGCCTTGAAGTTGTAGTAGTAAATAATAATGTTAATGAATCGTTGGGAAATCATACACGAGACCAGGTAATTACGTTTGAAGAACTACTTCTAGAAAAAGTTAAACGTGGCGAAAGCTCACCAAAACCACCGCGCCGAAAAGTAGCTCCAGGTGCTGAGGTCATAACTCACAATGATGTTCTGGAAAAGATAAGGGAAGAACAAATACATAAAGCTAAAACCCATATAAAAAAGAATCTGAAAAAAGGTAAAAAGACACACAATCACAATCTTCTCCCAAAATCAATAATGATGTTGTTTACTTGGCTAATGCTTCCAAAAATGATAGTCAGTTGCGACCATTTACAGCTAAAGATGTAAGTAATCTACCTCCATGTTTACAGAAACAAAAACCTAATTCATCAAAGATAAAAATAATTTCTAATTTAGTAATTAAAAAAGCCAATATCGGTATTGGCTAGAAGAAGTGAAAGTTTACAATACTAGAAATCAAAAATATAACAAGACTGCCAAACTAAGTTTAACTGAAAATAAGTTTTTAGATAGTAGTATCCAACTAGCCAAGCACATCAAATCAGAAAATAAGGTATTGAATACCAGGATTCAACAACGAAAAAAAGTCAAACCGAGTACACGGAAAAGTCAGGTTTTCGATTCTGGGAACCTGTACGAGAATCCCAACCCAGGACCATCGGGACTATGCAAAGCCAGATATAGATGACGTTCTTCCTTTACAACTAGTGTTTCTGGTACGATCAGCAGCCATAGCGATTCAGAAGTAATGGATATAGTATCAGATAATACTTTAGACAACGATGAAGAAACATTTAATATGTTGAAAGATATTGACACGGCAATAGATTTCATACCTGAAATAGACCATGATAATGAAGATGTATATTATACTGTGGACGATGTTTTAATAAATAATACTAACAGTTTACCACAAAATGTTAATATAATAGAAGATATTGAAGCGGCAATAGATTTCACACCTGAAACAGACCCTGGTAACGAAGATGTCTATTATACTGGGGACGATGTTTTACAAAATAGTACAAACAGTTTACCACAAACTTTGAATATCATAGAAGATATTGACGTGGCAAAGGATTTCACCCCTGATGTAGACCATACTAATGTAGAACATACTAATGAAGAACATGCTAATGAAGAACAAACTAATGAAGAACATACTAATGAAGATCAGCAAGTTGGCACATATTATGCTGGGGACGACGTCTTAGTAAGATACCATGTCAGACAAAAATGGACATACTATGTGGGGCGAATAGAAAATATTAAAATAATAGACAAGGAATTCGTTTACTCAATACGATTTTATAAAACAATTAAGAAACCAAAACTAACATTTAGAATGACAAAGAAATTCGATCGCGATGATGATGTTCCTGCAATATTGATAGTGAAAAAAATAGATTTCACACAAGATCCCATAACCTTGAACTACTTTTTAACGCATTTTGATGAGGATTCGGTTTACTTTTAAGGACTAATAAAATAAAAAATAGGTAGGTATTTCGATAACTGCCAATGCAGTGCAATGTGCAAATATTATATTTTTTATTATTTTACGTAATCTATATCACTGATTTATTTTAGTAGTTACTTATTTGAATCCGATTTTTATAAAGAACATTTAAATAAGTACGTTTTTGTGATCTCTTAAAGTGAAGACTTAATAAAAAGTGAAACTAAAGTAGTGAAACTTTTACCAATACCAAAGCTGTTGCAATTATATTTTTAATTATTACACATTAGGTACCTATTTGTTAAGAAAGGAGGCTACCTGAATTAAAAAAAAAAATTGTTTAATATTGTTAGTATATTTACGTATAGGTACGAGTTGGGTCTCAGTTTTTCGTAGTTAATTATGTAAACTTTTGTGATTTGAACTACTTTTATCGCATTTTGATGTGGATTCAGTTTACTCTTAAGGTATAATTCTGTAATTAGAACTTAAAAGAAAACCGAATAAAAAAAAAACTACCTTTTTTTACTGACTATTCCGTTATAGTCAGTAAAAAATAGGGAGTAGGTATTTTTTACTGACTATGCCGTAACAGTCAGTAAAAAAATAGGTAGATATTTCTATCACTTCCAAAACCGGTGCAAATATTATATTTTCTTAGTTCTGAGTAAAGCTCGCTTTGGCATGAAATTCTAATCTCAACATTGTTATTGTTAGTGTATCATTATTGAATATGAATAAATAAATGTACTTATATCTGATCTAATCAGTAGGTACTTACATTATAATTGTGGATTTAATTTTACTTTTTTTTATAGGTGGGTGTGAGGCAGATCGTATATGCGACTCTTGTTGGATATTAGCAGACAGAGCTGCTGTTAATATGAGAACCGGTCCCTCAACTTCCTCACAGAGTAACCCGCCACCAGCCCAATCGTCAGTTGGACAATTGTATGGAAATCAGGACAACAGTCTACGTGAACCTGCAAATGTTTCCATTCAACCAGAAGAAAGTCACGGTAATGATGTACATGATCCCTCAGTGCAACCACATGCACCAGTTGTCCCAATTGTGGAACCAGGAAGGCAGAACCCTGAATCAACAATTTTATTGCCAGATTACATGCGGGCAATTGAATCGGAGCGACATTGCTTCATAGAAGGTTGTCAGAGAACTGAACGTTACAGAGTTCCTCTAGCAACAAGAAAAATGTTACTTAATGAACATAAATATTATGTGCCACAAAATAATCGTCTTTGTGATACACATTTAGTTATTGAGGCATGGGATTTCCTTGATAGTTTAAGAAGTAATTACTTACAAACATTTACTGCGAGACATATCCAAGATATGATGACATTAAAAGAGTCCCCTAAAGAAAGCTTATTGAACTTTGGAAATATTGATGATATGGAAGACCATGTTGTGCATACCTGGGTTGGATTGACTAAAACTCAGTTCCGTCAAATATTTGATGAGGTGCCGCAATTGTTAGAAATACGCAACAGTTCTTCAGTGCTAGCAGCCTATCTTATGAAATTAAGAACTGGGGACTCTAATGAAAGATTGGCAACATTATTTAAAATATCTAAGAAAACTCTAAGCAAGTGGCTGTGTCAAGCCCGTGAGATATTAACTGAACATTTTGTGCCCCAGCATTTAGGATTAGGACACATCACTAGGGAACTAATTAAAGAAAGAAACTTAGCCATACCTAGTGCTTTATATGAAGGAGATTCTAGGCCCATTGCTATATTTGACGGAACATACTGCTATGTAGAAAAAAGTTCTAATTATTTATATTTAAAAAAAACATACAGTTTGCATAAATACCGAAACTTAACCAAACCTTTTTTAATAGTGTGCACAGATGGCCATATTATTGATGTTTTGGGCCCCTATCCAGCAACCACGTCAGACTCGGATATAATGAGACATGAATTTTTAAGTGAAAACCCACTCCGGGAATTTTTTCAACATGGTGATGTATTTATACTGGATAGAGGCTTCCGAGATTCATTACCATTATTAAATCAATGTGGATTTAGGACATACGTGCCTGCTACCATGGCGCAGGGTGAAACACAGCTGTCAACACTTGACGCAAACAAATCGAGAGCAGTCACCATTTGCCGTTGGGTAGTAGAGGTTGTAAATGGCAGGTTTAAAAGAGATTTTAAATTATTTAGGCAATGTTATTTTAATACAGCCTCAAGAAGTTTATTTAAAGATTTTAAGGTGGCTGCTGCTCTCATAAATAGATTTCACCCTCCCATAACCGATAGAATAGACAGTGGGGATATCATTAATCAAATTAATATAAATATGAATAGACATAACATATTAGGTGATTTTATTGTGAACAATCAATATAATAGACGTAGGGCTGATTTTGAAGCAATAACTGTTCAAAATGATAATATAAATGATTTTCCCCAGTTGTCATATGATGAATTAATTCTTGTATCCTTGGGTACTTATCAATTAAAGCAGGCGCTGCAGGCAGGTTTCAGTGTGCCTTGTTATTATATTCTCTTACAAATAAGGCTAGTTTGATTCAGTTAACACCTGGGCCCAGGAATGTATGGAGTAGTTCCCTTCTCCTTTATTGATTTATTCTGAAATTTAAATAAATTGCCTTTCCAATGATACCTTATAGTCATATGTGTACCATTGATTAATGGGGTTAAAATGACTTTGAAGGGAATTCTTAAAGAGGTGCGATTTTTGTGACGCCGAGTGTATATTATTAAAATATTACAGATGAAATGCAAGTAATCAATCGTTCATGCACACCATTGATTCTATGGTGTGCGCTAAGAGTATATTATAATATTCCTAATATATTTAATAGCATATTTTGTACCTTCATGTAATCCTTTAATACAGTGAGTATTGCTTTGCATGTCTCTGGAATGATAACTCCCAGACGCTGTGGAGATATTGCAGTTGGAAATTTTAATTCTTCATAACTCATTCCCGAAGCTAAGAAACGAAGAGTGGCAGTCAATCTCTCATGAGGGCTGATAGCTTCTCTCATATTAGTATCCTGTTTAGCAATACATGGAGTTACAAGTTTCAAAAGCTTGAAATATGTAGTTTCGTCCATCCTTAAGTAGTTTCTCCAGTCACTTGGTTCTAGTGATAGCTCATTCAACAAATTGACGTGAGTGAATTGATTCCTTTTTCTAAGCCATTCTTTCATCCATTGCTTTCTTTCACGTTCCTCGGTGAGTATATGGCAACAAATAGTAGCCACAGTTAGAATTAATGTTTCTTTTTCAGAATCAGAATCCATTTTTTTTCGACACTAATATAAGTAGTGCACTTTTAGTTAGCTTTGCCCGGCGGCCTATAGAAAAATGAAGAGCCGGAGTGACGCCAGTGAATGGGCAAATCTAAAACCATTTGGAGTGACGCCCTAGTTTTATGCCGCAGTTTTATGTTTGGACTGATCGTCAATGGCCGGCTTAAATATGCGTATGGTTGTCGACTAACGTGACGCAGCTGCATTGTAAATGTTATATCGAGAACGAAGCCTGAAGTATAATAGGTTATGTTCACTGCCACTAAAGGGGTTTTCTATGCCAATGACTGGTCTTTCCACTCAACATCATTTAATTTAAAAAAATGTTAAATCAAACTGCTTAATCTTGAATAAAGTGTACCGAAAAACGTTCTTTAATGACATCAGAAGAGTTTAAATCCCTCTTCTTTGTTTAAATTTATATTATACAAGCAAAATTAAAAGTGTTTGTGGGATAGCCACTTAAAGTGCCAATAAATGGATGTTTTACCCTAAAAACATTTTCTCCGATACGGAATGTATAGGAGAACATGTTTTTTATTTTTTTATGTTTTTCATCCCAACTACGGAAACCTTCATTGTGCGCACTTGGTCGGTTTTTTTTTAAATAGTAACAACAGATGGTCACACACTTGATATTTATGGTAGAGATGATGAATATAACCATCAACCATTAAATTTAACTAATATTTAAAATTAACCATGATATTCAATAAATAAAATTAACATTAACGAATAAAAATATCATATCAATTTCTTCGGCGCAAAATTGGCAAGGACGAATATTTCTCTGTCTCGCTCGAACAACGCGCTGTCTCTCGCTCGCTCGGGTTGACCTTCGGAGCGGCAACGCAGTGTCGTCAGTGTCGTAGAAATATTTATTCCGTTACGTGCATTCAATTGTATTTCACTGTGCAACTGGCATCGGTTGCGGACGGTCGTGCTGCTCTTCGTGTTCCTGCTCACTCAAGCTTGTGGTTCCTGTTATCAAGCCGGTGGTTCCTGTTCTTCGCAACTCTCCAGTTCTTCAGCTATTAATTGCTGTCTTTTTCAAGACACAATTAATAAAGTATTCTGTTAGCAGAGTATAAGTCAAAACGTAGCGCGTCACTGGCCCCTTCAGGGCAAAACCACAGTTTCGTGGTCCTCGGTGGATACCATACGGTGCCAACGAAACCGAGGGGGTGTTGACCCAATTACACCCGCCGAACCCCTTCAGGGCTAGGCAATCAATTGGACGGGTCCCAGTGTTCGGCCTTGGGGGGTCTCCTAGTCGGCATTGGTGACAGTTTTGCTTCCACAGCTACACACCTAGAGTGGTTGGGTGTGTCTACACCCTTCACACTAGACTGGTCAGGACCCCGTTGCACAATAAGACAGGCAACGGGCAAAAGCAAGCTTAGGGCTCACATTAAGTACTCAACCTCCCTGCCTATACCCGGCAGGGAGGGTTTCACACATCCCCGGTAGTCCGCCCGGGGAGATAGGATTAGGGCCGTTAGGAGCTTATAATTCTCTTTTTTCTTAGTTAAAATGAGCCACCTTAAGATGGAGACCAAATTCAGGTCTATTAATGACCAATTAGATGCTCTAAGGAGAGACAACATGATCCTCCTACAAGCTCTGAGTAAGATTCTTAAAATCGATCCGTCTCTAAGCAAAGAATTCGGTCCGGTGATCGAATCGATCGCCGAGAAACATCTTGCCCCCGATCCTTCAGATCAAATAGAAGCTTTTAGTGATGCACTCACAGCATCGCAATCCGTTCCGTCTACTAGTACCATGATGGATACTAGCGAGCCCGCTTCCTCAAAGCGCGCCCCCACTCCCTTCCCCTCCGATACCGAAGAGCATGCCTCTTCTTCAAGCTCGCAGTCGGACGATGACGGCTTCACAGCTGTCACCTCCGGTAAGAGGAAGATGAAGAGACAGAGCTCCTCTCAGCGAACAAGGTAGTCGCCATCGACGATAGCCCGTCTACCCAGTATGTAGATAGGGATGCTCCCCCACCCTCACCCACCCCCCTCCCCGTAGGTTCCCCCGTAGTATCCCCCCCCACCCCCCGCCCGATCGCGAGTACGCCATCCTCCGCGCAGGATGCCCCCGCCAAAAACCCCCCCGATCCCAAGAAGGTCGCGCCTCCTCCCCCTGTCTTCATCCAAGACAAGGAGAAGTGGACGGCCATCTCCAAATGGTGTGTCGATCAGAGGATCGGCTACACCAACGCCAGGTCGACCCAACATGGTATTAAAGTAACTCTCGCGACGTCCCGTGACTATAGGGACTTCAATACCCTTCTGCAAGCGAGAGGTGTGTCATTCCACACCTACTCCCTCCCAGAAGACAGACAGATCCGTGTGGTGATCAAGAAGATCCCCAAGGAAATCTCCCCATCCGACATCCTAGCAGACCTTCAGTCGCAAAGGATACCCGTAGATGAAGTGCACCGCATGCACCGTTCGCGCGGTAGAGAGGCATACGACATGATTTTAGTCGTGTGCTCCCCGACCGAGGGGCATCACCCCATCTTTAATGTCAAGACTATATGTAACCTTATGGGCTTCACCATCGAGAAGCCCTGGAAAAACAGCGCTATAGGGCAATGCCATAATTGCCAGCTGTACGGCCATGCGCAGAAGAACTGCCATGCCAAACCCAGGTGCGTCAAGTGCCTGGGCGACCACGGCACTTCAGACTGCTCACGGCCAAAGGATCGCAACCTTTGCGATAGCCCACCTAGCTGCGTGCTATGCGGGAATGTAGGGCATACTGCCAACTATCGCGGATGCCCCAAGGCACCAAAATCGAACCCAGGCAAACTGACCCAGCGTCTCGACGCTCGGCAGTCTAAACAGAGGGATTTCCTCATTCCCTCCTCCCAAATCCCCCAGCGGCTAAGTCCTCAAAGACCTAGCCCGTGGAATCAACTCCAACACCAGCAGGCTTTTCCAGCCATGGCCACCGCGAGGCCCCCGCTCCCTCAAACCCCCATGTACTCACTCATGGATCCGCGTAACCGTATCCCTCCGTCCTCAGCGGCCACCCCACCCACCGCGGCCGCCGCGCCTACCGCGCCCGCCGCGCCCCCCGCGCCCTCCGCGCCTACCATGCCTTACGTGCCCCCCGCACCCATAGCGCCCGCCTCGAAACCCGTACGAGCTCCTCAAGCACCGCACCCCGCGATCAACTATAATATCGCTGCGCAAAACATCAACATCATTGCCAGCGCCTTCGCCATATTCAGCACGCCCCGTGCGGCTCAAATGGCAAGCGATATCGTCGCCGCTAAGCAAAGCGGCGACATCCAATCTCTCCTGGCCGTATTAGTCGCGAACCAGGACATCACCCAAGCCCTTTCTGTTATCTCATCATGAATAACACGGCCTTAAATAAATAAATAATAAATAAATAATCATTTATTCGCAGACGTTAAAGTCCATAGAATTAGTGAAAAATTAACATTAAAACATAAGCATTCATTAATTACAAAGTCATCATAACAAAAATTACACAATACACACACATAAGAATCACAAATAGGCATAATAATAATAAATAACATAATATAAATATAATAAAATTCACGTACAGCTATCTAGTCGAGCCGAACTGTGTGTGCAGTCTCACCCATCGACCAAGCATCGGGCAGTCCCATCGGTCACTCAATGCTCTCAACATGCCATGGGAGCTGATATCTGATCTATGCCGGAGAGAAGCGCATCGTTTTCGAATAATGGCATAAAAATCATCCACTCTCGCATCAGCAAACATACCCGAAGCGCTACAATACCGCGGCAGCCCCACAAGCATCCTGAAAGCATTGTTATACTGTACACGCAGAGCGCTGTATGCCTTCTGCGTATACTTGACCCAAAGGCTGCAGGTGTAAAAAGTCTGACAGTAGGCTCGAAAAAGCGTCATTTTAACGTCGTAAGAACACCGTGCAAACCTACGGGCCAGCATATTACTACGAACAGACAGCGCCCTACGCTCTCTCTCTATATCTAAATCGTCGCACAGGTCCTCAGTGACCCAGTGGCCCAGATATTTAAATTTTGAGACTTGCTTCAAGGGTGTACCTGCTAATGAGATGCAAGGAACATTTAAGTATCTTTTGGCATCACCATTGAAAACAAGTAACTCACTCTTAGTGACATTATACCTAAGCCCCTGAGTCACCGCATAGTTCTCACAGACCTTCAGCAAACGTCTTAACGCACTGATTGATGGGCTCAGCAAGACCATATCGTCTGCATAGCTGATGTTGTTCATAGCAACTCCGTCAATATGACAGCCGACACCAGTATTGCCGAGCTCAACAATCAGCTGGTTTATATACAAATTGAAAAGGCGAGGGGAGGTGATTCCCCCCTGCCTCACCCCACATCTCAATTTATATTCTTCGGACATAGCCCCTGCCCACCTAACATTGTTTATTTGGTTCTCATACCAGAAACTTAACAATGACGTGACCTCAAAATCTACTTTTTTCTCATTCCTTAGCTTGTCCCACAGCTGATCATAAGGCACAAGGTCGAATGCCCTGGACAGATCTAAGAAGCACGCATTAACAGGCGTTTTCCTATCCGTATAATACCGGACAGTCCGCTTTAAACACATAATGGCACTTTCAGTCGACAGCCCAGGCCTGAAACCAAACTGTGCATCATGCAAGTCAATCCTGGGGGCCATGTATGTATCCAGCAGACTATCCAGCACCTTTGCTATGACCGTTGCCAGGGATATTGGTCTGTAATTACTGGGATCAGCAGCATCACCGGTTTTATTCTTTATGACAGGTACAACTATAGTTCGCATAAGTGCACTGGGCAGGTAAGAATGACTCACACACAGTCTAAAAAACATCGACAATACTCTTGGCAAGTGTACACCTGCATACTTAAGGTGCTCGACACTAAGGTGATCATCTCCCGGGGACTTGCCTCTAACCATATTCTTTATCACATTCTTGACATCTTTAGCAGATAAATTCAAACCCCGCGCCACGATCACATTAGCGCCAGTCACCTCCTGCGTCACATAACCAGCAGAGGAATTTGCCAAGGGCTTCACTTTAAATTGATCTACAAACATATTTGCAATTTGTGTGGGATCATGTTTACCACCAACACTTACGGGGAGGCTCAACCTAGGATTCAGTTTATTCGAGTTTTTCCAAAAATTTACGAAGTCCTTAGATTTATGATTTTCAGCTATTAAATCTATTTTAATTTGTTTTTCATTATTACGACACCATTTTAATTTACTTTTGAAATTTCTCCGCGTATCACGCATTTTATTATATTCAATACCCGTATCTGGTTTACCACATAACTGCCAACCGTGAAAAGCTACACGAGCCTCCTCGTAAGCTATTTTTACATGTTTATTCCACCCTGGCACAGGTTTATACATTCGGGGCTTATTCGCCACCGCACTACACTCAGCGGACTGTTGGAGAATACATATTATGTTACTGTATAAATCATCCAGAACAATGTTATGGTTCACATTCCTACAATGAAAGTCCGCACAATGACTGAATGCGTGCGGGAAATCTATTTCCCGTAAACCCTCATTACACATTTCCTCATACATACTTATCTGAGTCGAGTCACGTTGCCCCCAAACAATATTATTACTGTTAGGTTTAGGTAATACTATATTAGGTGTAATTAACTTTAGATTACATTCTACCTCTATAGGCATATGATCCGACCAATATATATCGTACAGTACCTTAACATTAACGAGTGTCCGTTGCGCGGCCTGTGTCGTAATACAGTGGTCAAGCCAGCGCCTACACCCGTGCGCGTCACTCACAAAAGTGTATGAGTCACTCGTCAAGCACTCAATATCAGCACATAACCACTCACAGACCTTAAGTAGTTCACTATGGAATAGCTCGCCAGAATGCGCATTATAGTCACCCAACATAAATACAGTTTCTATACCATTGCTGTCGATTATAGCTGCGATTTCACTCAAACAGTCGGTAAACTCGGCGAGATTGTCACTGGAGTCGGTAGGCATATAAACCGAAAATACTAACATATCTTTGTCGCACAAACTCACTTTTATTGCCGCGATACGAACACTGCTGCACTTTATAACACTAACCATCGAGAACAGACTCTTCCGCCACAGAAGTGCTACACCTCCATATGGTCGACCACGAAGTACACCTGCTGCCGTATCCACTGCCGAGTTTCCGGTGAATGCAAAGTCATTGTGTATGTTTCCCAAAAAGGCCAGATCATGCGGCAATAACCAAGTCTCCTGCAGTGCGATAACGTCCGCAGAGTCGCACAGTCGTCTGATACAATCAACTGAAGTCGTAACACTTTTACAATTAAAACTTATTAGCTTAACAGGCTTATCCATTCAAGATTTTTTTAAATTCAATAAATTGCCGGAAAGACACACCTTCCGGCCATATATTTTCATCCATAAAAACTGGTAGTTTCATTTTAGGAATCAAAAATTTGTATGCCTCATAACCCTTGCGTTTCTTCATATTAATTTTCTCAGGTGATATCATTACTTGTGTCCTACTTAATACATAATCTTCTATGTCCTTGGTGGTAGCTGTCATATCCACATTATAAATATAAAAAGGTATTTTTATGTCTGCAGCCTTGAACTTATTGTCGGGAATAACTGCACCCTTCCCCTGATTACCAATGAATCTATTTACTGATTTATAGTTTTTCCGGCGTTCTACCATTTTCCACTCTCCATCCTTCACAGTGTTCGCCCAAGACTTAGCCGCCTCACATGTATCCAAGCATAAATTCTTTTTTTGCAAATTAGAATTTGTATTATGTTTCGCTGGGTGTTGTACAAGTACGCGGGCCTCATTCACTTCATTACGGCTTGTCGAAACCGCAGTGGCCTCCACGCGCTGCGCACACGTCATGTCAAGCGCACGAGCACGGAGCGCAGGCGTGCCTAAGTTGACAGTGCAAGCGAGAGCGTGCGGTGACGAGTGAGATGGTGAACTTTGCTTAGCGACAGTGGGGGTTTCGGTCATTGACCCATTGTTCTGTGTCATTTTACCGACATTTGTTATTATTTCTGTATTTTGTAAGTCATTGTGCGATTCATTAGATTTGCTATCACTTAAATTAACGTAAGTGCTCTCATCTAATAAGAAAGCACCTCGTCGTCTATTAATATTAGTTTCTGAACATTCTGACCTTTCAATAGACGAGTGATCTAGGTGTTGAGATTCACTTTTTCTTTTAATTAATTCCTCCACATGACTTATAGTTGCGTAGCTTTCTTTAATGCACTTAACTTCTGATTGTAGTATTATGATGTTTTTTAGTAAATTTGTCACATCTACGTGATCGAAGGTAAGCGGAGGAAGCTTCTGCAAGTCACGAGCAACAAAAACCGGTATGAGTTCCGGGTCTGTTTGTTTGAAAAGGTCTATAATATCAACCAACTCCCTTTCAGATTTGCCTTTGCACTTCCTATTGATTATACGCTTGCTGTTTGGAATGGCTTGATATAACAGTTTCTTTGCACATGCTATGTCTTCCTCAGAAAAACCACTTTTGCATATCTGTATAAGACTCTGATTGTCCATAATATCAATTTTGTTCTGTATAAACGACAAAACTTCACTAATTACAATATTACATTGATTACATTTCACAATATTACGTCCAACTTCACTTTTTCGTTCCGGCGCGCGCGCAGGGGTCAATGCCCCCGCTACAGAGACCTCGTTAGCGTCCATTCGCAATGAGTGCGAACAGCTGACTGAAGCCTTAAGCCTTAAGTAGATTCAAACCCAGATCCCTCAACCTCGGCGTCTTCAACGCAAACGGCATCCAAGGTCAACGAGATGAAATATCGGAGTTCCTCCGTGATCATCGAATTGACTTATTCCTCATACAGGAATCCTTCCTAAAACCCAGTCTCCGTAATTCAGCCATCGCTAATTACCGTGTAATTCGTAATGATAGGTCGCGAGCCCACTTGGGCGGCACACTAATTTATTACAAAAAGGATCTGTACTGCATCCCTATTGACCCTCCCCCGCTAGCACAATTAGAAGTCTCCATCTGCCGACTAGCTATGACTGGCCATCAGCCGGTCACCGTAGTATCGGCCTACATCCCTCCCAACCCCGCAGGGGGATTCCAACCCATCGCGGACGACCTAAATATTCTATTCGGCATGAGTGACTCTGTTATCATAGCAGGCGATCTCAACGCAAAACATCCCTCCTGGAATAGCTCCCTTACCAACTCCAGAGGGCATCAATTGTACAATCTCTCCTTCGCTCAAAACTTTGACGTCATCGCTCCGATGACTCCAACCCACTATCCCCACAATGTAAATCATGCCCCGGACATTCTTGACGTGGCGCTCCTTAAGAACGTCAACCTAAGATTAGACTCAATAGAAACGGTCCACGAGCTTACCTCGGACCACCGACCAATAGTCATACGACTGGCTCCCCGCATAGGTCCCTCTGACCCCAACCAACCCCCAGCCACCAAAAGGGTGACGGACTGGAGGCAAGTAGGCGATAAGCTGAAAACCAACACGTCCCCCCAATTGGACTCCATCCCAAACGTATTCGACTCAATCGCGGACACGACGGCTGCGATCGACTCGCTCACTGACCATGTGCAAACCGTCCTGAACGACTGTTCAAGGGAGGTTCCTGAAGCGGATAACCGCTACTTGAAACTCCCGGACGATGCGCGTGCTCTGTTGACCGAGAAGAACGCGGCCACCCGTGCATACAGCAACTTTCCCTGTCCCGCCAACAAAGCCCACATGCGCTACTTGCAGAGATCTGTAAGATCTCTGCAAGTAGCGCATGTGCGCATGTGCGCATATCCGCAAGTAGATGCCATAGGACACGCATGGCGGAGCTGCGTGACGCGAGCTGGGATAAGATGCTGAGCGAGTTACAGCCCACCCATCAGGCCTTCTGGGAACTCCAGAGGAAACTCAAATCAAATCAGATAGCTGCCATGCCCCCTCTAGTACGCCCCGACAAAACCATAGCCTTCGACGACATCGACAAAGCTGAATGCCTAGCCGACAGTCTCGAGGCTCAATGCTCTCCCAGCTCCCTACCAGTAGACCAAGCTCACCTCTCAGAGGTAGACGCTGAAGTCGAACGTAAAGCTTCTCTGCCCCCCGTCGAAGACCCCGAAAGTCCTCTGCCTCCCGTCACTCCAGACGAAGTGCATGACATTATCAAAGGTCTCCACATCCGTAAAGCCCCCGTGTGATCCAACTCTTCCCCGCCCACCTTATTATGCTACTGACCACCATCTTCAATGGTGCTCTAAGCAACAATATCTTCCCCCAAGCGTGGAAAGAAGCCATAGTGATAGGTATCCCAAAGCCTGGCAAGCCCAAAACCGAACCCTCCAGCTACCGCCCCATCAGTCTGCTCAAGGTATTAGGCAAAATCTATGAGAGGCTTATTTATAAGCGTCTCAGGGACTACGCTGAAACCAAAGGCCTCATCCCCAACGAACAGTTCGGCTTTAGAGCCCAGCACTCTAGCGTGCATCAGGTCCACCGTATCGTCGAATTCATCGGCGGCGGCTTCTACCGTGGCATGTCGACAGGTGCGGTCTTCTTCGACATAGCGAAAGCATTCGACAAGGTCTGGCACAACGGCTTAATCTTTAAGCTCTACAAACTCGGAGTGCCCGATCGTCTCGTGCTCATCTTACGGGACTACTTGTCGAATCGCACTTTCCGCTATCGCATCGAGGGAGCCCTATCCTCTCCCCGCCAAATCCGCGCCGGAGTCCCTCAAGGCTCCGTGCTCGCCCCGCTCATGTTCTCGCTCTTCACAAGCGACATCCCCAAAAGCAATACGGCGCAGTTGGCTCTGTTCGCAGATGACACGGCCATATATTGCAGGGGCCGGTCGCAGACCCAGATCCACCTTTTCCTACAACGGGCTATCAAAAACCTTGGCGCCTGGTTTAAGAAATGGAGAATCGAGGTGAACCCCGACAAAAGTCAGGCGGTTTTATTCATAAAACCGCGATCTAGACCCCCCCACATTCCCCGACCACTCACCTTGTTAGGCAAGCCTATCCCCTGGGAGAAGCGAGCCAAGTACTTGGGAGTCATCCTCGACCAATACCTCAACTTTTCAGAGCACATAAAGTCGGTTCGCTCGCGGGCCGCCTTCGCTCTCAGTAGATTATACTACATAGTTAATGCACGCAGCAAGTTGTCACTCAAGTGCAAATTGCGCATCTACACAGCGTGCATCCGCCCCATCATGACCTATGCGGGTGCAGTCTTTGCACACACATCCCCCAGAAATATCCATAGGATGCAGGTGATCCAAAATAGATTTCTAAGAAGAGCCACGGGCGCTCCCTGGTATGTCAGGAATATCAACCTCCACCTCGATCTTAAAATCCCCACAATCCATCAGTTCCTAAAACGCATTTCCAAGCGTCACTTTGATTCCGCCGCCAATCACCGCAACCCTCTGGTTGTCGAAGCGGCCAATTATACCCCCTCCCGTATTAGTCGATTTCGCCGTCCTAGGCATGTCCTCTCCGATCCAGATGATCCAACCACTCTCCTCCAGGAGAGCAATAGGGCCACCAGTACAGTGCACAAACACACCCGACACCCGTCGTACCGACCTCGCCGCCGAGGTCCTCCGCGATCGCGACCCTCTCGAGTAAATAATACTCCCCCCCGACCCTTGTCCGATGAAGCGCCAGCCCGCGCCGCAGCTGAGCACGTAGCTTTAAATTCCCCTTATAATAATAATATATCCTTGATCCAGCCTGTCCCATCTTGCTGTCCTCCCCTCAGCGACGCCCTAAGCCGAGGTTCGTACCCCACAGGGGGTGCCCTTAGCGAGCGTTCGCCTAATTTTAATTTAGAATAGTTGCTCCTGGCTGGAGGCTTTGAGTGTAGTGCTTAAGGCAGCCACAGGATTGTTCGGTTGAGCAGTAAATACCTTAGTGGTATACCTGCGAGATGCCATAGTTAAAAAAAAAAAAAAAAACAATTGTATTTATTGTATGTTCTATCTTTGTTACGTTAAAACACATTTACTGTTGGGGATATTTTATTCTAAAGAAAGTTGTTGATATTTTTAACCAATATTTCGGTCGGTTAATGGTTGATTATTGATATAAGTTTATTTTATTAGTTAGTTTTGATATTTTACTCAAATAACAAAGTCGCATCGTTGCGTTGTTGTTGTTTTTTTTTGTTTTACAAAATGCCGAGACGAAATAATGATACGTGGAACCATTTCGATAGGGTCGTGGGGGTGGAAAAAGTCGCAACTTTTAAATATTGTAAAAAAGACCTTTCTTATAAAGGTACTACCACGAATCTGAAGACACACTTAAGACTGAAGCACCTCAGTGTGTATTTAAATTTAATAGAGGATGCATCTGCTGGGACAAGAACAAGTGAAGGTAATGTGCAAAATCAAATAAATATGGGATGTGGTGATGGGGCTAGTACTAGTAGTGGTGGTAATGGGCGTGTTGGTGAGGTGGTTAGTACTAGTAGTGGTGGTAATGGGCGTGTTGGTGATGGGGCTAGTACTAGTAGTGGTGGTAATGGGCGTGTTGGTGATGGGGCTAGTACTAGTGGTGGTACTGAGGGTGTTAGCAGTGATGGTGGTTTAGCTGGAACCCGTCAAATTCGCCGTGAACCGCCCACTAAAGTTCAACGCATGATGTCCTCATATTTACCGAAAAAACTCCGACCAGATGAGAAGAAAGTCATAGATAAATGCTTAGTTAAGTTAATAGCCTACGACTGTCAACCTTTTACAATCGTAGAAGATATTGGTTTTAAAGAATTTGTACATGCCCTTAATGCCTCCTACGAATTGCCAAGCAGACACACCCTTTCCTCGTCAATGTTGCCTGCTTTTTACGAAGAACGAAGGCAATATTTACTCAATTTTGTAAGAGAAAATGCGAAGAGTGTGTGCCTAACAGTTGACTGCTGGTCATCCAGAACTATGGATCAATACATGGGAGTTACAGCACATTTTTTTACTGAAAACTTAGAAATAAAAAATATTCTGTTACAATACGATCTACTTGATGGTAGTCATACAGGATCGAGGATTGCGCAAGAACTGACGGCAATAGTAGAAGCGTGGGGAATATCAGATAAAATTGTGTATTTTGTATCAGACAATGCCAGCAATATGTTGAGCGCAAGCTCCATACTAAATTGGAACCAATTTGGTTGCTTCGAGCACAAATTAAACCTGGTAGTCCAAGTTAAAAACTAATGAAGAAACAATAGATAAAGTGTCAAAAACAGTGTCGTATTTAAAAAAAAGTGGCATTAGTAAAGAAAAATTAATTAAATACCAGCGCAACAATCAAAACTTCCAGCAACCCAGAACCCTCATAAAAGCAGTTTCAACTAGATGGAACTCAACATATTTGATGTTAGAACGATTTCATTCTCTAAAAGAAGCCCTCCAAGCAACAATTGCCACATTGAATACTTCCTTGCCAATAATTCCGATTGAAGAATGGGACTGTATTGAGCAAATGTGCATCACGTTAAAACCTTTCTACGAAGTGAGCAACGTTATGAGTGGAGGAAATTATCTAACTGCAAGCACCGCCATGGTTTTGATCTCGAGTCTACTGTCCATTTGTGACAGCCTATCAAACAAGAATGTTTATGCGCCTGTCATAAATATGCTAAGAAAGCTAAAACAAGGATTGACACAAAGGTTTGGTGATATCCAAGACAACTTAAACATCGCCATTTGCACTCTACTGGATCCCCGTTACAAAGACGTGGCATTTTCTGACACTGTCATTAGAGCAAACTAAAAGATATGCTCTAACACTAATGGAAAGCTTACTAACCGATGAGAATACAGCTGCAGTTAATCAAAATCAAAGCCAACAAAACGACTGTGGTGACAATTTGTCAATATGGGGTGAATTTGATACCAAAATAACATCATGAAATGTTCCGAAGACGGCAGAAATCAAGGCTCAAGAGGAGCTAGAAATGTTTTTGAAGGATAAAGTCATCAACAGAAAACTTTGTCCCTTGGAATGGTGGCGGACACATAGATGTATTTATCCAGTAATATACAATATATTTAAAACCAAATGTAATATACTGGTTACATCGGTACCCTGTGAGCGGGCCTTTTCAAAGGCGGGTTATATCATAAATGACAGAAGAACTCGCCTCACTACATCAAAAGTAGCCCAAATCATGTTTCTAAATGTAAATAAAATACAATAAACAAAAAAGAACGAAAAACAAAAAAAAATAACAAAAAAATGCATAAAAATAAAAACCATAAACAAAATCAAAGTACTTAATACCAAAACAATGTACATAGACAATCAATGAACTTTTAAATACGCCTAGCACTTGTTAAAAATATTCGATTATCTAATCGAGATAAATGCTAGTTAGTCCTAAGCCTGTTAAAGTATGAAGGGAAGTTTAACTTAACAATTTCAACATGTATTAGTTAATAGAATATTCAACTTTTCAACATGTTGCAGATACTTGAATAAAAATATTAACTAATATTTTCAACCAATAAAAATATCGATATTTTTATTTAACCATTAACCAATAAACAATTTCAACCAATATTCTCATCTCTATCCGTATAGTTGCCGCATAGGGGCCATACATTTTATGGCCCCTATGCGGCAACTGTGTCGGATGCTGATATAATGAAGCAAATGTTTAGACGTGAAAGTAATGAGCTACGGCAATATTTTAGAGGAGGAGACGTTTTTATTTTGGATAGGGGATTCAGGGACGCGATTTCACTATTAACTTCCTTAAATTATAATGTTTGTAAACCTGAATCCTTGGAACCTGGTGAGACACAGTTGCCTAAATTAAGAGCAAACCAATCTAGACTTTTTACAATGTGTAGATGTGTAGTGGAAGTAGTAAATGGTAGGTTTAAGAGTAGAAATGATTTCAGCAATAACGCTGCTACCCATCTAATGACTGATTTTCGAATAGCAGGGGCCATAATAAATGCTTTCCATGTACTCATTACAGATAGACCAGATGCCTCGATACTTTTAGAGCGTGCCTTGCAAAAATTAAATCAGCCAAACATATTAGCTGATTTTATTATTGAAAATAATATTAATAGAAGAAGAGCAGTTTTTACAAGTATTAATGCATAAATTCTTGTAAATGAGTTCCCAGTGATGACAGATTCTGATTTAGTTTTATTTGCACTGGGAACTTATCAGATAAAGCAGCCACGCTCGTATTACGGGGAACATATAAGGCAAAATGGAGTATATGAAATCGAAGTTTGCCATGATGTTGAGCATCTCTATATACCATATTTGGGTGATCCAATTCATAAAATGACTAAGTCCATTTTTAACGTTTTTGAGTTAGCAACACTGGCTTGTTAAGTTTTTCATTCCCTTTCGAATGGTCTATTCAAGGTTCTTGGGAAAAATCTCTAAGTGCCATTTCCCAAAGTATAAAAAAACATAAAAGACGGATCTTCCATTCATAAAATCCCTATGTCCAAGAAATCACTAAGTCGTAAGTTTTTTTGGAAGAAATTGCTAAGTCCATTGATTTTTGTTTAAGTCCTAATGGCAACCCACATCATTACGTCAAATTACATGACAGAATTTTTTCATAACGGTTTTTATAAATTGTCACCGAGAAGGTTTTCTTGCGATTTTGTTTAAAATAATTAAGTGTACGTGCGTAGTTAAGTTAAAATGAATCCTGATGACAAACTGAAGAGGTGAGTGTTCTGTTTTACTAACTAGATGTATTTTCAAAAGGGTAATTTGGCTAAGACAGTAAGGTACCGATTGCGAAATTGTTTTTTTCATTAGGTTTATTACATTATTATAGAATAATGCAACAAAGCGGTCTCTTTGACTCTGGGGAAAGTACCACCAGTGATATTGGGGATTATTCTGCTTCATCTGAGGACGAATGGACACCCAAAAGAACTCGTGCTTTCAAAAATAATGTACCCGGTTTTTACTAACGAACAGGCACTGCCAATATAATCTCCACAACTACCCTCATTTTCTGGCATTACACCAAAACGCATGAAGCAAAATGAGACAGATAATAGCTATATTGGCGATTATTGTGATTCATCTGTGGCCAAACCGTATAAAAGCAAAACCAGCAATATCCACATAATTTTGAAATTGACATTTTGATGGCGCCAAAAATGTAGCAATATCTTCAACACGTTTCGTAATTCATAATACTCCTAAGACAGCAATATCCCGTAGTAAAACAGCTACAAAAAATACGGTTTGTTGCAAACACAGCAAGATCCATGTTTGACAAGTGCATAGGTAGCAATATCCTAATCAGCCAATCAGAGCGCATCAATTAGTATGGCGTCGATTGTTGTGAACGCGAAACCTCGCTCCGTAAATTGTCGAAATTATTAAATAGTTTATTAAGTTTTGTCGGAAAAAAGTGGTATATCTTAATTATGGATTGTTCCCCTGTACCTGTTGATAATAGTTCGGCTAGAAAACGTATAGCTCAACCCGAAAAGTGGAAGAGAAATTTGGCCAAAGTAACAAGGTTTGTATGTACCTACTGTTAGATAGTGTGATCAAATAAATTATCTTGGTCCTTATGGTTTGATCTTGTTAACATTTTTTTTATTTTATTTTTTATATCTATTTAATTAATATTCAATAACTACAGTGTTTAAATAATATACCGAGTGTAAGAGACACCGGCGTGAAAACGATTAAGACCACCTATTCTGTCTATCGTAGTACCTACAATACCGGTAATAGTAAATCTACGTAGTAATTTTTCGTTGGCAATTTAAAAAAAAACGGATTTTCTATACATTTTGACCGTGTAGGTATTGAAATTTTGTAGGAAACTTGGAGATTTTTTTTATTGCCGACGAAAACCTGTGTGGCGGTTTTCAAAATGGTGTACTGAATACGTGGTAATCATTTTCGAGTCGGTGTCACTTACATCCCGCATATTTTATAACCCAAATTAAGTACCTACAAAAGATACCTACATACTGATTGTTTTATAGATATAACAAGAAAAAAATTGGTAAAAAATGTGTAGGTACTGTTAGGTTTTGATTCTTTAATAACTAATTGTTAATTTTTATTCGCAACATTATAGTTTCATGTATTTATAATATTTTGAAATAGGTCGGTAAAAACAGTTTCTCTGTACTGGCAACACCGCAGATTTAAAAAAAGATGTAGAATAACGGCTCTAGCCGCGGGAACGGTAATTTGGGGGCACTTTGATTCCGACGTTCATGAGAGCAGCAGGGCTATTGCGTATCTCAGTTGACAGTTCATAATGATGATCACTTGGCAAAGTGTCCATCGATTAGCTGTCAAACAGTTGGTTTCGTATTGGCTATCTTCAGTGACTAACTAGGATGACGTCATAAGCACCGAGTGTCGCTGATAGCCACCGTAACATATTTTGACAGATGTTATTGTATCGATACTTTTAAGATTGCGATTGTGTAAGCTTAGTGGACTTCAAATTGATAGTCACTTAGTTATTCGTGGCTTTCGTGAAAGACACTACTCAAAGGTAGTGTTTTTGAAGTTCTAGTGATCATCACCGAAGCCGGTTTAATACGTGAAGCGTATAAACATTAAATATTTTGTTGTTATTGTGATACTTGTTCGTGGCAGAATTATGGCACGTTTATTATTGTTGGGATTTGCTGAAGAACAGCGAAAACAAAGGCATCTGCGAATTCAGAGACGCCGGTTACGTGACTCTAGTAACCCATTGCAGTTGCCAGAGACAGAGTTTATTGCGAATTTTCGTTTGAATAAAGCTGGATTCCAACAGGTTTTGGAAGAACTCCGCCCATACCTACCACAAATTCGACGAAAAACAGCTATTCGCAATGAAATAAAAGTAAGCACTTACCTAGTTATCTACTTACTTCTAAAGTAATGTGGTTTTGTTGTGACAATATAATTTACCTAAAGCATTATTAACTTGTTTGACTGAGCAACAAAATGATGTTTTTAATAATTTTCTGTTGCAGATCTTGGCTGCATTAAACTTTTATGCCAATGGGTCATACCAACGCAATGTAGGTGCCTCCTATCTGTGTAACATGTCCCAGCCGACGTTTAGTAAGTGTCTGCATGAGGTTACTGATGCACTCAATGTCCGGGAAGTACTCCTAAACCACATAAAGTTTCCTTCATCCCAGCAAGAAAGGGAAATCATTATGAAAGGGTAAGAAATTATAGTTAGGTATAATAGAATTATTATATTCAAATTAATTTAATTTGATATATGATTGGTTACAGGTTTATGGAAAAGTTTAGCTTTCCGGGCATTATTGGGTGCATTGATGGTACACATGTGGCCATAATCCGTCCTACAGATCATGAGGAGGCATTTTTTAATAGGAAAAATTATCATTCTTTAAATGTTTTAATAGTAAGTAATAAGTAGTTATATAATAGTACATACCTATGTGAAAAATCTTTAGCCAACGGCCAGACAGAAAAGACGCAAGACGAGGGCGGGACGCGGACCCGTCGCAGACAGGGCGCCGTCACGACTTTTTAACTTATATAGAAAAGACACGGACCCGTCGTAGACAGGGCGCCGTCACGACTTTTTATGGCGCGCACTAGAAGCTTTTCCCTTCAACCGTCCGATTTTGATACGACAACATGTCTTCTTCTGAAGATGAAGATGTATTGGCACTTGGCGGGCGAGCGCTGTGAGAACCTGCCCTCCGCGCCCTTTCCGCTCCCCCGCTTGCGCCCGTGCAGGCCCGCGCCCTGCCCGCGCCCTGTCCTTTCTATATGTTTTGCAATAGGGCGCCGACGAATTAACGTCGTGACGCCGTCCCGTCTTTTCTGTATGTTTTACGTCGCGACGGCTGTATACATTTTATATGCAAGTAGATTAAACGGGCGCCGCGACTGCGACGGGTCCGTGCCTTGCGTCTGTTCTGTGTGGCCGGTGCCTTTTAACACAAGTTATAGAAGTTTATGTTCAACAATTGAGTAGGTACCTACTTACTTTAAAATTAAAACTTGTTTCAGATTTGTGATGCATATTTAGACATACTATATGTTGATGCATCATTTGGTGGTGCTTCACATGATTCCTTTGTCTGGAACCAATGCCACTTAAAAGCTCTTTTAGAAACACTGCAAAGGAATAGAGAGAGCTGTTGGCTATTAGGTATGGCATTATAAATATTGATACATTAATTTGGCTGGTTATTGATAATGGAATACTCATACTTAATAAATATGAGATGGAAACTGTGAAACAGAAATATTTATATTATTTTATTAATGTTTTAGGCGATTCTGGATATGCACAGCGCCCTTGGATGATGACACCAATCTTAGGTGCGGCTCTGGGTTCGCCAGCAGAATATTATACAGAATTTCATTGTAAAGTCAGAAACACTGTTGAGCGTTGCATTCTGAAAGCACGTTGGCGGTGTTTGTTAGCACACAGGGTACTTCACTATGACCCAGTTACAGCAGCCAGGATAGTGAATGCATGTGTTGTTCTACACAACATCGCCAATGCACGGAATGTTCCAATGCCTGAGCCTCACACTGATGAACTCTACAATGATTTACAGAGCCAAGTCTTTAGAGAGGTGGCAAGAAATGAGGCACTAACGGACAACACTAGGGATATTCTGGTCCAAAGATTATGGAATGCTAGAAGCAATATGTAATTAATATTCTATTGTGTTTAAATATTCAAAAAAATTCTTATTTTCGTGTATTAGGTAGTATTTTATTGAATATTTTATGTAAATATTTTATGTGAATTAAGCCAAAGATTATAGAATGCTAGATATAATTTGTAATATCGTATTGTGTGTACTGTTGCTCATAATAATCTTATTTTGTTGTAGTAATATTCGTTTTTTTATTGATTATTTTATGTGAATAGAGTCCAAAGATTATGGAATGCTAGAGATAATTTGTATATTTAACTGTAATATTGCTGATAATAATCTAAAATTCTTATTTTGTTGTAATAATATATATATTTTTTATTGATTAATGTATGTGAATAAAGTCCAACGATTATGGAATGTTTCAGATAATTTGTTATATTCTATTGTGTGTAATATTGGTCAAAATCTAAAATTCTTATTTTATTGTAATTTTTTTTTTTTTAAATTGATTATTTTATGTGTACCTATATACAACTAAGTAAGTACTTATATTTGTTTTATGAAACATGTTAAAATAAAACAACAATAAATAATATGATGTATAAAATAATATGGAAATGTTTTAATTATTTTAATGTTTAGGTACAATAATTTATAAGTAGCATTGCGATCTTATGTACATCATCATAGACGATGTACATAGCTATGTACATCATTCCGTATCTCTCTCACCGTTCGCGTATCGGTCAAAGGCTGATTTAATACGTTTATTAGTAAGGAAGTTAGTCAAACACAAGCCTGTGTAAATAAAAAAAACTAGGATAGCCAATATTAAACATATAATATTAAATAACCAAATTAAAAATTAATTTTCTTTTTAGAACCAACTCAGCACTACTCCTTCGGCCCGAAGATCGAGGTCACAAAGGCACATACTCCTGTGCCTTTGACTAACTTCCTTACTAATAAACGTATTATATCAGCCTTTGACCGATACGCGAACGGTATCGGATATGATCGCTTTAAGAATGGTTCCTCATTGCAAGGTCATTGCTGATGCATTTCTCCTTGAATCTGCAGCTTTGCCCTTTGTTTTTGCCTTATACTCTATCCAGTACTAGATTAAAATAAAATAAACTTAAATAGAAACATATTTATGCCTTCACAGCAAAACTAATAAAAAAGTAACGTAAACATGCAAGCGTGGGTTGCCAAATTATTAGGGACAGTCACATTTTTTATCAATTTCTTACTTTGGGTGCACTTGACTGCAGTTTTAAGTGGTACAAGGGTTCCAGGAATGTATTATTTAATTGCGTTATGTCTCTGTAACTCAAATTTTAAGGGGATGTTAAGATTTAAAGGGTGTATTTATTTTCTACAAATTTTTAAGTTACGTGAGAGCCGTGGTGACACTTTAGACGCTAATCAGTGAAAGACAAATTTGAATATTTTAACAAAGTTATTTTTATATTTGTGCTACAAAATTTTGATAAAATGTAAGTATTGTTATTATGTTATTATAAAATTTTATTATTCATCATATTATAGCAAAAAGTATTTTTTATTTAATTTTTTTTTGCTTTCAGTATGGGTCGGCGGTGCGATTCGACTACAAAAAAAAAAACTGAAATAAAAACCCTATTCCAGCATACCAGTCATTCTCAAAGGAAAATTGCACATTCCTGGTGTTTCAAAGACGACAGTCAATAAAATAAAAATTAAATTAGACTTTAATCAGCCAATTAGGCCTAAGAGAAAAGGCAATTGCGGCAGAAATCGCATTACTACCCCACGTTCGGATAGGAAAATTAGAGATATCTGTTTACAAAACAGAAAATAAATGCTGGACTGTTAACTCAGTTAGTTCAGGAGTCGGGAATACCAGTTTCCAAAAGAACTGTGCAGCGTAGATTGGCAGAGGAAGGCTTGATAGATCATCATTCTGTGAAAAAACCACGGTTGACTGATGCAATGAAGAAGAAACGCCTTGCCTGGGCTCGGGAACACCGTCAAAAGACGGTTGAGGACTGGAATAAGGTCAGGTTTCATTATTAATGGTATTTTACACCGTTTAAAATAATAATTTTCAAAATAATAAACAAATTTCTTTTTTTTCAGGTGTGTTTCTCGGATGAGTCAACTTTCGAGATTTTAGCCGACAAGAACAGCTTCGTCAGGCGACGCCCAGGAGAAAAATGCCACTCCGACTGCATCGTGGAGAGGGTAAAACACCCTGTTAAAATAATGGTGTGGTCTGTGATAAGCGCCAAGGGGGTTGGGCGCCTGTACATTGTCTATAGGGGGTGGAGAACCATGAAACAAGACCAGTACAGACAAGTTTTACAAACTCGCCTGTTAACGACTCTTGAAGAATGGTTCCCTGATGGTGAGGAATTTATTTTTATGCATGATTCAGCGACATGCCATAAAGCCAGAAGCGTCCGAGTTCTTGGCAGACCACAACATTCCAGTTTTACCTTGGCCTGGTAAGTCTCCTGACATGAACCCCATAGAACATTTATGGGAGATTACCAAGGCCGAAATAGCCAAAGAAATGATAACCACCAAGGTCAAGCTGATAGAAAAGCTCATTAATGTTTGGCATCACAACCCTAAAATAAAAGAAAGATCCAAACAGTGCATAGAAAGCATGCCCAGGCGTAAAGAAGCCCTCATTGAGGCGAAAGGAAATGTCTCTAAGTACTGGTCACTACTAAGTAACATTTATATTCGCCTATTTATGTACTTAATTTTTTATTATTTTTTGTCGTTATTTTACTTCTTTATTAACTTGTTTGTGTAATTAAAGCTTTTATCATTCAGAAAAATTGTTTTTCTAATTAATCTAAGACTCATACTTAACAAATAATAAAAATTCGTGACTGTCCCTAATAATATTGTAAAGTAATTATTACACTGTACGTTTAGTGTATTTTTTCATAAGTAGGCCGCGGTACTTGTTGAGTCTGGGTTCTAAGTGGGGTATTTTAAGGGCCCTTAAAAGGGTCCAAAGGTCATCTGACAAAAAAATGTATGAGAATGCAACATTATGATGAAACAAATTTAGTCGTATCTACCTATACCTATAATATTTAAACTATTTGTAGTAACTAGTAAGTAATGATTCATAATTACTTTGTAGATGGAAATCTATGTATTAGACTGGTAAGTAATATTTTAAATTGATAGCGAGTTTCTAGAGAATATATTTTATTGAGATATAAATTTACTCTTCGCCAGTGGTCTGGTGTTTTAGTGGTTCCGTCTGCTAAAGAGTTGAGTTGAAGCGATACGGATTCCCACGCTACTCGGGTGGCTTGAACAGCCTGTGGCCCTCCCGGAAAGCGACCCAATGCTATGTCGCGATGGGACTCCGCATACTCCACAAGTAATTCCATTTGCCTTATGGAAACTGTTCTTCGTGCAGGCATCTTAAAAAAATATAGGTATTCTACATCATTTGTACTCTAAATCAGTTCAAAAACTTAGAAAATGATCTTCTGAAACTCAACTTGCACATTAAAAACGATACATTTTACGATCTTTAAGTACCTACTTACCTTTAATTTAAGGATTTATTTTCACGGTTACACTAATATCATAAGTAAACACACATAATAGGTATTTAATTGAATTCCGTCTGTCGGGTTACAACTGCGAAAGATTGAATTTACCGCCAGCTTCACGTTTCAACTAGGTAAATATAAACCGCTTAATACAAATGATCCTTAGAATCAAGTATTGTAACGCTCAAAAGGCATTACTCAACTTGGCCGCATAATATAGTCGATAAAAAATAGAGGCGTCAAGTGCTGCGACGATGAGCACCGTTCCGGTCGTTAGTCACCGTAACGTGATAGCCACTTACGGCGATACGCAATACCAATGTTATGAAATTCTCAGTTGTCATCAAAGTTCGGTGTACAACTGAAGCCTGATGGTCACTGACCATGAAAAAGATAGCCAATAGCCCTGCAGGTCGTCCCAAGTGACTGGGTCAGTGGAAAGTTTAAGTTGGTGATAATTATTGTTGGAGGTCTTCTAGAAAATAAGGTAACTTATTAGTTTATATTGTAAATCTTTATATAGAATTAAAAGTATTAAGGAATGGAGAACATAATATGTGATAATATAATTTGTGGATTATTGAATCTAGTGTTTATTCTTGAAATATAAACCTTTGATAAAATATGATAGTGTTTACCTACTCTTACTTGTTCTCATCCCTGAAGTGTTGCAAATGGTTAGCTTCTACTCTAGATATAATCAATAATCACCTATTAGTTTTGAGAATGGAAGTAGTTTCTAACATTTCAGAAGTGAGTATGAACACGCCTATTTATACATTACAAGTGCTTCAAATAGTTTTCTGCACGTGTTTAATAGTAAGTGAGTGATAAGTGACACTAACAAAATTCGAGGGAAGGACAGAAAAATAAGTTTAATTTTTAGTTGTGGTTTTAGCATTAATATCCCTTTCGTGGGGTTTATAAAAGGGTACTGAAATTTAGTTAATTTTGAGCTCAGACGCACCGTTTCTAATATTTGCAAAATACCCTGCAAACTTTTCGTAACGATTTTCGTGTAGTTTTGTTTAGTTTACCAATTCTAACCCATTTTTTTTAATGTCTGTTTTATGAAATCATGCCACGCGATTGAGGGACTAGCTCGCGGCGCCTATCAATGCCGTGGAACTCGCAGTCACCGTGGTCTGAGTCTCGTGCGCAGCGCCATTTCTTTGATTTGTGTTCTATGTCATATTCTTGCAAGGATGGTTTGCAAATACACTCAGCGTCACAAAAATCGCACCTCTCCGAAAATTAGTTTCAAGCAAGTCCCGCCATCAACGTATACATTAAACCCTATTAATATTGGTATCAATTGAAAGTATGTTTAACGACCTTTAAATTAACAACAGTTAGAATTCCAATAAACACAACAGATCTCATTAGCGCGTAACGTTAAAGAAAATGTTGTCAAAATACGCATTACAACGGCCACTAATTGCACCTCCCTACAAAGGTATAAAACGGGCGACCCGGGTCAAATGTGAGTCATTCGCTATCCAACCTTTGAAGTGAACACACGTGAACAGCTGCAGCAAGAAAAATACCCCAGAAGATGGATACCACTGCAGATGAAGCCGCTCAAGTCATTGCACTACTGCAATCAGGGATGCGGCAATGTGATGTTGCTCGGCAACTGAACTTGAGTCGTTTTTCCGTTCGACGAGTGTTCCAACGCTTCCAAGAGACTGGTGGCTATATCCGAAGACGTGGATCTGGAAGACAACGGTGCACATCCGAAAGAGACGATCGCTTCATTGTTTCAACGTCTTTACGTAATCGGTTCTCCAATGCTGTTGAGCTGCAACACCAACTGCGATCAGCTCGCAGAACTTCTGTCAGCGTCTCCACGATTAGAAGAAGAATGAAGGAGAAGAAAATTGCAGCTCACAGGGCTGCTACAGGGCCAAAATTGACTGCACAGCATAGGAGAGACCGGTTGCAATTTGCCCGTGACCATGTGGATTGGACAATAGACCAATGGAGGGCTGTACTCTTCTCGGATGAGACGAGGGTGTGTCTTTTCTGCAACGACAGGCGTAGAAGAGTGTACAGGAGGCAAGGGGAACGATTCGCACAAGCCTGTATTCAAGAGACAGTGGAATACGGGGGTGGCTCGTGCATGTTCTGGGGCGGCATGTCAATCGAAGGCAAAACGAACCTTGTGTGTGTTTCTCGGACTGGAAGTGCTCGCGGGCAAGGGTCGCTGATTGCTCCTCGGTACATAACAGAGATCTTAGAGGAGCAGGTTGTCCCTTATGCGGATTTTGTTGGCAGTGGGTTCACGTTAATGCACGATAACGCCCGCTGTCACACCGCATTAATTGTAAGAGACTACCTGCAAGAAGTTGGGATCCCTGTTATGCGCTGGCCGGCGCGAAGTCCAGACCTGAACCCTATCGAGCACCTTTGGGATGAACTGAAACGTACGGGCACGTGATCCTACCCCTACCACTCTCCAAGACCTCCAAGATGCCGTCGTTGCAGAATGGGACAACATTCCTCAAGAGACTGTTGTCACATTAATTAGGTCCATGAGAGAACGCATGGAAGCTGTCATCAGAGCTAGGGGGGGTAACACTAGGTTTTAAGTTGATTTTATGGACTTGTTTAAAATTTTCACTGATAAAATAAAATTTAAGTTTTTAATCATTTGCATTAGCGTGTTTTTATTATTCCCTGGCAAACAAAAAACCAAATTTATTGATTTATTCTGAAATTTAAATAAATTGCCTTTCCAATGATACCTTATAGTCATATGTGTACCATTGATTAATGGGGTTAAAATGACTTTGAAGGGAATTCTTAAAGAGGTGCGATTTTTGTGACGCCGTGTGTAGTTTAAACGAGTATAAGACTAAGAAATTGTAACGTGTAAAAGTAAATAATTTATTTGCTTGTGCATAAGAACACAAGTCAACGTCAGAATGATTAAGTTGATTAGGTAGGTGATATTCAAATTCAAATTCAAAAGTCATTTATTCAAACTAGGCTGAGAATCAGCACTTTTCGAACGTCAAAATTACATAAGACAGTCCCCCAAAACGCCCACCCTTCACCACTTCCTAGGGCTTTTGCTGTGAAGAAGAAGTGGCGCAACAAACTCCCTAGCAGCACAGCTGTCTGTTCAGTTAAAAAAAAAAGGATTCTATACAATAGCATACAAGATAATTTACATTACGCAAAACACAATTTAAATTATAAATTAATAGCCATATGACAGCTAGCACACGCAATATACCAACCAAAAACATCGAGAACTATACTCAAGCAGAAATAAAATAGCTAAACGTAAACAATATCTAAAAAAGAAAATAAAGCCTCCAGGAATAAAGGGCGTGCCCGCTTACGTATAGCTGTAACTAGAAGTTATAATTGATAAACTAGGACCATCGAGGTAAAATAAATAATTGTCGAGGTCGCTAGCTAACCACATATTATTGCAATATAACTAAAAAAACAACATTGTAATGAGTAGATTATGTCAACAATAAATTAAAATAAATTGACATAAAAAGTAAAATTATAAACAATTATATAAACTCATATAACCTGTCAGTAGGTAAACTAATTCTGGAGAAAGAACATTGAAACATTGTCTTGAGTTAATCACAGCGACCAACTATTCTTATCATTTAAGTAGTATAAAAGACACCTTATTTGTGGAGTATATAGTTGGTCATAGGTCATTCATTGGAAGTCGTACAGTGGCTGGCAAGTGTGAGTGCTTGATCAGTGAATCTTGCGGTGCAATGAGTGACGGATGTAATTAATATTGAAAAGTATGAATTAGTCCTACGGTGCATCTCTGTAATTTGAATTTCTTTACGCTAAAATTAACATGTGGTAGCCTTAGGGTGTGTCCAAACATAAAGCGGCATTCGAGCGCGGCTGCCGCGCGCGGCTTGCCGCGCTATGATTGGACGATTGCCGCGCGCGGCAGCCGCGAGCTACCTGCCGCGCGCGACGATCGCCGCGAACGGTGTTAGTGTTGGTTCGCCAGTGGTTGTGTGTGGACGGACGTATTTTATCAAATAAAATGGATAATGAAACAGCAATTCGTCTTATTGAAATTTATGGCTCCCATAGTCCATTATGGGACACTAGACGTAAAGAATATCACAATAATAATGTGAGAGAAGATCTATGGGATGAAATAGCAAAAACGTTCGTACAACCAAAAGCAGCTTTAAAATTGAAAATGAAAAGTCTTTTGAGTTCTTATAGAAGGGAGAGAAACAGAGAAAAAACAAGTAATGTCACCGGTTGTGGTAAGTTTAATCTTATTACATTTTATAACAGTAGGTACTTATTAATAAATCTCTGGCTGTTTACATTTTCACTATACTAATTCTTAATTATCTCTAAACGCGTGGACCGAGTTACATGATTCAAACTGATAAAATGGTTTTAGACCTAGACCTTTTATTTGACACCGTAATCGTTAAGATATCTCAACAAACAAAAAATCTAATTTTCAAGTTACCCTCGCGATTATCCAACATGTATGAAATGCGTAATTCAATTCTTTAATAAGACACAAAATCAGCTTATGTTTTAGTTATTTTAATGTTCTTTTTTCTGTTGCAGGTAGAAACAAGGCCTATAAATCTAAATGGTTTGCTTATGAAGCATTTAGTTTTTTACATGACAGGAATAACCCTATTGATGCAGTGGTAAGTACCTATTTCTTTTATATTTTTATTAGACTATAGCTTTCCGCCAGCGGCTTCGCCCGCGTGGTCTGGTTGTTTTTTATAAATTATAACCTAATGTTACTCAGTGAAGATGTAGCTTTGTAATAGTAAAAAAAAAATCAAAATCGGTCCAGTAGTTTTTGAGTTAAATCGTAACAAACAAAAAAATCTTTCCTCTTTTTAATATTACTTTAGATGTAACGGCCATATTATACATACAGCCCGCATACTGCAAAATCTATGAGATCAAATAATGCTAAGGGGCTGTTTATTAATTTTGGCCATTTTTAACCTAAGGTTATGCAATTATTTAATATCTTTCTTGCCAATCAATTGATCCGTTTGTCATAAAATATCTTGACAAAAAAATACGAATATCAGAAGGAGTGGTAATAAATTGATTTGGAGTAAAGGTAGCTGTTTCAATCGTCGAATCATTTGTTTTTTTTAATAAAGAGTCTCTGCGAAGAAAGTTATGCAAGTGAACAGTAGCTAGAACTATGGTTTTGGCTGATTTTGGGCTTAAAATCATTGTACTTCTCAATACTCTAAATTTTGCCGACATGATTCCAAAAGCATTTTCTACTACTCGGCGTGCTCTTGATAGTCTATAGTTGAAAATCCTTTCTTTTGACCCTTTTGGATGAATTCCTGCAAATGGTGTCATCAAATGTGTGCTTAATGCAAAAGCTTGATCTCCTAATATTACATATGGTATTTTAGTTATGTAGGGTATTTGTAAAATTTCTGGCGCTGGTACATTAAGTTGATTATTTTCTACCTTTCGATACAATTCGGAATGTTTATAAACTCCTCCATCTGAAATTCGACCTTGGCTTCCTATGTTAACATACATAAAATTGTAGTTTGCGTCTACTAATGCTAATAGCACGATACTAAAGAACTTTTTATAATTAAAATATTCAGTGCCGCTACGAAAAGGAGCTTGAATAGTTATGTGTTTTCCATCTAACGCCCCAATAGTGTGCGGAAAATTCCATTTTTCCTCGAAGTCTTTAGATACTGCTTTCCAATCTTGCTCTGACACTGGTAGCTGAAAAAAAAATTAATAACGTTTTATTTATTTTGTTTCAGGATTGTGGCTCACCCTCAGAGCCGGGTAATACAGAACAAGCTATTCCGGAACAAGGCATTTCAGAACAAGGCACTTCAGAACCAGGAACTTCGGAACCAGGAACTTCGGAACAAGGCACTCGAGACCAAGATACAAATACCAAGAAGCCAAGAAAAGAAATGCCCGCTAACAAGAGGACATATCAAGAGTCAGAGTATGATGCTGAAAATCAAATGATAGAAGAAGCATTAGAAGTAATGCGAAAACAAAATGACAGTAGTAATGATCCTTACGTTGCTTTTGGCATGCACATAGCAGCCGAACTAAGAAAATATGATGCCACTATGTTTACGAGAGTCAAACATTCAATAAGTACTATACTATACGAAGCTGATATGGAGCTCCTCAATCAATCATCAACACAAGAATATAACGCTGAAAACAGACGAGGATATTTCACTTCACAGTTTACCGATCTTGACTCATCATCTTCTAGTAACATGGGTACTGGCCTTACGCAATTGATTCACGATTTAGACACGGATGTAGATTAATATTGTGAATTAGTTGAGAACAACTGTGATTGACGTATGATGATTGTGTTGTATTTAATTACTACTTAATTATGAAAATAAATAAATAAAAAATATAAATTAAAAATCTGTAGTTTAAAATATTTCACCAAATAATAAAAATAATATAAGTAATAAAGTTCATAATAATTTACCTGTACCATGTCCTTAAGAGCTCTCACTATGGCATCGCACACTTCTGGAATTATTGTTGATATTGTTTGCTTTGATACGTGAAACGTGTATTGTAGGCTGGAATAGGAGTCTCCTGTAGCCAAATAACGTAACGTTATTGCAAGTCTCTCCTTCGACGTTATTGCCGTTCGCCAGTGAGTATCCATTTTTTTAATAAATGGTTCTACCAATGTATGTATGTGTTCGAATTCTTCTAAAGATAATCTTAAAAACTGTGGCGTTCGGTAGTTGATTTCGTAATAGATCCCTTCCAGATTCTTTGTCCTTTGTTGAAAGAGTGGTCGCATCCAACACTGCCTTTTTTTAATACACTTTCTTTTATTCCTTCTTCTACGTAATTTACGAATAATAAGCACAGCAACAACACACGCGGCCGCTTTCATTGTAGTTTGAATACGAAATAAAGAGCGCGGCGTGTCTCGGACATGCCGCGCAGCACTGCCGCGCAGAAGGTTTAAACTAGGCGCGCGGCAAATTTGTGTCCCGCGAATGCCGCGCGTAGCTGCCGCGCACCTTGCACGCCGTGTTTGGACACACCTTTAGGCTCGCAGTCCTATTCGGTCGGGGTACTCCCTGATAATAAGACGGTGAGGACTGCGTTTCTAACTTGTTCTGTAGACTTGTGGTGTGATTTTATTAATTTAGGGCAGCCTTTTTTTTTTTTTTTTTTTTTTGTTCCGGGGTGGAAAATCCTCATGGATGTCCTCCGCCTGGGGCGAGCGGAGGGGTCTGTCAGACTCTTACTGACTAAAAACCACCCCGGTGTTCCGTCTCACACCTACTTAGACTTGTGGTGTGATTTTATTAATTTAGGGCAGCCTTAGATTGCGGACTTATTCGATCGGGGTACTCCTTGATAGTAGAGCTGCGAGATGAGGGTGTGATTAATTGTGAATCTTTCAAAATAGGTTTTTTATCATTTGGTCGGGGCACTCCCCGGCAGTGATAACGTACTTCTGCTATAACCTTTAGTTGCAGTTTTATTTGGTTAGGGTACCCCCTAATAACACAACTGTTTATTGAAGGACTTTTAAAATTTAATTTATTAGCAATTGTTACAAAGGCCATAATTTGCTAATATTTGGTCAGGGTACTCCCTGACAATGATGGTAAATAGCTCAGAAGCCTGGTTGTGTATACATGCTTGATCGGGGCACTCTTTAATAGTGTTGATAGACAGCTGGGTCTTACAAATTCTCTGTTTTATGTTATGCAATTGGTTTTATCGAACATTTATGTCCTTAAATGTGATCAATTCCAGTTTCGCAATGAAAAAAAAAATAACGATGACGCTCTGTCGTGGGATGTTTCTCCTCATGGTCGCAAAGACAGCCGACGGCCGGCCGCCTGCTAACTCCAGTAAGGTGCTCGTCGCATCATCGACGTGATATTTCCGGCGCACGCTGCCGTGGCACTCGAAGTCCTACAAGAGGAATACGAGCCGTCATCTCTCGAAGAGCCGGCAGCACAGCTGCAGCCCGAGCCGGTCGCGTCAACGTGAGCATCAGCTACAAGAGCCAAGCGGAGACGAGATTCACGTGAGCAGAGCAACAATAGTCTACGTGGCGACAGTGCGTCACAAGATTAAAGGTCACGTACTCCTTCTTTTACCGTTATAGATGTTATAGACTTGGTTCACTCTATTATACATGGTTTTACATCTCAGCCGTCTATGGGTGTATCAATTCGGTATGTAAAGTAAAAATTAACCTATGCTGATTCCAAAACCATTTCGAGATTTTAGGTTTGTAAGCCTTATTTTTCTATTTTTAGGTCTTAAAATTTTAAGATCGTATTTATTTTCACAAAAATTCTTAAAATCACTTGACTTTTACTTGACGTCTAAATGACGTCATAAGATTCCCCGTATAGGAAACTTTCAGTGCCTCTTGTATTAAAATTGTGTACGTGTCAAGCGTCAATGTCAACGTCAAGTTTACATGAAGCTGTTTACTTTCGTTGAGCGTACCGTGCTTTGATTTTTTGATAAGTTACCTAATTCTTTTCACAATAACCCTTGCTGTCCCTTCGGACTTCGATACTTACTGCTACATTGACCATTGCTTGTTATAAGGAACTGCTTGCCTACCCTTTGGATTTGTTTTAAATATGGACCTCAGTACACAAAAAAATTGTTTTGGCTATTTGTTGTGGTGTTTTTACATGACGGTCTATGACGGTATGAACCATTTAGCACAAATAGTCTTTGATCGATTCATAATTAATAAGCTTTATCTTTACAATAAGGTACGGATACTGTAAAAATAAAAATCGCTCTGTTATGAGTATGACAAATTAATATTAATTGTCAAATCAGACAGTTTGACTTTACTGAATTTTCAAGTTTAGTTTTAATTATATGTATTATACGTGGCAAAGATCATAAGCTATTCAACCTACTTTATGACGTCAGCACGAACAACACTTTAAAAAAATATATAAAAAAATAACTACAGCTTGGAAAAACAAAAGTTGAAATTATATATTTTAAATACTCTAAAAATATAAAAAAATACCTGAAAAATACTTTACATACCGAATTTGAGAAAGAAAGAAAATAAAGAAAGAAAGAAAAATATTTTTATTTGGGACACGCACAGGAAATAAAAATACAAATTTCGAAGAATGTTGATCATAAAAATATTCTCTCTAATCTTGACCCTTAAGTGAAAAACCAGCGTATTGACATCTGATCTGATCAAAGATAAATACAAATTAAGATAAAGTTATAGATATAGTTATTTGTAAACATGTGTATCATTATACCTACATAATTAAATGCAAATGTGGATTTAAAAGTGGAAATCTGTGAGTTTCAACATGTTTTGCCACCATTAGTGTACAAATTAAATTATAGCCACTTGAAATATGAGACAATTAAGAAATTAAAAGTTAAAGTTCTCTTTTGAATAAGTTTGGCTGGTTTATATTTTTAATTGGTGCCAGTTTGTACATTGCAAAAGATAAAAATGTGTACATAGGTCTTCTGTGTGACATTTCCAAATGATTCTACTATCAATTTAAACCGAGTAATTCGGCTGTTTCTACTTGATTTATTATATTATTATCATATACAGGGTGTCCAAGAACCTGGCGTCCAACTGGATTCCCACGATGCCCCAAGTTCTAACAGTACTCAGAAAAATATTTTAAAAAATCCACCCCATGTACTTACAGAATTATACTGATTTCAAAAAAAAAGGGGAAATGAGCACCCTGTGACATACTTTTGAATGCTGTGACTGCTAATGCTGATAATTTCGATATTTCTTGGAGGTTTTGTAATCTAGGGTATTGCTGTGTCTAAATAGAATGTAAAAATAATGTACTTATTGTACCATTTTAAAATAAAATATTATTTTAACTAAAGGTGATATGGAAAACTATTGAATTTCGCAACTTTGACCGACTGTAGTGTAAAAAAAATGTACCAAAATAGTATGGCAAGTGACGTCAAATTTTGACGCGTTTATTCCTCTTTTTAAAAAGGTATAATACTTACACATTAATTTGAAAAAAAAAATTTTGATAATATTTTTACTCAACAACCCAATTTTTACGATGTCTTACAGAATTCTTAGAAAGAAAAATTTACGACGAATTGAATCTAACCTCTAAAGAATTACTATTGTATGCTCATAAAAATAACAACAGGCCTCTCAAAAAACAGGTTAGACCGTAAGGGACGGGATGTGCATGCATCTCACCATAGTGATTCGTTATTACAACAGGAGGGAGCAAGACAGAAACTATCTTTGCGATTTGCTGGTTCTTCTTTATGGTACCCCATTATTCAGGTAAGAGTGAGGGAGAAAAAGGTTAGAGGTGCGAGTGAGATAGATAGTGACGCTATCTGGGATCGTGCTATTTAGGATAACAGTACGGTCAGTACGCGTCACTGCCTCCTGCCGTTACTACGCACCTCTCTCTTATTGTTACCATTGATCACGTACTACGATTTAAAGCTTTGTTTATTGGACTCGATTACTCTTTGTGCTCTGGACTTTGAAACGAACTCTTTACGACGACCTTTGCCTGTGTTTGGACAGTTTGTGTTTTGTGTGTGCTACCATGGCGACCTACACTCCGCAAGAATACGCAAATATGCACTACATTTATGGAGAATGTAGAGGTAATGGACGAGCTGCAGCGAGACTTTACAGAGAAAGGTATCCGAGGGCTACGCGATATCCCGACCATCGAGTTTTCATTAATGTGCACAGATCACTATGTGACGCGCGGTTCCCCAATCAAGTAGCTGGTGAAGGACGACCCGTAAATGACTTCATACGCGATGAAGTTTTAGAGGCGGTGTCGGCAAATCCAAGCATCTCTGTGCGAGGAATAGAAGCTGATACGGGGATACCGAAGAGCACAGCACACAGTATTCTCCAAAAAGAAGAATATCATCCGTACCACGTACAGCGAGTGCAAAGTCTTTTACCTCGAGACTATCCGAGCCGAGTCGCGTTTTGTGAAACAATCCTGCAAAAACATCGAGAAGACGAAAACTTTATCGACAAAATTTTGTGGTCAGATGAATCAACATTTAAGAAGGATGGCTACATGAACCTACACAACTTGCACGAGTGGCATGTGGAAAATCCGCACTTGATGCGAGAAGATAGATCCCAGTACCGGTTCAAAGTGAACATGTGGACCGGTATTCTCTGTGGGAATATTATTGGTCCATTTGAGATGCCCGAGAATTTGACTGGCGAATCATATTTAAATTTTCTTCAAAATGATTTGCCAAACTTACTAGAAGAGACCCCACCAGATATGTGGTTCCAACACGACGGCTGTCCAGCACATTTTCGCGTATCCGTTAGAGAGTTTTTGGACGAGCAATACCCGAACAGGTGGATTGGGCGATCAGGAACAATCCCGTGGCCAGCCCGCTCACCTGACTTAAATCCGCTGGATTTTTTTTTCTGGGGAACTATGAAGGAGCTCGTTTATGCGAAGCCCATTAATGACATCGCTGACCTTCGTGAGAAGATAACACAAGCAGTGCAGGTGATACGTCAAAAAAGTTACTCGCGAAACATAAAGCGGTCCTTTTTAAGGAGAGTGAGAGCTTGTATTGCCGCGGGTGGTCAACATTTTGAACATTTATTGTAATAAAATATCTTTAAACTAACATTCTTTGCTTTTATTCTACTGGGAACCCATCTACCTGTGTGTATTTCCTTCTTGCTCACTCTTGGAACCGAAGTAAATAATAGTAGTAACATAACAGTTTCTAAGATAAGAAAGGGTCCGACAGTTACCGTTAGTAGGTAGGCACTTCGTAAAAATTGGGTTGTTGAGTAAAAATATTATCAAATATTTTTTTTTCAAATTAATGTGTAAGTATTATACCTTTTTAAAAAGAGGAATAAACGCGTCAAAATTTGACGTCACTTGCCATACTATTTTGGTACATTTTTTTTACACTACAGTCGGTCAAAGTTGCGAAATTCAATAGTTTTCCATATCACCTTTAGTTAAAATAATATTTTATTTTAAAATGGTACAATAAGTACTTTATTTTTACATTCTATTTAGACACAGCAATACCCTAGATTACAAAACCTCCAAGAAATATCGAAATTATCAGCATTAGCAGTCACAGCATTCAAAAGTATGTCACAGGGTGCTCATTTCCCCTTTTTTTTTTAAATCAGTATAATTCTGTAAGTACATGGGGTGGATTTTTTAAAATATTTTTCTGAGTACTGTTAGAACTTGGGGCATCGTGGGAATCCAGTTGGACGCCAGGTTCTTGGACACCCTGTATAAATTTAAATTTAATTGAATTTTGAGGTCCTTGGCTGTAGTTCATTACATTTGTTTATTCATATTTATTTTTAGATTATTCGACTGCCTCGTTGGTCTAGTGATTGCAAGCGCTACTGCTGAACATGAGGTCTTGGGTTCGATTCCCGGGTCGGACAAAGTATTATTGAGTTTTTCTATCTGGAATTTTTCAGTAGCAGCCCGGGGTCTGGATTCGTGCCCGGTTGATGGCAATAGGCTCGCCCCCTATTACATGGGACTTAAACATAAATGGCGAAATGTGGGTGTACCTACTACAGGTACACCTCTGCCCAACCCTTCGGGGAAACAAGGCGTGATGTTATGTTGTGTGTTTTAGATTATTATTGATTAGCCATGTTATTAAAGATGTCAGTGCTTTATATATGTCATTTTCAAATAGATTTTTAAATGAATGCTCTAGCGTATACGGTTGAGATGATAAAACGACGATACATTTGTTCAATGCAAAAACTTCAGGGTTTGGCCAAATTCTAGCAAATCTAGTGATGACAGCGAACATAGTGATGCATAGCGTTCATCAACGTAGGATTCTACAGGACAATTATTACAGAATGTTTAATATATTTTTTCAGACCGAACGTGAGAATTGATTGGTTCACGTCATCGGATATTACACAGCTGGAGACCTGACGTGAGAATCGATTGGTTCACGTCATCAGTTGAAACAAGTGGATAACGAGCGTGAGAATTGATTGGTTCACGTCATCGGTTATTACACAGTTGGAGGCAAGAATTGATTGGTTTGCCTAGGTTTTAGTCTTTGATCTGGTGTGAGAATTGATTGGTTCACAACCTGATATCCCTGAAATGAACTGAGGGTGTAATTGATTATATTAAATTGGTTGTAAGAATTGAGGGTTTGCACCAATTGGATAGGCATACAGTAAATATGATTAAGCTTTGTAAGAATTGAGGGTTTACAATAGCTTATTTATATACCTAAACTGAAAATGAATTGTGGATATGATTTGATTCTATTTAATTGGTTGTAAGAATTGAGGGTTTGCACCAATTGGATAGGCATACAATAAATATAATTAAGCTTTGTAAGAATTGAGGGTTTACAATAGCTTATTTATATACCTAAAATGAAAATGAATTGTGGATATAATTTGATTCTATTTAATTGGTTGTAAGAATTGAGGGTTTACACCAATTGGATAGGCAAACAGTAAATATGATTAAGCTTTGTAAGAATGGAGGGTTTACAATAGCTTGCTTATATAACTATAAAACGGAAATGTGGTTATTGATTTGAATCTATGCTATTAGTTGTGAGAATTGAGGGTTCACCGCTACTAGAATAGAAACATATAAGTGTTATTATGCTTTTGTGAGAATTGAGGGTTCGCAAGGGCATAATAATATTAATTTAACTGATATGGAATTTTGATTTTACTGTGAGAATTGAAATTATGAAATAGTTATAAAATGAGTTGAAAATTTAATAATGTATAACTAAAACTGTTCAGTTTAGTTTTGTAAGTACTCGATTTAAAGTGACTGATACTGTGAACCAATCTCATGAAAGTCGAATCAAGAAGGCCAAGTGTTAGGTTTCTGTTTTACTTATGTGCATGGGGACATGCACAAGGTCAGGGGCGGCAGTCTCGACATAGATAGCGATTGCTTTACGACCGAATTCGGTCGCAAAGTCCTACAGATGTCCCTAGACGGTCAACATTGCTTTTCAACCAATGGTTGAATAGATAGCCATCACTTTACGACCGAATTCGTTCGCAAAGTCCTAACGATCCGGATGTAACGTTATTTGGTAGTTTCGATACTTAGAGTAATCGATTGTCATCGGTATGTTATCGAACGTTGTCGCAAATTATCGCTGTTTACGAATATATTTTGCGATCATTTTTGACAGCCCGCAAAGTGATTCGGTAGGATTGCTATTGATGTTGTTAGAAGTTTTAAGAGGAAGAAATCACAGCATAGAGGAAAGTAATATATCGGGTAAATCACAGTTTAATTATGGCGGAAGCATATTTGGCGTGGGATTTAGTCGTGCTTCAACACAGACGCGACATTATTGAAAGACGACAAATCGGAAAAAATCGGCGCGAACGTGAAAATGTAATGGATTTGGAGGATTCTGAATTTGTGTCTTTATACAGAATTAATAAAGAAATGTTCAATGAGCTCGTAATTGAACTTCAGCCATCTCTGCAGAGACAACGACCTTATGGATTTTCTGTGGAGTCTCAAGTGAGTATTTATGCGTAACTTTTTTTTATATCCCAATCATATTTTTTTGTCTTATGTACCTAGTTGTTTTTATTTCCTTCCAAATAGATACTGGTGGCACTCCGATTTTACACAAGTGGCTGCTATCAGTTTCCTACTGGCTTACAGTAGGGTTGCAGCATGAGCCAAAAATCGGTTAGCCGCTGCATACATGCTGTAACCGAGACTATTAATGAGAAATTGTTAAGGAAGTTTGTGAAGTTCCCTATGACGCAGGAAGAGCGGTGTGTAGCAAAGGAGAAATTTAGAAATGCTCCACAGCCATTTCCAGACGCCATTGGAGCCATTGACTGCACCCACATTAAAATTTTAGCCCCAAGGGTTCACGAGGAAGCCTATGTGAGTGGTCACCACGAGGGCCATTCACTGAATGTGCAAGCTGTAAGTTTACCTTCAATAGGTATTGTTTCACCAATTTATAAGCACAAGTCTATACCTAACTACTTACATACTTAAATTTTGTATTGCTTTAGGTGTGTGACCCAGACCTTCTCATATTAAATATAAATGCTCGATGGCCAGGAGCGAGACACTATGCACACACACATATGGAAAAATTCGCCTGTACGCACGGCCATGAAGCGACGTTTTGATGGAGGAGACCACCATACATGGTTGCTTGGTAGGTAACAGGCCAAAGTTGTCTGCAAGAGGGGGTGCGAATATGGCCGCCAAATAAAATATCAATGTTCAATCTTTTAGCTGATGATGGATATCCATTGGAGCCATGGCTGATGACTCCAGTGAAACATAGGCGCATTGGCACACCGGAGCGTCGCTATACAGATGCTCATTGCTCTGCAAGGAACATCGTAGAGCGATGCTTTGGTGTGCTGAAGTTGGTGTTTCGGTGTCTCTCACATCAACGCCAATTGATGTACGAGCCCTATAGTGCCGGCCTAATTATAAACGCATGTGCAATTCTCCACAACATGAGAATAAAATACAGGTTGATGGAAGAACCAGACTCCACCACATCAACCAATGATGATGTATTAAATGATGTCAGCCTTGAAGATACAGGTAATAATGCAGTTTAAATAAATTTAGTATTCTGGACAGGTTATAACATTCAGTGACCTCATTTCTGTTCTAGTAATATTATGTATTAACATATGATATAGACTACACTTTTACAAGTACTAAGTTTGCACCATGAAAGGATCATTCATGGCCTTCACTGATTCCAATTTTATTTTCTATTATTGCTGTTTATTAATATTTTGCATCTAGAAAGGCAGCTTCTGTCTGATTTCTTATCTCTTTGAATTTTATGTACTTTGAATGTTTTTTTTTAATGCATTATCAATAATACTTTACCTACATACTTACCTACTATTTATTGTAAGCGTACCAAGCATATTAAATGCTGTTGGTATTCTTAATAAATAAATAAATAACACAAACCTAACATAACACTACTTAGTACAAACTATAGGTAGTTGTTCAGGTAATATCAGAATAATCATAAAATCCAATGTTTTCTTATCTTGTCTTTTTTTTAGTAACTAGCACTGGGAGAGCAGTTGCAGAAACAATCCAAAGGCATCTCATCAATACTTGTTTTACTTAATTAATTTAATTTTACAAATAAAATTCCTTTTTAAAATCAATGATTGTTTAATAAAATAAAAATTGTAAACTGTAATAATTAATAAATCACACACACAATCACATCACAACAACAATCACATTTTTTCTCCTATTTTAATTAGGGCTCCGGCAATTTTATCTGCAGTATTTGCAAAAACGAGCGATGCCTCCGCTTGTGTTTTCATAGCATCGCTAATTTTGTCCGCAGCATTCGCAAACATGACGGACACCATCGCTTGCGTTTTTGCAGTTTCTGCAAGCATCTGCAATTAAAAACACGGAGGGATTGAGAAATGTTTGCAAATTATCTGTAGCATGACAACATGACCTTATACCTGTTTCCCCTAAAGGGTTAGGGGCGGGATAAATGTTCAGGATAATTGAAATTTATGCTAAAACATACCCTCATCGATTCGGCATTTGATTCTGCAACGGCCAGAAAATCTCGTAATTAGTTACTCTCATTATTAGTAACATTGGCACTGTATGTAGGTACCTAACTAATGGGTGTAAACTTTACCGTCATCCACTGCTCTGGTGTTTTTTTTTTTGAAGAATTTGGCAGCTGGTTTAACTCCGCAGCAACCTCCTTCCAGCCCTCGTCAAAATTTTCACGGCCCTGAAAGCCGGTAAACTTGCGGGTGTGCAGATAAGGCCGGGCTTCTAAAATGGACAAGAGGGCATCCACTTGGCCACTCGTAGCACGCGGTGTACGTTTACGCCTGAAATATTTAAGTACACTAGAAAATATTCAAAATCTTAATATTAGTTGATTACAATAGTCAATAGAAAAAGCGTTCAATATTGAACCGACAAATTAGATTCGAAAATAGGTATTGTAGGTTGAGATTCTTACTTGACGCCGCTCGGAGTCGGGCCTGCAGCAGCTGCACCTGATTCACTTCGTCCTCCAAACATTTTATTTTAGAGAAAAGAGAGATACGAGACATCAAACAACACATACATTCAAAATGCGTCGTATTTGTTTTCATGTCAAAAAGTTGTTTTGGCACCGACGTAGTGTTGCAAGGCGGCAAATTTTAATGCCCCTAGATATTTAACAAGTTATTTTAATTCTTTATAATGGTTTTTGCTACTTATTGGTTTCCATGAAAAATAATGTTTTCAAAAAAAGGTTTACTTATTCACTATACAATTTTTAAGAAAAAACAATTATTTTTATTAATCATGTTCTACAATTTTCCCGTAATCTATGTCGAGACTGCAGGTAGGTGCTTGTCAAGAAATGTTAACCGTCTAGGGTCCCCTTTAAGACTTTGCGACCGAATTCGGTCGTAAAGCAATCGCAATCAATGTCGAGACTGCCGCCCCAGGATGGTCGAGTGTTAGGTTTTGATTCTTTAATAATTAATTGTTAGTTTTTATTGGCAACATTATAGTTTCATGTATTTATAATATTTTGAAATAGGTCGGTAAAAACAGTTTCTCTGTACTGGCAACACCGAAGATTTAAGAAAAGATGTAGAATAACGGCTCTAGCCGCGGGAACGGTAATTTGGGGCACTTTGATTCCGACGTTCATGAGAGCAGGTCGTCCCAAGTGACTGGGTCAGTGGAAAGTTTAAGTTGGTGATAATTATTGTTGGAGGTCTTCTATAAAATAAGGTAACCTATTAGTTTATATTGTAAATCTTTATATAGAATTAAAAGTATTAAGGAATGGAGAACATAATATGTGATAATATAATTTGTGGATTATTGAATCTAGTGTTTATTCTTGAAATATAAACCTTTGATAAAATATGATAGTGTTTACCTACTCTTACTTGTTCTCATCCCTGAAGTGTTGCAAATGGTTAGCTTCTACTCTAGATATAATCAATAATCACCTATTAGTTTTGAGAATGGAAGTAGTTTCTAACAGTACATTATGATATTGTTTTAGGTATTCTCCCAGAACATTTGCTGTGAGGCCGTTATGTAATCATAAGAAGAAGTTTGAATGCAGATCACTTTCGATGCAGGATGTAAAATCGTTTTTTGAAGCATTTTATAAATTTAAAGACAAAAGGAGCCAAGACGCATTTATATTAAAACACTGCACAGTGAAATCGGTTAAACGGCATCGTCCAAAAAATAGTAAGTACACGCCGAAATCTTATCAAACAAAATACTTCGTGTACAGCGCCACACTGAAAAAGCGATTGCCTGTTTGTCAAACTTTTTTTTTTAATGTGCTTCAAATAAAAAAAGTGAGTCCAAACTATAATGAAAGAATACTTTGAAAAGGGAACATTACTCAATGAGAAAAGAGGTGGTGACCGGGTTCCCCATAAAAATGTGGAAAAAAAACGTGCCGTGATGAGTTTTATAGAGAAACTACATTGTGAAGAGCCCCATTATTGCCGTGGAAACACAAAAAGGCTATACTTATCAGCGGAGTTAAGTATAAGCAAACTTTACCGATTATATAATTCCCAGGTTGAAAGCGAGTTAAAAGTTAAGCCATCATATTTCCGCAATATCTTTAACATAAATTATAATTTGGGCTTCGGATCGCCTCGTACTGATGTCTGCTCAATTTGCCTACAGTTTACCGAAAAAATGAAAACAGAAACACGTGTTAACATCCGTAACGATTTAATTATTATGCAAAGAATCCATAAATTAAAAGCCAAAGCTTTTTTGGCTCTGTAAAGGAGGAAAAACAGGATTTACTTACATTATCATTCGATTGCGAGAAAAATCTATCTTTACCTAAAACCCCAGACCAATCAGCATATTATTCGCGTCAAATAAATTTATTTAACTTTACCATTGTACAAGGTTCGTCAAAAAGTAAACTGGATTCATCAAATGTATTTGCATATTGCTGGTCAGAAAACTTGTTTCCCAAAGCATCAAATCAAATTTCATCGGCTATTTACCATCGATTACAAAATACAAATTTAACTGGTATCAAGACAGTTCGCCTCGTTGCCGATGGATGTGCTGGCCAGAACAAAAATTCTACTGTTCTGGGAATGTGTGCAAAGTGGCTGTCGGAAACTCCTCATGTAAAACGTTTAGAGCTTATATTTCCCATAGTGGGACATTCCTTCATACCCCCTGACAGTGTTTGCAAGGATTGAGAAAGAAATTAGGAAAAGGGAGATTATAGCAAATCCGGAAGAGTATCATGAGCTTATTAAAGATTTCGCTACAGTAATAAAGTTAGGTGATGAGTGTAAAATATATGACTGGAAAGATGCTGTTGGGACTAATTTGAAGCCGGTAGGCAGGTGGCATTTTCAATTTAAAAGCTGCAAGAGATATGAATTAAAGAGGTCTAAAAAGGAAGGAAATGTTTTGGTGAAAGGAATGCTCCACTACAAACACGATGATGGCACATTTAAAACAGTAAATCGACCTGGTGTGTTATCATCAAGTCTCAATCCAAAAGAAATTTTAGCAACGAACGAAGTCAGCGTCGCAAAGGCCATAGATATCAAAAAGTTACTGACTAACCATTATGGGGAAAATTGGAGGGAAATCGAGCGATTAAATTTCTATGTTCCGTTAGTAGCGAATTCAATTAGTGTCAATGAAGATACTTTGGAAGATTCCTCGGAAATGATTTGTGAGCCACAAGAAACACCTACTGGTAATTATGTTTAAACAAAAGCATTAAATACAAATCTGTTAGCGTTTCTTGTGGTAAAAGCTTTAGTTTATGTTTTGTAACAATTACCAACATGTTTCTTTATGTCATATTATTTTCATTTCAATAAATAATTTCATTTAAACCCTATTTCTAATAGAAAAGTAAAGGAGAACGGGCATTCTAGCCTAGTAACCAATAACAACATGCGATATATCATTGGAAAGGTTTTTTTATGTACTTTAACTATTGTTATGGTGGGAAGTCTCAAATCGCTGTGTGGAAAAAGTTATTGCACAATAAAGTCATTCAAGAGCAAAAAATGTTTCTTTTTTTTTCGGCATTTCGTAATATTGAAGTGGTATATAACAACAAGCAATATGTCATTTTATTTAGGTACTACAACTCAGTCTGTACTGACTAAAATATCAACCTGCGTCAATATGCGCGGGCGCATACAAAATGTATATTAAAATATCTGCAACTTGTCTATACCACTGGTTTCTTATGTTTACTTTATCGCCTTCAATGAGACAGCCAGTAAGCGAGTGGCAAGGGGTGTTTGCGGGGGTGAGGGGAAAGTGAGCCACGGCGCCCAACACAGATGGCCCGCGCGTTAGTCGTTATTTTGATTTGAGTGTAGCGAGTACGTTTTACTACTACCATTTTCATTCGTCATCATATCAATCGACTACGACCTTTGGCTTTGTTTATTGGACTCTGTGATTTGTTACATGTTATACCACTGGCTTTGTTTATCGGACCCTGTGATATGTTAAATGTTATACCACTGGCTTTGTTTATCGGACACTGTGATTTGTTAAATGTTATACCACTGGCTTTGTTTATCGGACTCAAAACTAAGCTATTAAATAAGGCCTATTTAGTCATGAGTGAATACCACAACAATTGTGTTATGTGCCAGCGTGGGCTGCACAACAGAAGGTATCAGCGTCACATTTTGGCTGAAAATATTCCACAAGATCGACCTGAGCTTGCAGATTATTTACGGGAACATGCACTATTGGAGGTTTGTTGTTTGTTTATTACAGTAGATATTTTATAATAGGGTTATATTGTGTTCGTTCATCTTCTATTCATACATAAATAGCGTTAAAGACAGATTAAACGCAAACATATTAATTATGGTCATTCAACGGTGCCTTTTTTAAGTAATTAAGCCCTGAGAACCGATTACTACGTACAGAAATCGGGCCACCGGGCCGATACGTGTAGACCTACCTGGTAATAAAAAATGTTAGTTAAAAGTTGGATTAGTTAATATTTTTTTCTATTTATATCTAGAATAATTTATTTATATAAGTATATTCTATTTAAACCTACACCACAAAAATATATAACAAAAAAATATTGAAAAACTACAAAATATACAATGGGCGGCCTTATCGCTTTCTGCGAATTACGACTTGAATGGTATTTAAGCCGATTCATACACTCACTAAGAGGATTAACTAAGAATTTGATTGTTTTCTTTCCAGGTTATATTCAATAATACACGTTTAGTGTGCCACCGGTGCTGGCAAAGGGCTCAAAATGCAATAAGAAGAACTGTTCAAAATGTCCACCCAGAACAAAATGAAGCTGCCACCATTCAATCTGCTATTTATAGAAGAGCACCAAACACGAGTGCACACTGCATTTTTAATAACTGTCGTAACCAAGCGAACTCACATATAACAGAAGCGTTAAAAGTATATTTACTATGTGAACATAATCTGTATGTACCGCATAATGCTCGTTCGTGTCGAGAACATCTCCTAGCCAATGCGTGGGATGAATTAGTGAATTTCTGTAATGTTACACAAAACTTTAACAGTGCTCAATTCGACGATATTTGCGATATATTAACCAAAGCAGTTCGACATGGTAAACAATTAGACTTTGAAACTGTAGGTGCTATCACTGATGATGAGATGCATTTTTGGACCGGGTTAAAAAATAGGCAATTTGATATAATCCTACAAGAAACTCCATCTTTGCTAGAAAGTCATAGAAAACCGCGGTTGGCATTGGGTATTTACCTTTATAAACTACGAACCGGAGAGTCAAACGAACGACTAGCCAGTCAATTCAATACGTCTCGACGAAGTATACAAAGAATATTAAAGATAGTAAGATATTGCTTACTAAGAGAATTTGTGCCACAACACTTGGGCTTTGACCACATTCAAAGAAATGATGTTTTAGAACGTAACCTAACAATACATAAAGGAATATTTGGAAATCAAGAAAATACTAAAGCTATGATCATTTGCGACGGAACGTATGCATACATTCAGAAAAGTTCCAATTTTCTGTTTCAGCGTTTAACGTATAGCTTACATAAGTTCCAAAACTTGTTAAAACCCTTTTTAATTGTTTGTTCAGACGGTTATATAATAGATATCTTAGGACCTTTTGCTGCCACAAAGTCCGATGCATCCATCATGTCCGACTTTGTTAATGATGAAAACGGCGTTTTCCATTGGTTTTTTGAACGAAATGATGTTTTAATCCTCGATAGAGGTTTTCGTGATTGTGTTCCGGGTTTAGAAGCATGCGGTTATAATGTTCATTTGCCACCAACAAAAGACAGAAATGACAGTCAACTATCTACCGAACAGGCCAACAAATCGAGACTCGTTACTTTGTGTCGGTGGGTAGTTGAGGTCATTAACGGTCGTTTTAAACGTGACTTCAAGTTGTTGCGTCAAGATTATTTTAATACAACACTACGGAATCTGTTTCCAGATTTTAAAATTGCAGGTGCACTTATTAACTCTTTTCGTGAACCTGTGACTGATAATGTAGACGCGGAAATGATATTAAATTCAATTAATGAAAGGATCAACATACCAAATCATTTATACAATTATGTAAATGACAACAATCTTAATAGACAAAGAATCGCATTCGTGGCGATAGATGTAAACCAACAATTAGATTACTTTCCTCGTTTAACAGAAAGTGATTTAAAGCTTTTCACTTTGGGATCATATCAGCTTAAACTAGCGAAATCATATTGTGCAGAGCATTTGCACAATGGCCTATATATAATTGAAGTGAAAAGAGATGATATAATTGGGGATTTGCAACGGTACAATATGCCTCAAAATGTTTGGTTGTTAAGAGGCCGTATACAGTCTCGCCATGTAAGGGCAAAAATATATCTTTGTTACCTTTTGGTTATTAGGGACGCAATTGGCATTAGTGCGTTAGCACAATATTATTGCACTTGCTTGACAGGGCGCCGGACAATAGGGAGTTGTGCCCATATAACCTCTATTGTCTGGTATCTTGGTTTCGGAAGGCATGAGCCGTTTAATCCTCCAGCGGGAGATTTAATTGGTATCATAATTGATGAAGATTGAAAAGGAGTTTTTTTATCTAACTGTAAAACTTAACTAATGAAAATAATATGTATTTGATTTATTATTATATTGTATATTTATAAGGCATGTAAGGGTGCGCTGGAGTATTTAAAACTTTTGTTTTTGTTTTAAATCCTTTAACTTGTATCTATTGTCACTAATGACCGTCTCAAATGTTTCTTTAGCAGAGTATAATGTTGTAAAACGTTTAAAATTCATTGTTATTGATATTAAATCTCAAAAATGTTTTTTTCTCACTTGTTTGTTTTATTTTTTTAGAGCAATATTAGGGTCTCCAGTCCTTACTTATTTTCTCAGAAACAAAATGTGTGGATAAAGTAGTGTATGTGTGTATGTAGGTACTTCGAGTTTAAGCATACCAGCGCTTGTAGCATGAGCTAAAAGTGAGAGCGAGATATGTCACATCTAAACGTCAAATCCATACAATTTTTATCAATTGATAAAAATATACGTAGGCATATGTACATATCATTTTACTTGTGACATATCTCGATTGAGTTTTTTTTATGGATTTGACGTTTAGATTTGTCATATCTCGCTCTCACTCATCTTATGCTACTAGTGCTGCTAGCTTCAGCCTACAGCCAATTTACAGTGATGGTGCTAAAGGAATGACCCTTAGTGTGCGAGTACAACTTGCACTTTACAGGTTTATTTTTTTTTGGTACTTCTCTATGTTAGTTTTACAAAAAAAAAAAACCTAATATTGATGATAAACATAAAAATAAACACATATTTTTGTGAATGAAGTCTGGCTTTATTTAGCAATAACTTTTTCCACACAGCGATTTGAGACTTCCCGCCATAACGATAGTTAAAGTACATAAAAAAACCTTTACAATGATATATCGCATGTTGTTATTGGTTCCTAGGCTGGCTTCCATACATTTTTGCCCGTCCTCCTTTAAGTTTCAAAGGTACCAATAAGTTTTTTTTTTGTATTAAAATATTTTTCTACTAAACTTATTTTGTTTTGTTTTCTGAAAACCTTACTTCTGTGCATACTCACAAAAAGTATCAAAATTATTGCATGAGTACAGGTGAACTATAATCAAAATGGCGTATTGTAGGTCGTTTATAGCAAACACAGCAAAATCCTTTGAAGTGAAATTCAAATACAGCAAGATCCAAATGTCAAGTACAAAAACAGCTAAATCCAGTTAAGTTTTGTATTTTTATTAAATATTATCCAGATAAAGATTGATTAAATACCTTCAATATGTATACCCAGTAATGTATTTAATTATATTAAACAGAGTTTCGATGCAATTCAGCTTTATTTTGCACTACACAACAATTTCTTGTTTTGCCATGATTTGTTGAAAATGGATATTGCTGTTTTTGCTTTTATACGATTCTGGTCACCAGATGATTCAAGACGAAAATCGTCCATTACTATTTTGGCTGATGTACACCTACCCGCTTTCTCTAACAGGTACCTATCTTAAATTTTCTTCTACCATACGTATTCGTAGTGCATGAGACAAATAAAATTATACCTTTTCAAATGACAATCAACAGTAAATTTTACGATATCTACATATTTTGTTGTCGTAATGTAGGTCTTATTGTTTTTTATAATTTTCAGTTACCGCAAAGTAATCGTGGTATCGAAAATAATGTAACCGCAAATTTGAACAGCGAACAGCCGCCTTCTTCAGTTGATACGTTAGCACCAATAGATTCTCCACAACTACCCTCATTTTCTGGCATTACTTCAAATTGCATGAAGCAGAATGAGGCAGATAATGGCGATGATATTATCGATTATTCTGATTCATCTGAGGACAAACGGACAACAGATGATTCAAGCCGAAAATCGTCTATTACTATTTTGGCTAATGTACACCTACCCGCTTTCTTTAAAAGGTATTTATCTACCTTAAAAATTCTTCTACCATACGTACTCGTAGTGCATGAGACAAATAAAATTAAATCTTTTCAAATGACAATCAACAGTTAATTTTACGATATCTACATATTATGTTGCCGTAATCCTTATTGTTTTCTTTTTATAGTTTTCAGTTACGGCAAAGTAATCGTGCTTTCGAGAATAATGTACCCGCAAATTTGAACAACGAACATCCATCTTCACCAGTTGATACTTTACCACCAATAGATTCTACACAACTACCCCCATTTCCTGGCATTACACCAAAACGCAAGAAGCTAAATGAGACAAGTGGCTTATTTGAGTCCGAATCAAATTCAGAACTAGATGATACCGAAAATTTCATATTAAACCCTGAGTCTGGTTTGTTTGAACCTGTAGAAACTGAAACTGTAAAAAGTACAAGTTTAACTCAAATTGGCAAAAAGAGAATTTCTAGACTAGACCAATGGGAAAGGACCAAAAAAGTCAAAAGAAATCTTAAAAACAGAGGCGGCTCGTCTTAAAGAGCGCTGGTGCAGTGCACTCCCACGAAAATTGCATAATCTATATTTCTTTGTAATCATATTCATACATTCTTTCTACTATACCTAAATACACACTACACAATACACACTCTGTCTTAATAGCAGTTTACGAGAAACGTAGAAACTATTTCCTACGCGTACATTTAGCGTCAAGATATACGTAATATAGTATCTCTAAGTGATCTGTGGTCAAGATGTAACGTGTGGAGCGCAAACGATTGCGCTCCTATGAAACAAAGTTCAGTACGATTTCTAGCACTGTACTGTATTCAATGAGTGCGAAAGAGAAACATCGACACAGTCCGACGCGTGAAACAAAAGATTTTGTATGAGAAGTTAGCCTAATCTGGAGCGCCGCTCACGCGCAACGTTGCCAAACCGCGCAAAGCGGAAGCGCGCGGGAATACTTTCTGTGCCTATGCGCTGTTGCCGATCATATGTAAACAAACGGTCGGCTGTCAGTTAGATTCGCAGTTTTTCTTTTAAATAATAATAAGTATTAAAAAATAGTTTGTGTGCGACATTTGTGTTAATAATGGAACAATACAGTGTATATTTCATTAAAAACTGTGAAAAGACTCGAAATGCGTCTCGTCTCTGCACTTACTCAAAAATGTGTTACGAAAACTAAATCTTTTACGCGTGTATTTAAATTTGAACAATATTTCAAAACACCTTGGTTGTGTGGATGTGAAGAAAGCAACAAATAATTTTGTTTCCCGTGTCTCGTGTTAGGGAGCTGGCGCCGGGTGGTGGTGAATCTGCATGGACGGAAACGGCTGTCGACGACGATTTAGCGCATCTATCAATAAAAGTGAAAAAACTTTCGCAATCTCAATTTCGTGTGTTATGTGAAGTGCAATTGGCATGTATCGGCCGACAAGATATTCGTAAGGCGCTCGATTCTGCGGGTCGATAATTATAAATATATATTAGTAAAATCGATATATTTTACGGCGTTTAATGAATTGTGTGGTATTTTGTGGTGCATTTCAAGTTGCTTTACGTGGGCATGATGAATCTACGGAATCCTTGAATCCCGGAATCTATAGAGGTTGGTTGATTTCGTGTCAGAGATCGATTTGGGTTTGAAACAGCATTTATCCAGCAGTTACGTTTTTAAAGGTACGTCTAAAACCATTCAGAATGACATTTTTGATGCTATTTACGACGTTTGCAGTTTTTTTTTTTTTGTGAAGCCCCACAAATAAATGTCACGAGCCGCCTCTGCTTAAAAAACATTCTTTTAAGGATCTTCCGGATTGCCGCTGCAAATGTAAAGATAAATTGAGTAAAACGCAGGTTGAAACAAAATTTAATAAATTTATTAATCTTGCAAGTCACACGGAACAAAATATTTATCTGCAAGGATGTTTAGAGGAAGTAAATCCTAAAAGATTTCGTCCACGGAGTAAGGGGAGTGAATCGACGTCTAGGGCAAGAAGAGTGTTCGAATATGTTATTAATTTACCAAAGAAGTCCGTTAAAGTCTGTCAAAAAGCGTTTCTGGCTATACACGGGATTAAGCGAGAAAGGTTGGTATGTAAAGTCCAACATCAAGAAAAAGAAATTTCTGATGGTAGAGGGCGCCAAAGCAATCCCAAGATTGATGTAGAATCTGTGAATAAAGTTCACAAATTCATTGAGAATTTACCAGCCCGACAATCACATTACTCTCGTGCATCTAGTAAGCATAGAAAGTTCTTAGATTCGCACTTAAGCATTGCTGAATTGCATCGAAGATTCAGTCTTGAATATCCTGAATGCATTGTGCTTTATGAAAAGTTTAGATGCATATTTAACCAAGATTTTAATATATCTTTTGGTCAACCTAGAAAAGATATATGTACGACATGCGAAAAATTTAAAGCTACCTCTAATTTAATGTTACCTCTGCCGAATTCGCGAAAGATACAAATAAAGAAAAACTACTTAAAGGTGCACATGAATTGCACCTGAGAAAAGCTGAGGCATTCTTAAAGACACTGTCTAAAGTCGAAAAAGAGAAACCATCACAGTTTATCACTATGCTTTGATTTCCAAAAAAATCTGCCTCTCCCGGTAACTAATATCACAGACGAATACTATTTAAGACAGTTATGGCTGCATAATTTTGGAATGCATAATTTGTGTCAGAATACTGCAGCAATGTTTCTGTTTACTGAAAATTACGCACACAAAGGACCCAATGAGGTAATAACTGCACTGGAATATTATGTTACCAAAGAAAAAACGCAGGGTCAACACCAGTTAGATCTTTACTGTGACAACTGCTATAGTCAAAACAAGAATAGATATTTATTCACCTTTTTGGATCAACTGTGCGCCAAAGGAGTTTTTGAGAAAATAACAGTCTCATACCCGATACCAGGACATTCAATGATGCCCATCGATCGTGATTTTGCTCTTATCGAAAGAAAAAGGAAGAAGTATGACAAAATATATACACCAAAATATTATGTTCAGCTCATAAAAAATAGTAAAAATACAAACAAATTTGAAATAGTCTTCTTAGAGAAAAGTTTGATGAAGGAAAGTAGCCCTCACGATGTTCTGAAAGTAAAAGACTATAAAAAACTGTACGATGAACGAATAAAAGCGAGTCTGCCTGGAATATGCAAATGCCGAAGAGTTATTTTTAAAAGAAGTGGTAAACCAGAGTTTGCTGTGTTTATGAAAGGTGAAGATTTTAAGCCGTTTTCATTATATAAAGTCGGTTACAGCAGATTAATCAATGAAACGCCCGATGACTGCTACGACGCACCCTTAACTATAAAGGCTGCTAAATTGCAAGATGTAAAGCGCTTGCTAGAATCTGTTCCTGAATTGGAAAGGTATTTTTATGAGGATTTATTTAATGGAACTCGGGACCCCGTAACTGCAGAATTCGATTCTGAAGAAGAAGTGGAATGATAAGCTGTTTTTGTTTAAAATTTGTTCTGGGTACTGCAATAATATATCTAAGTCCACCATTTATCACTTTAATATACCTAAGTCCAGGGATTAGAAATAAGTCCAATTTTTTTGTTATTTTATAAAGAGACTCCTGTTACGTTTACCGTTTTGATTATTTCAATAAATAAAACTACTAAGTTTGCGCCATAATATGTATTTAAATTGTTTTTTTTTAACCAACGCATGTTATTTCAGCTGACATTTATAACACAAAATTATAAATATCTCAAATGTCACTTTTAGGACTTAGTGATTTCTTGAATAGGGCCACCCATTTGGAGAATGAAATGTTTTTATTTAGGGGCAGAATTCAGTCGAGACATCGTAGTAGAATATCTTATTACACATATGTTTTATTTAATATGCAACAATCTAAAATTTATGAGCTATACAGCGACGAAGCGAAATCGTGGTGACAGAAAGTTCTCTCTCTTGCAAAAGTTAAACGAGTATTACTAACAAAGTTCTTAATCTTCGCACAAAGCCTTTTAAAAAGGACACATTTGTTGCAAATGCGACCACTAGTCTAGTAAAAAGAAACAAGGCTCAGAAGGAAAGGCCTTGGTGGAAGATGCTCACAGAAAGCACTTAAAAAAAACAAAAGGATTGCAAAACCAACTTAAAAGTGACATGCAATTAGCTCGAGAAGATACATCCACAGAAACAATAACATTCGACCTGCAAAAAACTTTACCCCTTCCGCATAATTTATATATAAGACAACTATGGGTTTACAACTTAGGAATCCACTCAGGAAGCAACGACCAGGCCCATTGCAACGTTTGGGTGGAAGGTGAAGCGGTTAGAGGAACTCAGGTAGTGGGCTCCTGCCTTTTTAAGCATGTAATGGAGAGACTTGGCAACAACGACGTTAAGAACCTTATACTTTGGAGTGACTCTTGAGGCAGTCAAAACCGACACATAAAGCTAACGTTGATGCTGAAAGCTTTATTATACGACCAACACTCCAAACAATCAGGTTTCGCTTCTTGGAATCCGTCCACAGTTTCCTGCCTAATGATACCGATTTTGGCCAAATCGAATGCGTTCTAAAATTGCAGGAAATAATTTACACGCCAGAAGACTACATGCGAATAATTCAGACATACAAAAAGAATTAACCAATGCAAGTTCATAGAATGAGAAAAGAGGAGTGCTAACATGGAAAAGACAACAAGAAATAGGAAGAAAGCCACTGATGGATCAAAAGTATCTTGGCTTAAAACAAAAGAGATAATGGTTAGAAAAAATATGAGATTTCCATGTTTATGCTGTCTGACCTGGATACTGACCAAAGAACTAATGGATCCGCTTTGGCCTAATGGAAAACCCATCCCCGAAGCGAAGGTAAGTAAGTAAGTAAGTAATTATTTATTTGCATAAAACATGGTATACACGGTGTTACAATAATTTACAATAAAGATCTTACATGTTTTGGCAGAATTGTACTTAGCATGCATAATTATGTTCACTTAATACTAACATGAGAATTTCTTATCCATAAATTCTTTGAGACTATAGAAATTTTTCGAGTATAACCAGTCAAACAATTTTCCCTTGAATAATCTGGAGTTTAAGTTTTTTATGCTACACGGTATGTTATTATATATACTAACACAATTATATAAGCAGCTTTTATTATATTTAGCAAGCTTGGGAAGATCATGCAGAAAATGGTAAATGACATAAAAAGCTTCCTAGAAGATGCCCAAGACTTTTACAAAAAAATGGCAGGAGATGAAAGTGTTGAAGATGACATAGACGGGTTTTCTGGTGAAGTAGATTTGAGATAGAAGTGAATGATGGCAATTAGGTGATGAAGGATGATTATGAATAACACTGCTTTGCTCTCAGACCAAATAAAATCCAAAACAGGCTGCTGCCAACAGTGAAGTTACTAAGTTACATTGTATTTACTTAAAGTAATCTACCTACTTCTAAAACCTAAACATATTGTAATAAAGAACCAATCCACAAAACCGTAATTTTGCATTAAGGAACTATCAGGTTTTTGATCTAAAACAAATACTAGATGTAACAAAAATCCAAATAATCTAGTTGTCCTATATCGTCTCAACACTAGCATTAATGCTGTAAAGTTGTTTATCTTAAATAACTTACCTATTTATTTCTGCACACTTTTGAAACAAAAATCTAATTATCTCAAAAGTAACTTTATGTGGGTTGGTTCTAGTTTGCATAACTACGTCCAATTATCAGTTTTGATGGCTCTTTAAGAATTCAAAAAACTATACTTTCCTACTTTTAGAAAGTGCCCAAACCAAGAAAAGGCAGATGAAGGGACATTCCTAACAGAGGACTGTCAAAAATTCAAAAAGAAGAACTTTTAGCAGAATTATTTACAAAACAGTAGGTAAAAGTACAGCTAAGTTTTGGAAACACTTAAAAAGTTAATTTAATACGCAGAAACTTAGGCACCAACATCCTGCAAAGGAATTAAAGGTCAGGGTTGTATGAGTACTAATTTCATCTCTAGCTAAAGCCCACATTAGAAACCTCTCAAAACTCAAGCATTATTTAAAACTTGTTTAAAGCCTTTTGATTGGTTGAAACTAGATTTAAGTAATGCTTGAGTCTTGAGTGACGTTCTGTAATACGGGCCTTAGTGTGTACAGATTTCAAGTAATTTGATGATTCCACATCTGGACTTCAAAAGACCAAGATCATTCTCTTAGTTTGATTTGGTAGTACTACTTAGTAATAGTCGGAATATTTAAAACAATATTTTCCTTGTACATACATCACCTCCAGTTTGTAAAAGGACTTTTCAAGACCGAGAACAAGCGCTTTATAAGTACGTATCAACTAATACTTGCAACAGTAGTTTCTTTTCCCACATTCAACCACAAAATCGACTCTTTTAATTAACATTTATTTTTCGAACTAGCATTTAAAATTATTTTGTACGCAATTTACCGCCCACGACCCACTGAACTAAGTCATATATCCTTGTAAAAATTCACACATTCCGAAGTCCTGAAGTTGTTATGAAAAAACTAGGCCCAAGAAAGCGTTCCGGCAGTAGTTTTTATTACCTAAGAATAGAATCAATCACTTCCTTTCACTGGACGAACGTTTTAGCAATATGAATAAGTCACCGTCTGCTATTCTCGTCAAAAGAACACGACGTGATACAATGTACCGATTGATTGACCAATTATGAAGACTATGAGATAACGATGATTGGCTGGCTAATTAATACGAGTTTTTTCTAACATAAATTGAAGTTTTGAAACGACGATGAACGGTGACGACATATTACAGCAAAAAACACATAACGCAAAGCACAGACTACATAGGGATACTGACGCAAAGAAAGTCCGTCCCGTCAACAAAATGCCACTCACTCACAGACTATAAAATAAAATATAAATATCACAAGTCAGCTAGAAATGCTAGAATTCTATCTAGGGTGACTGACCTATGATGTTTTCTAGGTCAATGCCAATGAGCAATGATGATTTACCAAGTACAATACTATTTATGTACAGACGCCAGCACGTCAACCTACCCGAAACATCTCACCGTGAAAGCTTAGGTGAAGTGAGCTCAGAGTGAGCTGTCAGTCCCTAGCAGCAGGTGGAATGACAGCTCACTTCACGTAAGTGTTCACCGTGAGATTATTACAGAATAGACCGGCCCGGTCTATTCTGTAATAATCTCACGGTGAATACTGGACGGCCCTGATTTTGCCTAACCTTGGCCACCATTCATTCACAGCTTTACTCCATCGGCCATCTCCGCGTCTAACAAGATGTCATGTCCAATTCCAGTTGTCCTTAGCTCGTCTTTTAATAGTGTTACATCTCAAGTCGCATGCATATTTATCTAATTTTCGTATATTTTGTGATCAACACAAAACTAAACTTAAACACAACAATGGCGTTTTGAAGACGGGCAACTGTGCTGCCACCTATGATGAGCCGTCAGTTTTCAACCCCATTTATAAGCCCTAGAATTCGAAGTCACAACAAATTCAACCATTCAACGGCAACGCGTCAATAAGACCTCTGTTTAGCTCAGATAGGATTATTTAATGAGAATAGGTTCCAAGTAGCTTCTACTTGGTACCTATTCTCATTAAATAATTCTCAAGAATTGGTTAGTTTGTTTCCAAATTTGGATTTAGGGCTTGGGCCACTGCTTCTGCCGCTGAGTTTAAAATATTTAAAAAATAAACTACTAGTTCGGAGGTACCGTAAAAGTAAAAGTTGTACGGTACCTCCGACTAGTAGTTATCTGTGTACGGTATGATCACTAACTGTGCGTTTGCACTGGCGAAACATCACAACAAAACATGTTGAAATCTCAAGTTCCTGTCAAAGATCCATACAATATTTACAGTAACTAGAGATTTCAACAGTTGAAAACATTGTACAGATGCCAGCACATCAACCTACTACAATTTGATAGATTGTAGTAGGTTGATGTGCTGGCGTCTGTACCTCACAGTTGATCGCTTTCCGAATTAGAACATAATCGCTCACAGCGCGCTGACATCGTTAAATAATTGGCGTTCCGATAAGATAACACGATTATGACAGCTGAGGGCTGTCAACGATTCGGGACGCTCATGAACGCGCTCACAATACTCGCTCAACGTCAATACTTGCATAAAATATTTCTTTGTGTTTATACCACGAATTTATTCTTCTTCTTTGTTTAGGTAGCGAACGGTAGCCAAAAGCACAATTTCGAAAATGTCAGGTTAGTTTTAAAGATATGATGTGAGTCAAAACAAAACAGCACAACTGACATTTTTGACAGCGCGCATGGTGATAATAGTAAAAGGCATGGTCAGCGTTATCGCGAGCCGTATTTGCACACGCAAAGCCCCACCATATCCATAGGATGCAAACGCTCCAAAATAGATTCCTCCGTAAAATCACTGGTGCCCCCTGATACGTTAGGAACGAACGAGATGGAGGATCATCTCGACCTAAAGATCCCCACAATCCACCAATTTCTCAAACGCAATTCCAAGCGTTTCTTTGAGTCCGCCGCCAAACACCGCAACCCTCTGGTTGTCGAGGCCGCCAACTATGTCCCTAGTAGAATCAGTAAGATCCGCCGCCCGAGGCAAATCCTTACCAACCCAGACGACCCCATAACCAGGAGAGCAATATGGCCACAAGTACAGTGCACAAACACAGACACCGACCCGCATTCCGACCTCGCCGCCGAGGTCCTCCGCGATCGCGACCCACCCGAGTATATTTACTCGGGCGGGTCGCGATCGCGGAGGACACTCCCCCCCGACCCTTGCCCGTTGATGCGCCAGTCCGCGTCGATGCTGAGCCAGTAGCTTTAAATTCCCCGATTAATAATAATGAATTATCTTTGATCCAGCCTGTCCCAACTTGCTGTCCTCCCCCCAGTGTCGCCCTAAGCCGAGGTCCGTACCCCACAGGGGGTGCCTTTAGCGAGCGCTCGCCTAGTTTTAATTAGAATAGTTTTGCCCCTGGCTGGAGGTTTTGAGTTTAGTAGCCGCAGGATTGTCCGAATAAGTAGTATTCACCAGTATAGTATAAAGTACTCTGTGGTATTCACCTCCGAGGTAAGCTACGAGATGCCATAGTCAAAAAAAAAAACAGCGTTATCGCAAGTCAGTCAAATAATTTATTTCAATAGGGCACAAAAAAGGCACTTTTGAACGTTAAAATTTCCAAAAAAAAAATATACTAATGGATTCTAGTCGCTCCAAGAAACTCCACCGTTACTCTTTTAAAATGTTTTCACAATATCTTGTAATACATTAATTATTTAAACGTGAAGACGATGCACCCAGATTATGATTACTATACCATGATAGGTAAAAAGAATGAAAAATGAAGGAATGACAGATAAATTAATTATGGGATAGATGCATGGTGCTCACATATTTACAAACATTGTAAAATTATACTTAATCCTAACATTTTAACAAGCAATAATATTAAGTGTGTGACTTCAAGTAATCACAGAATATAAACTAAATATTATAAAAAAAATATTATACAATTAAATTGGCAACCAGTTATATATTTTGTCTAGATTCTAAATGGTCATATGGAGAAGAACCAGCATGTTTCTAAGCATTTTTGTCTTGGATATAATTCTCTAATTTGTAATATGCTTATTTACAGTGTACTTTTTATATGAGTTAAATTTTCTTTCATTTAATTCTAATATATCACAAGGTATTCTGTTGTAACATTTAACACAGTACTCCTTATAAGATGTATTTACTTTAGATAGTCTGAAAAATGGTGAATTGTTTTATCTTTTTTTCTAGTATTAAATTTATGTCTATCACTTATTTTAAAAGATGTAGGTTTTTCCTCACATCCATACTAATATTATAAATACGAAAGTAACTCAGTCTGTCTGTCTGTTTGTATGTTACCTTTTCACGCCTAAACCGCTGAACGAATTTCAATAAAATTTGGCAGAGCGTTAGATTGCATCCCGGAGAAGGACATAAGCTACTTTTTGTTTCAAAAATATGGCTAAAGGGGGGGATATAGGGGATTAAAGTTTGTATGAGAAACCTGTTATTTCTTAAGTTAGGTATATCAAAATTCAAATTTATGCTTTTGGTAACAAATAATGAATTACGTATTTCATAGTTTTTCTAAAATGATCACTAAAGAGGGTAAAATAGGGGATGATTTTATAATCCTCATGTAATATTGTCATTTTTGTGTAACTATTTTCAAGAGATTTTATGGGATTGGAAATATAGTCGGTATCTGGAGGTGACATTAAGTCTTTATTTCATTAAAATCGGTTCACTCGGTCAAAAGTTATCACTACTTGCAACGGCTTGAAACGGAGAGTTTAGGTTTACCAGTGTGCTCAATAGATGGCGTTGTGCAAATGACGCAATTTTCTGAATCGCGGCGTTAAAGACTCCGCAGGATAGTCATGACCCTCATTCATGCAACAAATTAGAGCCGAGTTTAGACAATTGAAATGGGTCGTACTTGCAAATCGAGTACCAGGGCCAGGGCTTCCAAGTACGTCCACCTTTAAACACCAGCGCCAAAAACCAGGGCTCGAAATACTTTCAAGTATTTTCTTTCTGCATCGAAAATAGATCCTTAAACTCATACAAATAAGGAGTACAGTCGCGTATGCAAAAAAGGATACTTCCAACATCAAAGCCTTGGTGGAACAAAAATACTTGCATAGAACATTGGTCCGTAACTTTATTTAAATAAAGAGCACATTCGCGTTTACAAAAAAAAAAAAAAAAAACTCCCAATACCATTAAAGTAAAAATACTTGCATAGAATATTGATCCGTAGCGATATATAAATAAAGGCCACAATCACGTTTATTAAAAATATTTCTAAAACCTTTAAAGTACAAATACTTTCATAGAAAATTGATCCGTAATGAAATATAAATAAGGAGCAGAATCACGTCGAGTGTCGCAGGAGCGAGTAGCCGAATAAAATACTTTGAAATCTTGCGAGTATTTCGGGTCACGACTTGGTGTACGTACTTGCAAATAAATACCTGGTGTAAAAACCTGGTTGCGTAAATACGCACCTTCCCGAGCCGAGTTGGGTTGGTCGTTCATAGATAGTTGACATAATAATATTGAATTGGTTCTTCTGTTCGCTTCGTTTGTGTTAATTTCTCAGAAAAAAAATTCGATCGTATTGGTCGAAGTTCTGTTCTGGTTCGATCGGATTTTTTTTACTAAGAGGTCAGGAGCTCCGAGGTCTCGCCCGCCTAGGGTAATTAGTGTTCTGTGGGTTTCGGTCGAGTGTTTCCTAAATCGATATTCCGTTGATCGCAGTTGACGACATTGTCAATTGCCTTCACGACATCAAAAGTTGTCTCCGTTGACGTTGACCCTATTTTATTTTAGAAGTGCTATGCGATCGTATACTTTTATCCCCGTAGTACGTTCCCGTGGGATAATTTCCGATATCCACGCGGGCGAAGCTAGGTAAAAGCTAGTACATAATATTTTCATAAATGAATTGGCAAGGTACCGTCATAATATTAATCTTTTTAAATATGTAGTTCCCTGAGAGATTCGCGACGACATAGATTAGTATAAATGGTTCTGACAGCTCTTTTTTGTAAAATAAAGATGGATTCAATGTCAGCAGCCCGACCCCACAGTAAAATGCCATACGACATAATACTGTGGAAGTAACTAAAATAGAACAAACTCACGGTTTCTACAACTGTTAACTATCTTATCTTTCTAACAGCGGTCGAGCTTAGCCGCCCCGCGAAAGATGTTGTATGGGGTCCCCATTGTAATTTCTCATCTAGCGTGATTCCTAGGAAAACTGTTTGAAATTCCAGTTTTTCTCCATTCAATATGATGTCAGATTCGCTGCTTCTATTATTTGGTAATTTAAATCTAATTCATTTGGTTTTTTTATTATTTAGTACTAAATTATTTACCGTAAACCAATCTTGGACCTGAACAATACAGCTAATTCACGTCGTCAAGATTTTGTGACCTTCGGTTTGATAAAAAGATCAATGATGTGTCATCTGCAAATAACACCTTATTTGGTTGATTTTGAAATAATTGGGGTAAATCATTATTATAAGCTAAAAAGAGGAAGATAGTGCATGTCATGACGACATCTATGACGATTCAAGAAGCATCGTTTTCGCACCCACTTTTATTCGGTACAGGTGTTAGCACGCTCAAATCGATTACAGCGTAACTCGGAAGTCGGAATGCACCCAGAATCATTTCCCAATCCCAATCTGTCAATTGTCAATAGTCAACTGTCAATTGTGTCATAAAGTATTTTATAATTTCCTTGTGCTTCGAGTATTTCGGAATAAAGATACTGAGTGCAAAAGTTTACAATCGCACGAAATTGTGGATGCAATATCCTTTAATTTAAACACTATTGGATCACCAGCAATCTTGCATTCCCATGCACACAAACCAAGCCAAACGCCCTGGCCCTTTCTATCCACACGCTTGGATTTTTGTTGGTGTCATTGGTTTGTCGAGTTTCGACTAGCGTATGTTAGTAGTAATCCTGAGTGATATACAGGAAAATCCCAATAGTTGAAGGAATTTGTTTGTAAAATGTTTTCTTGAAACTCAAACATGTTGGTCAGTGGATTATCTTAGGGGCAGGTAGTAGTATTTGGTTATTGTTGCTGTGGTGGGTGTTTTTATTAACAAGGTTTAAAATGTGTTAAAACATTCTGTTGTCATGTAGTGGATGATCTATTTGTAGTTCTTACATTAATAAAATATAACTAACATGTTGCTTTAATGTGACTTGTTGCGCTGAAGGTTATTTTCAAATTGGGACAGTCAGGTAAGTTCAGAGAGTGTCTTGTTACTGCTATCAGGGATTGAAAATATTAAACTCTCCAAAAATGTGCTATGTCAGGCTTGAAGCAAACTGTCCTAACTCTTACTATAGCTAGGTGTTCTCTAATGGGTTACCACCTAATTTGCCCGCTAGCTTATCAAGATTATAAAAGTATTACTTATGCTTTTTTAAAAGATTGTTGTCTTTAATCATTATAACATGTGGTATTTACACTATACCAAACCGTTTCCACAGCATACCATTTTGCTGTCTTGGGGTTATATGCTACCTTATGCAAATTTTCATTTGAGCATGTAAAATTACATGCGTAGGTAATCCTGCTTTAGCAAATTTACAAGGAGAGGTCTTTGTTACCAACGTCTAAATTCCTGTGGTTGGTTGTTCTGAGTATTTTTTTTTGTTTTTCCATTGTCATAAATGTAACAACTTTTGGTTTGAGAGAAATGACACTGCACAGTGTGTTTTTGCCTTTGCCTATATTTTGTAAAAAGAACCATAAAAAAGTAGCTCAGCATAAGATAAATGAATATTTTGTTCTGGTCAGGTGGTTGTTTTAGGATTCTTGAGTAAGTATAGCATTTATGAATCTCATAATATATCTTAAAATGTGTTGTTATTTTATTTAGTGATGAGACTTATACCCTTAACCGTTTAAGTATAAGGTAGTATAAGGGTTTCTGAAGAGTAAAATAACTTTTGCTAGTGGATTCATCAACTTTAATGACTGCTAAAAAAGGCTTTTTCAAAACCATTGGAAAAATTTGTAGGAAAACCTGGAAAAAATTGTTGGAAGAATGTGTAATCTAAGAAGATCTAGGTATAAAAGTTTTTTTTTTAAATTATTAGTTTATTAATTATGTATCTAGTATACTAAGTATTATTTAAACATATTAATAGTTTATATAAAATACTAGCTTTTGCCAGCGGCTTGCCCGCGTGTATGTCGGAAATTATCCCATTTTTCCTATATTTCAAACTCAAACTCAAAGCATTTATTTCAATTAAACCCTTTACAGCCACTTTTGAATTGTCAAAGAGTCAGTTAGTCAGAAAGTTGAAGCTAGTTGCCCATTCCAAAACGTAGATCTCTATGGAGAAGAATGGGCAAGAAACTCCAAGGACACTTTTAAATATAGAAATTACAAAATCCTGGGTACATTACTCTTGTTGATTCTATATGTGAGAACAATGTAAAAAAAAAATATAAAAATCAAAAACGATTAAAAATATAAGATTAAAAATAAGCCCTGGCAGATAAAAGATGACCAGTCGCAAACTGACGGCGCCTGTTCACGAACATGACGCATGGATCAGCACCATCCAGCTCATCCATTTTGTAGGGAACCGAATGATCCAACACACTCGCCACCATCAGCATCATTTTTATATAAACAATCTGTGTGCAAAATTTCATCTGAATCCGTTCAGCCGCTTTTGCGTGATTGAGTAACAAACATCCAAAACTCAATACTTTATTGCATTCCACAATGTATAATAATATGCTTAGGTGGTAAGTAAACATTTGTTGTAACAATTGTGGACCCTGTCGGGCACAGTAAAAGAAAAATTTGAAGGAAGAGGACTTATTTGGTATACAAGCAACTAACTTATTCTATATATATATAAGTTTATTCTAAGGTAACATTTTATTAATTATTAATTTAATCTAAAAACAAAAAATAATTATCAATTTATATTATCATGTTAGTTCTATAAATTTGACAATTAAATATTCATTTTTGCTATAATAACATTTATGTAGTAATATCCTTTTTAATCTATTTTTAAAAAACAGCAATCTTTTTCTCATTTCTGAGTACCTCGGGTAGTTTTTTTATATATTTTTATCGACATAACCAGTGGACTAGATGAGTGCATTTTTAAACGGGATATCGGTAGGTTAATTTAATCTTGTTTTGTGTCGGAGTGTACTCAAACTAAGTATCACATTTATAATATTATACTAGCTGTTGCCCGCGACTTCGTCCGCGTGGTTATGAAGGTATCAAGTTTAATGATGTTTAACGCTAACTATTTTTATATTTCAGTCAACAGAAAATGCCTATCATACTCGTACAAAGCAACTTTTTTAAAGTCACCAATTATAAAAAAAATAGATTTTGTTATTTTTGTAAAACCTCTCTGTACACCACATTTTTTGTTTTATTGTCGGGCTGCAGTAAGGTCATGCGGGGCTATCCCGCCTAAAAAAGTGACGTGTGAAATTCAAATCTTTGCGATTTCGCTACAGCAAGCAATAACAACAAATGAGTAAATCCATCATAAAAAGCATTTATTTGTTAATGGTTACGCTGTATTACTTCTGTAGAAAATCAATATTTTATGTAACAACCAAGGAATTTTGTAAAAAAAAACTGGTAAACGGCGGAAAAACCCCGCTGCGGGGCTTTTCCGACTTTTGATTTTATCTCTGCCATCTATGAATCTATTTAGAAAATACATAGTGGCTCATAAAATTCACGCTGGAATACATACTATTCTAAGCTTTACAATAAGCTAGGGGGATCTAAATACCTTTGAATCATTTTAAAAAAATTGTGGGGCTATTGCGCCGAGCCTCCATACATGCTAGTGTTGTGCCGAATAATTCGATAAATTTTAATCAGTTTGAAATTGTTAAGATAACGATAAATGTTTTATTTTACTTTAAGGGCTAATCGTAGGAGTTTTAATAACAAGTACACTCCTAGTAAGTGTACCAAACGGTGATTGTTTTAAGGATGGCAAAATAAAACAAAATTAGGTAGGTAATAAAATACCATACTCAACAATACTATACTTTAACAAATATCTTGTGAGGCAAATAAGTAGTCTTCACAACTTATTAAAACTTAGGTAACTAATGAATTTCTAAACAGTCAGCGCGTATCATACACCGCATTGAATCAACTTGTTACTTTGCCAGCTTTTAGTTAGTAGGGAATGTTTTCGATTTTGCGTAAGTAGGGACTAAATTTTTTAGTTTGTAATAAATGAGCAATAAATTATTATTAGTTAAGTTCCATGGACCTAGCTTTTCGGGGACCAACAATTTCGGGTAGTATACATTTATTGTAAAAACTGACTAGTCGATGTTCCATGTTTTCGCTCCAAAATTGATCGTCCCTGATTACTTTTTCTAGCTTCAATTAAAACTCAAACTCAAACCATTTATTTCAATTAAACCCTTTACAGGCACTTTTGAATTGTCAAAGAGTCAGTTAGTCAGAAAGTTGAAGCTAGTTGCCCATTCCAAAACGTAGATCTCTATGGAGAAGAACGGGCAAGAAACTCCAAGGACACTCTTTTAAATATAGAAATTACAAAATCCTGGGTACATTACTCTTGTTGATTCTATATGTGAGAACAATGTAAAAAAAAATATAAAAATCAAAAACGATTAAAAATATAAGATTAAAAATAAGCCCTGGCAGATAAAAGATGACCAGTCGCAAACTGACGGCGCCTGTTCACGAACATGACGCATGGATCAGCACCATCCAGCTCATCCATTTTGTAGGGAACCGAATGATCCAACACACTCGCCACCATCAGCATCATTTTTATATAAACAATCTGTGTGCAAAATTTCATCTGAATCCGTTCAGCCGCTTTTGCGTGATTGAGTAACAAACATCCAAAACTCAATACTTTATTGCATTCCACAATGTATAATAATATGCTTAGGTGGTAAGTAAACATTTGTTGTAACAATTGTGGACCCTGTCGGGCACAGTAAAAGAAAAATTTGAAGGAAGAGGACTTATTTGGTATACAAGCAACTAACTTATTCTATATATATATAAGTTTATTCTAAGGTAACATTTTATTAATTATTAATTTAATCTAAAAACAAAAAATAATTATCAATTTATATTATCATGTTAGTTCTATAAATTTGACAATTAAATATTCATTTTTGCTATAATAACATTTATGTAGTAATATCCTTTTTAATCTATTTTTAAAAAACAGCAATCTTTTTCTCATTTCTGAGTACCTCGGGTAGTTTTTTTATATATTTTTATCGACATAACCAGTGGACTAGATGAGTGCATTTTTAAACGGGATATCGGTAGGTTAATTTAATCTTGTTTTGTGTCGGAGTGTACTCAAACTAAGTATCACATTTATAATATTATACTAGCTGTTGCCCGCGACTTCGTCCGCGTGGTTATGAAGGTATCAAGTTTAATGATGTTTAACGCTAACTATTTTTATATTTCAGTCAACAGAAAATGCCTATCATACTCGTACAAACCAACTTTTTTAAAGTCACCAATTATAAAAAAAATAGATTTTGTTATTTTTGTAAAACCTCTCTGTACACCACATTTTTTGTTTTATTGTCGGGCTGCAGTAAGGTCATGCGGGGCTATCCCGCCTAAAAAAGTGACGTGTGAAATTCAAATCTTTGCGATTTCGCTACAGCAAGCAATAACAACAAATGAGTAAATCCATCATAAAAAGCATTTATTTGTTAATGGTTACGCTGTATTACTTCTGTAGAAAATCAATATTTTATGTAACAACCAAGGAATTTTGTAAAAAAAAACTGGTAAACGGCGGAAAAACCCCGCTGCGGGGCTTTTCCGACTTTTGATTTTATCTCTGCCATCTATGAATCTATTTAGAAAATACATAGTGGCTCATAAAATTCACGCTGGAATACATACTATTCTAAGCTTTACAATAAGCTAGGGGGATCTAAATACATTTGAATCATTTTTAAAAAATTGTGGGGCTATTGCGCCGAGCCTCCATACATGCTAGTGTTGTGCCGAATAATTCGATAAATTTTAATCAGTTTGAAATTGTTAAGATAACGATAAATGTTTTATTTTACTTTAAGGGCTAATCGTAGGAGTTTTAATAACAAGTACACTCCTAGTAAGTGTACCAAACGGTGATTGTTTTAAGGATGGCAAAATAAAACAAAATTAGGTAGGTAATAAAATACTATACTCAACTATACTATACTTTAACAAATATCTTGTGAGGCAAATAAGTAGTCTTCACAACTTATTAAAACTTAGGTAACTAGTGAATTTCTAAACAGTCAGCGCGTATCATACACCGCATTGAATCAACTTGTTACTTTGCCAGCTTTTAGTTAGTAGGGAATGTTTTCGATTTTGCGTAAGTAGGGACTAAATTTTTTAGTTTGTAATAAATGAGCAATAAATTATTATTAGTTAAGTTCCATGGACCTAGCTTTTCGGGGACCAACAATTTCGGGTAGTATACATTTATTGTAAAAACTGACTAGTCGATGTTCCATGTTTTCGCTCCAAAATTGATCGTCCCTGATTACTTTTTCTAGCTTCAATTAAAACTCAAACTCAAACCATTTATTTCAATTAAACCCTTTACAGGCACTATTGAATTGTCAGAGTCAGTTAGTCAGAAAGTTGAAGCTAGTTGCCCATTCCAAAACGTAGATCTCTATGGAGAAGAACGGGCCAGAAACTCCAAGGACACTCTTTTAAATATAGAAATTACAAAATCCTGGGTACATTACTCTTGTTGATTCTATATGTGAGAACAATGTAAAAAAAAATATAAAAATCAAAAACGATTAAAAATATAAGATTAAAAATAAGCCCTGGCAGATAAAAGATGACCAGTCGCAAACTGACGGCGCCCGTTCACGAACATGACGCGTGGATCAGCACCATCCAGCTCAACCATTTTGTAGGGAACCGAATGATCCAACACACTCGCCACCATCAGCGAGACATTTAAGTGAGCATGACATACTCTCAACTACCCTGCTCTTTCAAGTCAAAATCAACATAATAACATAGTAAAACGACTCCATGGGACTCACATTTACAAAAATTGAAAATAAAAATGCAAGTTATACAAAACTATAGTTTGCAAGAATTTTACCACCAAAAGAAAATCAATATTATCTATTGGAGTATTCAATAATTAAAACTTAGTTTAATAAAAAAAACAAAATAAACAATAAGTTCGTAGTCAGAAAAAATAAAAAAGGGGAAGCAACTCTACCAATTTTTTCATTTTTAACTAGTGAGCCCAAGTGGCTGTGGAGCAGGACCAGCATTTAACCAAGCATTTTTATCTACGATATAATCATCCAACTTATAGTATGCTTGTCTACATAGTGTGCGTTTAATGCAAGTTTTAAATTTCTTCTCATTTAGTTGAAGAATATCGAGTGGTATTTTATTATAACATTTTACACAGTACCCCATAAAAGAAGTGTGTACTTTAGACAATCTGAAACGTGGTTGATCTAATTTGTTCCTATTTCTTGTGTTAAAATTATGCCTGTCACTTATCTTACTATAGTATTCGAAATCTTTGCCTGTCCACACAGCAAACAGACAGTAATTTCTGTTAGTTGTGCAGCTGCCCCTGTATTTGATAAAACCAGTCATGGCGTCGATTTATAGAACCCCATCTATTTTCCATTTTTTTTTTTTGGCTAATAGCTACATTTGCCTCTAATCCAAATGCCGAACTAGGACATTTAATTTCGAGGATGCCATCATCTTCGATCAGTCCATCCGGCGAAGCACCTGTAATCATAATAATTTGAAATTCAATAGTCTATTTATTTATTAACAATAGAATTTAATAATAAGAAACTAAACGGGTTGTTAGAAAAAGCTAAAACCTACTCGTATAGAGAAGCAAGTGAAACGAAAACAATAGATATCGAAATAAATGTAATGGTAGTGCATACCCAAGAAAAATAACTCCTCATCGACAAATAATCCGCATTTCTGTACCGTGATATTTTCTTGTACCTGCAGCTATTCTATGGCCACTTTTTCGTTTACTTTTCCATGTTGAATACTGGGGACATGGTCCAAGGAATATGAGTAAAGACATTGTTTTACTAAAGGTGCTAGGCTAATTATTAGCCTATAGTCGATCGCCGTTTGAACACTTTACAAAATAAAGATGCTGTCAATAAACATCGTCTTAGCTCTAGCCAAAGTGCATTCTCTGCCTGAAGTACAGTATCCCTTTCAACTTCTTGTCTATTATTTACCTATAACATAAAATTCGGAAATATATTTTTAAGTTTTATACTATCAGGAACAATGTACAACATTTAACTGAACTTATGAAAGTATAGCGTAAATACACACTTGTTCTTGAAGATTTTTCAAAAACTCGTCATTTGCCGTATTGTATTCCTCTGTAGGCATATCCGGTCGCTCACATTGCACTCCGTAGGAGCTTTTGTCTGTATCAAACAGTAATTTTTTTTAGGAATGCGGTGTGTTTTTTTGTCTTAACTTCCTTTTCAAACGAGCCATTTCTATACGCTTCAATGAGTTTCCTATAAATTATGGGTAATTAATTAATCTTATATAATAATAAATCAGATAAGTTTAAAAAGGTTTAAAATAATACCTGGGCTTTTATTAAACTTATACAAGACGTATTGTGGCCGTGCGGAATTAAAAGAAACAACAGCTGCGTTACATCGTGCAGTGTAAGATTTTTTTAAACAATAATTTACGCGCTTTCCACCAACGTGTTTCGCAACAATGCTGTTGAACTGTCTGCCCTGTTATTATTCAAATTGTAAAGCAAACTTTTTGAATGCAAGGCAATTTGTGTTATAGGTTCCATAATTTTTTTAAACAATCTGCCTTTGGTACTAGATTTTCTTATTTTTTTTTTCATCAGTAAAGTAATATGCTTCACATTCTTTGTGGTCCCCGAAAGTATGCTTTTGGCTATTTAAAATATCTTTTTTTAAGCTGATAATCTTGTCCGACAATGTAGAATTTTGGGCGTTTCTAAAGCGTGCAGCTGATCTTATCGCAGTTCGCAGTCGCTTCATTCGATCCACTGTCAATAACTTTCTTTCTGCCAGTGGAACAGCCGTATCTTTACCCGAGTTGATAAGCTTACCACTGAAATTACGCAAGAAGTGATTTGTGCATTCAATTTTCTCAACATTCACTTTAGAGTATGGTCGGCTTTCTAATATTTTTTTGTAGGTACTTGCGTCTCCATCGGCTATCAATGTCCCGTATATTAAATTTCGTTTAACAACTGACGTCTTGAAACCTTCGACAATACCAGACTGTTCCATGCTAGTGGAAGATCCAGTATGATTTCTATGGCAATCGTGTGCCACTGGCGGTATATTTTTTGATGTTGCTTGGGCACAAGTGGAACAATGTTTATTTTTTACAGCCACTTGAAGTACTTTGCCTGTTTCTTGTTCCACAATAGCAGATACTCCAGATGACGCAGAGTAGTTACTTTTATAGGACCTTTTTGACTAACAACAATCAGCAATGGCCTTCACGATTGGAATCCCATCCTTGAATTAGCCACACGATATTGCCTTTTCTCCTTTTTCTTTTGCAGCTTCCTGCATTACTACACTACACTACTGCATTTCATTGGTTCCTTCTGCGGTTTCTTCCCACCAATTAGCAATTTCATCGTGACATTTTGCATATCTATTTTTGACCTAAAAGTGGCAAGTCCACAGAAGCAAGAAGTTCATCCAAGTTTGAATGACCGTACCCAATCATTATAGCTCCATTTACAGCACCATGATTAACATCCATACTACCATTTGAACGATCAGATGTTTGTAAGTTTAATTGTATGTGGCACATATTGCACTGCATTAAAAAATCTGAATGTAAACCACCCTGAACTTCTTTCACAAATTGGAAATGGTCTATAGTACAGCCAAAAGCAGCATGGTAAAATAAAAATAAAAAATAAAATATTTTTTTATTTATGCTTCAGTTTACAAAAGGGTTTCGTGTTTGGAGCCTCCTTTTAAGCAAACAATGCCTGTGTTAGGAGACTCCGCTCTTCCATAGTACAGCATAATTACTTAATCTATTAAAACAAATCCAAGTAGGGGAAGGTGAGGTATAATGATCCCCCTAAGGGAAAAACTTAACTGTGGCTAAATTTGAAGGCAAAATCGCAAGATTTCTATTGTTGGAGGTAGTGAATTTACTTAACTTTGTAACTGCATACTTATTTTTTATTATACACACATCAACACGGTCTAGGGATATTTTTAAAAAAGCGAATTACTATCAATGTGTTAATTATTTATACGACATGTATATATTTAAAAGATACGTTATTTAATATTCTACCATTTTTTAATAATGGTTAAGGTACTTAGATTAAAATTTCAGGATTTTATGGAAAAAAAATGAAGCATAGACGGAAACCGTATATGAATTAACTTTTAATTTGTGAGTAAAAACTGAAAAAAATAGAAAAATCATTTAATTTGTGTTTATAAACTTGAATTTAGTAGTCTGAGAAAGCGCCCATGATGTTCATAACACATCGGCAACGATTCGGCATGCTCAGAACAAGGTTGTCAATGTCTTGCTGCGGAATATTGTCCCATGTCCTTCTGAGGTGCGCAAAAAGTTGATCTTCTGTAGCCAGATTTTCAGGAACTTCCTTCAGAGCTCTTCTTTGCAGCATATCCCACGCATGCTCAATGGGATTTAGATCTGGCGATTGAGCAGGCCAGTCTAAGGCCCTAACATTATGTGTATGTAACCAAGCTGCTACCGTTCTCGCCGTGTGTGCCCGGGCATTGTCGTGCATGAGCAGGAAATCTTGCCACATTTGTGTTCTGTGGGGCAAGATTACGGGCCCCAGCACCTGTTGGACGTATCGTTCTGCCGTCATATTGCCCCGCACCCAAACGAGATCCGTCCGTCCTCCAAGACGAATTCCTGCCCAAACCATAATTGTTCCTCCTTGGTATGGGTGAACTTCCTGAGGGTTCTGGAGACGGCTCCATCGTCCAGGAACTCGCCAAACACGCGTCCTTCGTGAATCTGGATGGAAGCCGAACCTGGATTCATCCGTGAACAGCACATTGGACCATTGCTCACGGCCCCAGTCCACGTGGTTCCGAACCCATTCTAATCGTCGTCCACGATTGCCTCTCCGTAAAGGTGGGACCCGGAGTGGTCTACGAGAGCGTAGATTGCTTTCATGCAGTCGCCTTCTTACAGTTTGGTCACTCACAAGCACTTGGTGTTCCACTCGCAGCCTTTGGACCAATTGAGTCGCCGTTGCATTTGGTTGAGCTCGCGCAGTAATTTGCAAAAATCGGTCTTGTCTGGGGGTAGTGATGCGACTTGGCCCCCGGTGCCTCTCCGCTACTTCACCTGTGGCACGATAGCGTGTCCACAATCTTGAAATTACATTTTGATGGGTCCCTATGGCCTCAGCAACATTACGCTGAACAGATCCAGCTTCCAGCATTCCCACAGCTCGTAACATCTCCGCCCTCGTCAAATGTCGGCGTTGCATGGCTACAATACCTCAATTTTAACTTTATCTTTCGTTTAAAAATGAAATAAAACTGTAACTAAACGTAATTCGTATTGTTTTCTAAATTTCGCACAAATGAAAATTCCCTCTCCTATACATCAAGACATTTTTATGCCACCGAAACAAAAGAATTTTCAAAAATTTTAATTTGGAATTAGTCTGAGATAAATTACAAACAAATCGGTGTATAAAAGATTCCAATGCGGCCAGTACTTTTCGAGTTATTTAATTGAGTATGAAATATCCCTAGACCGTGTTGATGTGTGTATGTATGTAGTTTTTTTGTATAAGAGGTTTTTGTTAAAGTTTAGTAAAGGATCATTTTATACACACCCATGTATAAAATGATCCCTGGGGTAGGGGTAAAATAATCCCCGGGATCATTTTATACCATAAGTTAATAAATATCAGAGAAATAAAACACTCAGATGTTTATTTTAATCATATGTATTGTTCATAACAATTTAAGTATTTAAAGCAAGTTACACAAAACGTTTGCAGTCTTCTAGTTTCATTAGAGATCTTTTTTTGTAATTATCTACTACTCAATCAACAAAACTAAACATTAAACATTGTAACAAACTTTTAAAAGGTTTGCAAAATTAACAACATACCTAGTCAAGCAATAGGTTAACAAATAAACTCTTCTTCTAAATAAAAAAAACACAAATAATACTCATCCCTATCAAAGGTTTTTTATCAATGTCAAAATGCAATAGAAAAATCAACTCTTCATTTAAAAAATAATAATTTTCTTTTCAGGAACTTAGAAATAGACCTATAGCCTTAAACTTTTTTTTACACTATCAAATTGATTACTAGAAAGGCAAATATCACAAGTAAAGTCCCCTTCATCGTCACTATCTACTCCCGCACAAGCCTCATGTCCCCATTTAAGACACACAACGCACCTAACCCACCCCTTCGCCTTTATTGTCTTTGGAGTAGCTTTCAGTGCAGAAGAGGCATTCGGTATCACTCTCCTCTTCAGAAGAATCTGATCTGTTTTGCTTTTTTTGCCTTTTCCCTTTCCGCCTCCTTTTCCTTTTCCGACTCCTTTTCCTTTCCCACCACTTTTTCCTTTATCGTTCTGTTTGAAGGTCACCGTTTTTTTTATTTTATTCGCTTCCTTAAGGGCTTTTTTTTGTTCTATATCTGTTTTTTTTTTGGCTTCCTCTTCAAGGTATTTTTTGTAGGGTGTGCTGGTCAGTACTGATGTGTCTACTTTTATTCGTCTTGCACTCGTCCTTTTTCCAATTATCTTTGGTGTTGGTCGTACTTCCCTGGGTGTAACAACACCAAAAGATGTGGATGGAAGACCAACAGCCAAAGCTGGAGGTAATCTTCCAGAAGATTCAGACGTTGAGGTATTTTTTGGGAAGGACGGTGCTTGCCGCGATGACTGTGGTTCTTGTGGAGATTTTTGAGTCATCATTGGAGTCGATATTTGAAGTGGAGACAGCTGAGGTGTTAAATGAAGGGATTCTTGGACATCCACTTGTAAAGGCTGTAGTGTTTCTGTTTCTGGATTACTCGATTGAGGAGAAGGTATTTGCATGGTTTCTGCTAATGGAGGACTTGACGTCCCAGGGATCGGAATGGGAGGTTCTACCGTGTCATTGTCAACATCCATTTCAGTCGTTTCAGCTGCAATGAAGTCCACATTAGTGAAAATGTCCGGGTTGAACGGATATATTCCTGTTTTGTTGAATCCATTCATACTATTCAGTGGAACTGCTGCTTTTAGATAGGCCTCTGTAAAATTTTTCGTTATTTGGAACACGGTTACCACTCTCCCAGGATTGTTATTCATCCACTTCTCCAATGCTTGGTTATGATAAACGCTTAGCGGATACATGACTCCAACATCCAAGGGTTGAAGTTTGTGGGTGCAATGAGGTGGCAGACATATAATAGTGACGTGATTATCCCTGGCTTTTAATACCACATTCAAATTTTTTGTATGAGACAGGTGACCATCCAATATCAAAAGAGCCGGATCTTCTGCTGTCGGCTTGGCATGACTTAAGAAGTGATCGAACCACTGCGAAAACACATCTAATTTCATCCAACCAGATGGATTGCATGCACATATAGCGCCTGGAGGTGCGCCATCCATCAATTCTATTTTCATCCGGACTATGCGAAAAATTAACATTGGAGGAACAAAGGCTCCAGAAGCTGAGGTACAAATCACTGCGGTCGTTGTTTCACCTCTTTCAGCTGAAGTCACTCGCGCCACCTGTTTACGGCCTGTTTGTGCAAACACTCGAGTTTTTTGTTGGGACAGTGCATAAACTCGTCTCGTCAACATTAAATATCCGATGGGGTGGAAAATAATGTTTTTCTTGCACGTTTTTCAAAGTCGAAAAAAATTTATCCACCACAGACTTATTAAAAGCTCGCGCTCGAGCAGAAGACGTCAATTCTGGAGCACGCATCGTAATGTCCGGATGTCTACGTCTAAATCCACGAAGCCATTCAAGTCCAGCTTTTCCTTTTGCTTCAGAAAATGGATGCGATAAATTATTTCTTTCTGCCAGTTGGTAAGATAAGGTTAAAACATCCTGTGTGGTCAGCCCGTACATTCTAGACTCCATGTCCTTAATGTAATCAACAAGTTCCTGTTCTTGTTCTAGATTAAATACTGTTTGTTTGCTACCTAACTTTTTAGCGGAGCCTACAGCTATTTTATTTTTACCTTTGGCTCTTCTTTTTAATGCCATCACAGGTACCTTAAACACTCTACTTGCGGTTTTGTAAGGCATACCATCTCTGACGGCATCTAATGCCTTTTGCATTTGTTCTTCAGGCCAATTTTGGCGATTAGTTTTACGGATATAAATTCTCGGCATGATCTGTAAAAACAACAAATACTAATGGGGTAAAATGATTCCAGGGATCATTTTAAACACACAGAAAGGGATCATTTCGCCCCAAATACCAAATTCCAAGATATCGATCAAAACATAACCTTCAAATACGGCGTGCGGTGATCGAACATTGCTTAAATATTTATTAACTGCTATTAATACCCGCAAATAAAACAACATTTCAATAAATACGAACATGTAAAAAGTAATGAAAGTCCAAAAACAGGCTTACCTTAGATCAGAGCCACAATTTTTGATTATTATTTAATAAAATCACGCCAAGCGCTCGCACCGCCGTGACACTTGGAGAGGCAACTAACAGAGGTGCGGGGAACATATTTCATGCGCATTTGGATAGATGGCACTAGTTGTCTCTGATTTACGGTGGGGGATCATTTGACCTCCAGGGATCGTATTACCTCACCTTCCCCTAGGTACTCAAAGATATCAAATAAAAATAAGAATAAGTATGTTAGTGAGAGTATGAATCGAGTGTGAATACCTGAGCGTAGTGTGTCTGTATGTGAAAGTGTATGCGAGAGTGTAAGTGAGAGTGCTACTTTATGTACTCCAAAAGTGCCTCCGTTTCATCATATGTGAGTGTCTTTATCCAATTAGATAATGTCTTCTTACATTCATAACTTTTTTTTGTGTATAAGTAAATATGTTTGTTTATTTTGTTATACAGTTGAGCAGACCGTTTATTAAATTGCCTACAAGCAAACATGGTTTTAGTCTTTGGAACTTGTGCAACAATGTCAGTCCTTCTTTTCCGTAATAAGTTTGGATCATATGGCAGGGTTTTATGCTTTTTTAAGATTATTTGGATAATGTAGAGTTTTCTTACAGAAAGTAAATCACTAATTTTGTATAAGATATCAGTAGGATATCTTTTATTTTTAAAGTACATTAATTTTATCAGAGCTCGTTGGGATCGCTCAACATCTATAAAATTAGTTTTCGCTGCACCTCCCCAAACAGGGATGCAATATAACAAGACAGACTGCACCAAAGCCAAGTAGATCTCATTAAGAACATTTCTTGGGGGGTCACGTTTACTGGTAATATTTTTTGGAACAATATGTCGAAGTGTTTTAAACATCCAGCTTAATCTCCTAACCCTATTTGAGACCTGATCAAGATGTGGATACCAGGATAACCGCTGATCGACTATTACGCCTAGATACTTAGTTTGAGTTACTTGTTTGATGCATGAACAGTTACAGTATTTGTTATTGGTATCTCCACATGTATGTATTCTTAGATTGAGACCCTCACTTGGTTGACTACTTTAATGCTAAAGCAAATGTAATTGGTTTTTGATGTATTTAAGGTGAGCAGGTTATTATTTAGCCAGTTGGCTACTTGTGCCATACCTATCTCAGCTTTGAGTTTCACATCTTGCCAGGAGTTCCCAGAGAAAACGACTGCGGTATCATCGGCATATGAAAAAACTTTTGCATTATTGATATGCATGTTGCAGAGATCATTTAAATATACCAGGAATAGTGTAGGGCCCAGTACGCTGCCCTGGGGAACGCCGTAAGTAACCTCAGCGTCACTACTGGTTAGTTCACCCACCTTAACCCTTTGTTTCCTAGACGAGAGATAATCTTTCAGCAACTTCAGAGGGGTTTCTCTTATTCCAGCTTTTTCCAGTTTACTAACAAGGACAGGGACAGAGACGGTGTCAAAAGCTTTTTTAAGATCCAGGAAAACAGTCAGGCATTTATTGCCAGTATCAAGATGTTCAGTTACTAGAGAACTCAGTGCTGTAACTGCATCCTCAGTGGATAAGCCTTGTCTAAAGCCAAATTGGGAAGAGGATAATAAATTAAATTTAGAAAAATATTTTGTTAGTCTATTATTAATTAATTTTTCCAGTATTTTAGAAATGGATGGCAAAACAGATATAGGCCTGTAGTTGTTGACATCATCTCTGTCCCCTCCCTTATAAACGGGAGTAATAATGGAATGTTTCAGTACGTCAGGGAAGGTGCCGCTTTGGAAACAGAGGTTTGCAAGGTGAGTTATTACTGGAACAACTTCCTTTCGTGTGTGCTTTAGAAATTTAGTCGAGACATTATCCCAACCGGGGGCACTCTCAGACTTAAGGCCCATCAAGATTATTTCAACTTCATTGGGGTCAGTATCGAGGAGGACAAAAGAATTACCTTGTACAGGTCGTTTGGTATGTTGATTTATAGGGTAATTATTACTAGGTAGAATTTGCTGAGCCAACTGTTTACCAACGTTGGCGAAATGATCGTTTATAAAATTTACAGATTCAAGAGGAGAAGACTTAATATTTAGTAGTTCAGAGTTGTGATTGTTTAATTTGGTGGAATAAGTGATATCTTTAATATTTTTCCAGAGTAGTTTAGTATTTGTAACAGATTTTGCTAGCAGATCCCTTTCATATTTACGTTTTAGTTTTTTTATCAAATTGTTACAGTAATTCCTATATCTATTGTAAGTGATCTTTAAAATTGCATTGTATGGATCAGATTTATAACGTTTTTGTAATTTATTACGGTTTCTTATACAACGTAGTATGCCGTTTGTAATCCATGGTTTAATAATCTGTTTACTGTTTGATATGGTGCGAGTGGTACTACTGTTTTTTAAAGTATTAGTAAGTTTATTTAAGAGAAGGTTGATGAGTAGATTCGGATCATTACAAAACAATAGTTCGGCTAGATTCTTTTCCTGTAAGTCTTTAATAGCTTCTTCAAAGTCGATAATAGTGACTGTTTTTTTTGGAATGCGGGTGTTTTTTAGTTTAGACAGGGACAAAAATGTAGTAAAATGGTCAGTGATAGAGGTATGAAGTATGGCAATAAATGCTGATACCTTCTTTTTATTAATTTTTTAACATGAAATGATCTAGACAGTTTCTTTCTCTAGTGGGTAGCGTATGTCCAGGGAGTATACCATACAACGACAACATATTAAGATAACTGTTCCTATTTGTATGCTCATGGGACGATTCTATTTCTTTAGGTTTAATATTTATATTTATGTCTCCCGCTAGGATAATACTTTTGTGACAGTTTAATTTATCTAGGTAAGTGCTAAGGGAGTCTATGAAGCTATCAGTGTTTGTGTTAGACGGGGAGCGGTAAGTACATAACACTATGTTATTAAGAACGTCCAGTTGAAGACAGGACGCTTGTGATAGCTCAATTTCCTTAACTTTTGGTTTCAAGGATTGTTTTACATACACAACTACCCCATCATTTTGGTTTAGCTGCCGTTTAGTAAAAACTCATAGTTATTCAGTTGTGGAATAGGTTTGTTAGCATTTAACCTACATTCCGTCAGTATAATAATATCTGTTTCTGGTAAAGTTGATAAGTTGAGCACGAAATCATCAAAATTACAATAAATGCTTTGGGAAATAACAGTGAGGTCATTCTTGTTAATTTGTATGTGTCTACCAAGCTCTGAGATCCCGCATTCGACTGAACGGGCAATTTCGATATTATCTATATCGGTTACGGTTAATAAGGCGTCATTCATAATATAGTATTTATAAGTAGAATATACGTTTCTTTAAGATAAGTGTTTAGGTTATTTAGTGGAAGTTGCAGAATATCATGTAATATTATGGTGATTGGGCACATTATGGTAGGTTTTAGGTTACTGTAAGTGAATGTGTTGTTATGATATGTAGCATCTAGAAAGGAGCGAGTGTATGTATTGGACAAATGAGGATGCGTGAGAGTGTTGGTATGGTCAGTAGCGTAAATTAAGTCCAAACAGTGTTTTAGTGTGACATAAGTATACATTAAACATGCAAAAAATCTTATTTTATCAAGATAAAAAAAAAACAGGCTTGAGGTAGGAACTAACAAAAGTATTATCAGCAAATTCAGTAATCGGCGTGCACATAAAGTACTATATGTCACAAGTCATGCTTTCACTAAGAGTTGATGAACCTGCTCTTCACAAGTGATGACTATAGATTGCGCATGTTCATCCTTTTTTATATAAACCTTGCCATACGCAGTCCAACAGAACTTGTAGGACCCTGATTTTATTAGGTCTCTGGCAAGAAAGTGTAGACGCGATCCCTTCGGGGTCAAATGCTCCGACAGAAAGATAGGGGTATCTTCTTGTGCTTTAAAACCCAAGTGTTTGCAGCATAATTTAGTTTGATTTTTTAAATTATAAGCCCTACCCATCCTCAGAATCTCCGACCTCAACAAAGTGGAGCCCGTCTCCACAATAATTGGAGTGTTTTGTTGGTCATGGTTTTTCCCACGCACTCTATAGATGTCCTTTATGTCATATTTATTTATATCACAGGTTAAGTTTCGGGAAAGACACACGATCATTTGTATGAGGTCCTCTTTGGTTTCATGGCTTTTTCTTGGTACATTCTTCACAACAAAATTCGTTTTCCGTCCCCCCATTTGCAAATCCTCAATCTTATTCTCCAAAATAGTGATGAGCTTTTTGTCTTCTAGAGCCTTGTTTTCCAGCCCGTTGATTTTCTTTGTAAGATCATCATTTTGCGCGGTTAGGAATGCAATCGAGCTCTCTATTTTAATATTGGACTGTTGAATTTCTTTTAGAGTTGAGTTTATATGCTGTGTCTCATTGCCATGTTTTTCTGAGAAGAAGGTCATAATTTTTCTCATTTCCTCTTTGAAATCATCCAGCTGTTTACTGATTGAGTCATCCATATCTTCTCTGCATCTTTTCCCTGCACGTTGAAATACGTAGTTTGGTGGTGTTGAGAGACCTTTCCCCATCAGGCTGACATCCGTTTCCGACAATGCATCACTTGCTCTCGCTTCGCTCGAGCGCGTTATGCAGAACGCCCCAATAATACATATTTACTACTATGGTCTGCGGCTCGATTCGTAATATTTGTATTTCATTCAACGGCGCGATGTCGAATATTGGTTATTTCATCGTTTGTGCTTAAAGTTTATAATATTATGATTTCTGGTTCAGACACTTAGTGATATAATCTCTTCCTTTCACAGCGTTCAAATAAAAACAATGTGGAAAGTTTATAGCATGTTGCAACCAAGGATCATCGTAAATCTCCCAACCTTCAATAACACCTCCACATGAGAAACATGCAGTTCTATCATTAATTCCATTGCCGCAATAAAATAATCCCGCATCAGCCATTTCCATCACCAACCTTTTCCGAGAGTCAGCTGTTACCCAATAATAATTATATGAATATAAGCACATTTTATGCGTATGATACATGTCATATCGAGGACTGTAGTTTTCTTTTAACATTTTCGACATGCAATAAGTACTTCAAACAAATATTAATGAAAATATAATAAAGTCAAATTCTGTTGCTAACAATTTATATAGACATTCGTTAGATGTATAAGGAGGTTTTGGGGGAAGGGGTAATGTAAGTTTGGTAAACTATAGTGACATATTTGTGTGAAATAAAAAAATCATTTTATTTAAAACATTTATTCTCAAAACACCATTTTTTTAAACACAGAACATTTTTTAAAGCACATATTTTTTCATGATAAATACAACTATACAAATCTTGAGAATATAAATATTGATCATAAAGAGTTAACAAACTAGGACAGCCTTTTTCTTCTAAATTATATATATTAATATTTCCTAAAATATATTGTAACCACAATACTTTTTCTAAACCTTTGACGTAGACAAATTTATCTCTAACAATATCTGTTATTAATTTCTGATAATCTGAATAGGATACAATTCCTTCACTCCAGTACATCTTTCTATTACGTTCAATCCAATTTACTTGCTTCCTTTCATTTTTTGTCAATTCATGGTATGGAAAAGGCGGTTTTATCAAAAGCACCTGTAATTTATTATCGCACAATATTGCAATTTCTTTAACTATGAATTCATTTGCTTCTGTTTTAAAACCTTGAAGATCTACTATAGCAGTCATGATAATTTTCGCACTATGTTACTCAAAGGTTTATACTCTACTAGCCGATCGTTAATAATTAAACAATATCCAGTTGTATTGTCTGGTATTGGTGCAGAACATTCAATTTCCAACCGCACATCTACGGGGCCACTTTTTAAACTATCGTTTTGTCTTGAACAGTCTATGATAAAGAGAGGAGCTCTTTCCTTGAAATCGGTTATATCAAGCAACGGGTCCGCAGGACAGTTATAATACGACTGACGAAATTTCACATACATCTCGTATAATATATTATATTTGTTTTCCGTAAACTTCAAGCCTAAAGGCTCGTACGGATAATACTGTGAATTCAGAAATAGTGTTATATTTGTTACTCCACAATGATCGAACAAAGAACTGTCTTTGGTTTTATTATTTTTTCTATTAATTTGTAAACAAAAAATTACATATCGGGGTTTCTCTAATTGAGATGCCGTCTTAACTGACCAAGAATGCTTAGTAGTTTTAGGGAGTAATGGATACTCGTATAAATCCCAATTTCTGTATGCCATCTGTATAGGTTTATCTCTTTCTAAGTATTTTAGAAGTGTGAGTCGCTCGCGGTCTGATACTTTTATGTGTGGTACACGCCATTGTACTCTTTCCACATCTATTTGAAAATGAGCAACATCATCAGTTAATATGACGCTGTTTAAGTTAGAGTTACTTCGATTTAGTATAAGTTCATGTTTACAATTTAACACAATTTTATTGTAATCCTCTGCAAACCCTAAAATCTTATTTAGAGGTATGATAGCACTAAAATGACCGTCACTTTTAATTCCATCCATATTCCAACCCCATAAGGCTGCAACTTTATTTTCTCCTTCATTCATTGACACATACGACTTTATCGTTGATGTTATTCCAGAATTTTTAATACGGTCTATTTCAATACCGTTTACTTCGTATCTAATATCTTGAAACAAGAACATAACAGAGTTATTACTGAACGTAATAGTTTTCTTAAGCGGATTTCCATCTTTACCGAAGATTTTTGCTTGACCTTCGATGTAAATTGAACTGGCTGACGGTAGTACGTATACGTCTTGCTGGTGTATGGGGATTCTGATTTCATCATTTTCTCTGAAGCTGTTGTTGTAGGGGTTGTAAGAATGGACTTCATAACTTTCGATTGAAGTATCGAAGTGTGGTGATTCAGATATCTGTAGTATATTCATACTTTAAAACCTAGGGCTTTAAGGAAATCTTTATTTTTTTTTGTCAATTTTTTTACTTTTGTCTTACGTCGTTGCACTTTAGTGGCTGTAGAAGAAGTAAAGTGCTTTATGTTGACTGCACGGTTTTTATAATATAATATCATATCGTTTTTTTTAAATGAAGTCGTAGTTGAATATGCGCTTCTTTGAAATTAATGCAGTAGCCAAATTGATCAACAATTTTAATAGATATAGATGATATTATATTTTTGTTCACCGGAAAGTAAATAACGTTTTGTGGTATTTCTATGTACTGATGAGCCGCAGCAGTATTAGATATGAATTCATGAATAATATGGGTTGGTAATCCGTTAGAGTATGAACCATGGACTAGATCACATTCGATTCTGATCACGGGCAAAATGTTGTTATTAATTTGCCCTCCTGATGGTTTTGAATTTAATACTGAAAAATATAGCAAACCGCACTCGTATTGACCAGATAAACTTAGAGGTGGTTGAAAGTATGAATCCAGTTCTGATTTATTTCCAGAGATGGTAACAGTTAAAGACATGCTTGCATACTGAACACTTCTGGACGATCCTGTTTATTTTATTTCTTGACAAGACCAAAAATTATTTAAAAACTTTAAACAAAGATGTCCACAATTGAAAGGATGATTGCGTTGTATATTATCATAATTATAGTGAACTTTAGAACCAAGGTAATTTATAAATTCTTTTGGAGGTTTAAGATTTCCGTAACTGTCAAAATATTCTACATAATCATTGTATTTTACATAGGCTACCCAATGAGACCCAGGATTTCTAGAATGATCTAAATTTATAACTCCACATTCTTTTTTTAAAGGTTTTTTAGGGAGCTCGTTTCTCATAAAGACACCTCGAAAATAAGGAATATTATTACCATACTTTAGAATGTCAATGTTAGTTAAGGCTCGTTTGGGTAGCCGGTATTTTAGTTTTTTTCCTTCGATACAAAAATTCCAAGTCCATTTTTATGAGGTTTAAGATGTAATCCCTTTCCGATGCAAAGAGCCTCCATTTTTTCATTGTGTCGTTTCAATTCATAAAAATGTTTTTTTGCCATTTTTAATTCATTAATAGTTTTAGCTATTCCCGCTGCACCTCCTGCTAAAGCTCCTGCCGCCGATAGTCCAGCAAAAATAGGAATCAAAGGTAACACGCCGCCAGTTTTTGGTATAGGAATAACACGAGGAAGTTTTATAGCTGAATCATTAACTAATTCTCTTGCAGCAGCCATAGCTAATTCTATTGCCATTTTCTTGCCTTTTGGTTTCAATTTCCGTATGTGTCTTTTCGTTTTAGAAATAACATTTTTTAATTTATTTTTAAAACCGCTGCCAGACGTTATTTTTTTTAAACATTTTTTATCACATTTACGGTTTTGTAAGCCCGCTCCAGTTTTAACTTTTGCTAACATAGCTTTGCTTACTACATGTGCTGCAAACTTTTCCCCCACACTTGCATCAGAGGCAACTGCCCGCTCTTTGGCCATTTTTAATAAAACTAAATCTGCCTTATGCCGATCCCTTAAGCTTTTCGATTTGTGATAGGCAATATCATGTTCTTTACAATATTCGTCTAATTTATTTACTCCTTTATCTTTGCGTGTAAGTCTTTTAATCAGATTTGTACCAGGACCACAATAATTATATCCTGGTAAATGTAATTCAATTGGTAAATGATTTATAAGCCAATTAAGAAGACTGCTCTCTCCAAAACACATCACAAGACTGATCAATCATATATTGAACACTTAATAAATACAATACGACTTTCATCGGTTAACACTTTTTCTTTGTTATAATATATTAGACTTATCAATCCAGCTATTTTCAGCAGAAGGCAATCCTAACCATTTCACTAAAACCTTATTTCCATTCCGTCTTAGAACTTTTTCAACTAGATATACATTAGGATGTTTTGTCTTTTGAAGCTCTTGTACATAAAATGCTCCTAAAATAGGCTGACTTCTGATTGCATCTTCAATTAAGTAGGTTATAGGGGTTGTATTCTGTATTTTTCGAATTTTAAATATTTCTGTCGACCAGTTGGGAGTATACCCCTTTTCAAATGTTCCTTTGTATTTACTGATACGCACATAGTCACCCACCTTAAACATACTTTTTAAACCAACTTTTTTTTCTAACTTTACATATTTCTCTAATATTCGTTTTTTATTAATATTATCCACATTTGCTGGAATTTCATCAATTGTTCGATGATGAGTATGGTTGTATTTATAAATGACATCATTAAGAGTGTTACTTTTCCAATCGTAATTACCTTTTAAACTAAATTCTTTGTACAATTTAGACTTCAATGTTCTAATGAATCGTTCAACTATTGAGGCTTTTTTTGTTGAGAAAGTTGAATAATGGTTAATGCGAAAGCATTTCATGAGTTTATTGAATTTATTATTATAAAATTCTGTTCCATTATCAGTTTGTAGATTCTTAGGCACCCGACCTTTATTCAGCAACGTCTTAAAACTGTCACACACACTATCCTTGGATTTGGTTTTAAGAGGAAAGGCCCAACCGTATTTTGAAAATGTATCGATGATGACGAGAATAAATCTAAAATTCTTATTTTCTGGGGCAACAGATTGCATATCAATTAAATCTGCTTGCCATAAATCATCTATATCTCTCATAATAACACGTCTTCGCGGAAAGTTCACTCTAGCGTTTTTATGAATTTCATTTACTACATCTGCTTTGCTCATGTTGATATTTTGTAACTCTAATTTATTTTTTCAATCTTCGGCTTGTGTGTTACATAAAAGTATAAATGGTACGTTTTAGCTGTATAGAGCTCTGCCAATGCTCGTGATGAATAAGTCCGTAATACTGAATCAAAATCTTCTGACTACCACTATTTATTATTTAATTATATCGGCTTCTTTTAATTCTTCAATTATAGATAAAATTTCATTATCATGATTTGTATTTCCAGCATCTCTTGAAGCTACTAATAACTTTAATCTCTCGACCAATTCATTGGGATCATCCCAATATACTAAATCAGTGTTGGTTTTATATTTTTTTAGTTTCGGTAAATTACCTCCAAGTTTGATCTCACATTTATCATTTAAAGTCTCAGAAAATAATGGTTTGATTATCTCACGATATTTTATCCCTTTATCGCCTCTTATTTGACCTTTAGGGTTAAAATCTCTTTTATGCGCATTTGTATGATGTAACATATCCTTATAGACAAGTTTATCTTTGTTCGATATTAACTTTAAATCTGGTTTTCTTCGTAGTAAAAGTTCTTTCAGGCCAGGGGTCAAATTATAAGCTTTATCATCGATTTTAATCAAAATTAAATTATCATTATTTAAACTATCAATTTTAGAAAATGATACAGTCGAATTACCCATAAGTATTTTTTTCTGTTCACTTCTTATTCCGAATGGTATATTAATACTATCATAAATACCATGGATGTCATCACCTTCCAATGATATTTCTAAATTATCCATCAATTCTCTTACAGAATTTTGTTCTGACAATTGTGGAGAGTTAAATTTTGGTTCGTAATAATCATTGCACTTTGTAGATGAGCTATTTTCATCCGATTCAATTTCTTCAGAAGTCAGAGTTATATTATCTTTATTTTTTATTTTTTCTATAGAACTATTTGAATTAACTAGAGTTTTAAGAGGATCTGTCACTGGTTTTAGCATTTTATCAAGTGACAAGTTCATAGTATGTTCCTGTTTTTTCATTTGTTTTATTTTATTTTTTATGGAGTCAACAGACTTCATTAATTCTATTTTAATATTTTTCTCCATTTTATGTAACCACAACTGTGTTCAACTAAGAGAGGAATAAAACTAGCAATGTTTTTGTATAGAGTTCATTTATATGTAGGCACATGTATCTATCTACCATCATTCAAATTTAAAAAAAATATCGAAGTTCTGTCTGTATCTTCCATTATTTAATGATGACTCTTTGTTAATAAGAAGAAAGTTATACGGGTTACTCCAAACAGTTTTACAAATATCTTTGAACTGATTCCATGGTAGATCGGAGTTGACATGTTCTTCATATATGTGCTTTAAGTTCACATCATCTTGTTTAAATATTATAAGAAAGTTAGCATTGTCGCGCAACAACTGTTTCGGGATTTTTGAGTAAGTTTGCGATAAGTAAAAGCAATCAATTTGTTTATGTCTACCCATACAGAAATAATTACGGATGTTTATTTGCTTTTCACATACAACATCGTCAAATATAAATATAGAATTTGGTAGGGCTTCACTCGGAGATATGACATCTTTACCGTCATTAAACTCATTGAATTTTATCTGAGGCACTCTTCTTAATACTTCTCGTAAAAAACAATATTTTGGCTGAAAATTAGTCTTCGAGTAGAGGTAAAGGTTTTGAAATTTTAGCCCATTTTCATGCAATAACAAACTAATCACAACGTTTGTTTTACCACAGTTTGAGGGACCACAAATAATACAACGAATCGTATTTGGCAACAAAGCGCTATGTCTAATCTCTTTAGGAGACTCGTCAAGATTTATGTTTTTAACGTTTAGTGATATGGGTTGTTTGATCAACTTCATCTTGTCAATTAATTCAATTATTACCTAACATAGACATATATACTTTATTTGGTGCTATCTTTAGATTGTCGCAACAAGTCGCAACAGGAACGGTTCAATTCTCCTCTTTCAAGATACGAGTATGCAATATGAGTCACTTCGCAGGTGTTCTGTGCAAAAGGCGGTCATTTCTTTACGATTTTATATTCTCAAGGTAAGTTTTTATTTTATTTAATTATTTGTTTACTCTAAAAATAATAATTATGCACCTAAAGCATTTTTTTTTTTACAGAATCATGTCACATTCACCATCCTACAGCCCCGTTTTAGACATCGTCGACCCGCGAAATTTAGAGGTACCTTACTATTATGATTATCTTAAATCAAATATTAATTCCATAGTTCATGCTATTTAGTTATAATATTCTTGATATTCTTTCAGAATGTGATAGAAGACTCAGCAGACCCAGTTATCAATCCTTTTTACTATGCTCAAGATAGGGAGACCTGGGAAATGGCTGAAGCAACTAAAGCATATGAGGAGAGTCGACAGCAAAAAACAGTGGAGCGAAGATTAAAGAAGAAAAAAAGTAAATCTTTTAAAAACTCATCCTATATCATGCGGAAAGAGCAAGGGCGTGTTCATCACCTGATAAAAATTATGGTCTATGATTTGGATGGCTGTAATATCGAAGAAATAGACACTGAAACTGACAATGCGAGTGTGAATGTGCAGTATATAGTGACAAGTGATTACGATGACATAATGGATAAAACTGATAATTTAGTTAGTAAAATTGTACAAAAGTTAAGCAAATCTAATGTATAATGTTTTATTATTGTAAAAGTTAATTTAATTATTATTATAATTTTTTTATCAATTCGACTTTTTAATATTGAGTAAATAAATGTATTTCAATATTTACATATTAACTAAAATTACATTATTTGAATGTATTTTAAAAGCAAATAAATGTTTAAATTAATAATATTCATGTTATATCTATAGTATATAAGGCTTTATGAATAAATAAAAAACTTCTTTAAGATTACACAATTATTTATTTCACATCTTAAATTAAAATACATATTTAATCTTAGTAGTAATCTAAAACTAACAATACAAGTTACATACTATTATAATTACAGGAGCTCAAATATATGCAATAATTAATACTTATCAGAAAATAATCAATAATTTGTTTTCATTTAAAATATTGTTTTATAATGACCCCATGGTAAGGTTGATATCTTATCACCCATTATTTGTCGTTTATCATCTCTGTTTGACAAAATTACTTTATTTATCTTTTGTGTAAAAATTCTATGATGCTTAGATCTAATAATACACATATCATCTCGGAGTATTTCATTATTCAGTAAAACCTTTTTATATTGTTTTATATTCAATTTTTTGGTAATAGATTTCTTAACACCTTTAGCTTTCTTTAAGGTGGAAATTTTAGAATCTATACAGTATAATTTTGCTCCCAAACCTACAAATTCTGAAATAATTTCACCACCCAACTCATCTTTGAAGTAGCCAGGTTTTTTAACATTAACCATTGGTATATTAAATACATTATCTTGTTCAAAGTTACTAGTATCAAAATATTTTAAATGTGTTTTTAAGTCTTCGTAAAAATCCTTTGTCTGTATTAAATAAAGCAGACTATCAGTGTCTGTATAGCAAAGCTTTAATTTATTTTCATAAATTCTTTTCATGACTGAATAGTGGAATTTATATAAGTGACATTTTGCAATTTCTAAAATACTAAATCCGATATAGATTGGACGATCTAAAACTAATTTTGTTTGGTTCATTTGAATTGATACAAGAGATTCTGAAATAATAGAAAAGTTATTAAAATTAGGTGCGCTAACATATTTTTCAGCCCCGTAAAATTTTTTAGTTCGATTAGAATTGTCTGTCCATATATTTACGAGCTTAACATCAACTTGTTTTCTTTTATTCTCTATAGTTTTGCCAAATATGGAATTATTTTGTTTTTTAAAAAAATCTCTTTCAAAATCAGATGTTGCCTTTTGCCTCAGCCCAGTATTTAAGGAAATATATGATTCTAAGAAATTACTTTGGTGAAATGATAATATTCTATATATTTTTAACAGCTGCAAACCATTTTTTAAGCATTCCTTTAAATGAATATAATGAATAACATATCTATGTTTATCGAAAAGATTGGCAATAAGTTTAGCATTTCGACTACAAAACGGAACAAATTTTTCAGGTGCAAATGGTAAATCGGAATGGTTATCATGCAAGTAGTCAGGGTAATGAAGATCGACTTCTAATATAAATCCAATATCAGAATCAGATGATAAGCTCATAACATCAAAATCTAAAATTTCATTTTCAAGGAGAAACCTAAATCCTCCTACTGGAAGCTTTTGCATCATAGCATAACCGTATAAATTAACACAATCAAGATAAATAAGAAAACTATCAGGCTCTTCATTATTATAGTCGGTAAGATATTCATTATTTGCCTTCGCATATCTGAGTGAACATTGTGCAAGTCCTCCTCGTATACCTTTTTCTATCATTTGATATATTTCTACGTCAGAGATTAGATCTAACTTGATTTTAGTATACAATAACATAGCATCCCAACTTAGGGATGGTGATGAAACGTAATAGCAAGGATCCAGACCATAGTTATTGAAACTCATTATCCTAAACTTTTCAAAAATATCGCACAATAGTAAAACGTCACATTTAAGATACAAATCGGTATATTCACCCAAATTTTTTATGTCAAAAGTTTTCCAAACATTTAAAGCATGTTCATAGTCTTTATCAGATATAGGTTCAGATGTAAGTTTGTTAAAAAACTTTGACGGTTCTGGTAATTTATTCTCATCATATCTTTCCCAGGAATCTATGTAATCGTAACAATATATTCCTTTTCTTCGAGCAATATCAAATAAAATATTATTATTAAAAAAAGATTTTAAATGTTTGAAATCTCCAGGGTTCATAGTCTTAACCAATTTATCCATACTTGAGCTTAAAAAATTATACGAGTCAATAAATTTCAGTTGTACAACGTTTGTTGCATTGATGGTTATGATTTTTGTGAATGAAATATATTTCTCTTTAGTTCTTGGTATGAGATGAATTCGACCGTTTATCTTTGAAAGCTCATTTATAAATAAATGACTGTCATAACCGGACAAGTTATGAAACACAATTGGTATAAAAATGCATTGCTTTGCATTTAAATTGCAAGTTGCATGCGCAGGCCCTCTGTATTTTCCAGTAAAGTGATCATGATCCTTAACAATATTATCATTAACGGAAAACTTATTTTTACAAATATGGCACTCAGTACTGTTGATAAAACATATTTCTTCATCGTCAGTTAGTGGGATCATAAGTTTATTCTCTAACAATACTTCATATAATCGTTTTACATCATTAGTCAAAGATTTGACAAATTTCTTAGAACAATCAGGCCCTCGGTAAGATACGAAGTCATTTAATTCGGGATTTGAATTACAGCAAATATAGTAAGCAAAACACGTAGCTTCATGAACTTGAATATTTTCTACATATGTTGATTTATGCTTGTCAGAATATTCACGCAATAAACTTTCAAAATCACCATATATCACTATTGGCACTCTTTGAGTTCTTTCATAATTTATGAAACTTATTTCAGTACCCCTTTCAGGTAATATGGTTTCTATTCCAGCACATTCATGACAATATAATTTGTCCTCAGAGCGAAAGTAAATAAAACATTCATCGCATAAATATATTTTACTTTTATGTTGAGTCAATTGTTTGTGTACAAGTTTTTCAAAGCTTTTAATTAAACAGAAATGACTCTTTCTATTCTTGGTAATATAAAGCAAATTGACATGGTATAAACGACGTGATGTTGTTTTATATAATGGACCTGTAACTGTACTATTATTATCCAAACCGTATATATTAATACTGATACTGGGATTGTTTATTTCAAAGCGCTTAATGTCGTTTAAACTGGGCGGAAAACTCATGTTAGAAATATTAAATAAATCTGAATAATGCGGATATGAAGAAGTTCTGTTTGGATTGGTCTTTGCCGGAAACATATGAGCTACAATACACCAAAGAAAACAATGCTGGTCTTCATTTCTTATGTTTAGGCATGATTTAGTATTGAGAATACGTTTAGGCAATGGTAAATAAGAACCGCCTCGCAAAGGATTATATTTTATGATATTAATTTCTAAATGACTGATAGACTCAATTGTCCAGCCTGACTCAGACAGTTCAAATTCAGAACATTTACAAATAAGTTTTTCACAAAATGATTTATATAAGAGCAAAATATCCGTGTTTTGCAATACTACATTATACTTTGCGTTAAATGACTTCAACGATTTTTCATAATTTTTTGGTAATATATACCAAACAAATATTTCAAAATTAACTTTTACCGATTTATGTTTTTTCACCTGGTCTTTGATAAGATAACAAGCAGTTTCAGAAATTTGCGTTAAAAATAATTCAAGTGAAATGTTAACCATTCTAGGATTCACTCTATAACTGATTATCCGATTTCGAAAAGCTGATGCTATTATATAAACATTATCAAAACGCGTCTGTAATAAGGAATTCGATTTGTGTATATTACTTTTTTTGTGTGCAGAATATTTCGGAACTGAAATGTTACAGACTTCACAGTAAAACATATTCAGATATTTATAATTGCAAAATTGATTTCTGATATTAATTTCTTGTAAATTATTTTTAAATTCGAATTTTATAGTGGATTTTTTTTAATGTGAAACAAATCGAAAATTATTATTCAAATACCTAATATCGAGTATTCTCAATGTTGATTTTTCTCTGAATCGAGTATACTCAGTATCGAGTATTCTTAGTATCGAGTATTCTTTGTATCGAGTATTCTTTGTATCGAGTATTCTTAGTATCGAGTATTTGGATTTTAATATTTCATATATTTGGGCTTCCTGTAAATAAAGTACAAGTCAATGCAATGAAAATAATAATTAAAAGTATATCATATGGGTTACATTTGTTAGATAGCTATAATATAAGTAAAAAGTATACGAGTAAATAGTAAGTATGCCAATCGAAAATTATTATTAAAATACCTAATATCGAGTATTCTCAATGTTGATTTTTCTCTGAATCGAGTATACTCAGTATCGAGTATTCTTAGTATCGAGTATTCTTTGTATCGAGTATTCTTTGTATCGAGTATTCTTAGTATCGAGTATTTGGATTTTAATATTTCATATATTTGGGCTTCCTGTAAATAAAGTACAAGTTAATGCAATGAAAATAATAATTAAAAGTATATCATATGGGTTACATTTGTTAGATAGCTATAATATAAGTAAAAAGTATACGAGTAAATAGTAAGTATGCCAGTAAAAAAAAGGTATCCAAATAATATTATTTTATTCTGTTAAATAATATTATTTGGATACAGAACAGGTTGCACCCCCTTAAATTCAGCTTTCGCTGCAGATACCAGATTATTAGTAGCACGCCAAGTCGCTGAATTGGAAAATACAGATGCCCTATACGTGAGGAGCGCTTGCTTCCATCGATCCTTTCCGAATTTTTCAGCGTCCCTATGGTTATAAATACGGAGCTCGATATAATAATCACCGCTCCGTGTTAGATCCTGTTGGTAGGAGTTTCCAGAAGCTGTTCTTCTAGACAGAGACGATCGCAGTGCAGTTGCCCTCACCGGTTCAAGATCTCCCTCTTCCTCCTGTAAACATTGTTATAAAATAACATTAGATAAACATATTTGAAAGTTGGCTAGGAGAGCAGTGTTGGCCCAGTGGTGACAGCATCAACTCACAAGTTGTAGGCCGTAGGTTCGAACCCAGGCTGGCGCTATACTTTGTGTACTTTATTTCATAATTACTGCTCTTTAAACGATGAAGGAAAACATTGTAAGGAAGTCGGCATATCTCAGAACCAAAAAAAAAAACTCTCACACCTAAGTCCCAGCACTAGCCAGTAGTAGGAACAAATTATCCAATTGAAATCTTGCGGGTAATTATAATTCTAAAAAAATGTTAAAGAAATATTTTTTTTATTTACATTGACTAAACTCACCGAAGAATCAGCCATGCGAATGCGCTTCAATTTTCTAGGCCCCTTTGGTGAAGTATCTGTTTCGGAATCCGACTCACTACCAAATAAATCTTTCACAGATGGAGTCGAGGCAGCAGCTACTTTCTTCGATTTTCCTTTAGCCGCTTTGATTTTCTTCTTTGAATTAATATTTTTCTTCGGTTTAAACGATGTAGAGGGCTCGTTGCAATGCGACTCTACATCGGACTCGAATGGATTTACAAACGTCGACCTAAAATGTAAAGTATTAGTAGGTAAGAAGTTATAAAAATGAACAATTCTTAAAAGGATAGACAGAGAAATAGAACAAACTCTAACAATTTTCTCGATCTAGAAATCGATCCTTGAATTATTACCACTGCTTAGTAAAATGGAATAAGTCGTAATTTGGTTCTAGAACTCGGTGTCAACACATCATGATGTGCAACAGTAGAACAGTAAACCGCTGCACTAGTAGAAGCAAATATAATAACTCATTAAGACATTTTAACAAGATTTGGAATCGAAACCAAAACTTCGCCTTCGACAGTTACACTGATGTTATTTGGCTCTAGAACTCGACGTCAATACTTCGTGTTGTTCAATAGTAGTAGCGGTTATTAAGTAGCTGCACAAGGACAAACATAAAGCCACTGCATAAAGACAAGCAAATTTAAATTAGATCTGGGAATCGAACCCAAAAGTTACTACAGGGAACGAATGAAAGAAAAACAATTGTAGATGCCCTAAAATGATATAATGATTCTTTAGAATGTTGTTGTTATTTATAATTAAAAGTATTCATTCATTGCACATAGTACGTTTGCCTGAAAACTCTGAAATTCAAGACTAGATATTATATCTACTTAAAAAATTAAATAGGTACATACATACTTAAAATTGCCCCCCCCCCGATCTTGTCACTCAACACAATACAATAATTCACGTTACACAGACAATGCACATTGCACACCGAAATTCACAAAATTTCTGGATACGCTCAGTGATCGCTTTTATACTACTATAAATTAAGGTAGCGATCATATTAAATATTGCAAAGCTAGATATTAATATATCGTCAATGATATATTGGTATTTCAATCATATGTACTAGTCAAATAGAGTCGATAATTAATTAAACATGTATACTCACTATGCTCACTGCCTTTCATTCCCTAATTTGGCAGTGGGCGCCACGATGTCGCAGATACCTGAGACGAAATTCTAAAAAGGAAATCGTATGTACTTTACTGTTCTAATGCAGATCTTTATGAGTATCACATTTAAATAGTTATTACAATTTCTCAAAGCGATAACCAATATAAGTTGAACTTCATATTTTTTATGTTATAAAACCTATAAATCCAGGAAATAGGTACCTATACTAGGGAATATAAATACTAACATAGTAATGTAGTTGTACTACTAACAAAATCTTTTAAATTCAGAAGTAAACAAATTATTATTATCATATCGTTTATTCATTTTTTAAACATATGATTACATTTTTAAATATTTCTTATATAATATTATAATAAATTATTATTATTAATATTTATTTTTATTATTATTATTATTTGTGTAAGGAATTAATCTAAATTGATTGCAAATTATTGATATGACTGAATTAGAAACATTTTCCAGTAGGTATTGTTTAAAATACGTTTATTATACAATATTACTTTATGTATTATTAGTGAATTTCAAAAAAATACAGATAGCAGAGCAGTTAAAATCATCGCATTTTATTATTATTATTTATTTTTATACTAGAAACGTAAAACGTAAACGTATTAGGCTACATAAAAAAACAATCGTTCGTACTTTATTGGTTATCTTAATTATTAACTTTAGACATTTATAAAAATATACATAAAATCATTATCTGTACAAAACAGATTCTTTTATTTATGACGTATAAATTCATGTCTTTAAGGTTTAAATTTCTTCATAATAATACATATTTTACTAAAGATCATGATTGGTAGTCAAGTCGAAACATGTTGATATCAAAAATGTGTTTGTGTACGTAATATTGCAAATGCATTATTTCTACTGAAAGCAATATGAACTTAAACTTTACAAAAATTAGATCTATTTTAGAACAACTGGAAACTATTGAAGTGCAAAGAAAAAGGTCTTAACTATAATTTTTGGTTGCACTGGAATTAGAAACTTGTTGTGTTACATTATGTTTGTAGTTCCAAAAACATAATAAATTAAATATTAACTTTATTAACGGAAGAACAAGGTGGCGCAATATTTTGTCACATCTTTAAAAACACATTTGGTGCATTGGCTAAGCTGGCTACATCACAATGTAAATAGTAGGTTTAATAGATGTCTTAGCGAATGCGTCAAAAGTGTTTTTTGCGGGTTCGATTCCCGCGCAGAACATATGAATAAGTATTTGTTCCGGTTTGGTTTTTATGATTTTTTACATTCTTTTTTAATATAATTAATTACTCTATCTCCATAATACAGTTAATTATTAGATCTTGTGTTCAATCCTTTTTCTGGATTTCTATCCGTACCCCAAGCCCCGATGACATTAACTTGCACTGTTGCTAATATATGACGAAAGCTGTAGTGCGCTCCACACATCGTACGATACGACAAGTGGATTACGTCATTTCACATTATCCGCTGACCGCTGCATGATGTACCTAAGTTTATGACTGTCGATTAATTATGATAGATACATTTATTAGAAGCATCATGTTATGCGATTTCTTCCACGTTTTATTTGAACGCTGTAAACGGGAGATAAGATCGTTTCGATTCAACGCTGTGGAGCTATCGAACATGATATTGTTGTTTATAAAGTACACATGCTAATTTTGCTCCATCGCAGTTTGACGCCGCGCCAGTGAATGAAACACAATATTCAATCCTACAACTGTAAATCGGGCCGCAGACCGTAGTAGTAAATATGTATTATTGGGGCGTTTTGCATAACGCGCTCGAGCGAAGCGAGAGCAAGTGATGCAGAAGCCCCAATAATACACTACTAATGACTTATCCATAGTATTTGCCATATCTAATTGAGTAGTCTAGTAAAAGGATATGAATAAAAAGCGACCAGCTAATGGTTTGTTGTTGTTTATGACGGTGCGAGCTACGCAAACGACGGGGGTGTAATTTCGCTAATTACTTAGTGTGGATCACCTTAGTGCATGCGTAATTGGGTCACCAATTAGCAGCGGGCGTGGTCAGTTTGAGTCTCGCAGCCAGTTACGCAGCAGCGTTGTGTGGCTAGTCCCGTCTCCAATAAGGGCGGGGCCCACGCGCAGGTTTTAGAATAATAGAAGCTCTTACGTGACGTCTCTGCAGGGCGGGGCCAGCGCAGCAGGTGACTAGACGAAGTACTAGGCGCACACGCGTGGGGAATTCTACGCGCTAGCAAGCGCTCGCAGTTGTCACCTCTTCGATACTTATGCACTCCTATTTTTAACCGACTTCAAAAAAAGGAGGAGGTTATATGTTCGACTGTATGTATATATTTTTTTTTTTTTTTTTATGTATGTTCACCGATTTCTCCGCCAATTATCAACCGATTTTGAAAATTCTTTTTTTATTCGTAAGGGTATACTCCTGAGGTGGTCCCATATTAATTTTGTGAAGATTTGATGTATACTTTGGGAGATAAACGAAGGAACTCCTCAAAAACAAACAGTACACGTAATGTGATTTGGATATTGTACTAAAGATCAAAAATAATTGCTGGTTCTATCTATCCATCCGTGGTGAACTAATTATAGTCTTCGAAGATACCGCATGGAACTCCTCATCGGTGAACAGTACATATAGGAACTTACAGTGAAAGGTTAGAAGGTTAGGGGATAATTCTTTGAATATTATAGGCACGTTTAGACCGTTACTTGTATTCTTATATTCCGTTGAGCTGATGATGGAAGGTACAACTCCTTATCGATCAGGAGTTAGAAGATATCTTGTCCTAGATAGACATACTCGTTGACATCGAGAATAAAATTGATTCCTCAGCAGACACTAGAGTGGGCTCTTACCCACTCTACTGTCTGCTTAATAAAAAAAAAAGCAGCCTTAATCATTTTGGCCTGGCCAATTATTATATTTTTATACAAATTTACAATTGCCTTAATCGTTGCATTTCACGCAATGCTCTTTCGTCATGCGGTTTCTTGAGCAATTTGTTTGGCTCTAAGTCGCAAAGAGCAATACCATCCAGAGTCTTTACACGACTTAGCGCAACATAAACTTGGCCTTTAGCAAAATTTTTCTTGCCTAAGTTAATCACGGCTTTGTTTAGGGTGGTGCCCTGAAGTTTATGCACCGTTACCGCCCAACTAAGGATCAGCGGCAGCATCCTCCGTTCAACATCCCCATAACCTTTTGTTGCCTGATATGTTGTTGAAACAGGCGCTATGGCAACTAACCCCTCAGTGTCTTTCACTTTTGTGCCAATAGTGTCATCATCAAATTTTATAAAAACTGAATCGGGTAACTCGCCTGATTCTATTTGATCGCGACGAAAGGCAGGCCATTTAAACTTAGAGACAATCCCCATTGCCCCGTTAACCAGGCCCTCAGTAACAGAAATGTTACGTCTCAACATAACTCTAGAGCCTATGCCAAGTTGCAATTCGTGCAACAAACCACCACAGTTATTTACATCTGCAGGAATAACATTAGATGGTGGTCGTTTTCCGTAGGTTGCTGCCTCTCGTGACTCATCGATAGCACGCAAGATGTAAACGAGACTTGACTGAAGCAGTTGGTTCGTCATCTTAGTGTTATAGTTATCTACCAATTTAAGAGTTGGAAAAATCCTTACTGCAGCACCATCTGCGAATTCACCAATCTGTTCAACTCGCCGTCTTTCACACAAAAGTTGCAATTGTGAGATTGTGAGCTCACCAAATCGCAAGTTATTTAATAAATCAACAAATTCCATATCGCTACTTTGACGCATGTTGATGGTGAGTTCGCAGAAGGAGAACTGTTGCCATAAATGTATTTCTGCGTTTGACCACGGGGGTTGATCGAAGCACCAATGCCCTTTAACGGGTGGTAACTGCATGATGTCGCCAAATAACAACACATTTATACCACCGAATAATAAATTATTGTTTTTAAACTCCTGAAGGCGTAAGTGAATTATACGCAAATTTTCGTAGGAAACCATGGATATTTCATCCACTACTAGCCATTTGATGTAACGCCACTTACGCCTTTCTCGTTCCAACGGCTGTCCACTCATTTTACGATATGTCATCGTGGTACCTTTTTCTATTGGAAGTGAAAAAACTGAGTGAAGGGTTCTACCAGAAATTTGCCGTGCCGCAACACCCGTCAGAGATGCCACTTCCACAAAACTTGGTTTCAACATAATATCCACAGTTGGACCATAACAGCGCTTGATATGCTCAACAATTAATTTTAATAGGAACGATTTTCCGCTGCCTGCTCCACCCGTAATAAATAATAACAAAGGCTGTAGATTATCATTTAACCTGATGTCCCTCTCAATGGTATCCGACACTTGTTTTAATAAATCTTTTTGTTGAACATTCAGGCTTCTGACTCCACTTATAAAAACTTCATCGGGCATAGCGGTAGGATCATTATCTTCAATAAAATCATCATGATTATTAAACACATTGATTTGGTCTTCGGTGTAGATATTCACATTATGTTCTGTAGACTCGTTGGCGCCACTATTCTGGTTCACAGTATTGAGTGCTACAGCCTGAACCAGAGCTTGTTGAATGACTTGTTCGGCATGGGCGAATTGTTCTACGGTTAAATTATGAAGAAGAGGCCTTAATTGTGATTGTCGACGTAAGAAACAAGCTTCAGCTGTTTCGCCCTCTTGAGTGAGTTGACTTTCATTGCGAAAAGGAATGTGACATACAATCAGACTGTAAAAAAATCCTTCTCGGTCACTGTTTAAAGTGTAATATCGAGTGCGTAGAACTGCTGCTTGATTTCTGATTCGCATTCTCGTATTATCTCGCAAACGGATGTATCTAGTACTCTCGTTCTCCTGGTCTCTTAACTCAATGTCACCATCATCATCGTTCCACATTGTACTTGAAACGGTTTCGTAGCGAACGGCAAATTCAGCTAAACTTATCTCTTCTAGGTCATCTGGTCTTTGTTGGTAGCGATCGAATACATTGTTGAAAACTGATGTTTCATCTTCACTAAATCGTAGAAGTCTGTAACGTTGCTCTGGACGACAGCTATTCACGAAAACAGTTTTTATTGTACACATCTTCAAAGGCAAATGGCAGAGACGGTATGCCGCTTCTGGGGCACTAACTAATCGTTGACCAAGAATCGCCATTGAAACAACAAACAACTGCTTCCACACATCATTACTTTGCCGTTTTGCTTTTTGTACCGCTTCTTTCACAACATCGCCACAATCATTGGGTTCGCATTTGCTAGCATACTTGGCAATATAATACGCAACAGCTGTTACGGTCCCACACGGTTGTACGTCCATATTTGCTGCCCAAATTTTCAAAAGAACGGAATTGTAGTTATTAATCATAACTTCGTCTGCATTTCTTTGTAATTCACAAAAACGTCCATTACTACGAAGAGCGTCATCAGGTTCTAAGCATTTCGTTATGGTACTTATAGGCCTTGGGAATCCAAAACGACAGCAACCAGTATTTCGATCTTTATAGCATGTCGTGGAGTGTTTGTGGGTTTGTAACCTTTTAACCAGCTCCGCATTATCACCGTCAAGTGAGCATGACACGACCTGATCGATTACTCTAAGGCCTTCAGGAGTATCTAAATCGGGAATAGAGTTGCACCACAAAAGCATATGTAAATGTGGGCTTCCTCTGTTCTGAAACTCTATCCTATGCCAATAGTCGGTGATAGCTCCTCCTAAACAGTCAGGATTCATTTTCATAAATCTCATGAGCGCATTCACCCTTAGCGTGAACTGTCGAGCCACAACTACTGGGTATTTTTGTACTAGTTCCAGTCTTTCATTAAATGGTAAGTCTTCAACAGCATCCGGCATTGCATCTGGGCGTCCGTCAGCAATAAGTAATGCTTTAATCATGTCCGGCCAATTGAGGTCGTTACAAGAAAATGTAACAAACCATGTTGGAGGACCAAGACTCCGCACCATGGCAATCAACTCAGCGCAACATCTTCTCCAATATGCAGCCGATCCCCTTATGTTTCGCATCGTCAGGTGCATATTATCGACAAGACCTTGAGGTGTATGTTCACCTTGCTTCATTCGGCACGAGACAGAAACACTTGCCTTAGCCTTAAAATATTCCACAACCGATAATGCAAAAAATAAGTAGTCGTTTCTTTGAAATCGATTATCATTGCCCATAATTCGAGCCTGAAAATAATCAAGCGCAGTTATAGAAATATCTCTGTTTTCACCGAATCCGTTTTTCCCTTCAGGGAAAAAAAAGGACCAGCACAGCTCTTCCATTCTTTTTTCTCTCTCTAGATTGATTGGTGGTGCGGTCTTTCTTTGGACATCGAAAATTCGGACTTGATCATTTAAATCGTTTCTATTGCTAGCGTTAATAATAGTATCTAAATTCGGCACATCTTCGTCAGTAGAATATAGTAAACTTGTCGAAAAAATAACTCGTCTTTCTACATTATTTGAATCTGCTCCTATAGGAAGTACTGTAGTGGTGGAATCATGCGACCTACAAATAGTGTTGGGAGGTGACACAGTTACAGAAGTATTTATTACCGCTTTATCATTGCCTGTGTCATTAGATGATACAGTAGGTATGCTCGTATTGATCATACCTTTATAGGAACACGTGTATACAAGTGACTCCTGAGTGACGACGTGCTCTATGTTTGGAGGTCCGCCATGCAATAATTCAGGGTGTGATGTTCGAGAAGCAACCTGTTGTAGTACCTCTCCCTCTTCGATGCCAATAGAAATGGGGGTAATGCAATATATGTTCAAAAAGTGTTCATTACCTGTATTTATCCATAAATTACGCCGTAAGATTACGAATAATTTACTAATATTTACAAAGCGCATGCAACATGCTGTACCTCTAGATGACGCTCTACAACCCTTTGGCCCCCTAGCATGAGAATCAAATAGCCAATAATACATATTGCCAGATATGTGTTGACATGCAATAGCAACGGAAACTGAATTGCTTGTTAGGATTCCGCAACGGTGATTCCTAAAAAAACTTATTAAAGCATTCTCCAAATTAGGAAATCCTGTTTCACTTTGATCTCTATCGATATGACCGTCTATCGAACTATTGTTTTGCACATTTAAATTTAACCATTGCCCATTGAATAATAAACGTGGCAGAATTTCTCTTAATGCTAAATATTCAGCATTTAATTCCCCAGCATCAGGATTATCTCGTTTTCAATACATTGGTGGTAGAAAGAATCCCCAATAATAATTATGTAATCAATGTCACTCACTGCCCATGTATTTGCATCTGATAAAACAAATGCAACACAAGCAACTGCCGCGACAGCGGTACATTGCTTTCCACGAGATTCTACGTCAAATCGGTCATTTCCTTGATGAAATGAACCACGCAAAATAGATACATCGTTGTTGATGTTTACAAACCTGCTGGATTGATCTTCTTGTACTTGTCGTACAAGCATATTTTGATGAGACCCATCAGTCTGTATTTGTAGATTACCGCAATTATCATAAATTTCAGAAACCTGAATTATTTGTGTGATATCATAGTCTAATACATTGTCAAAATTTGGTATGACGTCTCGATACAAGCTGTTATGTTTTAGTAGCCATCTTAGGGCAGTTTTTACTCTCTCAATGTTTATATTGAACTGTCTTTGCTGTTCTAAGTTCTCTCGAGTTTCTACTACAATAACCAATCCTGCACTATTAAGTGGAAGTGGCAGTTGCTCAGCAACTTCGACAACGTCTTGTGCAAATAAAACCACTTGTCCTTTACACCAATTTTGGCTGAACCTATTCTGTACTTTAATAATTTTAAGGAACGGGATCATTCGTGTCAGTAGACGTTGCTCTACATCAGACAAACAAGCTAGTTCTAGTGGTATTGGTGCGACGTCCATTTTGTTCCAATAAGCTTGAGCAGGAACTTTGCGTTTTCGCAGATTAGTAGAGCATCGAGAACATGTCACGATTTTATCCATTTCTACCAATTCATTGGGTAGTAAATCTTGTCGAAATGAAGATTTCAAATGGCATCTCTGCTTGGGGTACAATAATTTTCTACAAATACTACATGGCACATCTGCAAAAACGTTGATGATAGATAAAAAAGTATCCTCTCCAATAAATTTATTTCTGCGTCGTGTCTCACGCATGTTCTCCAAGCGATTTTGAATCTGCTCCTCATTTTCAACTCGCAGTGATTCATAATTGCGCTCTTTCATAACATTGTGTCGGTGTTCACGCTGTTCGGGAGTCTCATTGCTCAACCGTTCTCGTATAACATTGTGTCGGTGTTCACGCTGTTCGGGAGTCTCATTGCTCAACCGATCTCGTATCATAACGTGTCGGTGTTCACGCTGTTCGGGAGTCTCATTGCTCAACCGATCTCGTATCATAACGTGTCGGTGTTCGCGCTGTTCGGGAGACTCGTTGCTCAACCGTTTTCGTATGACATCGTGTCGGTGTTCACGCTGTTCGGGAGTCTCATTACTCAACCGTTCTCGTATGACACCGAGTCGATGTTCACGCTGTTCAGGAGTCTCGTTAGCCAGTCGGTTTCGTATAACATCTAGACGACACTCACGCTGTTCAGACGACTCGCTACACAAACGTTCCTGGATACGATTAAGTCGACGACTCCGATCACTTTGCGACTCCTGTGACAATTGAGAACGCATGTAATTTCTCATCTGATTTAATCTAGCATGATAAGCCAATGGTGATTCCTGGGAACGAGATATAATATTGCGTTTGCAATTCTTCGATAGACGCTCCTTATTTTCTTTAATGGTTTCTTGTATTCTGTTCTTCCTCATCCGGGCGGCACCTTTAGTTGGTCTACCCATGGTGCTACTTAACTTAATAAATAATTATGTCAAATAATATTAACACTAAAAAAGGAAAAATAAAAAACTTTAAAAAAAATAATTAAATCGACTTAAAAAAAAAACTGCAACACTAAAAAGCTAAAAATAAATTGAATTAAAAAATTAAAAGCGAAAACTTAAAAACCCTGAAAAGAAAAAAATAAATTCACCTTATAAATCAAAATACCTTAATTACTGCCTACCTATACCTAATTAAATTTAACATTAAATTTTTTGGAGTCGGTGCCAAGCCAGTAAACCAAAAAACCTTGCTTAATAACTAATGACCTATATTAAACAATATCGAAGTAAAATTAAACCTAACCTAACCTATTCACTAAAGTATATAATTATAAACTATGCTACTATGATTTATAGCAAACTATAAAATGCACAAGAAAAAAAAATTAAACACCTAAACTAAACACAGTTAAAAAAACACAAACCAAACCCGACGCTATGAATACCTAATTACCTACCAGAAAAAGAAATCAAACAAATTAAAATAGAAAATTTTATAAATCTATGGAATAGTAAAAATTATATCAAAACAAAAAGAAAACCAAACATAAACATTCAAAGCAACAGATCACCAAAAAATATCGCAGTATTATTGTAGATCGGGATATTTCGCTTAGATTTTTCTAGTAAATGTCATTAATTCGCTGAGAATCTTAACACCGCGATACAGGAATGTATCGAATTGTACAACGCCATCTAGGGAAGTGTCGGGTAAACAATCAACAATGAGAAAACTAACGGAATTGAGTGTTACTTCTAAAGTTCTGCCTATAATTTACAGAAAAATTACTGATCTGAGATGACGTTGACGTGGCTTGGCACCGACTCCAAAAAATTTAATGTTAAATTTAATTAGGTATAGGTAGGCAGTAATTAAGGTATTTTGATTTATAAGGTGAATTTTTTTTTTTCTTTTCAGTGTTTTTAAGTTTTCGCTTTTAATTTTTTAATTCAATTTATTTTTAGCTTTTTAGTGTTGCAGTTTTTTTTTTAAGTCGGTTTAATTTTTTTTATTGGTTATTTTAATTCACCAAAACTTGATTTTAAATTTAATTAAAAATAGATACGATACTGAGAACACGTTAACACCTTACGGCGGTCCGAGGGGAAGAGGACTAAAAAGATTGTGCTAAAACTAAAGAGATTGTGGTTATTTAAGGCCTTGATTTGATCCATAAAAAACATAAAATCTATATACGACGTCCTTGTAATTTGTTATCCGATGAAATATTTTCTTCAATAGCCTGCAAATTTATAACAACATAACTAAAATATTTTATTTTTTTTATTTTGTGCTGAAATATCTATATAAGTGACCAAGTAATTCTTACAAGATTCCCTGCGTCACAATCTTGAGCTGGAGATAATGGTGCAGCGTTCTGAAGGTTCAGGGTTTTATCAACGCCAATTTGACAAACTATTTGATTCTCCCTTGTGGATTTAGCCGTTTCTGAAGCCTGCAACTTTTCTTGAAAATCCAGTGTCTTCACTAAGGTTTTCTTTTTGTTAAGTCTGAAAATAATATGCATAATATAAAAATCACAACTCACACAGACCTTGTTTCCCCGTTGGGCTAGGCAGAGGTGTACCTATAGTATACCCACATTTCGTCAGTTATGTTTAAAGGCTCCCACAGACAGGGGCGACGCGACACCGGTAGAACAATTTCCGTAAAATTTTCATAGAAATTGTTCTACGGATAAACGCGTCGCGCGACAGGAGCCTTAAGTCTGAAAATAATATAGCGACACAAACCGTAAGCACTATGACCGGCGATCGATTGTCCGCTTGAGATAAATACATAATGGGTGAATTTCAACAAGAGATTTTTTTGTGTCATTTCGGTGGGATTTTTTTATTTCAATGCTATCTACATACACACATCAACACGGTCTAGGGATATTTCATACTCAATTAAATAACTCGAAAAGTACTGGCCGCATTGGAATCTTTTATACACCGATTTGTTTGTAATTTATCTCAGACTAATTCCAAATTAAAATTTTTGAAAATTCTTTTGTTTCGGTGGCATAAAAATGTCTTGATGTATAGGAGAGGGAATTTTCATTTGTGCGAAATTTAGAAAACAATACGAATTACGTTTAGTTACAGTTTTTTTTCATTTTTAAACGAAAGATAAAGTTAAAATTGAGGTATTGTAGCCATGCAACGCCGACATTTGACGAGGGCGGAGATGTTACGAGCTGTGGGAATGCTGGAAGCTGGATCTGTTCAGCGTAATGTTGCTGAGGCCATAGGGACCCATCAAAATGTAATTTCAAGATTGTGGACACGCTATCGTGCCACAGGTGAAGTAGCGGAGAGGCACCGGGGGCCAAGTCGCATCACTACCCCCAGACAAGACCGATTTTTGCAAATTACTGCGCGAGCTCAACCAAATGCAACGGCGACTCAATTGGTCCAAAGGCTGCGAGTGGAACACCAAGTGCTTGTGAGTGACCAAACTGTAAGAAGGCGACTGCATGAAAGCAATCTACGCTCTCGTAGACCACTCCGGGTCCCACCTTTATGGAGAGGCAATCGTGGACGACGAGTAGAATGGGTTCGGAACCACGTGGACTGGGGCCGTGAGCAATGGTCCAATGTGCTGTTCACGGATGAATCCAGGTTCGGCTTCCATCCAGATTCACGAAGGACGCGTGTTTGGCGAGTTCCTGGACGATGGAGCCGTCTCCAGAACCCTCAGGAAGTTCACCCATACCAAGGAGGAACAATTATGGTTTGGGCAGGAATTCGTCTTGGAGGACGGACGGATCTCGTTTGGGTGCGGGGCAATATGACGGCAGAACGATACGTCCAACAGGTGCTGGGGCCCGTAATCTTGCCCCACAGAACACAAATGGGGCAAGATTTCCTGCTCATGCACGACAATGCCCGGGGCCCACACACGGCGAGAACGGTAGCAGCTTGGTTACATACACATAATGTTAGGGCCTTAGACTGGCCTGCTCAATCGCCAGATCTAAATCCCATTGAGCATGCGTGGGATATTCTGCAAATAAGAGCTCTGAAGGAAGTTCCTGAAAATCTGGCTACAGAAGATCAACTTTTTGCGCACCTCAGAAGGACATGGGACAATATTCCGCAGCAAGACATTGACAACCTTGTTCTGAGCATGCCGAATCGTTGCCGATGTGTTATGAACATCATGGGCGCTTTCTCAGACTACTAAATTCAAGTTTATAAACACAAATTAAATGATTTTTCTATTTTTTTCAGTTTTTACTCACAAATTAAAAGTTAATTCATATACGGTTTCCGTCTATGCTTCATTTTTTTTCCATAAAATCCTGAAATTTTTATCTAAGTACCTTAACCATTATAAAAAAATGGTAGAATATTAAATAACGTATCTTTTAAATATATACATGTCATATAAATAATTAACACATTGATAGTAATTCGCTTTTTTTTAAATATCCCTAGACCGTGTTGATGTGTGTATTTTTAGTGACAAATAAAACTTTAGCCTATTTTATGTCATTGTGCGTGAGTGGACATCAAATATCATCAAAACTTACATAAATATTTAAAGATGAATTTTTAAGAGTCCACTGAAATGAAAAGTGTCTCCCGAAATGATAAAAATGACCACCGAAATGATAGACTGTGCACCGGAATGAAATAAATCCACCGAAATGATTGTAACGGCTAGGGCTGCACAGGTTAGGCTGCGCAGGCCGTTAACTGATAGGTAGTAGGTTAGGTAGAATTAAAACAGTTTAGAGTTAATACATAATTATATTTAGTTTAGGTACTTAATAGTAACACGGCTAGGTCGCGGGTAAGGTCCTAGACACTGTCGACGTTCTGAGCACTTGCACACTTTAAGAGAGGTAGGTAGGGTACCGTCCTTGGCTACACGTGGTAGACGTGGGGGGCCTGACACAGGCTCGCTGCAGAGGCACGTAGCAGACGTGGCCGCGAAGGCCTGTCAGCGCAGGCTGCGGAGGTAGCCAGCGGCGGTAGCCCGTGGAGGCCGCCTGTCAGCACAGGCACGTGGCGGCACCGGTTGTCAGCACAACTAGTATTTGGGTGGCGTGCAGTAGTGCGACGCTCAGCAGCAGGATTGGGTAAGAGGTCCTGCCCTCAGCCCGTAGGTACATGGAACCCTGCAAGCGCCATAGGAAGCGCGAGTTAGATGCAGTGCAAGATAGCAGCAAGCCGCATGCGATGTGCCAGCTTCTTCCCCTTTACCGGCCAAGGAACGTTGTGGGAAGCATAGTAGGTAGACGCTCAGCACATCGCAGCGGTTTACAGGCAGAGAGAGTGCAAACAGCGTGGCGCATTGACAGATGCCAAGATTAGGTTAAGTATGCGGGCACGCATGCACAAAATACAAAGTAACGTGATCCTAGCAGATGGATCACTAACAATAGCACAGCAAGGCACTACACCACCTTGATGCAGCAGCAGTACATATAAATTACCATTACCAGTGCGCTGGATAACTAGGCCGCGTGTCCGACAATGACACACGAAATCGAATATCACTTATGTGGTAAAATCAATATAGGTTATCCAGCGCAGAGGGTCTGGTATTATTACCAAACTAATGTGGAACTCACCCTAGGTCGGGGCACACAGGATTTCGAGGAACAGGGAATAGTATTCACCAGTTCTGCAAGCGGAGACGAAATGACAGAGAGTCTCCGGAAGATTAGTGTTGTACCCCGATTTTAGTGATGTGATTAGTAGTTTACTAATTGTGATTTTTCAGCAACACTCGACTATTATTAGTTGTGAATCCTCACAACGCTACAGTACCCCGGCTGCAGAGAGAGGATTTTACCTGCATAAAATCCGCTAGAACTACCACTTCCCACTTGCTGTCCAATCCTTAGCACAAGTCTGATTCCAGTCCAATCCCAGCGGAGACTGGAACCATACTCAACAGCCATGAGTGAATCTAGTTAGTCATAGATCACTCAAGATTCACAGACAGCAAGCAAAGAAATACACAAGTGTAACAGCAAGTGTATCTCAGTCAGTAGTGTTCTATTAATAGCAGGTGCCAGTGTTTGTAGTATACCTAAATGTGAGTAGACATGTAGTGGATTAGATATTTAGGTTTTTAACTGGCTGTAGGTAAGTATAGGTAGGTGAGTTCAGCAGGTAGGTTTAGGTAGGTGAGTTCTGTAGGTAAGTATAGGTAGGTGAGTTCAGCAGGTAGGTTTAGGTAGGTGAGTTCTGTAGGTAAGTATAGGTAGGTGAGTTCTGTAGGTAAGTATAGGTAGGTGAGTTTAGTTGGTAAGTATAGGTAGGTGAGGAGGTAGGTAGGTAGGTGGTTGTATAGTTTGCTTGAAGTTGTAGGTAATAGTTTATTTTATACATAAAGATAAAGATAGCATAGTCATTAATGTAATAGTCATTAGCATTCCCACAATATAATTATACAATATCATAGTCATATATTAGTTGTAGTAAAAAATTTAAAATATCACAGGTAATATAATTTAATATCACAGGTAATACATTAGTTATTCTAGCAACAGATCTGATTTCAGTATGTAGATTACTGTTGTAGTTTCAACCTAAGTTCCAATAGTATGGACACACACAAGAATACCATAGTACGTAGTAGTTTTAGTAAGTTATAGTTAAGTTTTAGTTTATTATTATATTATATTTAATAGTCATTAGCTTCCATAATTTAATTAGATATTAGTATAGATAATAATATAGATTTGCCAGCAACAGATCAGATGTAAACAAGTAGTTCTGTAAGTAGTAGTTCCAACTCAAGTCCCAATTGTATAATGCACACACAAGACTAGAAATTAGGGTAGGGTCCAGTCCATAGTAATCAGTGTCTAGGTTTTATTTAGTACATAGATACTTAAACTGCATAGGAATACCAACAATTACATAGATAGATAGTTTACATAAATAGGTTTGGTTTAGACTTATTTAGGGAGTAACCATTCGCTCCTTAGAATATACTTACATAATAGTTAGAGAATAGATAGATATTGTGGTTTAGGCTTATTTAGGCAGTAACCATCCGCTGCTAGAATATTATAGTTGTGTAATAGATAGATATTTTGGTTTAGGCTTATTTAGACAGTAACCATCCGCTGTTGCAAAGGCTTTTTTATAGAGTTGCACCGCTCTTTAGAATGTAATAGATAGATAATAGATAGATATAATAGGTTGCTTAGGTTACCAATGGTGTAGGGCCAATTGGTAAAGCAAACCACTGATCGATGTGGTAGACCATCATGATCATAGAATAGAAGGTAGGTGATGAATGGGGTAGGGCCATCATCAATTACAACTATGGTTGTAGGACCAATAGTCGCTATAGAAGTATAAGATGGATGGGGTAGACCATCATCCTATCATACTGTTTGGATTTTCCAAATAGTTGAAGTGTAGTATAGATATTATGATAATTGTTGGTTTTAAGTAGTCACAGTAGGTAGTTGTAGTGGGTGTGTGCAATTTTATTGTTTGTGGGATAGAATTGGTTGGTAGCAGTAGGTTAGTGAGGGAAGGTTGGTTATGTTAGTTTAGCAGTGTTAGATTAGTGTGTTAGTGGGGGTTGATCTGTAATGGTAGTCAGTTGTTTAATTGTTAACATAGATTTAGCTGATAATGGAATTTAGTTGGATTTAGTTTTAAAGTAATTGTTGTTTATTGTTATTTTAATAGTTTGACAACAATTCATAATTAGTGTTAGAAATCATTTGTTTGGTATGTATGAATGTGTGTAAGGATATGGATAGGAAATAGTAGTACAGTCCGTTATTGACCATACTAGTTCAGCCATCAGTTCTATTTTTAGTTTATTTATATGTATTTATTTTTATTAATGAGTAGTGTCATAAAAGTTAATAGTAAGATTTTAGTTTGCATGTAATAGTTATAGTGCAATATTGAGTATTATATTGTAATAAATAGTTGTATAATACAATGTAGTTAATCATTGTTAATTGTTTTTTATAAAGACTAGACATGAATACAATTTTAATTGTAGTTATATTTTATAAAAATACAAATTAGATAGGTATAGTTATTTTATTGTAGAAGGTAGTAATTAATTTAAGTGTTTAGGTAAATAAATAGTAGTAGTTAGGAATGTAGTTACATAGTTCAATTTATTTGGTAGATTATTTGTAACAGCTAGGGCTGCGGCAGGGTAGGCTGCGCAGGCTGTTAACAAATAATTAGGTAGTTTGTTTAGTGAATAGCTGTCCATAATATAATATTATTTTTGTTATTTAGATGGTAGTTATGGTCTTTAGTTGCATTTAAATGATGTATGTAGGTATATCAATATTGAGTTTTTATTTTAGCAAAGTTACAAGTTAGGTTATTATTTTTGTAAGCAAAATATGGTTGTAGTAGTCATAACACAGATATTATTACATTTTAGGTTGAATAGGTTTGACAGCTATATTTATAGATATAAGAAATCATAGTTATTAAATAAGAAATCACAAGAAGCTTATAAATTAGTAGGAATTAGCATTTCACCGCTGCCAGCATAGGGATAATTTTTAGATTTTAGCAAGATTAGGTGAGTTCCCATTATAACAAAACAAGTTGGTACGGTATACAAGTAATAGGACTAGAAAATAACACAAACAGTAATCTTATTTCTATACCGCAACGATGTACAGAGCAATGTGCTAGGGCTCAGAACAGAACAGTGTTAGGTTAGGTAGGCTAGTTAAAAGTTGGGCGCCACTGTAACGGCTAGGGCTGCACAGGTTAGGCTGCGCAGGCCGTTAACTGATAGGTAGTAGGTTAGGTAGAATTAAAACAGTTTAGAGTTAATACATAATTATATTTAGTTTAGGTACTTAATAGTAACACGGCTAGGTCGCGGGTAAGGTCCTAGACACTGTCGACGTTCTGAGCACTTGCACACTTTAAAAGAGGTAGGTAGGGTACCGTCCTTGGCTACACGTGGTAGACGTGGGGGGCCTGACACAGGCTCGCTGCAGAGGCACGTAGCAGACGTGGCCGCGAAGGCCTGTCAGCGCAGGCTGCGGAGGTAGCCAACGGCGGTAGCCCGTGGAGGCCGCCTGTCAGCACAGGCACGTGGCGGCACCGGTTGTCAGCACAACTAGTATTTGGGTGGCGTGCAGTAGTGCGACGCTCAGCAGCAGGATTGGGTAAGAGGTCCTGCCCTCAGCCCGTAGGTACATGGAACCCTGCAAGCGCCATAGGAAGCGCGAGTTAGATGCAGTGCAAGATAGCAGCAAGCCGCATGCGATGTGCCAGCTTCTTCCCCTTTACCAGCCAAGGAACGGTGTGGGAAGCATAGTAGGTAGACGCTCAGCACATCGCAGCGGTTTACAGGCAGAGAGAGTGCAAACAGCGTGGCGCATTGACAGATGCCAAGATTAGGTTAAGTATGCGGGCACGCATGCACAAAATACAAAGTAACGTGATCCTAGCAGATGGATCACTAACAATAGCACAGCAAGGCACTACACCACCTTGATGCAGCAGCAGTACATATAAATTACCATTACCAGTGCGCTGGATAACTAGGCCGCGTGTCCGACAATGACACACGAAATCGAATATCACTTATGTGGTAAAATCAATATAGGTTATCCAGCGCAGAGGGTCTGGTATTATTACCAAACTAATGTGGAACTCACCCTAGGTCGGGGCACACAGGATTTCGAGGAACAGGGAATAGTATTCACCAGTTCTGCAAGCGGAGACGAAATGACAGAGAGTCTCCGGAAGATTAGTGTTGTACCCCGATTTTAGTGATGTGATTAGTAGTTTACTAATTGTGATTTTTCAGCAACACTCGACTATTATTAGTTGTGAATCCTCACAACGCTACATGATACAGCTAAGAACAACCGTGCCGGGCAGCCAGGGTTCCGTACTTTGTTAGGTTTGATTTCCACAAATTTTAGATAAAAACTGAGACAGGACAGAACACAGTTATTTTAATATCATCATTAACAAACATATATTACAGTTAGTATTACATATAATTCATTCTTTGAGATTACAATAACCTCAAAGAATGATATTTATTATGATATGAATGAGTTGTTTCTTTACTTATATAACCTTTGGTAATTCTTCTGGTTGTTGTTGTGTGAAAATGTTGGAAAACTTTATCGTAAACGCTTTTAACCATAAATAAATATTTTTGTTTGTTTATGAACTAATACTAATTTATTTGATATATTTTCAAAAGACTGAACGAAGCGCGATTAGACAGCTTAAAGTTTCTGATTAATATGATGGCTGCATTTGTAAGTTATGCAATTAACAGTAATACATAATGTCTACCTATTGCACTAGGAGAAAAATGCTAGGTATAATTTAGTTAAATTTGTAACGAGACGAGAATAGTGTTTCTACAGGTAATGTCTACCTATTGCACTAGGAGAAAAATGCTAGGTATAATTTAGTTAAATTTGTAACGAGACGAGAATAGTGTTTCTACAGGTATACATATAAGTAAAACTTCTGAAATTAAATCTCTTATATTTTTAAAACATAATAAATGAATAAGAAACATTATAGAAAATCTTAGTAGTAATAGCTTAGTACTTTAAATCCTTTTACATAAACGTATGAAACATAACGAAACCTGAAATTGAGATCACGTTATTCTTAAATTACTACAACAATAGAGAAACGTACATATCTAAATATAACAAGAACCAACAGAGTTTTATTCTACCTAATTACTTATACATAATTGCGAATTATAGTTATTCCAATAAAACAGTCTTTCTGGGTACGTATTTACGAGTAGGTTCAAGTATATAGCTTAAAAATATTAATTTTTCATCATTTTACTGTAAATCACACAATTATTTCTCTAATTCACTAATCAGCCTATTTTTATGACTATAAATATAGGTTTTTAATTAAGATATGTATGTACCTGCTAAGCAAGTCTTCTTTAATTATCACACCACAGCACGTCTTTAGTATAATTATTATGGTCAGTTTACCTTACTACCTAAAACAAGTCATGCCATTAAATGACAGCAAATATTTAAAAAAAACTAAGTAAACAATAATAAAAATCAAAAAATATCCAAATCAGAAGTTGACGAAGACCAAGATAGTCTTCTTACTGTTCTCTTGTTGGCTGTAATCATGATTTCTTCTTCGCTGTCAATATTTCTTGTCTTTTCATACTTTTCAATAAATTCGGTATCATAGTTTTCCAAAAATGTGCACGATGGAGTACTAATACTAGTAAATTCAGTGAAGTTTTCATATTTTTCGAGCAATGATTTAGGTATTATCGATGATTCCTGCTCATTCTCTCCTTTTTGATTGTTCATTCCATCAAAGGAGTGGGATGTTGAGGGCTTAATAATCGATATTTCAATGTTTGTGATTGAGTGTGTGTGTGGTTCATGTATGACACTATTCCTTTGTAAAGATTTTTTGGAAAGATTCTTTTCGTAGTACTAATTTTTCTGACAGTTGAATTGGACGCAGAGGTGTTATATTTGTATTATTTGCAAAATTCGTTGATTGAATCTCAGTGAAGTCATAAAAACCTAAATGCTTGCCGTGAGGGCACCTAATAGTTTCATTTAGGCATTCTCTTTCAATACAGGACAGATGTCGAAGTGCTAAACGGTTTCCTGACTCGAAGTCGAGTTTGAAATATATTACGACAGTATGCAAAGTGAACTGTTGTCTGCTACCATCAAAATGAAGGGATTGAATTTCGGATCCATATTTGGCATTATAATTTTCACTGAAATCAATTTGTATAATACAGTCTTCCGTAGTAATATTTTCTTTTAACGTTTTGAAAGCTTGATTTTGATTTTTATTATTGACGCAATGTTTCAGGAATGGTTTCAGGCTATCTTCGATTTTTTTTATTAAATCTAGTGGTTTCACCCAACGCCTTATCTTTTCCACTTTAATAGCAGATTTTTCCACATAATTTTTGACGTATATGCTTTTATTCTTCTCCCAACCCCAATACGCTATGTCCACTCCATTATTAAACTCTTGGTAATCAATGTGTCTATTTTTACAGTTTGAGCATATTCTTTGCAGACAATCGATGTTATCTTTACTACAACATAGGCTACTTAAAACGTCGGATATTGTATTTTCTTTTATAATGCGGTTTCTCTTCATAGACTCAATTAAAAGTTTCATATTTTCGTGCTTTTCACATAGGCATGTATTTCGTGCATTCACATTTGGTTGAGTGACCCAGAAAGGCTTCATTCTTGAAAATGTTGAGTAGCTTATCGGTGGTTCTCCTGACTCCAAGTATTTCAAGTGTAAATTTTTAAGTGTGTCTGTCAATAGTCTCTTTTGTTTTTTTAATCCATGTCTAGATATAGTTTCATTTTTTCCAGGACATAGTGTTGAATTTTCATCGTCTTCTAAAAATTTTACAACCCTCCCGAGAATTCGTTTTTTTTCCTTATCAGGTTTTATGGCTTTTACTGCTGATTTTTCTCCTTTTTGGGTACTTTTCTTCAAAATCATATAATTGCTTTGTAGTCTGTTACACCTTTTTTTGAACATTTCTTTTTCCTTAGACACCTGTAATAATTTGTTTTGTAATTCTGTTATTAGCTTAGATTTAGTTCTTTGATATTTTCGAAATTTGTCTTTAAGTCCTCGCTTGAATTCTACAGATGTAATTGACGATTCTGAAACAGGGCTGTTGGGGCATAATGTTGACTCGATACTACTTACATTTGATGGACATGTTATTTGTTGTACGCCACTTGGTTGTACATAATGAGTGCCAGTTACTACATTGTCATCAATATGATGTTGAATATTGGAACCGATTGTACTATTGCCTTGACGAGAAGTGCTTGGACTAGGATTGTTATAGTCAATATCTACAAAATTTTGATGCGTTGATAGCGGGGTTTGTCGTGAACTGCTTGTGTGTACCCGATGAAAACTTCTAGCTTCTGTAGTACTAATACTATTGCTGTTCAATCGTATGCTGCGCCGTAAAGAAGGCAACGAGGAACTGTGACAGGAAGTGCTTGGTCCAGGACTATTATTATCACTTTGATCTGGTAAAGATTGATCGAAGTTATCTTCAACGAGATCCCCAATTGTCTCATCCACAGGGTTAGCATGAGCCGCTATAAGAGCTGGAGCTGCTCTATTTTTTTTTCTTTGGTAATAAGCAGCAGCACTTATTTTGTTTTTTCTTCTTAGGATTCTTAATTTTTTAGGGGTCATTTGATGCCTTGAAAAAATTAATCCTGCTGCTTTTTTTCTGGCATAACTTTCTCTGTCTTTTCTCAAAAACTCTTCGCGTGAGACTTCATTGCTCTTAATTCTCTCTTTTCTTCTTCTTTCATACAACCTCCTTTTTTCCAACCTTTCTTCTCTAGTCTGTTGCTTAGGCCGCGGCATCCTAAAATCAAAATACACGCTTTTAAATTTTCTTCTTTCTCATATCCACAGACATACATTCATACACACTATACTAAATTTTTATAAATTACCTTCAGACACACACTAGCTCCCTTGCATCGACTCAGACACACACTCTCACAGGCAATTTCTCATCACATCTCTTTTTTTCATATAACGTTTAAATGCTCTTTAACTTATTTCGTATAATTTTATTGGATATAACGTTCAAAATATATATTGTGAAAAAATCATTAGTTATAACGTTAAAAATATATATTGATCCCATCAATATGGTTAACACCCCGACTCGGACAGGTTAGCCTATCACACCTTAAAAGCTAAGGCGTGATAGGCTAACCTGTCGTGGTTATTTTTTTAAACCACCCAGAAATAGGAGTCCCATCAATCGGGGCGTCGTCGAGCTCGACCGACAGATGCAGTGTTGCACAGGTTAGTAATTATAATAAAAAATCCTATGATAAAACTTATAACCGTGGCTTTTAACTAGGCGTTTTTATCATATTATACTAAATATATTTTATGTCTTTTGAGTAGTATATCAAATGATTTTATATAAAACTAGCTGTTCCACGCGGTTTCACCCGCGTCCCGGAGAAACTTCTCGTACCCGGATAAAACATAGGACATATTCCGCGCAGATAGTGTAGCTTCCTAACAGTGAAAGAATTATTCAAATCGGTTAAGTATGTGTATGTTGAATGCTTTTAAAAATTAGTTAATATAAAATTATATCAATTGTTTATTATATTAACTGATCATTATATCAAATACAATTATAGATTTATTTGTTATATCTTGTAAAATTTAGAATTTTTAAAATTATTTTAGTACTCATAATAAATGATATAAAAATAAAGGTAAGTTATATATACGTATATTGAAGTTAAACCCTCGAAATAATTATTTTGTTGACAATTAGTAGGTATAATAATTTACACTGTGGTGACTCTAAAAACCACACTCATCATATTATCATTGAGCCGAACAAATGTGTTTAGCCGCACAGACAATATTTGATTTAAAAACCGCGATCGTAATGTTAAACGTTCAATATTTTGTTAACTTACTCGTCAATAGATGGCGTTGTACGATTTCGATCGATTTGTGAATCGCGGTGTCAAGATTTTCCGCTGATAATATAGGGTCTTAGAATACTTTTGTTCAATCTCAACCCCCGGTAACTAACCCCCACCATAGCGAGGGTTATTCATGGTCCTTCGAGCCGGATGATAACGTCCAGGACAAACCACCGGGGCACAGTTTGGTCAAACTTCTCTCCATCTATGCAACCGTACCACTTGGGGCTGATTTGTTCGAACTGTGAGACCCACTTCCGGTTGGATATCGGGCTCGGGAGCTTCGGTTTCCCCCATCTGTAGCAGGTAGTTTTGTCTCAGGTAGCTCGGCATTGGAGTCGCTATTATTTCCCGAGTTTTTGGCGCCTCTTCCTTCAGTGCTATGATAGCATCGTCCCGTGTCTTTAAGCTGTCATCGTACAATGTGGGGCTGGCACGTGGGGACCCGTCAGAGTGGGTGTATTGCGCGAAGCCCCACGCCCACTTGGTTCTGTATGAAGACCCCAGGACGTGGGATTTTGGTCCTCCTCCCGGTGTCCCCCACCTGATAAAGTCGTTGCTGTAGTCGTCGAGGCCCATGCTGCCAGTCGGTTCCGAGGGTCGCCACTGGGTAAAGACTCTGTCCAGCGTAGTTTTTGTTGAAGCAGTGTTGAAGTCTTTTTCCGCCCCTGAGTGCGTCCCACCAACCCAGGTACCGATGTCGCTCAGTATTTGTTGCTTGGTAAATGGGCATTTCCCGGTTAGGGAGTGCAGGTGCGTGAACAGCTGGAAAACAGGCCCGCGGCTGAAGACGAGTGGAAAACAAAAGCTACTGATGTTTTTTAGGTTAATTCGGAAGAAGTCGTCCATGTACTCAGGCGCGCATCTCTCCTGCCGGTTGTTCCACCTCGACCTGATAACGCCAAGTATGTACAGCAAGTCCTTGGCGCTGTTGTATTGTCCGATCTGCTTCAGACATCGTGAGTAGAAGTACATAGGCCAGGCGCAAGACACGCTTGCCGGCACGGGCCAGTCCTTCGGAACGCCACCCTTCAGCCTTTTAAGTTGGTCCAACCCACTTGGACGTACCCGCAGGTCTGTTGGACATTCGATAACGTCCAGGATCCCACTATCCAAGATTGAGTCGTACTCTTCCTGAAAGGCTGGAGGAAGGGCTCCGCTTCTGACTGACGTACTGTACTTGGTACGTTTCTTGCTCCCTGTCACTGGCTCCCAGACGCCGTAGTTTCTGAGACCTTCTCCTTCGTTCGGTCGATCACCTCCTTCACAACATCCGCGTGTTCCTTCGGGACGAGGTCTTTTACGGCCTGGCTGATCAGGTGGCTCGTCCCTGCCACTACTGCGCCCGTCGGGCCTCCTGACACGAAACCCAGCACGGCTGATAAAGCTGGGTACAGCAGGTAGTTTTTGTTCCGTTATGATGGAGTCCAGGGTAATGGGGTCGGGGTACTGGATGTCTGTGACTCTGATGGCTGTCATGTCATGGTTGCCCGCCTCCATGCGTGAGTACAGGACGTATAGTCTCCGTGGTTCGATAATCTCGGTGGCCAGCGACTGGGTGGTGATCGACGGGGTCCGGCTCATCAGTATGGTGTTGGGCTGGGCCGCGTGAGCCCCTGTCATGTGGTTGGTAATGTGAGCGTCGCAATCAACCCACATTCCCAAAGCTCTCAGTCGGTCGTTAGTCTCATCGGGGTAGACAACTACAGGCGCGTACCGGGCGAAGTCCACCGTGGCTATCGTCTCTAGTTTAGACCCTGACTTCTCGTGTGATATGAAGAGGCCCTTTCTGTGCTGCCCCGCGTACCTGAAGACCCCCCTCTGCGGGCAGTCCGCGTCCGCTAGCCCGAGTTTGCGCGACCACTGGGTTGTCAACACACACGGCATGGGGTGATATGAGAGCCAGTTGGAGTCGGTGAAGGGATCCATCCCGTAGTACTCCGCCGTGCAGTCTTCGTCCCATGCCTGCCACGGTAGTATCATTGTGGCGATGTCTATGTAGCCACACAGTCCGTTGGTCGCCATACGTATTAGCTGGGTGTAGGTGTTCCTGGTTGTTAGGTCGTCTGCGACTGCCTCATACCCAACCCACACCCTCAGTGAAAGGTCCGATTTTGCAAACAGGACCGACGTCTGCATTCCGAGGGCCATGCTCAGCATGCGAAACCATCCCCTCGTCCCTCCTGCCGACGTGAAACCGTTTTGGATGTCTTCGGTTATCACCAGTCCCATGTAGGTGGCCACCCTGGACATCGAGTCCATGGTCTTTAGAGTCATGGCGGGAGCATGAACAGCGGGTTTGTATGTTGTCCACCTTCGCCCGCGGTGCCGAGAAACCGTTGACAGTATTGTGACAATTCGCATAGGTAGATCGCACGCGCACTTTGCCCCACTCTCGTAGGGGCCGACGGGTAACTGTGGTTAGCGTTCAAGCTTCCTCCCACTATCCATTAATCCATTAATTGTGTGTTGTATCCATTAATTCCTTTAAAGCACTAGCTGACTCTTGAACTATGTTCTTTTGACTGAGCATTGTTTTCAAAATACAGTGAGACAAATATTTTTTATTGTTATACCTGGTCTCTAATTGAGTCCAGCATCTGTTATAATTTGATTCCGATATTGGTATGTGCCGTAAGAGTTGCTCGGCTTCCCCAGACAAATAACCTTTTAAATAGTGTAACTTTTGCACATTATCAATAGTACTATTTTTATGTATTGCCGATACAAACAAATCTCGGAAAGTCGGCCATTCCGTGTACTTCCCTGAAAATGTTGGAATAGTGATTCTAGGTAACTTTATGTATGTGCCTTTACCTTCGGGAATTTTATTTGATGCTTCCTGCAAGGGAAAAAATGGAATATCGCTTAACGATGACCTAATGATTGGTCCAGGGCTGCAACCAGATCTGCGACATTTATTGATTCGTTGGAGAACTCACCGCATTTGTCTAGTTTCGGACATTATCAAAATGTACCGAATGGTGCGCGTGGCCGACCATCATACAGATTTTCAACGCATCGTGTGGAGAGACAACAAACAATCTGCAATTAAGGATTATAAATTACTCACTGTTACCTTTGGTACCTCTTCAGCGCCCTACTTAGCAGTTCGATCGATGCAGCAAGTAGCGCACGATGAAGGATTCAAGTATCCACAAGCAGCTGAGAGAGTACTTAAGGATTATTACATGGATGATCTTATGACTGGTTGTGATTCGATAGAAGAAAGCATGCAGATTTACAGCCAAATGAATAAGTTATTAGCAAAAGCAGGATTCACCTTACAGAAATGGCCAAGCAACAGCGGTGAATTACTTGAAAGGATCATCGGTGAAAGGCACTCGTACAAGGGACAGGATGGTGTAGAAAGGGAGATCAACATAAAACAGGATGAAATATTTAAAACATTGGGACTTACCTGGAACCGAAGCTGCGACACCTTCCAGTATTCTGTTCAGTTGCCTCTGCTGCAGGAACCTGTAACTAAAAGAAAAATGTTATCAGATATAGCAAGACTTTTTGATCCTTTGGGATGGGTCGCTCCTGTGATCGTATTAGCGAAAATTTTAATTCAAAAATTATGGATTTCTGGTGTTGGCTGGGATGAGGAAATTCCATATGAAATAAAAAAGGAATGGTTTACTTACCGGCAGGAGTTGTCAGGTCTAACGGAATTTTCAATACCTCGATGGTTGAACATGAAATCCGGTAACAGGCAGGTTGACTTGCATGGATTTTGCGACGCGTCAAAATCAGCATACGCTGCAGTAGTTTATGTACGGGTAGTCGATACTGACGGTAACGTTCATGTAACTTTGCTCACGGCGAAAACTAATGTTGCACCAATAAAAACAGTGTCAGTGCCTCGATTAGAGTTATGCGGAGCAGTCCTGTTAGCAAAGCTGCTTTCTGAAGTTTCCGAAGTGATGGGAATCGGTAAATCTTATTTGTACTATTGGACCGATTCAGAGATCGTGTTAGCGTGGTTAAATAGTCATCCCAACAAATGGAAGACATTCGTAGCAAATCGCGTTTCTGAAATTTTAACCATCAGTGAACCACAGCAATGGAATCATGTTCAATCCAAAAGCAATCCTGCGGATTGCGCATCACGTGGTTTATATACGTCGGAATTTGTAAATTTTAAGTTGTGGGTAGAAGGCCCTGGGTTTCTAAAGGATAAAAATAATCTATTTTGCAAACGTAAAGCAGTACCATCAACTAATATAGAAGAAATAAAGGTACATGTAGTAACAGACGATAATTTTATTTGGACTAAATATTCATCACTTACACAACTAGTTCGAATGGTAGCATATTTAAGACGTCCTTTGGAGTTGAGAAAACCGAAAGCTAAAAGAAAGAGTCATACATTTACAACGGCAGAAGAATTAAGATTAGCGTTGGGAGACATGCATTAGGGTATGTCAAGGTCAAAGGTTCGAAGCAGTAATTCTGGATCTGCGAAAAGAATGCCCTAAAAGAAAGATGTTTAAGTCCTTAAATCTATACCTCGATCCCGTTAAAATCGTGAGGGTGGGCGGTAGATTGGAACGGTCCGATCTTAACATGGATCGTAAAAATCCAATGTTGATTCCAAGTGATACTCCTTTCACCCATCTTCTAATCGCCGACGCGCATCATAGGAATCTCCATGGCGGTCCTCAACTAATGCTTAACTACTTAAGCACGAAGTATTTTATTCAGGGAGCTAAGCGGTTGGTTACTGCATACGTGCGAAAATGTGTAATTTGTTTGCGTTATGCGGCATCTACAAAACCTCAATTAATGGGTCAATTACCACCTGCACGGGTTACCCCAAATAGGCCGTTTAAGAGCAGTGGGGTAGATTATGCTGGTCCTATTCAGTTAAGGGCATCAAGGGGCAGGGGTTACCATGCGTATAAGGGATACATTTGCTTATTTGTCTGCATGGCGACTAAAGCGGTCCACATTGAGGTCGTAAGCGACCTAACAACAACGGGGTTTCTTGCCGCTTTTAAAAGGTTTGTGGCAAGACGCGGTCAATGCAAGGATATATGGAGTGATAACGGTACAAATTTTCAGGGTGCTTCTAAGGAATTAGACACATTACTTCGCTCGGAAAATTCCGGTATAGCTAAGGAAATTGCTGCGGCCCTAGCTACTGAGGGTACCACATGGCATTTCATTCCACCACATGCTCCGAACTTTGGCGGATTATGGGAGGCTGGCATAAAGTCATGCAAAAAACATTTAAACAGGGTAATAGGTAGCTCTACTTTAACTTTCGAAGAGATGTCCACCTTATTAAGCCAAGTAGAAGCATGTTTGAACTCACGTCCCTTGTGTAGACTGACCGATTCGAACACTTTTGACGCCTTAACGCCGGGGCATTTTCTTGTGGGCGAACCCATTGTAAACGCACCTGACCATAACTACGAAGAGGCAAATATTTCTAGTTTGAAGAGGTGGCATTTAGTCCAACAGATGACACAACATTTCTGGCGTCGCTGGTCCAACGAATACTTGACCACACTGCTCCATCGTTATAAATGGTCTAAGAAAAATCCTGAACCAAACGTAGGGGACATAGTTCTAATTAAAGAGGATAACTTGCCTCCTTGTAGGTGGCTTCTTGGCAGGGTGGTTGAAAAACATCCAGGGTTAGACAACCTTACACGAGTGGTCACACTTCGCAGCAATGGTTCCATATTTAAAAGACCAACATCAAAACTGTGTGTCTTGCCTATTGCCTAAGAATGTTGTCATATTAGTAGTTTAAGTCATAATTTTAAGCATTGTTTAGACATGTAAGTAATTGTTTATGTTTTAGGTTAGATGTGTATGGCCTATTGTAAGAGTAACTGAAACTTTTTGATGATCAAATTATAAATAGGTATGTAAAATTTAACATTGGAAGGACATAATGTTGCACAAAATGTCCTTGGTGGGCGGAATGTTTAGCCGCACAGACAATATTTGATTTAAAAACCGCGATCGTAATGTTAAACGTTCAATATTTTGTTAACTTACTCGTCAATAGATGGCGTTGTACGATTTCGATCGATTTGTGAATCGCGGTGTCAAGATTTTCCGCTGATAATATAGGGTCTTAGAATTTAAGAATTATTATTAACAACCACTAAACCACCAAATCACTTGTTATCTACGGTGTAACCATTACATCTGCGAATAAACAAGTATTGAGTAAAAATTGAATACTTTTTTTCAATCTCAACCCCCGGTAACTAACCCCCACTATAGCGAGGGTTATTCAAAATGTGTAGGTATCAAAGTATATACATGTACTAATTACATAGATATATGTATATATTATATATCTTAAACACAAATATTACACAACAAATACACCCGAAAGTCTAATCTACACAGGTAGGTACATTACAAAACTATGACTTTGTACTTGACACAAGGATCTCTAAAACTTTATGGTTTTATCATTTCGGAGATACATTTCATTTCGGTGGACTGTAATGGGTATAACAGTCCACCGAATCCACTGAAATGATAACACTGATATGATAAAATAGAGGTTGTTCTACATTTAACTCCGAAATAAAATTATTAAAAAAATATGAACACTACTCAAACAAAACAGTACTTACGTCGAATTTAATCCACAATTTTGAAACAAATTAAACGAATCTAGCACGAATTATAACAGCCACCGAAATGAAACTATTTTTGTCCCCATATTACTGAAATGATAAACTGATTTTTTTGGCGGGAAACCGCAAGGCGTTGGGACCGGTGCGTTCGCGCCGAGAGCTTGAGCCGGACTGATCCGAAGTGAGGAAAGGCGAGAGGGGCGTAACAAAGCAAAGTTGACGTGGCTATTCTACTAAAACTTACTGTCCTCTGAAATGATTCCGAACTTTTTTCCAGACAAAAGTTAACTGCCTGTCAAATCCATGAGAAAGAAGATAAACAAACAAAAATAGTTTTATTTGATGGAATATATTATAATTTAATGATAACAAAATCGATTTAAATCCATATTACGAATGTATTTGCAGGGGAAGGTATTTTATGAGCGGAATTGGGTTCAGGACAGGCCACCGTGATGATAAAATAACACTGTTTTTTTTTTTTTTTGTGTATTAAGAGGGTAAAAATCATTGTTTTTTTTGCCAAGGTAGAGAAGTACTTACGTTGTTGAGAAAAAATATTTAAAATTCAGCACATTGCACTACCGTTCTCAGGTTTGCCGTGTATTTTTTTTGCTTGCGCAATTCACCCTAATAAAGAAATCTTATTTATTTTTGGTTTAATAAGTGCTCAATTAAAATAAAGAAAATACGTGTCTGTTTAGATATGAAATTTCAAAAAAGTGCCATAATATATAAAGAAGTAAATAATTAAAACTTACAACATCATTTGTATTTACGTCCTGGTTTTGAAGTATTTCAACTTCTTTTTTCTGCCTATAACAACGAATCAGATATTAACTTTATCTTATTGCTACTGTTTCATTAAAAAAAATTGGCTCATCGGTAATTTACCTTTTAGCTTCATTAGCTTTGGCCAAACTTTCATAATTTTTATTTTTACTTTTCCCCTTATAGCGCCTTTTGTTAGCCATACCTGAAAAAAAAGTAAAACGAAAACATACTTACATAAAAAAGTCTAATTTAATTTTCTTAAGTTAATTGAATACCATTACATTAAAATATGTACTCACCAAAGTTTTGTTAAATAATAAAAATATATTATTATAATAAAAGTTATCAATACGTCTCAGTCGCGCTAAAAACTCGCGAAACTACGATAATATTTTATTCCCGATAAATGGAGGCTGAAGGCGGCCAGGGCCGCTTCCTCCCTTACGATTAGGTGTAGAGGCGGCAGCCCTAGCATTGCCTGTAGGGCAGCGGTCGGTGTAGTTCTCATACAGCTAGTGATTGCGACACAAGCAAACCGCTGCAGTTTCTCGAGATCTCTCTGGGTTGTGCTCAGGTCTGTCCTGGGCCACTAGACTAGACTAGACTGTTTTGCCCAGTTCAGTTGTTTGTCCAAATAGATGCCCAGGTATTTGGTTTCAGTTGAGAGGCTTAGGGTTGTTCCAAAGAATCGTGGTAATTGTAGTGTCCTACAGCTTTCTCTTTTTTGTGAAGAGAATCAGTTCGGTTTTTGTTGGGTTCACTGAGAGTTGGTGCTTGTTGCACCATTCCTCTACTATTTTCATGGCTTGACGCATAAGATTGCATAGGGTGTTTTCGTGGGACCCGTTGATTATTATGGTTATGTCATCGGCGTAGCCTATGGTGAAATAACCTTTGTCATTGAGTATTTTGATGAGGCGGTCTACTACTAGGTTCCATAGAAGTGGCGAGAGGACGCCCCCTTGCGGGCAGCCTTTCGCAACGATGGCTTTCGTAGTGTCATTTACTATGACTTTTACAGCCCTTCGCTTGAGCATGTTGGTGATCCAGCCACTCAGGGTCGGGTCTACGTTGTGTCTGTCGAGGGCCATATTTATACTGTCGATGAAGGCAGCCAGTGCTGAGCCTTTGTGGTCCACTGCTAATTCGATCTTAGAAACCACGCTGTGTGTGTGGGTCTATAAGCCTTGGGTTGTGTATAGTCAGTCTTGCCAGGTTTGGGTATGAAAATGACTTTTACCTCGCGCCATGCAAGAGGTGCGTGTCTGAGTGCTATACAGGTTCGGTAAATCTCCACCAGCCATGGTGTCAGACAGTCTACCCCCCACTGCAGTAGTGCGGGGAAGATGCCATCCAGCCCTGCTGACTTGTTCGGCTGAAAGGTGTTTATAGCCCACTTTACTCGATCTTCTGTTACTATGTTGCGAGCTCTTGACCAGTCCTGATCCGTTGGGGTCCATTCTGGTTCAGCCTCCCACGTCCTGTCCTCTAGGACTCAACAGCCTGGGAAGTGAGTTTCGAGAAGGACCTTACTGGTTTCATAGTCAGTTACTGTGTATGAGTTGTCGGGTTTCTTAAGCGTGCCTAGAGTTCGGTCCTGATCCGTTGATAGGATCTTCCTTACCCTTGCGGCTTCATTATTAGTCTCGATAGATTCGCAGAATTTACTCCATGCTGTCCTCGTAGCGGTTCTGATCTGCTTTTTGTATGTACGAGGGTTATTCAATAAATACTTAGCCTACAAAAAGTAAACGAAAATTTTGGAAAAGTGGCAATTTATTTTTCAACATAGTCTCCTTTTAGTTCGATACACTTAGCCCAGCGATGCTCCAACTTTTTTAACCCGTCCGAAAAATAGTTTTTGTCAAACTGCAAAATAGGCCTCCGTGGCGGCGATGACCTCCTCATTCAATCCATATCTATTCCCAGCGAGTGATTTTTTCAGATTAGGAAACAGAAAGAAGTCACAAGGGGCCAAATCTGGAGAATACGGTGGATGGGGCAGCAATTCGTAGCGTAATTCGACCAATTTGGCCATGGCAACGGCAGACGTGTGAACCGGTGCGTTGTCGTGGTGAAACAGCACGTTTTTCTTCGCCAGATGGGGTCGTTTTTTCTTTAATTCGGCGTCGAATCGGCCCAATAATAAATAAAAAGAACACACCTCCTTAAACATTTTTTTCTTATCACACATGTTTACATTATCGTGACTCATTTGTTTGCCCGTGCGCGCCGAGCGATAACAAAGGGTCTATTCATTGTTCAATTCCTTTGTAACTGAACGCCTAGTGGCTTGGGTTACTATTTTAATCTATTGTTTGGTTTTAACATGCATAACACAGACGGAGTTTCGGCTGCTACAAATATTTATTTAGAATGTATCGTATACCCAACCCAACCACTTGAAAAATGCCTTAATTTGGCCGCAAAAAAACTACCTCTTGAACTTAGGGTCGGTGAGCAATGGGTAGCTCGCCGTCCGGTAAGGACCAAGCCCGGGTCGACGGCGCGTTGTGTTCCACGCGCGCCTCAAAGAGATGTCAGCGAATGAATGGAAAGTCCGAAAGGGATACCGTGGCCCCCTGGCATTGCACAGGCAACAGAAGGAACACGGGTGGGTTTTAGTCAGTAAGAGTCTGACACGCCCTCCCGCTCCACCCAGAGCGGGAGACGTCATTTGATGATATACCACCCAAAAAAAAAAAAAAAGGTATTTAGCAACCGGAACTTCATTAGCCGATCTTGAATATCGTTTTAGAATGGGAAAATTAACTTTAAGCGTAATCATACGAGAAGTGTGTTCTCTAATATGGTCTGAACTTTACCCAAAATATAGGGTGGGCCAGAAAGAATTGCGAATTTGAAAAAATAACTTAGTACAATTCACATACAAATTTTTATTTTTATAAAAATTTACATCTGGGAATATCATTTCTTAAAAATAACGTCATCCAGGTGTGCACCATCCCGCTGCAAACATTCTTCGAATCTGAACCTCAAATTGGTAAAAACTCGCTGGCACATTGCACGGGGAATAGCTGCCATTTCTTCCCGGATATTGGTCTTCAACTGGTTAATCGTGGCTGGGTTATTGGAGTAGACACTACTTTTTAGGTATCCCCACAAAAAAAAGTCCAGTGGCGTTAGATCCGGACTTCTAGGAGGCCATGCAATGTCACCTCGGCGCGATATCAGTTTCCCAGCAAACATCTCGTTTACGACCGCCAAAGAGGCATTAATTAGCTGTATGGCATGTCGCGCCATCTTGTTGAAACCATGTCGCACGATTATAGGCTTCAAATTGTTGCAGTTGTGGAAAGAAAAAATCCCTTAACATGGCTATGTATCGGTCAGAATTTACAGTGACAGATTGGCCTTGTCGATTTTCGAAGAAGTAGGGTCCGATAATTCCGTGCGCTGACATGGCCGCTCAAACGTTTACGAATGCAGAGGCTTTTGATGTTTTGCACGTAGGTTCTCTGCAGCCCAGTAACGGCAATTCTGTTTATTCACATGCCCATTTATGTGAAAATATTGTTGAAACTCCGAAAGCGTTCCAACGTCGTAAAATTGGATCATTTGGCTGTAATTCCTGCACAAGTTGAATTTTATACGGGTGCAATTTCAGATCTTTCAACAAAATGCGACGCAAAGATGTTCTGGATACCACAAGTTCGGCTGAACGCTTTCGAGTCGATAGAGCAGGATTACGTTGAACTGAAGCTCTAACTTGTTCAATTGTGTCTTCCGTTCTTGTTGACCTTGGGCGTCCCGCAGGCTTCGGTTTGAGAGTCGAACCAGTATCTTCGAACTTTCTGACCCACGATCGAATCACACTTTCTTTCGGACACTGATTTAGGTCATGTAATCCAAACTCACGCCGAAATAAACGCCGAACAATAACGCACGAATCGCGATTTTTGTAATAATGTTTAACGCAGAATGCACGTTGCGCTCCGGTGAAGTGATCCATCGCGACTAAATTTCCGGGAACCGAGCTACTTAACCCCACCACCCGCGCAGTCCCCTCTCTAATCGTACGCCTTTCTGGCCCACCCTGTATATGAAAACGCCATGTATGAACGATTGGCTAGAAATAGCAAATAAAGGGATATGCCCAAGTTTCATAGTGTGTTTGGCCCAGAGTGCACACTTATGATATGATGTCTTAAATGTAGTATAGATTGTCAACATGTAATAAAATAAAGAATCGGTTAAATAAAACATCGGATTTTATAGTAAAAAATATTTTAATTTTTTAAAATACATTGTATTTAATATTACATAAATGAATTTGGTGGTGAGGTTTAAACACTTTATATACTCCTTACTCGTCATTGGTATCATAAACTATTAAAACCTCATCCAGCAATTGAGCAGGTGCAAGAATATTACTTTGCCCACACTAAATACCAGATAACTGACATGACGTGGGCACAACATCCAACTGTTCGACGCCCTACAATACAATTACAACAGTATTTTTGTATTGCTGCACGATCAGTATTATTGGTATTTATCAAAATGTAAACAACATATATTTTTCTTGTTACATGTCTGCTAGATATTTTTGTTCTCAGCAAATAATAATTACTGCCAAAAGCCGATGCATCTAAAATACTTCGCCTAGGATCACTGCACACTTCAATACGGTAACTGCCGTTAAACCTAATGGGCTCCCCATAATAAGATCGTGCTTGTTTGATTTGGTAGGTCCCACAAGCAATTAAGACCAAATCACTGTAAGTGAGAATTGGGAATTCTCTTATATTTTCAATATTCACATTAATATTACTGAAATGTGCCCTATCCCGGTTTAAATTATGTTCTCTTACATAATCTGATAGGTCATTATTGACATTCATATTTTGGGGAACAATTTCTAGTATTTGTGTTGCATCTTGTCTGTCCCTTATTTTTGTATGGTATTTATTTTTAAGCCAGCCGCCACAGCAAAGTCTTTCATGAGGTGGCTTGACGCTTTGTTAAAAAAGTTTTGTCGCAAGATTTTAAAAGATGATTTAAAAATTCCGTTGACCACCCCAAACACCCAGCGACATAACGTGACAGCCCTCGATTTATTGGCATCCTCTGTTTTAAGTTGTGATTTTCCATCTTGTGGAGATAGGGGCACATGCGCACGATACCAGCAAGTTGGCAAAGGTAAGGAGTCCCTAAATCCCCGATCCAAAATAAAAACGTCCCCAGGTTGAAAATATTGACGGAACTGTTTTCATTCTGAAATTCACTAAGGCCTCTGCCTCGAACTTTGCGGGCAGTGGGGCGGCGGCGGCGGCGGCGCGGGAGCGGCAGGATCTTATGCGTAAAATCAAATGGACCGGTTCTCGAAAACAGGGGCGCGGGGGCGGGCAACGAGAGTAAAAAAAACTCGCGTAGATCAGTAAAAACTTAGTCATCGTTTGGAAAGTGCTCAGAGGTCCTGGAAAAAATACTGAAAAAAATCTCATGCAAGCTGGTGTTCAGCAATCAGACCCTCACGTACGTGAGGTTCAGGAATAATTTGCTAGTCGCACGATCGTGAGTATATGTGGTTAATCAATGATTTAGTTCGAATAAATGAAATAAATATCATCAATTAAAATAAAATATGAATATTTAGGTTTCCTTCTAACTTTAATCAGTCTTTTTTACAAAATAAACTGTATCGGTATTTATAAAATCACGAGTTACAAATGAGATCTTCTTAATTTATAAAATCAGAACAAAAATAGATTATCATTACTTCAATAATCAACAAAATCTTAATTTTTAGTTAAGTACTACAATCAATGAGATCGACATAATTATTGTGTACACGTATGAAAATTTTAAAACAATTTTTATCACGAGATAAACATAAATACACGTTACATTTTTCACACCTAATTTTAGAACGACTGCTGCAGGTTTCCAACCTACAGGTCCTCGGCGCTTTTATGTCATCGCTGGTTGGAAAATGCTCATGTCCATCATATCGTTTTTCTGCTGACGCTCTGTTCGCTGGTCTATATATTTTATAGTCACGACGAGGAACCGATATCAGGTTATCATCTTCGCTATCCCTTCGAGCTCTACCTGGTGTACATGATAAGGCATCTGCCAAATCCAAGCGGATATCGTAATAAATTAACATATACTTAAATAAATACATAGAGCTTAAATATATAAACATACATACTATAGGTTTATAAATACTCACAGTTGAGAGGAAAGGTAATGCTCTTTTACTCGATATTTGAATTGTGAAACAGTTTTTAAGTCACGAATGCTAGGCGGAAGTGAGTTCCACAACCTCACTGCATGGACAGAGAAGGAATAGGAATAGTGGCTTGTTTTATGAGGATGAGATTTAAGGAGGGATCTAAGGTGTGATCGACACGGTGCGTCGCTAGCCCTAGCATAAGGAAAACGCTCACGCAGGTAGGAAGGATAAGACGGGTTGTGTAAGACGTTAAAGAGGCGAAGGCGGATTGGGAGCCACTTGAGTTCCTTGCGAAGATGGGAAACATGGTCATATTTTCTAAGTCCGAAAACAAAGCGAATGCACAAGTTTTGCAAGCGCTCAAGCTTGTTTAATAGCTCCTCAGTAGCATCCAGGTAGCAGGAGTCGGCATAATCTATGATTGGCTGAATAAGTGTTTGTGCCAAAGAAATTTTAGTCTTCAGGGGCAGGAGACTTTGGAGGCCTTTCAACGAATGAAAGGAGAAATGTACCTTTCGACTGACCTCATTGAACTGAGCACGCCACGAAAGATTGGAATCAATAATGACCCCTAAATCGTTGGCGGTTTCGGTATAGTCAATGTGAACACCATCGAGATGTAAAGGCATCCGAGATGCAACATCAACCGCATTGCGAACGAATCTGCTACCTATGATCATAGCCTTTTTTTTTTTTTTTTGGGTTGGAAATCATCAAATGACTCCTCCCGCTCTGGGTGGAGCGGGAGGGCGTGTCAGACTCTTACTGACTAAAACCCACCCGTGTTCCTTCTGTTGCCTGTGCAATGCCAGGGGGCCACGGTATCCCTTTCGGACTTTCCCGCAACCCCGGCAGGCAATGGTCTCATCGGACCCCTTCATTCGCGGACATCTCTTTGAGGCGCGCGTGGAACACAACGCGCCGTCGACCCGGGCTTGGTCCTTACCGGACGGCGAGCTACCCATTGCTCACCGTCCGCAAGCCCGCGCCTACGATGGCCGGGAATCGGCAATCGATTCCCGACGCCTAGGGCGTCTCCTTCTGCGGCGGCTAGGGGCGTGAGGGCGCGAAATTTGCCTCTCCCTCACGCGCTCCGCCTCCTCCTTTGCGAGCATTACTGCTTCGCAGAAGGAGGTGACGGCCTCCCATGCCCTCTCGCTCCGTACCATGGCCTGGACCAGGGCCGGACGCGAGAGATCCCCGCCACCGATCGCCTCCACGAGGACACGGCGGTGCTCTGCCCAAGCCGGGCATACCTCCAACGTATGCTCCACCGTGTCCTCCGGGCGATCCACGCAGTGATGACACCCGGGCGTTTCCTCCCGCCTTATCCGAAACAGGTACTTCCCGAAACAGCCGTGTCTGGTGAGGACCTGCGTCAGGCGGAAGGTGAGGACGCCGTGGCGCCTCTCCAGCCACTCCTCAAAGAGGGGACTTATCGCCGCAATAGTGGCGTGCCCAGCACTGGGTTGCGACAATCGCACTCTCCATGACGCTATGAGATCCCGTCGGAGCTCTGTCCGCTGTGCCGCGATTTCTGGCGGCATCGGAGTCAAGCCCCGTCGTTTCGCCTCCTCGCGCCACTCCCAGATATGCGCGAGGACTTTTGCCTCCAGATCCCATGGCGGCAAGGAGGCTCGCCGCCTCACCGGAGACCGTGCGGTATCCCCGGACCAGCCGGGTGGCCATGAACCTCTGGGACGCGTTCAACCAGCGGGCAGGCCGCCGCCTCAACGAACGCGCCCACACCGGTGCCCCGTACAGGGCCATGGACCGCACGATCCCCGCGTATAGCCTCCGGCAGGAGGCGTTTGGACCCCCTAGATTGGGCAGGAGCCGCTTCAAGGCAGCCCCGGCCCGCTCCAGTCTGGGAGCCAAACGTCGGAAATGCTCCACGAAGTTTCACCGACTGTCGAGGACGAGTCCCAGGTACTTCATCGTCGACTCGACGCCGATGTGAACCCCTCCTACCGTTATTTGGGAACCCGACGGTGGCGCGTTCCGAGGACCATGAAAACACATGGCCATGATCATAGCCTGGGATTTACTTGGATTAATTTGCAAACCAAACGACTTAGCCCAAACGCTGATGGAAGGCAGGTCATGGTTCATAGCAGCAATTTTTGAACCCGCGTCAGCTACAGTGAAATGTCGGTAGAGCTGCAAGTCATCTGCGTAGAGATGAAAACTAGAGGAGATTACTCTGGTAACAAAGTTGATGAAAATTGAAAAAAGTAGAGGAGAAAGAACGCTACCCTGAGGAAAACCCTCCAGTGAGGCTGCACCAATCAGAGAAGGACTCCTCCAGGCGAACACACTGAGAGCGTCCCGAAGATAAGAACTGAACCAAGCTAAACCGGAAGAAGAGAAATTGATTGATTTGAGGATACCTAGTAAAATGTCGAAATCCACTGAGTTGAAGGCGCTACTAAAGTCAAGCAATACAAGAACAGTAAGGGACTTATTATCCATTGCCCAGCGGGTGGCGTCAGTTACTTTCAAAAGCGCGGTTACAGTACTGTGTCCCGAGCGAAAACCGGATTGAAAAGGGGTAATTATCGAGTTTGACGCCAAGAAAAAAGATAACTGTCTATGAACCATGTGCTCGAGAACTTTAGAGAGAAATGAGGGAATAGAAATAGGTCTAAAGTGAGTTAATAAAGTAGGATTGTTAGTTTTAGGTAAAGGTATTATGTGAGCCTTTTTCCAAACTGACGGAAATGAGCAAGAGGAAAAAGAGTGGTTGAAGATGTGAGTGAGGACAGGAAGTAACGAGGGGAGGATAAGAGTTATCATTCTTGAGCACAACTTATCATTACCGACTGCTGAAGAAGTAATAGCAAGTATAGATTTCTTAACGTCATCCTCGGTAACATCTCTAAGTTTAAATTGTGAACATTGTGGTAACGGCAAACTAGCTAGACTCTAGTGTCGCAGCTTTGACAGACGGATCAAGAGAAAAGGGAAGGAGAGAGAAATGCTTATTTAGATCATTGCGGTTCACATCCTTATACTGGTTGGTAGGTGACTTGCTATGCCTACACATTTGAGAAATTTCCATACATCGGAGGAACTGCGGTTATTGAGTTGATCGTGGAAATAGCGTCTCTTAGCATCTTGACACAGACGATTGCAGCGATTACGTAAGGATTTGTAGTAAGAGAGATTCAGCTCTGAAGGTCTGCGCTTATATCTGCTCTTAGCTTTATCCCTGCGGGCCATAAGCTCTTTCATTTGTAGCGTTATCCATGGTGCAGGGTTATGTCGAATTTTGACACGTCGGATAGGAGCATGCTGATTATATAAGTTAAGAACAGTTTCGTTAAAACAATTCACCTTATCATCGATGTCATCGTTCTCAACCAGAGGGGTCCAGTCGAGATCGCCAGCATCACGCTTCAAAGCCTCCAGGTCTATGCTTTTGTAGTTACGGAGATACAAATTCTCCGACTTACGCTTGGGAACACGGATACGATGGGAAAGGTAAATGAGATCGTGGTAAGAAAAATTAGCCGTAATTTGACCATGGTAAGAAACATTATTAGGAGAGGAAACAATCATAAGATCTAGAAAAGAGGGTGAGCAATTAGGGAAATAGTGAGTTGCAGAGAGAGGCAAAACTTGAAGATTGAAATAAGACAACAGAGAAAGAAGTTTAAGGGAGCGAGAGTCATTTTTTATCAAGCACGTATTAAAATCACCCATTAAAATAAAGTGCTCATACATGGGGCAAAGATCACTGAGTGTGGTGTCGAGAGAATTAAAATAGTCAATGCGAAGATTAGGACTGTAGAGCACTGCAAGTAAAACTTTAGTGTGATGAACATTGTGTAAACGATATCCGGCGCTCGAAGGACCAAAATGTAAACGACCAGCTTATGTCGTTTGAAGGGGGCGGTTTGTTCTAAGGTTTGGCACAGTAGAAACACCACAAGCAGCTAATGTTATAGATCCACGTATATTGCACATAAAACACACACACACACATAATATATTAAGAATACACAACAGTAATACAGACAAAGTTATAGCTAGATGTAATCCGAATTTATTACTCTATTCAGCACGAATTTATACCTCAAGTAGCGAGATGTTTGTAGGAACGAAGTTAAAGCTCAACTGACTAAGAATCTGAGACTTTCTAAGAGAGTACTAGGCAACTACTACTAGGCAACTACTATTGTAAAATCAGACCCGATATCTTAAGTAGATTTTTACTATAGGGCAAGTAGCGGGTACCATTTGTGAAAACACAATAATTTGCTCCTATAGATCAGGGCAGTTCGCTATTCAGGGACGCTACAGAGGGTCGGGGTATAGCTGGGTATTTCCCATTTTGCTATGACAAGGGTGTTTACACGAATGAGGGAGGCAGGGTTGCGTAGGTGCAAGTAATGACATGATAATTACTTCTAGAACAATGGATTACGTAATTATAAACACAGGTATTCTCATTGTTTTAAATAGGTATTCAGGTGGGAAATGGTCTAGTCAGTGTTGTAGTCACAATTAAAACATTGTATTATGACTGACAACGGAGTTATATACCTTTTATTACATAAGGACAGGTTAACACGAGAAAATAAGGTATTTTTAGTTACCTGTAGACACGGACGAATGTCTAACACATCTTTTAGTTAAGTCGGTGTCTATAGGTATGGTTATTGCTAGAGACCTGATTTTGTGTCAGGAATCTTTAATTTTACTAGACTTTCTTGTTCTAACTTGTTGGATTATCCATTCGAAACATTCTATATTAGTTCACATGTTAGAACTGGACCAAAACTTTCCAGACTTGATGCTACCTATTGGACTTCATGTCCCGACTTGATTACTATCCACACATGATTCGACTTGATACTATTTTAACATGTGCAGATGTACTTACTAACAATAATCAGTTTATTAGGTATTTAGTGTGCTTCCTTAACACATTGATTTCAAGAAACAAGTATTCAGCCGACTCAGAATACGAGAAGGAGATGAACTGACCACCCTGTAGGGTAAATCAGCACGCAGGTATATAGCAACACCTCCTCCACCTTTACCAGTCCTATCGTTGCGGATCAAGACGAAGCCTGGAAGTGAGTATTGAGTAGAGAGGAGAGAAGGCTTCAAAAAGGATTCCGATATCAAGAGAGCATCCAGGTGAGCACTGCTAAAAGATGCCAGAAGGTCAGAATAGTGACCAGGAATACTCTGAGCATTTATGTGAGCTATATGCAAATTCTTAGGATCATTGGAGAAAAGAGAAAAAAAAAGAGAGAGAAGATCATGTAAAGTAAGTGGTATAGAAGAGTCACTGTCCGCACTAACAAAACTGGTAGAAGAGCACGAGAAGAAGCTGTCGTTAAGATCAGCTACATCATCCATGAGTACCAAATTATAATTTAAAAAATAATATAAATATCTAAAATACAAAACTAAAACACTTTATAATACTAAAAACACAAATAATTACGGATTTTTCCTATAATAGAAAAACCTCCTCCACTCGCTGGTAAATTGACAGAATTTTGAAAGAAACATTCATACAAACAATAATGTAGAATAGAAACAGAATAAAAATTAAACAAAACGAGACCGATAAAACCGATTCACACATCGAACTGAACTTAAAATGGAACGCGACGCAATGACGAATGGGCAGGAGCAGTGACACTGACATCTGTCTACATCTGTCACATCGTCCAGTCAATACGTCAAATTGTGAAAACATCAAAACGTGAAAACATATGTGAAATAAAACAAAATAATTATGGATTATAATTAGAAATCTAGTTTATATTATTATTAATTATCAAAGTAGGAACGTTTTTATTTGGCATCAAGTAACATACAGAAAAAAGACACTAATATTAGGCACGGAATGGCTCAAAACACTTGTCATGAAATGATCGGCACATTTTTATTGTTTTGTTTTTGCACAGTGCACAACCTTCTTCGTGTCTCAGACACAACGATCATATGATCAGCAGCATGTTTACGTACGGATGCAGGCACGTTCGATACCACTTTCAGAGGGACTCCAGGATTAACTCTTGCTTTCCCGTACTTCAATAGCAATGTTCTCGCAATTGTACGTCTAAACTCCAGCGTATCGACTTTGGCTCCTAAAGATCTGGCTAGCAAAGTAGAATTATTGACTGTTACATCAATAAGCCACGTCAGGAGAGATGTTTTTTTTTCCTCTTACGGCTATGCGATACACACCAACATTGCCATCTATCCTATCCACTCCGCCCATAAATTTGTTGTATTGGGCGACCACAATCGGCTGATCAATTTCTACTTTTCTTTTTACAGCTGCTGAATATCTTTTTGCTTTTTGGATAGGCTGGACGCCAAACTCATTTGATAAAAGTGTCACCACGTTATTGTCGTGACAGCGAACTACACAAATGCTATCATTCTGATCAAGTCGATAATCGTAAAAACCTCTGTTTTTTTGTTTTTAATGATTCAAGAAGTGGACATTTGTCCACTCTATTCTGCCGTACGATTCCAGTAATCTTGATGTTCTTCGTCTGTAGGTTACTCAGCAGCGAGGGCGATGTGAAAAAGTTATCACAAAATACGGAAAACGCACAGTCAGGGTATACCGTCTGAACAGCCTCTATTAGTTTTGTGACTACGTGTTCGCCAAGGCCAGTTTCGCGTACTTCAGATCGCCCTTCGTAGAAGTCCGCTTGTAGGCAGTAGCCCAGACGTGTAGCTGCCACCCATGCCTTGAAACCAAATCGTATTGGTTTTCCATGAATATGCTGCTTGCACCCATGACGCCCAAAATACATGATCATAGACTCATCGATACTTTTTTTTTTTTCAATCGGAGCATATACCAAAAACTTTTCATTCATCATGTCAAATAAAGGGCGTAATTTTGCCATTTTATCTCCTGTGCGTAGATTAGTATTGTCAACTACATGAAGATACCGAAATATTTCCTCAAAACGAATTTTTGCGTCATATTGCGTCGCATGGATTTGCTAACAAGAACGTTATGGGTGTCCTCGTTCAATTCCCAGTACATACTCGTACGACGTCTAGGCAGAGGGGCGTAGCCAGAGAGGATGAGTATACCCATAAAGCAGTATATCTCGTCAGCTGATAGAGAGAAGGTAGTGTTTGGGTCTTTGCTGAAGGCATACATTACGGAATGCCTCACAATGAGTCTAATCACCTCCAGATCGAAGAAAAGCTTCAAAAACTCAATAGGCTCACTTTCAGCCGATAGTGTTGTTACTGATCGTGGTGGTGGTACTGACCACTCAACGTCTGACTCATGTAGCCTTCGTTCTTAAATACGGAATGAACAGTGGACTTCGGTATCCCTGTGCGCCGTTGTATCGCCCTAACCGAAGTTGTCGGGTCTCGTTCTCGTTCCTGAAGCACTATGTCTTCGTCAACAACTTGAGGCCGTCTACCGCCACGTTGACCAGGGAATCTACCTTCCATGTAGGAGTTATGCACTCTGGTAAACATTTCATGGTGTGGATGTCTCCTATCGGGAAACCTTTCCCTGTAGAGGGTGGCAGCAGCTCGGGAACTTTGGCCAGCTTCTCCGTAAATAGGTAGGTAGGTGCATCTCAGCATACTCTCGCTGCGTATAACCATGAAAAACGCGGCGGTTGGCCATGTTATAAAACACAAAAGTCCAGGTGGTCGCCAAGTCAAAGTCAAATAATTTATTTCAATTAGGCACAAAAAAGGCACTTTTGAACGTCAAACTACAAAAAATAATAAAACTGATTCTAGTCGCCCATTCCAAAAGGTAGTTTTCGTATGGAGAAGAATGGGCGAGAAACTCCACCGTTACTCTTTTAAAAAAATCATTATATCTTGTATACACTTATTATATAATTATATGTGAAGACAATGCACCTAGAATAAGATTACTATACCACGATAGGTAAAAAGAATTAAAAATGAAGGAATGACATAATTATGTGATAGATGCATGGTGCTCACATACTTACAAACATTGTAAAATTATACTATATTTCTAACATTATAATAAGTAATACTAATAATAATAAGTCAGTGTGTGAGTTCAAGTATTCACAAAAAATAAAATAAATGTTTAAAAAAATAAAATAAAAAATAATTATACAATTAAATTAGCAACCAGTTCGATTTTTTTCGTAGTCGTCGTAGTGATCACAATAAAAAATCCAAATCGTAAGGCAAACAAAGTCCGGGGTCCATGGCACAAAACAGTCGTCAGTACGAAACAATAATTTGTGAACACAGAGATGCGTTGCGCACGGCTTAAGGTAGCGTACTGACAAGTGTCGCAAATAAGGTTGAGAGTGAGACACAAAATCACAATGCAAGAAAGAGCGGGATAGCACATGCGCTTCTTTTGTTAGACAGTAACCCTTAATCAAACGGAAAACTTTTTAAGAGATAAATAAAAACTGAGACTGGTTTTAGGTAAGTTTTGTCTATAGATTTCATAATTTTTTATAAAATTTTGAAAAAAGGGTGGGGAAAGGGGGGTTTTACGGTGGGATATAATTTCCCGTTATTTGTTACTGCATATCAAAATATTATCAAGTGGGAAAATAATTCCCATTATTCGGTACAGATTACAGCTTTTCAAGACATTTCACTACAAGTTTTAGACTAGATAATCACCCCGGTTTTGCTTTTGAATTTATGGAAATAAAATACAAATAATGAAAAAAAAATATTAATATCTAAAATGAAAGAACAAAGTAAGAGACTATGTTTTAAATCACATACAATTAAAATTATTGAGATGGTACAGTATGAAATGTTTTGAAGCAGTTTTTAGCGCACAGAGCTACTTCACAGGTGGAACATTGAATTCTGGTCCGCTGTTCCTTCTTCTTTGTGCTGCAGTATCTGCATCGTTTGTATGTATTTATTTCCTCTGGCAAGCGTATGCCCACATTCAGTAAACGGATTTCATCCGGGACCCCGAAGACACCGCCTTTTTTATTTTTAAAAAGCACGCCTTGTTGTACTTGTGCTTTCCGAGCAGTATAATTATTTATTAGTGCACGTGCTAAACGCAACCTGAATTATCGGTGCCCGTGCACTGTCACAACATGTGTGTAATTATAGGTGATGTACGAGTTTATGATAGATGCATCAAATAAAAAGAAGAAGAGTCGCATCCAGAATTTTCTTGATTTCCGATTGATTGGATATGAAGACCTAAAATGGTCGAACAGATCTACCCCACCCATACTAAGTGTATACGAAGCAATAGCTGTCGGGCAAAGAATCTCTCTTCTAGAACCATCTTTTTGTGTTCTTTTCACAAACATTACGTCACGTGGCTGATGTGCTGTGGTGAGAACTGCCACTTCCTTAGTATCAAGCCATTTAATGGCCGTGATTGGCTCTGCTGTAACAGCTGCAAATTCATGTTTTTGTAATCTCAATGCTTTCGGTTGCTTTTTTTTATCATATCCGGGAGATCTTTTCGGTTGCTTCTGACTGTTCCTACTGCATAAATTTTCTTTTTATAAAGATCTTCCATAAGATTGCAGCTGGTGAAAAAGTTGTCAAATGCAACTAAGGTATTTCTTGGTACATTATTACAAAGTTTCATAACAGTATTATAACCGAGTCCTTCATTCTCAGTACTGTCGCCTTTACCAGTATAGACTTCAAACTGATACAAATAGCCCGTTTTTGCGTCGCACCTTGCCCAAACTTTAAAACCTCTTTTAATTGGTTTCTTAGGCATATATTGTTTCAGTGAGCTACGGCCTTTAAATTTCACCGTGCACTCATCAACAGATTGCACGGCAGAATTATGTGCTTCATTCTTATACACCTTGATCAGTTCTGTAATTAAAGGTCTTAGTTTGTAAAGTTTATCGTGGTCAGGTGATCCCCTTGCTGGTTCCATTTCATTATCGTTTACGTGAAGGTTTTCCGTAATATTTTTAAATCGCACGATTGGAAAAACCTGGGTGACTTCTTTATTGCAATAAAATGGATCAGACGACCAGTATAACTCCATATCAGGTAGTGGATTTAAGCCCATCATGATCAAAACTCCTAGATACGCCCTGATGTCTTGTTCTGTGGGGTTCCAACTGGGTTCCAATTAGTGCTATTTTTCTGACGGGCGTATCTATTTGTTTGTTCCACGATTATCATTATCAGTTTATCCGGAAAAAACCGTTCGAAAATACTTTGCGGTGAAGTTTTGTGTGTGTAATTAGCCTTGGGTTTAAAACGCTTTTCAAAAACAGGAACATCGTGAGATATGTGTGCCGTCTTCCATTCTCTTGGATGTAGTAGTATCAATTGTGTTTTGGTTATTCGGTGATTGACATAAAACATTAAATATTGATTCCGTTGTCGGTATTGGTTCGTCTTCTATGGAATCGTTATTATAATTATCATAATTATCTTCCAAGTCAAAAATCTGTTCAAGACGCTGTTCTATAAGGTTATCGTCCGGTTGATTCAAGCAGCTATCGTATGGAGAATTTATACTATCCACTGAGAAAACTGACAATCATAAAAGAGGTGAATTCAGCTTAAAGTATGATGAATTCACTCAAAGGACGGAGCATAGTGATTCACCAAAAAGAACGATGATAATACTGATGTTGATGATAACAGTATTTAAGATGATGTGTCACCATGGATTTAGTTTTAGTTACCTACTATTTTTCGATGCCTTCCTCATATATCCAGTTATATCCTATTAGTTTTCCTACAATTTTTCGGTGACTTCCTCACATATTCAGTTATGTCATACAATTTTTCCAACTATTTTTCGGTGCCTTCCTTATATATCCAGTTATATCCTATTATTTTTCCTACTATTTTTCGGTGACTTCCTCACATATTCAGTTATATCATACAATTTTTCCTACTATTTTTCGGTGCCTTCCTCATATATCCTATTATTTTTCCTACTATTTTTCGGTGACTTCCTCACATATTCAGTTATGTCATACAATTTTACCTACTATTTTTCGGTGCCTTCCTCATATATCCAGTTATATCCTATTATTTTTCCTACTATTTTTCGGTAACCTCCTCGTATTTTAGGTTAGGTCCTCTTACTTTTCCTACTATTTCCTCATATCTCTGGTTATAGCCTATTATCTTACGGAGGTCGCCCTCAATAGGAGGATTGTGTTTTTTAATAAACCAATTAATATCTCTATAATACACCAGTGATTAGTTGTAGTTCTACTCATTCTCCATCAGTAGGACTACAACTAAATACTGGTGGATTACACAGAAATTGTTTGGATTATTAGAAATCACAATCCTCCTATAATTGAGGGCGCCACTGGACTTACATGATCCCCTTATTTTTAAGTATCCAATATTGGTTCTTTCCTTTTAAATATTATTAGGTGTGAGCTCAACATTAAAAAAAACTGAAGAACCCTAAACTTGAACCTTAAAAAAATGGAGAGTAAGTAAAAAAAATAGAAAAAAGTACCTTGGCAAGAATGGTAAGAAGGTGAAAAGGGATGTATGTATAAATTAAACAGAAAATTGAATGGTATTTTTATTTCCATAGTATGAATGAATAATTATTATATACTCTAAACATTTATATTCAGTATAAAAGAAGACTGTTTTGTTTAGAAACATCCTCGCCTTAATGATTACAGTATCTATTTGTCGGTCATTATAAAGAATCATTATATACATTATGTTCAATAATTCTAGTTTTTACAAATTAAAATAAAGGTTGAGACGAGTAGAAATTTAATTTACAAAAAATAACAAACTTTACATTAATGTACCTATAACTAAAACATTTTTGCCCTTAAGGTGATTGCTTCAGGGTAGCCGTTTTTTGCAATTTGCAGGCCAGTGCTAGGTTGTATGTTAATTAAATGTTGCACGCGGGTGTAAGTACATAAGTTGTACTACATACGTCTTACACCCGCGTCTAACATTTCAATCAAAACCTAGCACTGGCCTGCAAATTGCAAAAAACGTAAGAAAATTTGAATTTCGCGGGCTACCCTGACGCTTTCACCTTAAAGCTGCATACAATAAATTGGTTATATTATTATAGTAAATATCTATTTTCAAGTAAAGTGCTACTATAAACACTCCGATGAGACTAATCTATCCCTCATACAAATACTTTACTTTAAAATCTATTACTAAAGGTGAACGCACACTTTTCAGAGCCGAAGGAGGCGAAAGAATCGAATTTTAGAATTACTTGTATGAAATCCTATGGAACCTCGCACACTTACCGAATCGGACGAATAAGGTCGTACGATTCGGTGCGGATAAGTGTGCGAAGTTACATTGGACTTCATTTAAGTAATTCTAAAATTTGATTCCTTCGCCTCCTTCGGCTCTGATAAGTGTGCGTTCACCTTAAACCAGCTATTGGTGCTGGCTCATACCATTACTTTATGCGGACACCGTTATCGGGCCGTCTTTATAGGATATCCTAAAGGGATATCCGATAAATACCGTAACTAAGGGTAAATTACTAGTTGAGCGCACTCTGCTATAAAAAAATAACTGCCCTTGGACTCTGCAGTGCCTCAAACTAGCAACGCCGCGTACGCTATAAGTACATAATTAATAATTATGTAAACGTTTCCAAAAAAAATTGATATTACTGGATTCAAAATAAAAACACCTTAAAAATGAGCAAACGAGTTAACTCGTTTGCGCATTTTCAAGGTATTATAGCAGCGACCGTAAGCCGTTAGAATACCTACAGAATTTTGAAATTTTTACTCTAGGTACCATCTACTTGTAATATATGACGTGTTACCTCGCATTAGAGTGAGCGTGTTAGGACACGGAGAAACGGCATTTTGGCAAGGAAAGCACAGATAATCATTACCACGTTTAACTTCATAAGAATTGTAATGAGAATTAAATTCAATAGTTTCAAACATACAGCAACGGAAAAAAACCTCTTCAGTATCTGTCACCAAAATTGCATCAATTTGGCCAAAAGTGGGTAAGAATTGTTCATCATCTATATCTACAGTAACAATAGAGTTCCGCTGCCATATAACACCAGCTATTGTAGCGGAAGTAACCGAATATTTGAGGACAACGCCAGTGCCGAGAGAAAACTTGACAGTGTCTCCTGAATTTAATGCAGATTTTTTTCCTAGTATTTTTGTTGTAGGTATTGTATTTTTCACAAACAATTCATTGAGCATAAGTTGACATTTTATTGCTAGAGTCTTGCAAACATTGACTCGATTAAAAGATGATCTAGCCACTAACTTAGATACCCTGTGCTTGGCTTCAAAACGCATAGCCCACATGTTACGTACGGGGCCGAACTTCATTAGCATGGTAGGATAATGAGTCAGAAAATGAAACTTTGGCTGCAGGGGTGATTTTGTTAGCTCCGTGTACAATTGATTAAATTCTGCTATTATAACCCGGAGTTGAATATTGGTGTCACTGAAAACCCTATGACTTAATAACCTGTCGGTGATTTGCCGCAACATAATGTATAATTTCCATACTTTATTTTCTAAAGGAATGTAAAACCCGGCTATTAGGCTGAAGTATCTAATAAGGGTAAGCATTTCTGATGCTGAAGTTTTTAATTTTACTTTCGAACCTTGGACAACTAAACAATTACTTGGTTTTGAATTCCTATCTGGTCCATAATCAAATGAAATTATTCTTTGTTGCAATACTGAGATCTTTAAAAGACCTTCGGCAAGGAAGTGGTTTATGACAAAGGTCATTACATAACGAGCTACACCTTCTAATATATCATGCATTGGGTCTACTGCTACATTTTGAAATAAATCAAATCCTGTCACCTTAAGCCAACAGCATGATTCTTTAATGCCCGTGTTAGGTGTATCGTTTTCTTGCAATTGAGCGTGGTATGAAGTCATATTTCTAAGCAAGTTACTGTTTTCATATAGAGCAGTTTGCAAACCTTTCTTGTCAATGTTACAGATTCTGCAACACTTGTTAGCTGAAAAACTTTCAGTAAACCCGAGAATTGAATTCAGGCCTAAATTATCGCCAGTTATAGCAACAACCTTCAATTTTACGGTTCCTTTAAAAAACTTATTTTCTATAAAAATTCCTTTGTTTTGCAAGTAATTCAATTCCTCAATAACAGGGTCAAAAATAGCTTTGTTTCCATATTTAGTTTTGTCAGCAGAATGGCAAATAGCTAACAGCAAAATGTTATTCAACAATGAAAATAAATGTGGTGGGAGTGCTGGCAAGGAAACGTATACACCACCAAGCTTATGCACCCCAGCGTGGCTCCCCAAAGGATTTCCAATTTCAAAATCATCATAGTATACTACTAAAGGAAGAATAATGTCCGACGCCTGCGGTGTACACATTGCCAGCCATACAGATCCCTGCATTACATTTTCTAGACACATTGGCCTCATCGGATTTTCTTCACGGATTATTAAATTACCCCTTAGGTGGTTCAAATAATCCGTTACATCTTTCCAAATAGTGTCAATGGAAAAAAAATTCTTCAAAACCTGGCGAAGTTGAATTACTTGCATTGTACGTGGCTTGGTGTGTAATGTTAAAGTGTTACTCCTTTGTGAAATGTCAGGACAATAACCAACGATTACTTCATGTGGTTTGTGTGTGGTGTGTGTTTTATGTTGCTTCATAAAAGAACCTAATAAATTCAATTCTCGGAATCTCAAATATTCTGAACGAAACGGAAAAAAGATGCCCTTCAAAGCTGTGTTGAACTTATGAAGTCGTTTATTAATTTCGCTTCCAGACATGCTTTCCTCGTCAGCTAGCACAGGGCCGAATACGGACATTAAAGACGGTGCGATATTGTCAAGAAGGGTTTGCAAATGACTAACCATAGCTTGTACAGACGATCGAGATACAGAGGGATTTACATAGAGCGTTGAAATAAATTTCAAAACTTCTTTATGAATAATACTATCAGCATTATCAAGGACTTCCGGTTCACTATCAGCTTCAATGTATATGTGCTCAGTTGCTACTTTGGTAGTCTCTGTTTCACACATAGGAACTACGCAAGCCTCGTTTGAGGTGGATGGCAAATAACGAGTGTTTACTTTATTCAAATGTTTTAAGTTAACATGTTTTCTAAATTGTCTAACGTCCGTGAAATACCGGTAGCATGCGTCTTCACCACATTTATAAACTCCAGTAATATCAATTTTTTCACATTCTTTCCTTATGTGGGTAATAAGTGAAGAAAACGTGGGAAAAGTCCTTTTACAACTGTGACACTTCATCTTAATTTAAATTGTGACTCCGAGAGTAACTAATATCTCCTTCACAGATTGTGACATACGATCGTACGATGTTTTGACTTTGTAAAAACCAATTTGGATAATAAGCCAAATGTTATAGCTTTCAGTAGGATATTTAGCCGCAGTAGCATGAAATATTTTAAAAGTCACATCAACAGCCTCAGTTAGTGTTGTGAACTTGTAAAACGTATTGTCACATACTGTGAAGGAGACACCTGACTGGCGGCACCAAATTATAAATGGTTGGAGGCTAATACCTAGGTTTTGAAGCTTTTGGCGACGCTCCTCAATTACCACTTGCACGTCTGCGTCATCATCCACGATGGTCACAAATCCATCCAATATCTCCGCTCGTGAAGCTTGCCAGTCTTTTCTAGATCGACGGGCAGGAGGAATATTAAAGAGACAGCCGAGTAGCAATATCGCTGCTATTAATTTTGTCTCCGGTTGTTCATCTGGAAAGAAAATAATAATAGTATATTTGACACAACACATCATCATTAACTGAGCAAATAGGGAAAAGTATCAGAACAAAATAAAATCTATCTATATAAGTAAAAATGAATTGCCGAAATGTGTGTCCGCCCGCCCGTTACTTCTGAACGACTGCACCATGTTAGATAATTTTTAAATTCTTTTTTGTCTATATATTTTATAACGGGTTCACCGCCCAGGGAGGTCGAGCACCTAGAACTATATAACAGAATCATTTCCTTACCGTCACAAATTGCCAATGTATCAGCTATTTTTCGACGAAGAAACGAGTCCTTTGTGGTGTTAAGCTTCTGCTGAGCAGCTTTTAGTATGTTTTCCGATGAAGCATCCAAGGCGTCGAGGCCCCCGGATTTATCAGGGAACAGTGCTTCGTAGTCATACGTCAGGAGTCGCCATCCATCACTTGACTTCAGGATAGGATACTTATTGAAGTACTCCTGTAATGTCCCTTCCTCGTAGTACAAGTACCGGAGGCGACCTCGCACCGTCTCCCGCCACAGGGCACTGACCTCCTGCCACGGACCAGCTGAAGGACTTGACAGCTGCTCTAATGCTGACGCTACGTCCTCCACTTCACCTGACAACAAAAATTAAAACGATTAATAATTAGTACAATGACAATAACGGTTCTTAGATTCAGATATTTTGTAATTTGTAACGAAAATTTATACTAATTCAGATATTTTTCTCAATAATTTTGTTCTTGATAATTTAATTCAATCTGAAAACATAAAATTTCTTGAAAAGGAGTTACCTTCTTTAAGTCCGGTCAGGTCGATTCCAGCGAGTGGAGGGGTGTCTAGCCTAGGACTGGACTTGGAGCGAGAACGTGACTTGGGCTTTTCAATAAGGCCCAACGAAACTAAATGCTGCCGTCGAGCCCTTCTGGCGGTGACTAACCAGCCAGAGATATTGCGCTTAGCCTGGTAAGCATCAGCCGGCAGGTACGGCGCGTAGTATAGGGGTGGTGACTCCTCTTTAAATAATCTGCCAATGTCGTAGGATAGAGCAAGCAGCTGCGAATCTGTCAGAAGTACCGGGTTTTCGGCCGTAATGAGCTTCTCCATAAGCAGCTTGCATAAACGCCCACGCACGTTTGAGGGTAAGGTGCCCGTTTTCTGCCCAATTGCTATTATTTGTTTTCCCTCGACTGATGAATTCAGTATGGTATTCACCTGAAACACAAATAGTATAAGTATGGCATTACAAACTAAATATGCAAGGTAAAAGTTAAAAAAAAAAGTCACTAAAATGTTGAAAATACAGGTTCAATACCTACCTTCCATTCAGTATAATGATCAGTTGGAGTCGGTGCCAGTCTAGGCATCATGCATTTAGTTGTTAGTTATAGCTGTCACCAACTCCAAATATATTACTGATCTTTGTGACATATAGTATAGCTCCTAAACGGCCGTCCGTACACACATACAGGACAGGACAGGTACAGACGTTAAACTTATCTGTTTACGCCGGGGGTTAACAATATTGAATGTCAATTTAAATTCCTTATCAAAAGTACAGGATAATAGGCAATAACTTACTAAATTGCTCCCGGTGGACTCTTGTCTAACTGCTTCACCCACTGACGACGACGAGTCCAGTGGTATCACCAGTATGTCACCATCCTAAAATAATATTTACTTTGAGACAATGTTATAATAGTACATGTAACAAAAAGGTGTGATAATATGAGTATGTACGGTCAATTAACCTCAATAATCGTTGAAATAATCACTAAATGTGTCCGAGTGCGACCGTTAACTAACAGGCTATAGCTAGCCCTAGCCGGAGATAACTCAAGGGAGGTGTTATATTTTTTTAATAGTAATCGGTTCAGCATTGCAGGTGTGTACGGTCCTGCCCTCGTCCCTTGATCCGGCCCTGATAAAAACTAATCGATCAAGATCAGGACTGATCCTGGTCTCAAAGAATGTCTATACCAAATTTTGCATCGGTTCAGTGTCTTAGGTATGAAAATGTGAAAAGGTCCTGCCCCAGCCGACAGATAGACAGACAAACTTACTTTCGCATTTATAATATTAGTATGGATGTAATTACAAATTAATACATATTGCTCTTGAACCAAAAAACAGTAAGTACGAGTACTTTTCTACAATTTTGCAGAACTTACCAAATTTTCCTGGTTAAGTCCTGCTTCGCAGTCTTGGTTGAGGATTGAGCTTTGCAGTCCTTCACACGGTGGCAGAGGCTCTAAGTTACAAGGTAGACTAGTTAACAAGTCATTCCTCAGGACCTCTTCAAAGAGTGATGAATTGTAGGAGTTATCCTGAAATTTAACAAGAAATTTAAAAAGGTAATAATAATGTACTTAGTTGGTAAACTAACAAGACTGATGAAAAGTTATGATTTTATTCCACTTTTTAAATAAATACTGCACCGGTTAAATTGTTAGGTATCTTAAGAAGACTTTAATATAATAAAAGTTAATAAGTAGGTACCTACCTACATGCAAGTAGGAGAATGTGCATTTAAGCGACGCAGGGCATGTGTAAGCAAAAAGTTTAAAACAAAATTTACTTTTTTGAAATACAATTTAACATGAAAACAAACCATATCTTTTGGTTGGTCGCTTTTTAACATGGCCAGAGCTGCTTCAAACCGGAGTCTGTCCCCTATTTGAGGGAACATACTATGTATGTCTTGTTTACTAAGCATCTGCATTGTTGCGATATCAATTCTTTCAGCTGAAAAAAAAGGTAAATTTAACAGCGCCCTGATTGCAGCTGTGAAATGCACTACGTCGCATCGACTTTATAAAATGTAGGTTGGTAGAGCTCGTCTAAGCTGAAATGACGCGCCCCACTACTTAAATTTGTATACGTACACTACGGTAAATGCGGTAGTGGGGCGCGTCATTTTAGTTTAGACGCACTCTACCTATTTGTTTTTTTTTGGGTTGCAGTTGCACATCGAATCTAGTGTATAATATAAATATGAACGTATATCTAGGTAGGTGGGTAGGTACCATACGACAAGACTATTCTTGGTTGGAGTGTACAGCGGCCAAAAAAGTGTTATTTTCGCAAATCGTTTATTTTCTCGATTCTATAGTATGTAACACCTAGAAAGGCTAAAAGTGTCTGGGTGTTTTTTGTCTCCGACCAACCGTTTGTCGTAAAAACGATGTCGAAGGGATCCATAGGTAAGGTTATGTTAGAACTGTGACCTTGAAATTGGTCGCGAAATTTTTTTAAGTATTTTTTCATAGTGCCTCTAAGACGACACTCTGACCCTATTCTTGCTAGAAATTAGAATGTGTGAATGTAATGTGTGAGCTCATGCTAGCAACTTACTAGGTAGGTTTGTCAACTTACTTTCAAAACGATCGATGTAGCGTTCCAAATTCCACTTCTTCAAAAGATCACGCGTAGCCATATCCATTTTTGCACTGATCAAACACGTTCACTGGCACTAATGGAATTGTTATTGCTATTAATTAAACGAGTCGTGAGTCGTGACTTGCCGGCTGTAGCGGTGAAATACAAATGGCCGACCGAAATGGCGCGGCGGCGGAATGAAGTGAGAGAGGGAGACCTCATTATATAATGCCGTCACCTTAAATTTGTAGGACATCATTCAAATGCTACTCATAAATGGGTCTCTGTAATAATAATTTAGTAGGATACACATAAAATAATATGACTATATTATTGAACTTTGATGCTTACTCTAAAAATATGAGATTATTTAATCGTATTATCATAGGATTCACATAAAATAATATGACTGTAATATTAAAAAATGATGCTTACTTTAAAAATATAAGTTTAAAGCATTATAATTTAATATAGTACATTAGGGGGAGGTCATCGTATTTTTAGAGATACTTCTTCATATTAAACTATGAAATCTATTTATATTACGGTGACTGTCATTGTGTTTTTTAATTAGAATCTTATTTATAATTATCATACTAATTTATGGGACAGTGGACCATTTTCTATTACATTGTGTTATTATTTGAAGAAGACAATGTTATTTCATAATTACAAATTTTTACGATGACAAGTATCATAATATTGCATTATTTACCCAAAAAATTCGATTCCATCTTAACACATTTCAGTTCTAGCGTAATATTTACTTATTATCAACATATTATAAGACAACGCATCTATTTTAAACCAACGTCACGATATTTTAAGATTATGCCAAAATGACATTTTTCTCAGTGTCGGCGTAGCAAGGGTCACCTTCTGAATCACTATCGGATAAATCCGACAAATCAGCTAAGTTTTCAACGGCTTTTTGTAGATTCTTTATATTTAAAGGTACCCTAATATTCTTTTTCTTATCCATTCTTCAAAATTGCTAGAAATAAATAATACTAATCAGAAGATAGAAACCTAAAATGCAACAGTAATGTAATATATAAGCACTACTATGCGACAGTTTGCAGTACTATATCTGTCAAAATGGCAACAAAATGGCGTCTTGACAGGCGCATTCTTAGTTGGCTCGCATAGTAAGTGTATTATCTATGTATTATCCTTTAACAAGCACTAAGCTAAGAATTAGGAGTATAGACAGAATTCTCTTTTTGACGTATAGCGCTATTTCCCTTTGTCGGTCTGACGGTTCAGTGAGACAAGATATGAGGAATTTTAAATTTCTATAGAAAACTTATTTTTCTCATAACTCGTCTTTAAATCAGTGTCCATTCAAAATATATATTTGGGAGCCTGGATAGTCTGTAATCCAATCGGAATAAATACACACTACCTTAAGAATATGTTTGATCTAGAAATTATTTTGGTATTACGTTTGCATGAACTACGCATGCTCCACCGGCCCCTTAAGACTAAGTTCGCTCCGGTCTTATCAGCGATAAAGAATATGCCATGACCTAAAAGAGCCCTAACTTGACCTCAGAAATACGCAACAAGATCGGCCTTTTAGGTGTATTTAATATTTGGTCGGACCACCATGCGCGTCTAAAACATCGTCCAGCCTATCCCTCATGCCGGCCACCATGTTCCAGCAGGCGTCCGTGCCTCTGAATTGTTCCCATGTAGTATGGGCTTCTCGCCGCAAGTTTTCGTTGTTGCGGATTTCTGAGGCATCCTAATCGAGAACCATGAGACCCCATAGATTCTCGATTGGGTTCAAGTCGGGGCTCTTTGCAGGCCATGGCAGGCAGATGACGTCATCTCGTGCTGCGAACCACTCCTGCTCCACTCTGCAGGTGTGCACGCGGCAGTTGTCTTGGCACAAGTAAATAATGCCCTCTGGGTAGTGCAGGCGCACGGTGGGGATCATTACGTCGCGTAAAATTTCGACATACTGCTCCCCAGTCATGCGCCCGCTAACCTCCACCAGTTCACCCGGTCCCATTGAGCTCATCCATCCCCAAAAATTTAGAGATATTCTTCCACTTGCCCGATTTGGAAAAGTATTAACCTCCACATAGCGCTCATTGCTATTGCGCCATAATATTTTTCTTCCGTCCATATCCGACCGGAAGCTTTTTTCGTCTACAAAAATGACGATATTGTTTGCCCAGTCAAAATTATAATACTCGAGGCAAAAACTTAGTCTTGCCTCCTTATGCGCCTGGGTCATCAAAATCTTCTTGGCAGGGCGATGGCATTTTTTTCCTACCTGCTTCGAAAACCGAACGATCGATGTGATGACTGACTCGTTTAATTTCGTGAAGGGTCGGGAAAAATCGGGAGCGGTGGCGGATGCGCAGGGGCGAGTGGGTGTGGCTTATTCCTAGTGAGACATGATTATTGGCTGCCAATTATTAGTATGTGCAACAATTGGGCAATTTTTGAAAACTTGATAACTCTACCAATCATGGCAAGGATACTTTCTTTCTAACACTCCGTGGCGCATGGTAGTTATAGATATGTATAGGGTTTACCTTGACGTGCTGGCGACTGTACAAACATGACAAGTGGGACTTATCATGTTTTTATTACAATATCATAAACAAAAAAAAAAAAATTATACAGAGCTGATATGTGGGAGTTATCAGAAATAAGATCTAAATTTTATATTTTTTGCGTTTGATAATGTCATGACTAGTTATCGAATTTGTACCAAACCATTAATAAAAAATCATGAATAGTCACGTTTTTACCGCTACGATTCTCCCACTCCTATGATAGTTACACTTATCAGCAATAGGCCAAAATAAAATATGTTTTTTTTAAATAACAATATAGTACCGAACTAAAAAATGACGAAAATGGAGTTATCAGGTTTCTCCCAGACACCACACGTATATAATATAACACTTTTTCTTCATTAGAATGTCCATGATTCACACAAATATTCACTTTGTTTACGCAAAATAAAAAACGAACGAAACGCTCCCTTTGAAATTTTGACACGAGTAGTATCGACTTGATGCAAAAGAAACTTGTCTTAATAGTAATAGTTATAGCCTACATTTTCATTCGATCGGATCTGAACTACGTTAAACATAAACTTTCATTGGGGAGCCCCCGCCATAATGCGGACTACCAACTATTTTTTTTTTTTTTTTAGAAATGCCTACAAGGCCTTTATGCCAACGGACTACTGCTATTCATTGATGGTGTTGCCTACAATTAACTAATTTTAGTTTGGTGGTAGATTGGTGATGGTGCCGATTCTCTTGTACAACGAACTAAACTAAACTATAACTAAAATTTCCTAATTTTGGTTAAGAGAATTTTAAAAGCTATTCTGGAAACAAGATTCTCTAAACCAAAAGACGTTTTTGACACAACTATAATCGAGTTTGACAATCGCTAAGTTGAGTAGACCATAGACCAACATTTGTCGAAAAGAGTGAATGAAAGCGAACGAAAAGATCCGAAGTGCAAAAGAAAAATCTGAGTACAATCAAATATTGAACTTTAATTTTTTAACAATAATTATTTCAAGGAAATATAGGGAGCTTATTGACGTGTAAAACTAAATTGTTGTTAATATTATATTAAATGATTCAATAACCTGTATTTGTTTTTTTAATCTGTGACCAATGTGATACTTCTAGTGTTGTACACCAAAAACGATTTGTAACTTCGGTGATATTTTTTCGGTTTTCAATCAGGAAAAAACCTTTAATTTTATTAAAATCGACCAACTACCAGCATTTAAAAAAAATATTCTAGTAACATGATTATCTTGGTATTTATATCAGCTTAGAAGAGTTAATTGGTTGATAAAAATGTAATCTCGAGAAAAGAAAATCCGGTTATTCGTTCGGTAAGTTGAAAATCTCCGGTATTCTCATCGCCGCAGGAAAGCACTATCAACGACATCTTGAAATTTGTTTGTTGTTTTTGTCATCAGTGCAAAACTGTAAACTGAACTGAAAGTTTTGCATTTGTTGAACGATATTCAGTAAATATTTTAATAGGGAAGGCTTCAGCATGTCAAATCCAACGTCACGAAAACGAGCCAACAAAAGACAGCAGGAGCTGCTCGTGGAGCGGCTCCACAATAATCTTCAAATGGCCAGAGGTAAGAAATACAACTGAACTTTATTTTATTTTATTTATCCATAGCAATAACTTTCTTACATATAAATAACGAGTTTTTATTTCGCCGAGAACCTGAGAGCAGCCTGCGGTGTTAATACCTATTATTATAATTATGTCTTCTTTATTAACTTCGCCAGTCTACTAATTATGTATATATTTTATTTTAGAAAATCAAGCTGATGCGGAGGTGTTGGAGTTTTAGGCCAATGTCAGTAGCGAACTGAACCAACTGGGCTGCAGCAGGACTGTAGAGCAGTGGCAACATGTAAGTTGTTTATGTCAGATAAAATGTTAAACTAGATTGGTTATGTAGTATGTACATGCATAATTTTCATGTGTTCTAAACTAATTAAATTTCAACAGATTTGGACTGTGTGGGTGGGAAAAGTGAAAACAAAGGCGAGGAAAGTGAGGGACTCCATCAGGGCCACAGGTGGAGGACCGGCAGGGGCAGATCTCAATGATATTGAGAAGAAAATTCTTGATATCATTGGGTCTGCTTCTGTCGATGGTTTTGCCACTTTGGAAATGGTAATTTGTTTTAGTATTCATTGTATTTTTATGGCTGAAGGGCAAATTTTACAAATATATTACTAAGACTAGTTTTCAGATAATTGTCTCATATAATAAATGAGACAATTCTCTATTGTTACCAGAGCGCCGGCGCTCACGTGAAGCTCAATTAATTAAGTTTTTTTAATTTCAGGGAGTACCTGTCTCGTCCCCACTGCGCATGTCGCCTGCCCCACAGCAAAGTATGTCGCCCTCTCTGCAGCCCATACCAGAAGAGCAGCGTGTGGAATCTGACGGCGGGATTCCTGTACCACCGCGGCAGTCAAGCGGGCGAGTTATCCGTCGGCGAAGACTGCCGAGAACTCCTCGCCCGCCAGTGCACCACAATTTGGTACAAGCACTTCATGAAAATAGCCGGTTACTCCGGGAGAGCATTGTTCAGGCAGCAGAAATTTTGGCTGCTGCCATTCGCTCTTCAGGGGTTTCCTACCTAGTGGGACATGCCCAAGACGAAGATAATGGGAATGAAACCTGATTAGTTTCTTCTGCATTACTTCGTCTTGGAGCTTACAACTCCAAGTGCTTGTGCCAGCCTCTTCTCAGCTCGCTACTGACATTGGCACTAACCAATTTTTCCTGTGTTGATTAATATATTTTGTTGATTGTTTATTATTTTGTTGATTGTTAATTATTTTGTATGTTATGGATAAGGATAGGTTATCGGAGAAAATAAAAAAAAAATATAATAAAAATAAAAAAAGTTTAATTTAATTAAAATGATTAACAAGTGATTGCCGGATTTCCCTTGCTTCGGCAAAGAAATCGGTGCTGGAATCCTCCAATTCCTCCACAATCGCACCCTGCTCCCTGTCCTCGGTGACGTTGATTTCTTCTTCATCTGCAAAAATACACTTATTTAGATTTCTTATTTTGCAAACGTTATCACCTTTGTTAAAAAAAAACCAGACACAAACATTTCCTCATTTCGCTTTCCTACTCCATCACCAGACGCTGTTCATTATCTATCTATAACCTATTCATTGAGACCACTACAATGAGCCTAAACATGTTACGTGCTGTAAGTTGGTAAGGGTGTTGGGTATCCTGCAAATTCCAGGTGATGCTGCAGCATCAGTTCAAATTAAGTCTATGTCTATAAGTTCTTGATCATTGAAGTAACAGAATACCAAATTTCAAAATGATCAAACATCACTAGAAAACCTTCTTTCAAACAAAAAAAAACCGCATTCAAATCGGTTCACCAGTTTAAGAGCTACAGTGCCACAGACACACACATAGCTGTCAAACTTATAACACCCCTCTTTTTGCGTCGGGAGTTAAAACAGAAGAAGAATTACATAATAGTATTAAAAAGCAAGGTACGTACCATCCAATGTTTCCAAAAACATATTGTACAGGGTGCAACATGCCAGAATTATTTTGGCTGCTTTTTCTGGCTGGTAATGCAGACAGCGATGCCTGAGTAGGCACCTAAATTTATTCTTTAGGCGCCCATTGCACATTTCCACTACATTTCTTGCCCTTGTGTGGCACTCATTATAAGTAGCCTCGGCTTCATTTGTTGGCACCATAATGGGAGTCATAAGCCATGGCTGTAGTGGGTATCCCTTATCTCCTACAATAAATAAACTTTATATTTCACTTAACTAATAGATACACCAAATAGGTATAAAAGTTTACTAGTGACCTACCTAGAAGCCACTGACATCTTTCCCCATGCACATACTCATTTCTCAGGACTCTATAAATTTTTGATGCCCTCCAAATTGCAGCATCATGGGTGGAGCCTGGAAAATTTGGGTTTAGGCCAATAATTTTGCCCCTCGCACTGCAAACCTGAAATTTGTTTTTTTGTAAGTCAAGATTTCAAGATTCATTAGTGTGTTAAAAATTTTTGTTTATACTCACAATCTGGCAATTGATGCTATAGTAGCCCTTTCTATTATAAAAAAGGCTGCCAGGTGCAGTAGGGTGATTTAGTGGAGGTTTTGCGATTGCCACATGGGTCCCATCGACTGCACCTAATGTGTTGGGCATATTATATAAGTCTTGAAAACTGAAACAAGCAAAGTGTTACATGAATAAGAGTGGTGTGCAGTTTGCAGTTTTGGTAGCTGTAAAAAGAGATGTTTTACTTATTTATTAATCTCTTTTCAGTTTTCTGAAGTTCGACAGAGAAGTCAGGGTTTATTTATTTAAAAATAGCCATTCGGAAACCGAGTACCTAGATAGATTTAAAACTAAGAAATATAAAACTGAACTTACTCCATCTTGGCCGCTTCCTTTTCTTCACTGGTCATGGGAAATCTCAAGTATTGAGGGGATAAAGTTATTAAAATTTCCTCTGCTACTAAAGCTAGGCACCTGCTCACTGATGGCTGGCTGAGCCCAAGTATGATGTCTCGCCCAACAGGTGTTTGATAACTGCCTTGGGCAAACAGATTGAGTGCAGCTAGGATCTGAATATGAATATAAATTCTATTATCATACAGGTAGGTACTAAGCAATGACTAGGTATAATGTATCATCCATAAAATATAAAAGTGAGATACCACTCACAGACTGAAAAATCACAAAATCTCAGGAACAAACTTGTAATTTACTTTACTAGTAATTTCTTTTAAATAGGAATTACTACACACCCTAAATTTGGGGTTTACGCATCTAATAAGAAAGGTTGATACCTAAAAGACAAAACTCTTCTAACCTTTATATGTTTGGGGAGAAATCCTTCATCCAACCGAGGATTCCTCAATGTTTCCACCAAATACAGTGCTCCCGATCTAGGCAGTCTAAACATTTTTTTAAATATAATTTCGTCCATTTCGAATGGGTTGGAACGGTCTCGCAATCTTTCCAACAGAACCCTTTCTTGATAGTTTCTAAAAAAAAAAGTGTAAGTATTTCTTATTTCACGAATGCATTTCGTACATACTTATTCATATAAGTAACAATAATTTTATTATTTACCTTTCTGCCGAGTCGACAACAGCTGCAATCACATAGGCTTCCATAATTCACAAATTATCCAAACTTTCAAAAATTCTACGAGAAAATTGTGCTTTGTGAATTTTAGTTCATGACAACTAGTTTTATTCCACACATTTTTAATCGCGATTAAAAATAGTCTGATTTAGTTTGACAATCAGAATTTTAGGTGAATAACGTCAAATTCAGAATAGCAAAATTGCCATTTCGACTAAATTGAATAACTAAAATGAAATTAGTGCTGTCAAACTATATTATAGTTAAGTGGTGTCACTTTAGTCAATTTCAGAATGGGTTAAGTCGTTTGACAGGATTAAACTAAATTTTAGTGATTTTTAGTCTAGTTTAGAGAATTATGTGACAAGAGAATCGGCACCAATGTAAGGTGATATTAGTCGGTAGACTTCTAATAGTAATAAAAGTAGGTTTAACAATCTAAAAATTAGCCAGAAGTGGCTAGATTTTAGAGATTTTTTAGATATATTGGTGGCAAAAAGAAAGAAAAAAAAAAAATTTCACTCAAGGCAAGGGTCAAGACACACAACATTCACACAAACACAAAAAAAAACAGACAAAAAACATAAATAAACAAAATAGTACTGTGTGCCTCACGGCTGCGCCAAATAGGGCCAGATCAGCATAAATGCCAGACAACTAGTGTCTGACGCTGGTTTTCAACTGGACCTTATGTTACGAGGACGTCTTACGGATGTAAATCAGTTTTATAGTGTGTAAGTGTTTTATATTTAAATAAAAATAGATAATGCGTAAAAATATATATATATATATATATATATATATATATAATATTAAACTCGATAAAAGTTACAATTATAGGTACTTATATAGTACTGGGTAAGGAAAGAAATAAAAATGGTATAGTTGCACAAGAAACAATGGACTGTCGTCAATAAATAATAGATAACTACATCATGGATTCATAGCAATGAAATATTTTAAATTATTCATGTCTAGCTTCCGTTGCGCATCCGTGAGGTACTGCCGGAGGCTTCTTCTAAATGTACTGATCGTGTTAATAGATCTAATAGGTGGTGGTAGGTTATTCCACACTTTCGAAGCCGCAAAATGGTTTTCTATTTGGCTAAAACTGTTGAAAATCCGCTAGATCTAGCCACAGTGGCGGGGCAAGACCTAAATTTGATGTGGGCAAGACAGATTTCGCGAGGCCCTGTTCTATGGCAACCTGAAGACGGATTTTATAAAATAATAAAAACAAACAAAACAATTAATACTGCCAAGTTTTTATTCATAAAAATACAAATTAGATTCACAATTATTAATGAAAAATTACAAATCGTAAATATAAAGGTGGAGATATACATTTGTTTTTCTTAAAAATCAGTAGATTTCTTTATTAAAGGAACAGAAATTTCCTGCTTTTAACTTTACTAAATTCCTTAATTATGGTATCGTAATTCAGCCTAGATGCCAAATCTGATTCAATTGATAAAATAGGCAATGCTGAAAGTCTTTCTTGGCGCATTGTGTTTCTCAAATAATTTTTTATTAATTTTAATTTTGAAAAACTTCTTTCAGCAGAGGCTGTACTCACCGGAATTGTTAATAAAATTCGGATGACAATGTAAATATTTGGGTAAATTTCTTTCAAGCTATTTTCTGTTATGTATGACAGCAGCTGTTTCACGTCTTTAATGAAGTTGGGTAAATTCGGGATCATTGTATTTAATTCTTCATATAATTCACATGGTTGGAAGTCACTGCTCTCACCCACACGCAGGACGTTATGTAAATCGTTACAGTGTTTTAATATTTGCTCCTGTGGCATATTTTTTAGCGCGCTTAAATCATAGAGAAAACCAAAATCTTCAAAATGTTGATTTAAAGACGTAAATCTGAACTCCATATTGGTTATTATAGAATCAATCATGACGTAAAAAAAAACTGTTTGAGACCGGATTTTGGGAGACTGTATAGGTTGATCGCTGCTTTCATAATCGAACATCCTTTTCTTTCTGGCTACTCTTTTCTTCTCAAACTCTTTTGGCAGGTCATAACAGCTTCGCTCAGTAAATTGCCGAACATCAGACAGAGATTTTTCAAATCCAGTTTCCCGATACTCTTTTATCCATTCACAAAATGTGTGTACATGTTCCAGAGCAATGCTTAAATGAATTTGTACTGATTGCCATAATTTACTTATAATATTAACACGCGATAATATCTCATACCACATATGTAAAGATACGATAAATTCTAAACTTAACATTTCATTTAGTATCGAATCACAATCACTGAGTGTCTGATTGCTCCGTTTGATTTTTTAAGCTTTCGATGAATTCAATCACTTCATCGAATTGCATCGAATTGAATTGCTTTTACTGCTTCGACTCTACTTTCCCATCTTGTGTCTGATAAAGGTTTTATAGTAAGTTTTAATTTGCCTTTTATTAAATCCCAGCGTTTGCTTGAACTTGAAAATAGCAAATATTTTTTTTGTATGAAACCACAAAAAGTTTTTGCTGCCATAGATGAGTTCGCTGCATCTACCAACAGTAGATTCCAACTATGACAACCACAAGGTGTGAAAAATGCCCTAGGGTTAATATTCAATATTCGAGTTTTAACTCCACTATTTACACCTACCATATTTGCACCATTGTCGTATCCCTGGCCACGGCAGTCTTGAATATTTAAGTCGTATTTTTCTAGGTGTTCCAGTATAGCATTGACTAAATATTCTCCAGTTGTCTCAGTAACAGCTAGAAATCCCATAAAATGTTCGACTATTGTACCAGTTGACGTATCACAAAATCTTAAGATAACCGACATTTGTTCAACTCTACTACAATCTCTAGTGCAATCAAGCAAAAAAAAAAATACTTTGCTTCTTTGACCTTACGAATAATTTCGTTGACAACTGTTTTTGACATCAATATGATCAATTCATTTTGAATATCGTGACTTAAATAATGGTGTGAAAGTTGTTTGTCACTAATCCGTTTCATGTGTGTAAAAAAAGAAGAAATCACAGACTGTGTAACTGAGTTGTTAAAGTTAAATTGCAGTAAAATAATATTGTGTGCTTTCCCATATATTGAAAGAATGACAAATAGACAAAACAATTATATTCATATGCTACAAGCATATGCACTTCTTAGTTAGTCATTATAGTGACAAGCTTATATTTCTTGACAGCAACATTTTTGTGGTAACTTTGAAATCGACTAGGAATACTGTGTATTTGCCTGTTAGTTTTAGACACATAATAGCAAGGCTATTAGCTTTTTATATAAACTCAGACATAGGTAGTATGTCGAAGTCTTGTGTTACACCATAACTGTTAGTAATAGTACTAATTATAAGGTGGTAAGCCTGAATAAATGTAGCTCAAATGCTATAAATATTTATACAGACTGTACGAAGGAGGTTCCATGTCCCTCACTCACTATGAGCTCACTGCCTGGTGAAGACACTGAGGTCATGGGGTCAACTCCGGATAGTCATTTAAACTAGTTTGTAAGACAACAGGAGGTACAAGTAAGAATATTCTTATAACTAACAACAACAAGGTATCTTCTGGCTCTAAAATAAATATTTACCAAAAAAGAGATCAGCAGAATGCCTTGAAATTATTTCATCAAAATATTCTAGGTATTTCTTCCAAGTTATTAGAAATTGAAGTGTTTTTAGAAAAAACAAAGTTTGACATTGTTTGTTTCACTGAACATTGGTTAAAGGATTACCAAATGCTAATTAATTATAAGAACTATAGTATGGGCAGTTGTTTTAACCGTAAATCTATGCTGCGTGGAGGTTCTCTAAACTTGATTAAAAATTGTTTAAAACTAAGGCACGTAATGACATAGTTGGTTTATCAGTTGAACATTGCATCGAACTGTCCTGTGTTGAGCTGGATAAGCATGTTGTAGTGTGCGTGTACAGACCCCCTAATTATCAGAACTTTTCTTTATTTGAGTCAATAATGGAAGCTGTCCTAGCGAAACTGGCATCCAGTAACAAAACCGCAATTATTTGTGGTGATTTTAATATTAATATTCTGGAAAATACTTTAAATAGCAATCGATTATTAAGTCTTTTTAAATCATTCAATTTATCTCATTTTTACAGAACCGACTAGAGTAACTTCAACTTCCGCTACTTGTATTGGTAATGTCTTCTGCGATTGTGATTATTTAGCTAAAGCCATAGTAAATTATTTGCCGTCTGATCATAGTGGTCAAACGGTAACTTTTAAGTATAAACAGCTTTGCAAAAAGTGCAAATACAATTTAGACCAATAACAAATGGCAAATTAAATAGATTCAATAGTATCCTAAATAAGGAATTAAATGTTCTAGGCCATAATATGGATGATGCAAATAAATTGTATGAGGATTTCTTTTCAGTAGTGCACACTGAATTCAAAAAGAAAACAAAAAATATTAGCCCTATTTTTATATTTAGTGACTGGGCAACTAGAGGTATTAGGATAAGTAGGGAAAGGCTTTTCGAGCTGTATGGCCTTAAGCCTTACATTAACACTGAAACTTTCAACAAGTATGTTGCTACATATTCCAAAATTTTTAGAAATACCTGCAAAAAAGCTAAAGCCCTGTACTAGGATGGCGCCTTCGCACAACATCTTAATCTCCTTTCTCGCTACAAACGAGATAAAATTCTTCACTTGGTGAACGTCGTGTTCGAAGGCTTCGACGTCGTATCCAGGTGGAATGAAATCTCCGGGATTTAACAACTATGGAAAGTTGTTGTCAAGGGGTTGTCCTTCAACTCGGCGACGAATCGGCGGACGGGCTGGTTGGTTCCAGCTTGCAAATGGGAGAGGATTCAGGTCGTAAAACTGTTGTCTTTCAGCTTGCGGTGTCGCTAGGTTGGCGTAGCGATCAACTATCATACGTAAATTTGAAAACAAAATGCCCAATACATTATCAGTAGGACATTTAACGTAATACGTCTCTCCTTCAAATTCAAAATTGCCTATTCCGGCAATTAGATTAGCCATTGGTGAAAACGTTACAACCATGGCTTTTATAATATCGCGTTCTTCGATATCCAGTCGAGGGCGGTAGAACAATCCAGCATCTATGCCAAGCGTGTTAACTTGACTTGAACGGCCACAGAGCAGTCTGTACTCAATCTGGGCAAGTGAAACGCGGTAGAATGCATACGGTGAACATTCCGGTATGCGATCAGGGCGACGGCCATACAGCTCGTAAACCTTCTTAAATAACCACTGAGTGTAGCCCACGGCTCTAGTTGTAACAGGGACAACTGCTGCAGTCTTTTGAACAGAAAAGTCAACTTGTTTTTCTGCAGTCAAAGCGTCTCCGATACCAAAATATAATGCTTTATTATTTTATCTTCTATAAATTTTAGGCCTTCTTTAGATTCAGGGTGATTCTTGATCTTGACGCGCTGAATCACGTTTGCGTTGGCTAGGTGGTCTACTCCTGCGTTTCGTACATTAGCAATAAGATCAAATCAGCAGAAAATAAAATAAAAACAGTTTGGAAAGTTATAAATAATGAAACTAGTAGGGAAAAAAAACGAAACACTGATTACACATTGGAGACTTCACGTGGTGCAATAAGCTCTAACTTAGAAGTAGCTCAAGAATTTGTACATTTCTTTACTAATATACCATCTAAAACGACGGAAGCTTTAAATTCTTCACCCGATGTCTCAATTGATTTATTAAGAGCGAATGTCCCAGGCTGTCCGGTTGAATTTCAATTTAAACATATAAACCCTATGATAGTTATTAAAGCCTTTCGGCAAATTAAAATCAAACTGACCGAGGATCTATGGGGACTATCTATCAAAGTTTGTACATCCATAATCGAGACTATAGCACCATACTTAGCTTTAATATTTAATTTGTGTGTGGATCAAGGAGTCTTCCCGGATTTAATGAAATACAGTAAGGTTATACCACTTTTTAAATCTGGGGACAGTAAAGACACCAACAATTATAGACCAGTATTCGTGCTGCCGGTATTCAGCAAAGTGTTCGAAAAGGTAATGCTAAACCAAATGCTTAATAATTTTAACACCAACCAAATCTTACACGATCAGCAATATGGTTTCACCAAAGGTCGTTGTACAACTGACGCCGGTGTCACCTTATTAAAACACATATTTACAGCGTGGGAGGAGGCTCAAGATGCCATAGGAATCTTTTGTGACCTCTCCAAGGCATTTGACTGCGTAAATCATGAAACCTTACTCTTGAAACTTGAGCATTACGGACTAGGTAAACTTGCGCTCTGTTTAGTAAAATCTTATTTAAATGATAGACAACAGCAAGTTCAAATTAATGGTGTAAATTCACTCGGTCTAAAAGTAAAAATGGGTGTTCCTCAAGGCTCGATATTGGGTACTTTCCTCTTTTTAGTATAATTAATGATCTACCCCATTTATTAAAAAAACCAACCACAAATGGTGTTATTTGCTGACGACGATGTAAATAACGCCCTACTGCAGGTCCAAAATTGGTTTACTGCTAATAATTTAGTATTAAATGGGAAAAAAACTAAATGCATAAAATTTGCTTTACCGAATGTTAAAAGTAGTGATTGTGATATAGTATTGAATAAGGAGAAGCTAGAATTTGTAGATAAAACTGTTTTCCTGGGGATCACGCTCGATTCATGGCTGCAATGGGGTCCTCATTTAACATCTCTCGCAGGACGGCTAAGTTCAGCAGCATATGCTGTAAGAAAAATCCGTCAATTTACTGATATTGATACCGCAAGGCTAGTCTATTTCAGTTACTTTCATAGTATCATGTCCTACGGTATTTTACTATGGGGACGGGCTGCAGATATCGACTATATTTTTATTCTGCAGAAAAGAGCCATTAGAGCAATATATTGCCTCCGTAGGCGCGAGTCTCTAAGGGAACTGTTTAAAAATATTAACATCATGACGGCACCCTGTCAATATATTTATGAAAACGTCATGTACGTCAGGAAAAATCTTAATCTTTTCAGTAAAAGAGGTGAAAGACACAATTATTGTACTAGAAATAGGGACCAATTAGTTCAACCGGGTTTCAGACTGGCTAAGGTAGACTCATCTTTCATGGGGGTACTGTTTAAAATGTTACAATAAAATACCTTCCCATATACTACAACTAAATGAAACGAAATTTAAATCTTGTATAAAACGCACACTATGCTGCCAAGCATATTATAAGCTTGGGGATTATATCGCTGACAAAAATGCTTGGCTTAACGCTGGTCCAGCTCCACAAGGGCGCATAAACTAATTGATTAGCATTCAAAAATATTGTTGGAATTGCTGAAGATTGCAAAAACTATCTTTGAATTGTATAACTTCAATCTCTTTTTTTATTGTATAATTGCATAGCACATGTGTGAGCACTGTGACCATGTACCTTCTACAATGTGGATCTGGACTTACGACATTAAATTAAAACAAGCACAGTACTAGTCCATAGAAACATTTTAAAAGACGAAGATTAGTAGTTTAGTAAATTACAATTTTCAAACAAAATAAATAGCAGAATCAACTGCATAAAAAGTAAACACGCTTTATCTACGAAAAGTCACTAACCTGTTGCGCGGCCCGATGCGGGCCGCGGCGGGGGGCCGCGCCTGCGCTGCGGTGCGGGGCGTAGGTGGACGTGGGTAGGTAGTTTAGTCGGAGAACAACAAATTAGCGGCATAAACTCACTAAGTTGCGCGTTGTTAATTAAAAGATCACTGATTGAATAATTATTCAATGATTGAATAATTATTATATTTTAATAATTATTATTAATAATTATTCAATGATTGAATAATTATTCATGATTGAATAATTATTCAATCAGTGATCTTTTCAATCACATAATATCACATCACAATAAGAATTTACATCAATAGTCAAATTTTTAAATTTTCAAGGTCTCCACCGTTGTTCATTATGCACAAGCGACATCGATACCTAATTAACTAACTAATATTAAACTAACACTGAACAATAAGTCACACTAAATCGTCTTTAATCACAAATAACAACTATTTTTTTTTACAAAATCACGATAATGAGCGCGCGGCTCGGCTCGTAATAAAAAAAGTAGCCGTGTGCGCTCCTCAAAGGGCGCCGCTGCACTGACACTGACCGAGTCCCGAGACTTTTTGCCGAAAAAATTCCGCTCACACACACACGCAATTGTCTATGCACCACTAATGCATAATTTGCGTAAGTAATATTTCTTTTTCTTTCTAATTGTAGTATTATTTTGTGGAACTGGGCGGGGCGCGTCAGAGTGGAATCGTATGACACCTTTCTCTGTCTCTCAAGCATATTGAGACGTAGAGGATAGAATCGTACGTTTTGCACAGGTTCTTGACCTTGCAATGTTTACCTATTATTACGGACTGAGATCTACATCATGTTGAAAAATAAGAAAATGAAAAATAATTTCCTGTGGCTAAAGTATTCATTGGATTTGATTGATTTTTTGTACACGGGTAAAGAACATGACACTCTTTATGTTGTTTTAAGGAATGTCAATTGTCCTGCTCCACATTGTATAAAGCTACCATTTACTGGGTACGTCTTTCATTGACTTGATATGCCCTGGCGGCTAAGAGTATGTCATGCTCACTCAAATGTCTCGCTGGTGGTGGCGTGTGTGTTGGATCGTTGAGTTCCCTTCAAAATGGTTGAGCTAAACGGTGCTGATCCATGCGTCATGTTCGTGAACGGGCGCCATCAGTAAGGACTGGTCATCTCTTATATGCCACGGCTTATTTTAATTTTTGAATTGTTTTTTTTTTTTTTTATTACGGACGCTTTTTACGTACACGTCTTTCTACATTGTTCTCACATGTATAATTTCAACATGAATGATGTAAACAATATTTTATAAGAATATAATTTTTTTTAAAGAGTGTCCGTGGAGTTTCTTGCCCGTTCTTCTCCATAGGAACCTACGCTTTGGAATGGGCAACTAGCTTCATATTTCTGACTGACTGAATCCTTGACAATTCAAAAGTCTTTGAGTTTGGGTTTGAGTTTGAGTTTTGTGTTCTCGTAAAGTAGGATCAAATTCAGATCAGTTTAATTAGATCTATAAAATTACCGGAATTATTAATACTGTCACCTGTCTTGAGAGATTCTCTGTGACCTCTAAATGCAAGATTATGAGAGGCCAAAAAATGAATTATGTCAATTATTCTCTCTACCAAGTTGTGCCAATGTTTTTGTGATTCACGTATTAGCCTTTCGTTTTCTAGGTCTATTGTTTTGCCTTGATTTATTCCTTTCTCTAAAGTTAACCATTGGAACATATGTGCCATATGTTCTTTGGTATTCTCATGTCTTTGTAAAATGCTACTTAAATGTTTCCAGTTACAACACCCTCCTTGCAACACCTTTTTTTTTTTTTTTTTTTGGGTGGGTAATCATCAAATGACGTCTCCCGCTCTGGGTGGAGCGGGAGGGCGTGTCAGACTCTTACTGACTTGCACCACCTGAGTTTGTAAATTGCTAAATAGTCTACATGGAAAACAGTAAACTTTATTTTGGCAATTAGAATAAACTAACCAGCGACGATGTTGAGTTTCACCATTATTTAGTTTTCTCGAGAAATAGAAATTGGAAAAGTGTCTGTGATCATCACTTTTGGGATAATATTCATCACCGCTATTTAATTGCTGTGTGGGGCCGCTTCGAACTATGTCACGTCGCTGTGAATCCGTTATGGGAAACGTCCACAATCCCGGATCCGAATTAACAAGTACTTGCTGAACTATGGCACTGGCATCGTCGCTGCGAATTGGAGAATCTATGTCAATATGTTCTTCTTGATTGCTTGACGACACCACAAGAGTTTTCGCGTCAAATTTTGATTGGCTAGAAGATGATCCAAGCTCTACGTCTAACTGAAGTTCGCTCTCGGTATTCAGTGCATCTGTAGCATTTTCCAACAGTATCTCGGACGCTTGTTGTGTATAAGTAGAAGCTATCGATTCAGAAGGTTCTGTACTACCAGTTGCAGTTTGGTTGAGGAACTTCATCATATTTAAACTCAAAACCTGGTTGGTTGCAGTTCTTTCAGCTTTTCTTTTTCGTTTTGCTGATCCAGACTCCCATTTTCTTCCAATATCTCTATCTCGGCCTGACATATCGATAACGTCGTATCTATAAACAGTAAACAAAAGCAATAGTTAAAAAAAAATTAGGTTTAACAATGTTATGTCGATTTTTATTTGAAAAAAATAGGTTACCTAAATTTAAATTAGTTTTTAAATAAAAATCTTTAATATAGCTCTTACTACCTGCTAGTTTTGAAAACTTAAACGTCGATACGTTTTTTACCCTTTAAGCTTTGGTTTCCTTCAAAAGATATTATAAAGCGTATTTTATATACAAGTAATTACTGCGTTATATACTTATTACCAATTAAATATTTTTTACCTTATGTAAAATAGACGAGTACAGGTACCGGTGTATTACAAATCACAAAGAAAACAAAAACAATTAAAAAACGTCACTGTTTTCAGGGGCAATCAATATACTTAAACACTATCTATTTATTCACTAAATATTATTAAAACATTGAACACACTATTCTTATCAAAATAGGTAAGTACAGTCATAAAAATAAACAATATTGAATAACACAATTATATACGTTTCTTTTGTTATGCGCCTAGCGACTGCGTTGCGTACTTTGATTTGATTGGTTGGCTTCCAAGTAAAGAACGTAAACAAATAAAACCAGGGATTCCCCGCACTCTGGTCGGCGGCAAATGTTGCCAGTCTAAGAAAACATGTTTCACAACAAAATTGATTTATAGATTTTTTTTTTATTCTCGCTTTAAAACATTTTGAGGCGCGATTCCCCTTGTACTGCGAGGCCGTAGGCGGTGGCCCACGTCGCCCACGCCTTACGCCGCCACTGTCTAGCCACAAAGTGGCTAAAACGGCAACACTGATGTTAAGTACCGAACACCGGGAATGGTTCTCAGTACTTAAATTTTGACCTTATGTGTATACAAGTAGGGTTGAGGGTCTAAATAAAACAACCAAACTGTATACTGATCTATAGATGGTTCTATATTTACTAAAAGGACAATGCCAGAAACTTTATAGAGCGTTGACGCATCAAATAAAAGTTGGTTTACAAGCAAGCCAAATCTAGCATATTGGTGCTTTATTAGTGATAACAAAAAAAAATAATTAAATGCTATTAAAACTTGCGGTCTTTGCTTAAATCTAAGAAAAAATATTACATTTAGGCTATGTACCTGCCTAAGTTTAGGTTAATTGCAGTTATAATTGTAGATATTGGATATGATTAAATAAGTGCTGTATATTATTACGATGCTATCCTAAGATGTTTGGCTATGAAAGGAAGGAATGACATATCACCAACATTAACCTTAGTAATACTTTTGACATAACAGTAGATCACAGAAATAGATTATGGAGCGTAGAACAAATATTACGACTAATTGCTAACGTTCAAATGTCAAATAATGATTTGAATATATATTAAAAAAACATTATTTTCATTAACTGTGTATCTAGATCAAACACATAGTAAAATTCGCACATGGCATTGAAAAAAAAATTACTTGTTTAGTTCCGCTTGTATGCGTACCAACTAGCGCAGATGGTCGCGATAAAAACAGGAAATAAGCGTTGGATTTTTATGTAACTCCTTTTAACATTAACTTTTTATCCGCAAGTGTAACAGACTTGTAGTTAAGTAACCAAGGATCCTATTTTCATTGAATAATTTAAATTAATTTACATTTTTTGTAAATTAATGAAAGGGTGGGGCAGGATCTGGCATTATCATTTGGCTGGGAGGTAATTAATAGTTAGTAGACGTTTGCTAAGAATGGATTTTGCGACAGGGCCGGATTAAAGAGGTCTAACCACTCTCGCAAGTTTCGTTAAACATCATTAAACTTGATATATTCATAACCACGCGGACGAAGTTGCGGGCAACAGCTAGTATATTCATAAAAATACTATATTATTTAAAAAAAATGGATTATGGAAATTTAAATCTTTATGGAATCAGAACTAACCTACTGAGCGTGATGATAAATTGCTGGTATGGACAAAAGTTATTTAGTTTTGAGAATTACGTGAGCTACGGATGTTTAAGTTATGCGCAACTGATAAGGACGACTGAGATCGAAGCGCAAGCTACTTATTATCAAGTTGCCTTGAATCTTATTACGAATGTTTTAAGATTAATCTTATAATAATTTTTAACTTATTTTAACACACGGGATTATAGCACGATATAGTTACGCACATTAACGCACAACACACACAAATTTCACGGGATAGAGTAATCTGGACTTACAGGAACAGCTCGTAGGATATCTTCATACTGGATTACGTCTACCTTAGACGTATGGATGAGAAGCCGACGGTTGCCGTCAGATCGGCGCTGGATACAGTATGGTTGGGTGCAGCAAGTGCTACCCAACAACGTTATACCATTTACTACAATCAAACATTCCGTTCAAACAGGCTCCGTGGGGTAGAGAAAAAACTACCCCGCAGATAAAAATCTTAAAAGAAGCGGTAGAGGATCACACGCACAAGTCGTATGCAACACAAATCAGATACTTGTTGTCAAATGGTACGATAACAAATGTGTTACAGCTGCAAGCACACTTGTTGACGCGCATCCTATCCAGAATGTGCTTCGTTACAAGAAAGAACAAGGAAGGAAAATTTCAGTGACTTCTCCAAATTTGATAAAAGACTAAAAAACCCACATGGGTGGAGTTGATCTAGCAGATATGCTGATTGCTTTGTATCGTACACCGTTCCGAGGTCATCGCTGGTATTTACCATTTTTTTTTCGCAAATGTTCGATAATTGCGTGAACAATGCCTGGCTTCTTTATCGACGTGATAGAGAAGCCAGGCATGAAGTCAAAAAACCCAAGTCGCTGAAAACATTCCGAATTGAAATTTTCGAAAGCCTACGCAGATATGAGAAAACAATGTAAATGTAGAAAAAAATAATACAAGCAATGTTAGCTGGACGAACGTGAGCTCATACAGAAACCAGTAGCTGAAAGATCCCCAGATCAGCATCTGGGGATCTTTCAGCTACTTGTTCGTTCGGTATGATCAAATTGCTCATTTTCCAACTATAGCATCCATCAGAGGGAGGTGCATGTATTGCACAAAAGGGCAGACAATAAATCGTAAACTAATAAAATTATATTTATGTTTTTATTTTTTCTCCCCTCAATGAATACCTAAGAATACATTCTATGTAAAATTTATGAAAATTTCAAAAAAAAAAACTTGTTATTTATAGGGTTAATGAGACCAGGGTTGATTATTGCAGGATTTATGCCTGAGATGTTCTTATTCTTTTTGCATACATTTTGGAACGTGCTTAGATTTGATTTATAATAAAGTTCCCCTCTAATCAAGGCATTGCCAAGTCGCTTTGATCGTTTGATTACGAATCTTTTAGAAATAGTTACTTTGAATGGAAGACTGCTTGGTTCTTTCATTACCGACTGAACAGCTTTTCGCTACTCGAAAATTTCAATGGTATTTAAATTTGTGACAGTTGCGTGGTTTGAAAGGCTTATTCCACTTTTCCCCGTTGGATGATCCCCATTGATGGGGATTAGTGAACTTTTTGTTCACTATTCCCCGTTGACCCAAAATTTTTATTTAATGGGGATAATTGAACTAAAAAGTTCAATAATCCCCATTAGGTAGGTACGTTAAAAAAATAAAATATATGAATCATGTTACATTTATTAATTAAAAATATAACTTTCTTTTACCTAATAAAATCACAGATTGTACAATTATTAATTTAAAATAAAAAATATAACTTTCTTATACCTAATAAAATCACAGATTGTACAATTATTAATTTAAAATAAAAAATATAACTTTCTTATACCTAGTAAAATCACAGATTGTACAATTATTAATTTAAAATAAAAAATATAACTTTCTTATACCTAGTAAAATCACAGATTGTACAATTATTAATTTAAAATAAAAAATATAACTTTCTTATACCTAATAAAGTCACAGATTGTTACAATCATTAATTTAAAATTGTAGCATGAAAATATTTCTTTCTTATACCTTGTAAAATCAAAGATTACACTCACTTAAGTTTTTCTAAACAGTGCCCAATCGTAATTTCATTATTAATGAGTTCCATTTGGACCTCCTGTATATAATTATCGCGATTGATGCTTTTTTTTTGTTTTTTCCGCTATACCTTTATTTTCAGAAACCCCCAATGCAAGAACTTCGTGATACGATGCATCTTCAGCCAACGCTGTGAGGAGCTTCATAATGTTGGGTTTCTTTATTTTCACACGCTTTTTTATTTTATTATTCCATGCTTCGACTAAATTCGTAGTGCGATGAGTCTGTCCAAATACACACCACGTTTTAATAAAATCATCTTGTAGCCATTGTCTGAGCATGTAATTTCTAAACTCCTTGCTATTATCATCATCAGGGCTTTGAGAGGCAACATAAAACCAACCCGCAATGATTTTATCTGATGGTAACAAAGCCAAAGCAGTGCTAAGTGCAACTTGTCTTCTGGTTAATTTATCTTTTGTTAGTTTGAGTTGTTTTCCTTTCTTCCATATTGCCTGGGTGAAATGGAAATAACAGCCGCTAATAGATATATTTACAAAAACATTTCGCATTGCGTTCATCGGAGCCACTTCATAGTCACATTTAAATATTTCTGGATTCCAATCAGGTAATGCAGATTTTAGCATACTAAATAAGTGATGGTCCAAAAATGTATGGACCAAAAACCCAGAGTCGATTTAGACAAATCTGGTATCAATAGCTTTATTAAAATGCACAATTTACCCCACCGAAAAAAAATTGCCCATATCCATGGGGTATATGAGTTATAGACGAACAAAGTATATATGGAAAAATCGTGAATAACTTGTTATTTTTACCAGTTTTTTCCACAGCATTATATTAATAATGAATAAGTTGTTATTTTTATCAGTTTTTTCAACAGCAATATATTAATAATAATAATCATAGGACAATAATAAATATAAGTAGCGATTATATGAACCTATCAAGTTGAAATCTTATATTTCACAGCTTGTAAATCATATGTCAAGATACTTTTGTCGTGAAATCTTTTTACAGTTGAATGTGCCTATTTTGTCTCAGATTATTTTTTTTTTTAAGTCGTTTATTTAAAAAAAAAAACAAATACTGTGGGAAAAATATGTATTTCAATTATTTTCAATGTCTATTAATATATCATCTAAGAACCCAGCAGGTTGCATAAGGTCGTCTTGGTACCTGGCCCAGGCCAGATAATATATAATGCTTATTATGTGGGCACAACTGCCCAATGTGCGGCGACCATGAATACAGCTGCAACAGTATTCCGAAATCCTATTCGTGTTATATAAAACATAACAGTAATATGTTCTTGTCCCGACGTGCCTGGAATGGATTCGACACCTAATTAATGTACTTTCTTCGTTATTAATATTTATCCTTTCGGGGTGTCTAAAAACTTCAATTGAAAAAACCCCAGTTCCTCTAATATGTTCGCAACAGTAGGACCTTGCAAGTTTTACGTGGTATGTGCCTATTGCGAACACAATTAATTGGTCATAATCCATTCTTGGAAAATCCGATAGATTGGGGTGTGTTGCATCCATTCGGGTAAACACAATTCTTTGTCGATCCCAATGATGTTCATCGACGTAATCGGCTAATAGGTTCGGCCTGTCCCTATTTCTTTCAATCATCTCTATAAACTCTTCAGTAAATCTGCTGTCTTCATATGTTGGATGAGTTGCATTGGTAAGCGCTGCAGCTATTCTATAATCTGTCATTGCGTTGCCTAGCGCTATATTAAAATATTTGTGTCTAAATATTTTAAAATCTCTTTTTATCGTGCCATTAATGGTTTCCACGACCCATCTAACCATGGTTATCAATCTGGATTTATTTGCCGCTATTGTACTTAATTGTCTTTCATTACGTCCTACAGACGGTGGCATGTAAGCGTTATAACCACATTCCTCTAGATCCGGCAAACAGTCTCGGAAACCCCGATCCAAAACAAATACATCATCTGGGTGTAAAAAGCATCGCATTGGAGCTTCTTCCATGGGACCATCATGGTTATCTAATATTAGTTTTACTATGTCGGAGTCTGAAGTTCTGGCGCCGTAGGGTCCAGTTACTTCTATGATGTAGCCATCAGCACACACAATCATGAAGGGCTTAATCAAGTTGCTATACTTGTGTAAGCTATAGCTTAATCTTTGAAAGAGAAAGTTGGAAGATTTTTGAATAAATAAATAAGTGCCGTCGATAATTAAAATGGCCTTTGTTCGCTCTTCATTACCAAAAATATAATTCGGAAGTGTCCTATTCCTTTCGATCACTTCATGTCGGCTGATGTGGTCAAACCCGAGATGCCGAGGAAGGTATTCATTTTTGAGACATCGTCTAGCCTGCTTTAACATGCGTTGTAAAGACGTTTTCGATGTGTTTATCAAAGATGCCAGTCTTACGTGAGGTTCACCTGATCTAAGTTTACATAGGTATACGCCCAATACAGTATTGCACTTATTAGTTTGTCGTAAAGACGGTGTTTCTTGTAAGATACTCTCAAACTGGTTATGGTTCATTCCAGTCCAAAAATGGAGATCTTCTTCACTTATTTCATGAAGCCTTTCAAAGTCAACATTACCTTTTCTTTCAAGCACTCGTGTATACAACATAACTATCTCGCGTAAGTTCTCGTTTCTGAAATTATCTTGGCGATTACTCACATTTACAGAGAAATCCTCAAATGATGAATTCATTATATGAAATCGACAGACTCGTGCTAGTTCTGGTATGTAAAAAGAATAATAGCTTAATAAGTGCGCTTTTATACTGTCGGGCACTTGTCGAAGTTGCGTTGAAGTACAATTGTCGAAGAGACATCTTCTTGAAGTATTCGCGGCACGTGTAAATCCAGTTAAAGAAAACGATTGCGGTGGTCTAGCTTCAGGTGTTGATGGTTGCCTCAATGCATATTCAATGCGTTGCCAGCAAGGATGACAAATAGATCTTGACCCATCAAAGACGATCTGAAATCAACGAGACATAATATTACACAATGAAACGATTGTCAAACGTTTATTTTATTATCAACCTAATATGACCATTTTTGTAAGTACATAGATAAATAAATATTTGTGGTCAATTGCACACTGCGCCATCTAGTCCCACAGTAAGCTTAATGCTTGTAGTATGGTAACTAGACAACTGAATAAACATACTTAAATACTTTTTTTTTTAAATACATACACATTATACATATTTAACACCCAAACCAAGACAAACAGATATTTTTGAAACTACAAACAAATGTTTGTCTTCTGCGGGAATTGAACCCGCGAATCGAGATGAATTGAGATGAATCATTACTTTACTCGGTGACCTATATTATCATTATTATTAGTAAAAAAGCTGGTAGGTAGGTACTATGGCCTGGTCCCCCTCTTCATGAGAGGAGGCGATGCCCCTACAGTGGAGCGTATATACATAGGTATATTGGCTGACAGTGCAACAAGTTTATGACTAGCTTAATTGCACCACTTGTAATCATAAAGCCTCTAAGTATTGTTATCATCCTATACATAAACTCACATACGGGTAATGTCAGACACTATGTGTTAAGTTTATACTACCACGAACGGGTAACTAGACTTAACTTAAGACTTACTTCTTGTGGTTGTCCATGATTCAGTAGGTGCTCCACGACGATTCGATGTGACTCCAAAAACTGAAGCGACAATACATGACGTTGTCTCCGTAACACAGAGCGACTACAGTTCACACAACGATTGTTCACCTCCATATTAGCAATGTCCAAAACAAAGAGTAAATCGGTGTCCGGTGTAGAAAAAGCAGGTCAAAAAAGCAGGTCCAATAATGAAAATCGGTGTCCGGTGTAGAAAAAGCAGGCCTTAAAAATCCAATAATGAAACGCACAGATCACAACGGTAGCAAAGCAAACGAAGGACTGCGTGCGTCGGCGCCGTTAGAACCTCGGTTCAAGTTAAAGAACAAAAGAATAGAAAATGGCGACTGGCGTCCGTCGGCGCGCTCGCGCTCCTATAGGTAAGCCTCTCGCTCACTCAATAGAGCGAGAGGTAAGATGAACGCATCATATTCTGAAGTATTTGTGTGTATTTGTTTAGCGAAAACAAAATAATGAATAACAAAGATAGGTAAATATGCTAGAGAACTTAAAAAAATAGACGTAATCTCATTAATAAAGGACTTTGAACTTGATAGTTGCATATGATCGCTAGTTATATTTATTATTGTCTTATGATTATTATTATTAATATAATGCTGTGGAAAAAACTGGTAAAAATAACAAGTTATTCACGATTTTTCCATATATACTTTGTTCGTCTATAACTCATATACCCCATGGATATGGGCAATTTTTTTTCGGTGGGGTAAATTGTGCATTTTAATAAAGCTATTGATACCTAATTTGTCTGAATCGACTCTGGGTTTTTTTTGGACCATCGCTTTTCATATGTTTGTTGATTTTTATGGCTCATGAGGGCATAAACAAGTGGCACAATGTTTATGTGTTTTTCTGTACTGCCCAAATCCCCATGAATGGTGTAGAGTTGGTAAAAGGGAGATGGACAGATCCAAAACGTTCCATCACCCAAGAACATCTTCAAATTTTTCATTTGATGTCGGGCAAATTCAGAGCAAAAAGCTATTACACGGATACCACTGTCATTGTAGTCTGCTAAAATAAATTCCTGATGAGCTGGAGGTACTTTAACTTCTTCAACATTTTTGAACTCAATTTTACTTACTTCAAATGCTGCATTTCTGTGTTTATATAATGTTGTTTTGATAGACTTCAGGGCAGGGAATTCTTTTATTTTGTCAATTCCGGTATCTTTTAGTGAGCTCACAGCCGCGTTGTAAGCAGTGGGAATAGCAGGTGCTTCTGGATCCGCAAGTGTAGTTTTTAGTTTGAATAACCTCAAGGTAACTTCATTCCGCGCAAAATCAGGTTCACAAACATTGTGTCGTTTCTCAGCTACAACTTGATTGTCCTGTAAAATTAAGTAATAATAATTAATTACTTTACATTATTTTTTAAGTAAACAATATTGCACTTACATAGAATACAAAATTAAATAGGCTATTTAACAACCTTTAAAACTTATAACAAATTGTTGTTATCCTATCAGAATAGTTCAACAAAACATATTTCACTTTATGCTTAACTAAAATATGTAATAATAATTAAATATATACAATTCACTTCAGCTACACTCTTTTACACTAGGTGTAATAGACTTGTTTGACAAAAGAATGACGTCACACGTGCCGCCATGACAGAAACAGTGTTTAAACTTTAACGTTGATTTTTAAATATTGATAAACGTGATATTGATAACACACATAACCTGAGTTATTATTGTCATTATTAATCACAAAATATAATAAGTAACTTACCATGACAGTGATGGATCCGGCACATTTACTTTGTTTTCTTGTGGTACACTCCCACAAAACTCCACCATTTTTATATTTGCATTTTTTACTGTATTGATGTCCGGCCCGGAGAAGTATGGTAGCTTTACCTTTTTTAACGTACTCTAAACAAACGTCAGTTGAACTACCAGCCATTTCCTTTATTTATTCCTATATTAAACTAATAACTGCGAACTGATAAGAACTGCACGCTTGAACTACACTACACACTACTAACCCTTAACGACTACGAAACAAAAACAAAAGATGGGTCGACCAATCACATACGAGCTAACTCGCACCCCGCTCCGCCACCGCCTTGCGCGCGCGCCTCTAGAAAATGAGCATCTTTTACAGTATTGTGTATCTTATTAGATAGATAGATATAAGGTCTTATTCCCAAACATCGTTAGAACAATTTCGTTGGGGCAACAATCTGTTTTTCGTTCTAATAAAATCGTAAAGTAGGTATGTAGGTAATTTAAAATTTTGTTCTTACCTTATAAAAATAAAAGTACATGACCCATATATTTTATTTTTATATTGTTTTTATTTAACGTACCTAATTAGAAAAACTTAAGTGATTGTAATCTTTGATTTTACAAGGTATAAGAAAGAAATATTTTCATGCTACAATTTTAAATTAATGATTGTAACAATCTGTGACTTTATTAGGTATAAGAAAGTTATATTTTTAATTAATAAATGTAACATGATTCATATATTTTATTTTTTTAACGTACCTACCTAATGGGGATTATTGAACTTTTTAGTTCAATTATCCCCATTGAATAAAAATTTTGGGTCAACGGGGAGTAGTGAACAAAAAGTTCACTAATCCCCATCAATGGGGATCATCCAACGGGGAAAAGTGGAATAAGCCGTTTGAAAGAGTAATAAGAGTTGAGAAAAATGAAAGTTGTTGTAGAACAACTTTCATTTTACTCAACCGTCGCAACTTTCATTTTTCGCAACCGTCGGCTATTAACCCTTTATAAGGCAAAAGCATCTAGAGGTAATACAATAAAACTATTTATATTTCTAGATTCGTTTGTTTTTTTCAGATAATGCAAAAAAATATTCAAAATATTAAAAAAAACACGCTGGGAAGAATATTCCCTCTACCTGTTTGGCTCTGGTACATATTTTTATTCCCTGTGAAATGAAGCGAATCATGGTGTTATACACAGGGCAACTCCACGTTTCTCACAAATTATTTTAGAACTTTTATCTTTTTACACATCCTACAGCGTTTACGTGGGTGATTCTGCGGGCATGCGGATTCCAACATTACTATTAGGGGTTAAAGTATGAAATTGTCCAAATCCCGAAAAAAATGGTAGTCCGTTGGAGCAAGGTCTGGCGAATACGGAGGGTGACGAATGGTTTCTAATTGCAGTTCCTGTAGAGTGAAAACGGTTTCTCGTGCTGTATGAGGTCTCGCTTTATCATGGAGCAATAATGGTGAAGATCGATTCATGAGTCGGGGCTGTTTCACTGCTAGTTTAGCTATCATTGTTCGGTGTTCGGCACAGTAGACATCTGCCGTTATTGCTTGACCAGATCGGAGAAAGCTATAGTGAATAACACCATGCTGAGACCACCAAACAGATACCATTACCTTTTTATTGGTAAGCTTTGCTTTAGGACACTGTTGTGGCGTTTGACCTGGGGTCAGCCATTGCATTTTTCGCTTACGGTTATCGTAAAGAATCCACTTTTCATCACATGTCACAATTCGATCCAATGTTCCTTCATTTCTGTATCGATTTAACAAGGCAACACAAGTTTCAACAATTCCTGGGTAGTTTGGCTCGGATCGGCTTCCACCATCTCTTTAAATTCGTTGTTTCACCTGTGTGGGCGGTCTTCCACGTGGTTCGTTCAAATCAAAGTTTCCATTACGAAAGCGTTTAAAAACCAAAATCGCACGGTGCGTTCATTAGCAGTCCCCTCTCCAAACGCAACATTGATATTGCGAGCTGTTTCTGCCGCGTTAGTACCGCGTCGGAACTCGTATTAAAAAATAACTCGAATTTTCGAAGTATCCATCTTTCTTGTCTAAGCTGAAGAAAAAAAACAACTGAAAGTCGATTATCGAATGTTGCACATTTTTTAATAGAAGAACTTCATAGTCAAACCATGAAGGTTCTATGTCAATTCGAAGTACCTATGACAATAAAACGGCAATTTCATACTTTATTACAACCCCTATTATAACGGAGCTCCTGAGCGACAACTTGTAAAGCCTTTTGACGGCTCTCTGACATGATGGCTTTATTTCTGCAAACATAATTCTGACCAACTGACTGCCTCTTTCTGCTCGTAAACCCACTAATCAGTCCCCTTGCCACTGAAACACGGATTTCAAGGTTCGATAGTTTTGTTATGTTTGGATTCTGACAATACAACAAATAGGAATTTGTATACTACAAACTGTAAACTGTATACTTACATCAAGAGAAAGTAGAATCTCCCCATCCTTTTAGTGTATTCTTTCACAGCTGCAGGGCACTCAATCACCTTTTTTGCGCCGTCTTTCTGAGTTCGTAAGCCACTGGTTTTCCCTATTTTTAGATGAAACGCATTAGTCAAAAGAAGGACCTCTTTGGTATCTTGCCAGACCAAGAAAGCTACGTCGCCCTTAGCTCTCCATTTAAATTCTTCTTTTTCCACTCTCGGTTTACGTTTACTCTTTTTAAGTGTGGGCAGATCTTTCCTATGTCTTCGCATAGTTCCAGTTACGTAGATACCATTTTCGTACAAATATTGCAGCAAATTGTAGTCACAAGAAATTGTCAGATGTAACAATAATGTGATATTCTTCAAAGTGCTTTATCAATTAGTTTTTCCGTCTGCATTTCCACAACGTTATTTCCCCTTCCTCTGATCCGGTCTCTGATTTCCCAGTGTAAATTTGGAACTCATACAGGTATCCGGTATTGCTGTCACAACGGCACCATACCTTGTAGCCTCTTTTGATTGTCATCCCTTACTGCCGTCGCATAGTGAGCGGGGCACCCATCATTTTGTAACCACATTGCTTGCATGCATTGCATGTCTTCTGGAACGTTTTGCAATAAAGTTGGTAACTCATTTCTTAAAAAATGCAGATAGTATTCGGCGTTTAGAGTTGCTGGTAATTCAAAGGGCCCTATTATTTGCCCATTTATTAAATTGATGTTGGCTCCTGTCCTCTTGCATCAAATGTGGGTTTACCATCTGCCAACTGTGCAAATTATGCAAATTGAGATACCCATCTCGCCGGCATGAAGACTCGTCACTCCATAAAATTTTATTAAAAAAACTGTGGGTCCGCCCGAATCATTCTAAGCATCCTTTGGCAAAATGCTACTCTTTGCGGGTAATCACGTGACGTCAGCGTTTGAACACGTTGCACATGATATGGGTGCAACCGGTGCCTTTTTAACACTCGATGCACCGTCGATCTTGGAATACCTGTACGTTGCGCTATGACGCGAATTGAGACCGACGAATCTTCCTCGATTTCTCGAATTATGATTTCGTCATTGACTTGTGGCGGTCGCCCTTCACTGGCACCCCCAACTCCGGTGCCAAGAATTCTTCCCTCAAGAAGCGCGTTATGCACTCTAATGAATACGCGATAGTCGGGATGTCGATCCCGGTTCGGGTATCTTTCACGATACAATCTTGCGGCCGCTCTGGCATTACCTCTCGCTTCTCCGTAGATAAAATGCATTTCGGCGTACTCCCGTGGCGTGTACTCGTAACGAGGCATCGTACTACTGTACACACGTACAACCACACACAAACGAATGTTTTCAAAGTCCGTAGGATCGCCAAGTCATTCGTCCAAAACACAAAGAGTTCCAAATCGATAGGCAAAGCAAAGTCCAAATACACAGCAAAAGTCTAATTTTACAGAACACAACAGTTAGGCAAAGCGCGAGCGAAAGTTGTCTGACGTACGTATCAACTCGAAGAGAGACTCGTGTCAACTAAACAAATAAAATCATGCAACAATGAAGCCCTGTACGAGTGAAGGGTGAAGGAAAAAAAATACCTGCACAACGACATACCGATTTACCAAAAATACAAAAGCGGCGCTATCTATCCCTTTCACACTGAGTGAGGTGCAACTCCGCAGGTAGCGGGTCCCAAATTCCGAACAGATGACGTCATCGGCTCGGAATTACGCTACACGCTTAACCACATGCTTAGATTACAAGCATAAGCCATTACGAGAAAGAACGAGAACCATTACGAGTTAGATTGTACCACTTTAATTTCTGTTCGGTCTTCTTCATCACGTTCATAGCAATATCTTTGTAAAGACAAAGACTACACGTAAGTTTTATACCAATTTGCAAACCTTAGTAATTGTACAAGTTTTTAAAATAAAGGTACACTTCGGTGTCATACAATTTTTTTACAGGAGAATTTTTCCTATTCTGGTATTTTCATCGTAAATACAAAACTTTTCAATTCAAGATTTTTTTTCTAAGGCAAATGAAATGTTATTTAAAAAAATGGTATCTTATAACATTAGTAAACTATTCATTATAAAATCACACCTAAATATGTTATCATTTGCAGCAACAGCATTAAAAACACTGAATGCTGGTAGAGAAAATGGTAAACATCGAAAAAAAAAATATCTTGGTTACCTTACCGGTTTTTTTTTTACTGTTCAAATTAGTTGTTGGAAAGGAGGTAAGCTACCTACCCGTTACGTTTGATCCATTATTTACGGGACACCCTGTATATACTTCTGCATGGCAAGGAAGCGGCCAGTTGGTTCCTGTTTCCGTTCTCATTTATAATAATTAAAATAACGTGTGTCTGTCGTAATGAAAGTGTAATGTACCTAGTGTAATACAGATTGTAATAGTTAAACTAAAGTTCTAGTATTTGCCTACTGTGATCCTACCTGTTAAATAACATAATTTACTTTATTAAATAGACTAAAATTATTACCAAACAGTCGTGTCTCATTTCACACTCAAACTAGCGCACAAATGTACCTCCTGATACTCGGGCTCGTACAGTATGCTTGTAGTTTGATCAATGCTGTGGTAAACAGAGTTTCTGACACATCTTCTTGAGACACGTGATTGCCGCTGTCACTTGTTGTTTTCTTTTAAATAAAAATAAAAAATGTAAAATGTACCAAGCATTCCAGAGAGCGCTAACTCAACTACAGGACCGACGAGTCATCATTCGGTCCGACAATAAGACTGTTGTGTCTTACATACGAAATCAGGGGGAACACGATCCAGTCTTTTAACAGATCTAGTAGCGAATATTCTAGAGCTTGCTTACATAAACAGAATAGAGACATTTGCTTACTACATTCCGGGTGTTTACAACGAAATGGCCGACAGTCTATCACGTCAGAAATCGCTTGCAGACTGGCACCATCAGATCAGGTAACGAACTTACTGTTCAAGAAGTGGGGAACCCCCCAAATAGATCTTTTTGCAACGCCTCTCTCAAAACATGGGTCTTCGACCTAGCCTGGATATTCCCTCCTCCGCTGATTCCGCGGGTGCTATCACACTTGAACAAAGCTCGCGGAACATACATCCTGATCACCCCCCGGTGGGAGCGGGTGTTTTGGAGGGCCGACTTGAAACGGAGGTCTCTGGACCAGCCATTTCAAATTCGCAATCTTCATCACCATCTGACGGATGCGACGAGGAAGTTGCTCCTCCCAGATGCTCGAAACTTACGCTTGGAGGCTTGGAGGGTACGGGGTGGACCCGTATAACAGCGTCATGGTCCAGGGAGGACCTCGAGCTACTAGAAAGTTCATGGAGGAAATCTTCTTTGAAGACTTACGCTGCCCCTTGGAAGACATGGGTAACAATATGTAGACAACTACTTTTGGACCCGAATGACCCTGATCCAGCGAGGGTAGCACAACACCTGAGTTATTTACATAGAGTGAAACAGCTTTCTCCAGGAAAAGTTAAATTACATAAGTCTGTATTATCTATTTTGGCTAATCCTTTAAAAAGAGAGGAGATTTCTGGTCACCCATTAGTAAAACATATGATCAAGACCATCGAGATCTCTAGACCACCGTCCACAAGGCGATGTATTTGGGACATAGAACAGATGGTGCTTTGGTTGAGGAGCATAGTAGTAAACGAGAACAGCTTATTCGAAGTATCACGGCATGCTTCCCTCATCCTACTATTAGCCTCTGGCCGAAGATTACACGATCTTACACTGCTAAGAGTAGATGAAGATCATTTAAGAATGGAAGAAGAATCAGTGACTTTCTGGCCAGTTTACGGTTCAAAAACAGACAAGAGCAGTCACAGACAATCGGGTTGGTTATTATCTAAGTCTTCAGAAAAGAACCTAGATCCTGTATTTTGGATTAAAAAGCTAATTACCGTGTCTTCCACAAGGAGGAAGCTCGGCTTAAACTCTCTGTTTATTTCTACCCGAGGAGTCGTATAACCTGCTTCGAGAGCAGTAATAGCTGGTTGGGTACGAACCGCACTAGTGACTTTAGGGATAAATTTTTCCCCCGGGAGTATAAGGTCCGCAGTTGCTTCGTCAAGAAAGAAGAAGGATATTCCTCTTGACGATATTTTAAGACAGGGTAACTGGAGATCTGATAAAAATGTTTTTAAATTTTATTTTAAAGAAATAATTAAACAATCATCTACTGCTCAACTTGTAAAGGATTTGATTAGTACTAGTTTCAAACCTGTATAATTTTATCTACCTTCAATAAATATAGTACCTTTCCTACACTTACTTTTCTTTCTTTATACAATCTACTTAGTAATTCACAGTACGCTTTCCTCTTGCGTCGTCAGAAACTAAAAACCTCTCACATGGTCAAGCCGACGGCACAGACCATGAAATAGACAACGTTTTCCCCACGAAGGGAAGAAAACGATATATTTCATGTCTTGCCTAGGCTTGACCGGAATAAGCTCTTGACGACTTTACTGAGAGGTACTGGCGTCGCGACCGCCACACCCCACGCGGACCGGGAGAGCGCAGCGGCCGCTACTAGACAGACGCAAGTGGACACTTAAACGCACGGATCTAAAGGATTCCAAGGGCTAGAATGAAGGTGTAATCTCACATGGTCAAGCCTAGGCAAGACATGAAATGCCGCCATGGGATCTGGAGGCAAAAGTCCTCGCGCATATTTGGGAGTGGCGCGGGGAGGCGAAACGCCGGGGCTTGATTCCGATGCCGATATCATCTTCATTGAAATTATATCCCCATAGTTCTTGAAGTGCCTTTAAATTAGTAAAAAACTCGTATGTTAACTCTTTAACGGTAAAAGGTTTCCCATTCTTACGTGCATTTTTAATCAGAGTTACATATTGATATGGTGCATAAATTGGTCCAGCTTTTTTGTTTTTTTTAACTTCTTTCTCAATCAAGCTATGAACATTATCTCCTTCGTTTTGTGTATGTCCCTTGATGAGGTATTTGTGAGTGATGGTTTCTATGTTTTCAAAATGAGTAACTGCATAAGAATATAACGTTATTATAAACTTATTTTTATTCTGTCCACAACAATTATCCGAATAAAAAGTGACATGAAGATTTTTATTCGGATTTTGTTCATTTAAGTTGTTCAGATAGTCTAGAATACACGATCCTATTTCATTAGCTCCCCTGTTTCCTTGCACTTCATCCCAAAAGTAGCTGTACACGTCACTCTAAGCACCTATGTCATTGTCATTGTCTTCTTCATTTCTTTTACGTTTTTTAGGTATTTCTGATTTCTTAGCCATTAATTCTACTATAGTGAAATTTAGACAATTGAGTTTTGATTTGTAAAAAAACGAAGAAATGTCTCCGGTAGGGCACTGCATGACGGCTTGTAAATCATAAACAGAGCAAATGAATGTATCATTGATGTTTTGGCGGTCTAGGCGTTTTTCTTGGCGACACAAATCTTTTTCTTTAAGGTGCTCATCGTATTTATCTTTTATTTTTGTTATCCGATCCACCGTTGCAACTTCATAGTCTAGACATAAATTGCATCTGTCTTTTTTCGGTTGAAAAAAGCTAATATTAAATTGTTTTGTAAAAATTTCATAGTAGGCCCAATAGTCACAAGAAGGTTTACCTTCTTGTTTTTGAATTTTATCAAAATCTTTCCAGATGTCAGTTATTGTTCTATCCCCACTGATGTATTCTCTGGAAGTTGCTGCTCTCAAATAATGAGACTCTATTCTTGGAATTGAGTTTATGTGTTGTTATAATATTCTCAATGAGTGCTGGATCTATAGGCTGTCTTGACACCTGGTAAGCACGTGTCAAGACATGTCTATATCGGTATTTATATGTATTTCTTATATCGGTATTTAAAAATCCTTGTGGGTCAGTCTTCATTTTTACTGTTCTGATCTGACGATCGCATATTCCCAGAGTATTAATGAAGAAAGTCTTACATACCCGAATTCGGGTCTTATTTATTGTGAAATAAAATGCATTATTCGGTAGTCTAGGTTTAGCAGAATTACTATATTTGTACTTTGGCTTAATTTCTATCATGCAATTTCGTATGAAAGATCTATGTAGTTCTAAATTGCCTTTTGACCAATATTTATCAAACAATGTTTTTCTGTCTGCATCAACGACGTTTTCTGGACATTTAAGTCTACATTTACAAGCATCTTTAATGACACGGGCCGATACTTCCTTTTTAGTGGTACATGAAACATAAGCCTTTCCAGTGTTTCTTAAGATTTTTGCAACATTTTGCTTCCAGTTTGATGGATTTCGTATGCGTTTTCTTGATTTTCTAGTTTTCTCGGAAGTTTTAGTCAATTCGAGGGCAGTGTTGGCTGAAGACGACGAACTGTTCTTCTAGACCGAGAGCTATCAAGAGTATAAGTTGGGTCTGTGTCACTTAAGTCTACATCACTTTCATTTGAATGAATGGGTGACTGATGGTAATTCTTTGTATTTTTGCGTGTAACTTGACCCGTCAAGTTGGATGTGGAAGGGCCCATCTATGGATAAATGGGTATTTGATGTATTTTTGTCAAAATTGGTGTGAGCATCAGAAGACGACGACGATGATGATGAAGATCTACTTGAAGAAGAAGTAGTACTGTCAGATGATGTTGACGAATCACGATATGACTTTTTTGACGGTGGGTATTCTTTTTCATTAGTAGGTAGGTACATGTGACTGTTCAGAATTGTTCAACTCTGGTTCTAAAACTATAGTAAATTCCTGGATTTGCGTTTTCATTTGTAGCTGGAAATAATATAATTTCATTTAAACAGAAGAAGAAATAAACAACATAATATTTAAATTGTCAATTGAAAACCCACCTTGTTGGTGTCAGCTACACGAAGCACCTTTGGGTCAAAGTATGGAATGGATCGGTTTGGAGAGTTTTCTATTATGGAAGGGCTATCCGTTAACGATTTATTATTTCCTTCTCTTGCCTGTGCAATGCCAGGGGGCCACGGTATCCCTTTCGGACTTTCCCGCAACCCAAGCAGGCAATGGTCTCATTGGACCCCTTCACTCGCTGACACTCTTTGAGGCGCGCGTGGAAAACAACGCGCCGTCGACCCGGGCTTGGTCCTTACCGGACGGCGAGCTACCCATTGCTCACCGTCCGCAAGCCCGCGCCTACGGTGAAAGGGAATCCGCGATCGATTCCCGACGCCCGGGGCGTCTCCTCCTGCGGCGGCTAGGGGCGTGAGGGCGCGAAATTTGCCTCTCCCTCACACGCTCCGCCTCCTCCTTCGCGAGCATTACTGCTTCGCAGAAGGAGGTGACGGCCTCCCATGCCCTCTCGCTCCGTACCATGGCCTGGACCAGGGCCGGACGAGAGAGATCCCCGCCACCGATCGCCTCCACGAGGACACGGCGGTGCTCTGCCCAAGCCGGGCATACCTCCACCGTATGCTCCACCGTGTCCTCCGGGCGATCCACGCAGTGATGACACCCGGGCGTTTCCTCCCGCCTTATCCGAAACAGGTACCTCCCGAAACAGCCGTGTCCGGTGAGGACCTGCGTCAGGCGGAAGGTGAGGACGCCGTGGCGCCTCTCCAGCCACTCCTCAAAGAGGGGACTTATCGCCGCAATAGTTGGCGTGCCCAGCACTGGGTTGCGACAATCGCACTCTCCATGCTGCCATGAGATCCCGTCGGAGCTCTGTCCGCTGTGCCGCGATTTCTCGCGGCATCGGAGTCAAGCCCCGGCGTTTCGGCTCCTCGCGCCACTCCCAAATATGCGCGAGGACTTTTGCCTCCAGGTCCCATGGCGGCAATCCGGCAAGGAGGCTCGCCGCCTCACCGGAGACCGTGCGGTATCCCCGGACCAGCCGGGTGGCCATGACCATCTGGGACGCGTTCAACCGGCGGGCAGGCCGCCGCCTCAACGAATGCGCCCACACCGGTGCCCCGTACAAGGCCATGGACCGCACGATCCCCGCGTATAGCCTCCGGTAGGAGGCGTTTGGACCCCCTAGATTGGGCAGGAGCCGCTTCAAGGCAGCCCCGGCCCGCTCCAGTCTGGGAGCCAAACGTCGGAAATGCTCCACGAAGTTGAACCTGAAAATAAATTTTTAACAAATAAAAATTGGATTAAATTATGACAATATAAGTCAAAGTACACACAACATCTACCTTGAGGGAACTGTTTGGTTACTACCTAATACTAGCAGCTGTTCTTTACGATTTTACCCACGTAAGTCTAAACTTTTTCTATACCGCGAATAGTTTTAAGTTCTGATGTTAATACAATAAAATAATATCTATTGACACTATTGATGTGTGTATTTACCTCTGCAACAATTTGGTCCATCTGGTTGAATGATAATTTATCTGGATACTCCTCACAAGATGAATTAAATGGCAGAATATTATTTTCTTTGTTTGTGTCAGTCTGAAAATATAATAGGTATTTTAATTTTTGATATCCAACAATTTAACACCAATCTGTTTTTATCTTGGTAATTTTGTGATGTTTCCGTCATATTATTAGCATGTGCCTAGAAATAAGGGTAATAAGAAGGTTATGGCATAAAATAATTACTGTTTTGGTAAAAACAAGAATAATAATACGAACAAAAGTATCTTTACCTGGTTTTTACTGTTGCGATTGACTTTTTCTAAAATATAATCTACTCTTCTCTTCATGTTTTGACTTGTTTCACCTAAAATGTAAAAAAAAATATGAACTACAATTGTCACATTCAATAGAAGAAACAAAACAATTTCATTACCAGATAGACATTTCGATAAATACGACTATTTAAAAACTATAACTATTATTACAAGAAAGCCGTAATCACGAATAAGTTTTTATAATGCACAGTATTTTATAATTATAACGACCAAAGGATGATTGTCTTTAATTGTAATATATTTTCAGTTAAAGATGGACTTAAACAATAATAAGTCTTGTACACAATTAACATTTTTGCTATAACATGGACTTATTACAAAATGGGTCTTTACTTTATCAAAAAAAGTAACGTGTACATACCTTATTTTTCAGTAATGTAAAGACTGAATCCGGATTAGGTCTCCACAAAAACAAACACTTAGCGACTTTCACTTATGACGCGTGGCACATTACTGATTGCGTCACTCTAAACCCGAGAGGGCGCGGGGAACAGGGGCCGAGCGATAAAGACCGAAATATGTGTTTGTCCTTTTCTACTCATAAATCGGTCACTGTTTTAATTAAAGTCGATGCAGATGATCATTTTAGGTCGTTCTGTGGCGGAAATTAAAAATATCAAAATTTCGTATTGGGTCTGTATAATTCTAAAGGTGCGTGTGTTGCCATGTTAAAAATCGAAAAGCGCAAAATTATCCGCTAAGCGTGAAAAATGTTTAGTCGCGCGCTATGTTCATCAGGCCTAACATGACACACACGACAATTACTCGCTCTCGCGTGAGTAATTTTTGTCTATTTCGGTCACTTTCTCGTTTTCTGACAGCACTTCCATACAAAATAGTCGACTCCTTCTGTCAAAATTGATGTTTTCTCTACAAACTAACATGGCACCATAGTTATCTCGATTCTTGACAATTCAACACGAGATAATCTCCGATTTTTCTATCATTTAGTCGTATTTACTCGTCGTCGATTTTGACGACGAGAAGAGTAGACAAAGTTATGATACAAAAAAAAACTCCAAAATAACATGGCAGTTTCATAATTGTACTTATTTTAGTCATCATTTTATTTTACAATATATTAATAATGAAAATACTTAGTTTTAAACTACTATTTATATTGGAACGACGTGTTTTATATGGAATTTTTCGTTTTTTGTATGGAAAATATGAAAAAATATTACCTACATGTTGAGTGTTAGGGGTTTATGGGTTTCATAAAGGGGGTCGAAATTTTCATTATTTTTGCGATAGGACACACCGTTTTCGAGATATAAGCAAAAGAAAAGAAAAAAAAAGAGTATTGTTTTTGCACCTTCGAGGTGTTGGTGTGAATTTTAGTTCATTTTTTAATCGCGATTAAATACTTAGACAATCAACATTTTAGGTGAAGAACGTAAAATTCTGAATAGCAAAATTCCCATTTTCACTAAATTAATAGCTCAGTGCTGTCAAACTAAAATATAGTTAAGTTGTGTCACTTTAGAGTCTATTTCAGAATGGAAAAACGTCGGTTGACAGGAATAATCTAAATTTTGCTGATTTTTAGTCTAGTTTAGAGGCATTTGTGACAAGAAAATCGGCACCGTTGAATGAATGAAACGGAATCTTAAGCCGATGTTGCTATCATAAAAATAATTTGTTTTGAATAACTTGCAACATCGGTTTCTCGTCGCGAGATATAGAACTGTCAAAGTGCCTTTTTCGAGTAGACAAATTTCGACAAAACGAGATAGAGCTTTCTCGCGCTTGTCATGTTAGCCCTGCATAAAAAAAACGCTTGATCTAGTGCTGAAAGTGACTGGCAGCACTGACCTTGAGAACGATTTTCTGCAGGTCATGTGTGATTCGTTTTACTGTCCCAGCGCACGTTCCGTTTCTCTCACACAAGTAAATTTTATTTATTGATGTGGAGTGTAATTAATAGTTAGAATTGTTAAATATGTTTCAGTGGCGAGGCGTGGTAAAACGAGAGGCAAACCGGAGCAAAAATAAAATGCTTGTTTAATAATGGTCATGACGTCACTTCAACTTTCCTCGTGGCCGCTAAAGGTTAGTTCTTGTTTACCTAACAAAATAACGGTGTCAAACCGTTTCATTTCCTAAATTTCTATGTATTTCGATCTAATTTTCTATTATGAGCTTCATGCAAATCAGTGAAAATAATTCTATTCCTACTACTTCCGAACTCATAAAACGAATAATATATGTTTTTCAGTCTGCACATGTTTTTTCTTCGGAACCTCGACTAATACAGTAGCATTAATGTCGATTTCTTTAATTTGTTTTGACGAATTCTCCATAATTTTTTCTGCTATCCTTTTCAAATTATCATAAGATTTTGTTCTTTGCTCAATAATTGACTGCTCTTGTTCACATAAATTACACAATATCTGAGACCCATAACCTTCATCTCCATTCGAAATACCACAAGTGGCATGTACATTTATGACATGTGTGAGCCCCAGTAGTTTCTCTGTTACTACTACGGCATATCAATTTGGATTTTTCAATTATATTCGATGATGAAACGAAAAAGCGTTATATTATTGTCACATATGTATCACATTCTATTAAAATTAAAATTGTCCGTTACAAGATTTTGCATTTGAGGATCATTTCTGTCACTAATAACCATAAGCGGCTCTTGAAGTTCAATAACACTCAATGACGAAGCAGGTGTTATATCTTGAGAAATTATGGTTACAGTATCAGTATTTTCATTTTGGTTTTGAGTTTCAGCGTGTATTTGAATTTCAGTTGCTATATTCTCTTTGCCCACACCTATAAAAAAATAGATGTATCCGTAATACCAATACTGTTTTAATGCAAAAAAAAAATACGGTGACTATATTCTTGCCATAGTTTTCATGAATCTCTAAGTGCTCTTCCAATAGTCCAGTGGTTTCTTTAAAGATAAAGATAAGATAAAGATTCATTTATTTGCAAAAACATGTGTAGATAATATACATGGTATGATGTTTATTAAAGGTGTTACAGGATATTCTTTGGCACAACATGTTTGACCATGGCTGGTGTACAAATTAGGTTGGGAGACCGTAAGAATTCAGAAAAATAAAATAAAAAAATTCTACAAAGTTAAATAATGTCAAAAATATTAAAATAAAAAACAACTTAAATATTAAATTAAGACCAAAAAAATGGTAAATATTCATGCGATTCAAAATAAATATAATAAATTCAGTCAGTATATCAGAGTGATTTGTCGTTTAAAAATTCATTGACATTATAGTAGGCTTTTCCTGTCAGCATTTCTTTAAATGTTTTCTTAAACTGGTCTGTTTCGGCTTGTAAATGTTCTTGTTCGCAAGATATGTTGTTGTTTTCTGAAGTTGCGTCACTGTTTCTCTCCGCATCTATAACATAATATTCAAAACCCTTTGGTTTCTTGCTGAGTGGAAGAACAACAAACCAACCAAAATACATAAAGATTATAAAATCTTACCATTGCCATTTCCTGTAATGTCGTCTTTCTGTCTCAAAGCTTTAAATTCGCTGCCTCTCGCCTCTGGAATGATTTGCCACCTCCTTTTCGTGCTATCTTTCTCAGCAAGATTGTCAGAGTTAAAAATAAACGCGTTGGCCATTTTCAAGATGAACAACTAAATGTATAACTGGGGGAACCTTTAATGTATTGAAAATTCCAATATCCTCCACACTGCGTCAGAACTACTCAAGTAGCACCCACTCTCATACAATGTCATTTCGTCCTTTTTATTTTCAAGGGCAAAAGCCGCCGGATCGCTGCCCTTATTTACATACTTACAAATAAATATACTTTATAGATTTTACAAAATCAAAAAATACAACATTAATATGAGCATTAAACGTGCGTGAAAGAATCTGATTATACGGGACCACCCACCTATTATCCACGTCAATGTCTTTTATTTTCAGTGTGAAATCACCGTCAGCCGGAGATCGTCTTCTGTATAGTGGGTTTCCATCATCACCTGTCTGAGTCTTTTTCAAAAACTGTCGAGGATATTTTCTGGTGCATTTATTGTCTTTCATGCAGGGAGATTTATTATTCAGGCCTCCACACGGACTTCCACACAGTTTCTTCTTCACGTTTGGATTTTGTATTTCTGCACTTATAACTTCATCCACCATATCAGGCGAAATGTGGTTGACCATCCACAACAATATGTGGATGTGAGGCAAGCCACGTTTCTGCCATTCTGTAGAATAAATAAAGCAACGTACCTCTCCAAATATTCGACCTTTGGTTAAAAGCGCCATTATCTTTTTTAACCTTATTATGAAACACTCTGGCTATAATGTCGTGGTGATCATGAGGCTTTTGACCGGGCAACAATGCATCTGCTATATCTTGCCATCGAGGGTTACAGACAAAAGTTATAAAAAGGTCGAGTCGACCATAATGGCGTACGTATGTCATGGCGTCCTGAGTACGCTCATGCATTTATCTGGGCCCACCAGTGAAAAATGACGGCAGCACTACCATTTGACCAAATTGTTCGACTTCAGAATCCTGTCTACAGTTCGTCCTGTCTTTTAGATGCATGTAATTATCCGCGCTTAGCTTTGTTTGGTTCTAATTGATAAAGTTCAGCCTTTCCGTCTCTATTTTAGCGTACTCATCTACCAGATATTGGCTAAAAAGAGATCGAAAAAGTATTAGATGATTTTCTTCTCCTCTAATCTTTATACGATAACTGTAAAAACTGGCAGCGGAGACGGTTTTTTTGAGAGGCGTTTTTTTATAGGATCGTGTTGTGGTAAGCAAATTGAATATCCATCCTAACTGCGACAAAATAATAAAGGATATAAAGGATTTAAGTAAGGCATCATATGATCGGTGAAGCTCACTGATTCGCCGAAGACTTTGGCTGTGACTTTCAAGTAATAGGGGTTAAAGTATGAAATTATTTTATTGTAATAGGTACTTCGAATTGACATAGAACCTTCATGGTTTGAGATTTTTGAGTGAAACTTTTTTCACATGGTACCTATAAAGTTCTTCTTTTAAAAAATGTGCAACAATTGATTATCGACTTTCAGTCGTTTTTTTTATTCAGCTTAGACAAGAAAGATGGATTCTCCGAAAATTTGATTTATTTTTTAATACGAGTTCCGGCGCGGAACTAACGCTGAAGAAACAGCTCGCAATATCAATGTTGCGTTTGGAGAGGGGACTGCTAATGAACGCACCGTGCGATTATGGTTTAAACGCTTTACGAAGAACGAACTACGTGAAAGACCACACAGGTGAATAACAATGAATTGAAAGAGATAGTGGAAGCCAATCCGAGCCAAACTACCCAGGAATTAGCGGCATGGTTTAACGTTACCTTACCAACAATATTGACTCATTTGCGTCAAATCAATCAAATAAAAAAAAAAAGAGAAATGGGTGCCTCATGATTTGACTGATCTGCAGAAAGAAACGCGTGTTGAAACTTGTGTTGCCTTGTTGAATCGATACAGAAATGAAGGAATATTGGATCGAATTGTGACATGTGATGAAAAGTGGATTCTTTACGATAACTGTAAGCGAAAAATGCAATGGCTGACCCCAGGTCAAACGCCGCAACAGTGTTCTAAAGCAAAGCTTACCAATAAAAAGGTAATAGTATTTGTTTGGTAGTCTCAGCATGGTGTTTTTCACTATAACTTTCTCCGATCTGGTCAAGCAATAACGGCAGATGTCTACTGTGCCGACCTCCGAACAATGATAGCTAAACTAGCAGTGAAACAGCCCCGACTCTTGAATCGATCTTCACCATTATTGCTCCATGATAACGCGAGACCTCATACAGCACGAGAAATCGTTTTAACTCTACAGGAACTGCAATTAGAAACCATTCGTCACCCTCCGTATTCGCCAGACCTTGCTCCAACGGACTATCATTTTTTTCGTGATTTGGACAATTCTACGTGATACAAAGTGTTCTTCTCAGGAGGCAGTACAAAATTCTTTCACACAGTTTGTCGAATCTAGATCACGAGAGTTCTATCGCAAAGGCATGAATGTCCTTCCTATTAAATTGCAGCAATGTAAAGATAATCATGGTAATTATTTTGATTAAATAAATATGTAAAAAAAAAAAAAAAAAAAAACAATTTTTCAGTACAAATCGACAATTTCATACTGTTAAGGAAGCACACTAAATAGGTACCTATTAAATTGATTATTGTTAGTATGTACATCTGCACATGTTAAAATGACATCAAGTCGAATAATGTGTAGATAGTTATCAAGTCGGGACATGAAGTCCAATAGGTAGCATCAAATCTGGAAAGTTTTGGTCCAGTTCTAACGTGAACTATAATATAGAATGTTTCGAATGGATAATCCAACAAGTAAGAACAAGAAAATCTAGTAAAATCAAAGATTCCTGACACTAAATCAGGTCTCTAGCAATAACCGATGTACCTATAGACACCGACTTAACTAAAAGGTGTCTTAGACATTCGTCCGTGTCTACAGGTAACTAAAAATACCTTATTTTCTCGTGTTAACCTGTCCTTATGTAACAAAAGGTATATAACTCCGTTGTCAGTCATAATACAATGTTTTAATTATGACTACAACACTTACTAGACCATTTCCCATCTGAATACCTATTTTAAACAATGAGAATACCTATCTGTGTTAAATATTATGTAATCCATTGTTCTAGAAGGAAATAACATGACGTAACTTGCACCTGCGCAACCCTGCCTCCCTCATTCTTGTAAACACCCTCGTCATAGCGAAATGGGAAATACCCGACTATACCCCGACCCTCTGTCGCGTCCCTGAATAGCAAACTGCCCTGATGTATAGGAGCAAATTATTGTGTTTATACAAATGGTACCCGCATGGTATGGTAATCTACTTAAGGTATCGGGTCTAATTTTACAATTGTAGTTGCCTAGTACTAGTTGCCTAGTATTCTCTTAGAAAGCCTCAGATTCTTAGTCAGTTGAGCATTAACTTCGTTCCTACAAACATCTCGCTACTTGAGGTATAAATTCGTGCTGAATATAGTATTAAATTCGGATTCCATCTAGCTATAACTTTGTCTGTTTTACTGTTGTGTATTTTAAATATATTGTGTGTGTGTTTTATGTGCAATATACGTGGAACTATTATATTTGCTGCTTGTGGTTTTTCTACTGTGCCAAACCTTAAAACAAATCGCCCCCGTCAAACGACATAAGCTGGTCGTTTACATTTTGTTCCTTCGAACGCCGGATAAGGTTTCAAGTAATCATGAGTCAGCAGGGCTCCATCACAACACGCAGCAAGCTAAGGAAGCTAGCCGAACAGCAAGACGCACGTAAGGATGACAGCACAACGGACACCGGGTTGCAGTCCGAAAGGGGACCAGGTTCGCCGTCTGTGGCGCCGACCACGGCATCAACGTCTGCACTCAACATTCCTCTGACGGGTGGCCGAGTAATCGACTACAGCGATTTAAGCACGTCAGAGGGACACCTAGGAGCACAGACACCAAGGGATCGCCGGAAATCGCCGCGAATCAGAGCTTCATCCACACATAGCCGCAAGAGTGTCGATTTCTTAAGAAAGAGAATCGAATACGAGGTCGAAAAGGAAAGAATCGTCCTAAATGAAAGCCTAATGAAGGAAAGAATGGAGACCCAAAAGGAACTAGTCCAGCTAAAATAAAACCTCCTCAATAAAAGAGTGGAGGCCGACTTAGCCGAGATAGAGGCAGCTACCGAGAGCGACGACGACGACGTCTCCAAGTCAGAAGTGGGTACAGCACAGCGAGTGGAGCAGGGATCGACACGAAGCCGCAAGTTGGTCAACAGGAAACAGTGTTGCGTAATCCAGTTAGTGTTTTACGGCAATCGAGTACAGTGTTGTGTCAACTGGATGCAGTGTTGTGTACCCCGTCTGCGGAGCGCAGGCCAATGAATGTGGCCGCGCCCCGGAACCCTACCGTGAGTTATTCACAAACCGTAAGTACGCTTGATCCGACTACATACCGTAATAATGTGTCGCACTTACTAGGTACACCCATGCCGGTACCGTATTCGAGTACGATACCTAAAGCACGGACGGTCAAAGTGAACATACTATAGAAAAATGCGATAATTTTAACAAACTGACAGTTCAACAGCGATGGAACATCGTAAAAGAATTAAACACGTGTTTCAAATGTATAGTAAACAAACACAACAAAAGGTTTTGCCGCGCCGATAAATGCAAAAAATGCGGTTATTCCCACCACCTATTATTGCACGCCGATAAGCAAAACAATGCGAGCGATAAGCAGGTAGATAAGCCCGAAACCGTAACAAACATCGGTGAATGGCATGCTTCTGCATTGTTAAAAATAATTCCAATAGTATTATGTCAGGACAATGATACCAATAACCATTGTTATGCTCTCCTAGACGACGGTGCGACCGTCTCCTTGATAGATAAGACCATTGCTACTGGTTTGAAGGGCCCAAGTATACCCCTTTCATTGAAGACAGCGGGCGGTCATGAGATCACTGACCCAACGTCGCGAGTGGTTGAAGTAAAGGTCAAAGGGCCAAACGGACAGTGCCACAACATTAAATGTCGCACTATACATGATTTAAATTTGTCTTCTCAAACCGTGTCTACCGCAATGCTTAACGACAATGCCCACCTCCGCGACCTGGGATGCGTGGAAATGAGGGGCGCCAACCGCTGGTATTGATCGGGCAGGACAATTGGCAGCTACTCGTAGGCCGTGACGTCCGACAAGGCAAATCCGGCATACCAGTTGCCGCCCTTACTAAGTTAGAGTGGGTCATACACGGTCCGTTCGACCATAACGATTTGAAAAGCGAACAAATTAACTGTGCGGCAGTTTCCCTGCCTGACCTACATGACCTAGTTAAATCTCAATTCGAACTAGAAGCGATAGGTATTTCTGAGAACGTACGTAAGAACCAATCAGATGAAAGGGCGTTAGAAATACTGAATAAAACCAGCCACCGCGTACCGAATAAATCACAATGGGAAGTAGGTTTATTATGGAAACACGATAACGTAGAGTTACCTAACAATTACGATCAGGCCCGACAAAGGTTGTACAGTATTGAGAAACGAATGAGTAGACACCCGCTTCGCAGAGGCGTATTCTAAGCAGATTGATAGGTTATTAGAGGAAGGATACGCTCGAAAGGTAGATGGAATCTTGGAAGGTACCTCCATGTGGTACTTACCCCACTTTGGAGTCGTAAATCCCAACAAACCAGGGAAACTTAGATTAGTTTTCGACGCGGCCGCTACGTCTCACGGAACTTGTTTGAACAATAACCTGTGGCGGAACAATAAAACGATGGACCACCACTTTACGCTTTAAAGCGAATTAATATTCATTAGTACCGGTTCGATTCCCGGTCGAGTAGAAATTAGTGACCATACTGATTTTCTACAAACCTTTTGACCGGACCTGACCTATTAAATTCCTTGCCCGGAATTTTAATGAAATTTCGCCTGGGACCTGTAGCTTTCTCTGGCGACATAGCCGACATGTTCATGCGTGTTAAAATACGACCGGAAGACCAAAGTGCCCAATTGTTTTTGTGGAGAGGCACGGATCAAACAGTTGAACCGACCGTATACGCGATGAACTCATTAATATTCGGGGCAACGTCATCACCAACCACTGCAATATACATTTTAAACAAAAATGCCAGTGAGTTCGGTGATCAGTATCCTCAGGCGGTGGAGGCGATAAGAACCCGGCATTATATGGACGATTACCTAGATGAGCTGATTGAGGAGGTGACCATGATACACGCCTCCGGCGGGTTTGTAATCCGGGGGTGGGTCACTAAATCACCAGAACTTAGGGATAGGCTGCATACAGATATGCCAGATAGGGTAGCCCTAGAGAAGGGAATAGACGTAACAGAACGTACGCTAGGGCTAATGTGGGCACCTAAAGATGTCAACTTGGCGTTTGATCTATCCTTTAAAAGGTTACCGAAAGAAATAATAAACGGTAGCCTAGTGCCTACTAAAAGGCAATTTCTAAGCGTCATAATGTCCATTTATGACCCACTCGGGTTCCTGTATCCTTGCGTGATAGAGTCACGCATATTGATGCAGAAGATATGGAAATCAGGGATCCAATGGGACGAACCCTTACGAGAAAAGGATGCCAAGACGTGGTTCGCTTGGCTCAATAACCTACATCACCTGGAAGAAATTCAAATACCAAGGTGGTATGGTCTAGATCTAGACAGGGATCTAGAAATACACGCATTTGGCGACGCAAGCAAACAAGCATACGAAGCGGTCGCGTACTTAGTAGGCTACCGAGATGGTAAGAAAATATCGGTAATGATCTTAGGTAAGGCTCGTGTAGCCCCACAGAAAGTAGTGTCAATCCCGAGGCTCGAATTACAAGCGGCCTTGTTAGCCGGCCGACTCGCAGCTACTGCCGAAAATGAGTTGGGGCTAAAAATTAAAAATAAATTTTACTGGACCGACAGTAGAACGGTGTTAAAATGGATTAACTCAGACGCACAGGAATTTCAAAGATTTGTTTCGCATAGACTCGCCGAAATAGATAAACTAACGGACCGAGGCAACAGCGCGTCATGGCACAGGTACTCATCTTTGTCGGTCGATGTCGCAAGCGTCGGTCAACAGCAGAACTACAGCGACGCGACATCGAAGAAGCTCACGACCATCTCGTAAGGTTGTGTCAGGACGACAGCTTCCAGAAGGAGAGGATCGCCATAATAAAGGGACTGCCAGTCCCCAAGGACAGCAGTATAAAAGCTCTCGATCCGATGATTACGGATGACGGTCTACTACGGGTAAGAGGGCGTCTGAGTGCCTGTGAGGCGCTCGTTTTCAACGAAAAGCATCCTATTATTTTGGATGGACGCCACCCTCTGACGCATAAACTAGTTGCCTTTTATCACACTATGGCCTTACACGCCAACCACGAGACCGTCGTGAATAATCTAAGAGAGAAGTACTGGATCACCAAGGTGGTAAAAACGGTGGTAGCTAGCTGTCAGGTTTGTAGAATATGTAGAGCCAGACCAGCGCCACCCAAGATGGGTGATCTCCCACCTGCCAGGGTGGAGTCGTCCAGACGAGCCTTCGTCCGAGTGGGCGTCGACTACTTCGGCCCTATGGAGGTGACCATCGGGCGACGCCGCGAGAAGAGGTGGGGTGCCCTGTTCACCTGCCTCACCACGCGCGCCGTCCACCTAGAATTGGCCGCCTCATTGAGCGCCGATTCCGCCATACTCGCCCTGCGGCGGCTCATTGCGCGCCGCGGGCAACCAGCGCATATGTACTCCGACCAGGGACTAACTTCGTCGGAGCAAACACCGAGCTGCGAGCGGCCCTGAGAGACCTGGATCAAGGTCAGATCAGGGCTGACGCCATCAACCGAGGCATCGAGTGGCACTTCAATCCCCCAGCGGCCCCACACATGGGTGGCTGCTGGGAGCGCCTAGTACGATCGGTGAAGAACGCACTACGAAGCACGCTCAGGGAGCGCGCTCCACGTGAGGAAGTCCTTTACACCCTCCTCACAGAGGCCGAGCTTATCATAAATAGCCGGCCTCTCAGCTACGTCTACGATGACCACAACCAGCCCGTGGTCCTGACGCCGAACCACCTACTCCTTGGCACTGCGTCCGGGAGCACTCCGTTCGCCGGGAGACATCGAGGACGTCGACTCCCGCTGTCAGTGGTTGCGTGTGAACGCGCTCGCCGACATGTTCTGCCGTCGGTGGCTACGGGAGTACCTACCTACTCTACAACGTCGAGAAAAGTGGACAAATAACGTACCAAATGTGAGTGTCAACGACGTAGTGGTTATCGTAGATAACACCAAAAGCCGAAGTGAGTGGTCTAAAGGAATAGTCAAAAATGTGTATCACGGAAGTGACGGGATAATCCGTGTAGCTGACGTAAGAACAATGAATGGGGTCCTGCGTCGGCCCTATGTTAAATTGATTGTGCTTCCCACCGTCCAGGTGTAATGCGGCGGAACCCTTTTACAGGGGGTGGAATGTTAAGGAAGCACACTAAATACCTATTAAATTGATTATTGTTAGTAAGTACATCTGTAGCGGTTACACCGCCACATACTAACTACGCATCAAAGACATGACGTCACACAAATCCTGCATCGCGCAATTAGAGTTTACCGCGCGAACGACATAGATAAGACTATCCGAAATCAACAGTCGGGCAGTCGGCCCGCCAGACACAACACCCGTCTGGTTGGAGGATCCTCCCTTTTCTATGGTGGATGAGTGAACTTTACACCCTGTTCCTCATGTCCCTAAATTGGTGACCCTGAGTATGAACGTCAACGCAGCCTTCGTGCAACTACTTCAGCGTGACGTCCTCATCATCACTCCCGCAAGCTTTCGTGAGGCGAGTCACACAGACAGCCAGCACCCTCGGCTTCAACGAGTATCCTGACCACCAGCATGCAGCGAACGCGCATTCCTGGTCATCACTCTCAGCCTCATCACCCCGACTCACTGGGGAATCACCGCAATCATCTCAATCAACGCAATCACCTCAATCACCTCAATCACCGCAATCACCTCAATCACCACAACCGTCGCAATCACCGCAGACAGTTCTGACTCACCGCGAACTGTGCGGCACCCGGTTCCGACTCACTGGAACCTTAGCTGGCACTGTGAAGCATCGCAAGATATAAGATTCAGCCCACTATCGACCTCCGGTCTCCGGAGGGGAGTGATGTAGCGGTTACACCGCCACATACTAACTACGCATCAAAGACATGCCGTCACACAAATCCTGCATCGCGCAATTAGAGTTTACCGCGCGAACGACATAGATAAGACTATCCGAAATCAACAGTCGGGCAGTCGGCCCGCCAGACACAACACCCGTCTGGTTGGAGGATCCTCCCTTTTCTATGGTGGATGAGTGAACTTTACACCCTGTTCCTCATGCCCCTAAACATCTGCACATGTTAAAATGGTATCAAGTCGAATCATGTGTAGATAGTAATCAAGTCGGGACATGAAGTCCAATAGGTAGCATCAAATCTGGAAAGTTTTGGTCCAGTTCTAACGTGAACTAATATATAATGTTTCGAATGGATAATCCAACAAGTTAGAACAAGAAAATCTAGTAAAATCAAAGATTCCTGACACTAAATCAGGTCTCTAGCAATAACCGATGTACCTATAGACACCGACTTAACTAAAAGATGTGTTAGACATTCGTCCGTGTCTACAGGTAACTACAAATACCTTATTTTCTCGTGTTAACCTGTCCTTATGTAATAAAAGGTATATAACTCCGTTGTCAGTCATAATACAATGTTTTAATTGTGACTACAACACTTACTAGACCATTTCCCATCTGAATACCTATTTTAAACAATGAGAATACCTATCTGTGTTAAATATTATGTAATCCATTGTTCTAGAAGGAAATAACATGACGTAACTTGCACCTGCGCAACCCTGCCTCCCTCATTCTTGTAAACACCCTCGTCATAGCGAAATGGGAAATACCCGACTATACCCCGACCCTCTGTCGCGTCCCTGAATAGCAAACTGCCCTGATGTATAGGAGCAAATTATTGTGTTTATACAAATGGTACCCGCTACTTGCCCTATAGTAAAAAACTACTTAAGGTATCGGGTCTAATTTTACAATTGTAGTTGCATAGTACTAGTTGCCTAGTATTATCTTAGAAAGTCTCAGATTCTTAGTCAGTTGAGCATTAACTTCGTTCCTACAAACATCTCGCTACTTGAGGTATAAATTCGTGCTGAATATAGTATTAAATTCGGATTACATCTAGCTATTACTTTGTCTGTTTTACTGTTGTGTATTTTAAATATATTGTGTGTGTGTTTTATGTGCAATATACGTGGAACTATTACATTTGCTGCTTGTGGTTTTTCTACTGTGCCAAACCTTAAAACAAACCGCCCCCGTCAAACGACATAAGCTGGTCGTTTACACATACTTTATCCCCTAATATTATCTCACGGTGTTAAAACTGTTGACCTGCCATCACTAAAGCAACTTCATTCGTTGAGGGTGTTTTAAAACGGCCTCTGTGTTCCTGAGGTGGTTTTTTTCTGCATGGATGACAACTTTAAACGAATCACAAGAAGCAGGTACTTTATCCAAAGTGGTTTTTAAATCTTTAATGTAATTATTAACTTCATGTAGCATTTTCTGAAATTGTATAACTAAGACTGGTTTAAAATCTCGAAAATTGGAGCTCCTCAAATTCACTTCTCTATCATCTACAACCACGAAATAAATTTGCAAAAATTTTAGTTCTTCATGTGATGTCGGTAGTACTCGTAAACTTCCAATTACCAAAAAAAACTTCCAACTTGTAATTTGTGGAGATGAATAAAGGTTCTTTTTTTAAAATTAAATGGTATTCCTGTCCTTGTACTTCAAAAGTTTGCATAAATCCAGTGCATGTTGTTGTTTGTTTCTCACCAAAAGACGTCATTTGGAAGGAACTGTTAAACACTCGGCATCACAAAAATCACACCTCTTTAAAAAATTCCTTCAGTCATTTTAGCCCTATTAATCAATGGTAGACATATGACTATAAGGTATCAGTCGAAAGGCAATTTATTTAAAGAACAATGCCCACCTCCCATACATTTAAAAACCTGATAATGAACGTTTATGTATAGTAGAAAGACTACCTGTAAGTTTAGAAAATAATGTCTTATAGTCATTTTTACGGTTTAAACGCTACGAAGTCCAAAAAATATTGTTTACGCCTATGCTTAGGTGTGTAGGGGAGACTAAATAAAATACTGTTATAGAACAAACCAATACTTATTTAGACTTTAAATATTTAAAACTGACGTGTACAAGAAAGATTACAGAATTCTAGGACCCGTTACAATATTACGCGTATATCGGCCGCTCCGCTGAGCCGCGTCGGAGCAAGTGGCCCGTCTTCCCTGTTCGTGGAGCCCGAGGCGCTCAGCCGCCCCCGTCGCTAATGTAGGTGGCGCGTCGCCATTGGTCCGCGGCCGTATGGCGTGATCCATCGGCGCGTAGCGGCGCGACGATTGGTTGAGCGAAGATGGCGTGATGCTGACGTCAGTCAGCCGCTGCCTGCGCGCCGCCATGCGGGTACAGGCCGCAACATACTCCCGGGCGTTGAAGACTTCGACTTCAACTGGATGACATGTCCCGCCAGAGGGGACACATCGTGCGGACGGCACGAGTGACCGTCCCTTTGGTTGTGACGACGTCTGCCACTCGGCTGACACCGTCTGGGCCTGGGTGCAGGCGCGTGACACGACCCAGGCGCCACTGGAGCGGTGGAAGGTTCGCCTCCCGCAGGAGCACGAGGTCTCCGAGGCAGATGCCTCGCTGCTGGGTCCTCCACTGGGACCTTTGCTGCATCTCGGCCAGGAACTCCTTCTGCCACCTGGACCAGAAATGTTGGCGGATTTTTTCAATTAACTTGTAGCGGTTGGGCCGCAGTGCTGTGATGGGTGGTGATGGGACGGCGGTCAACGGCCTGCCCACCAGAAAGTGCCCAGGGGTTAGAGGAGAGGGGTCATTAGGGTCGGACGAGAGGGGAGATAGGGGACGGGAGTTGAGTATTGCCTCAATCTGCGAGAACAGTGTCGCCAGCTCCTCGAACGTCAAACAGGCCTCCCCAGCCACTCGCTTAAGATGATATTTAGAGGATTTTATACCAGCCTCCCATATGCCTCCGAAATGGGGCGAGTATGCAGGTCCAAACACGAAGCGGATTCCCTCGTTTGCCGTGTAATTGTACACTGATTCTTGGGCCTCCTGCAGCATCCTACCCAGCTCATTGCATGCACCTAGAAAATTACGACCGTTATCACAATGTACAGCATAGGGTTTACCTCTCCTAGCCACAAATCGGTGGATACACAAAATGAATGCCTCAGACGTGAGGTCGCTGACCACCTCTAGATGAACCGCCTTAGTAGTAAGACACACAAACAAACATAGATAACTTTTAGTTATGCGGTTCCCTCGGCCTTTACGACTCGAAATCTTGAACGGGCCCGCAAAGTCTACCCCACAAGAGCTGAAGGCGAAGCTATTATCCGTTCTAACGGCTGGCAAGTCACCCATAATTGGTTCGAAAGGTTTACCTCTCAGTCGCGTACACACTACACACTGCCTGGTGGTCGTGCGAGCAAGAGTTCGCCCTCCCAAGGGCCAATATTCCTCACGGATGGCTGCAAGCAATGCCTGTGGACCAACATGGAACAAGCGCAAGTGTTCATATTTTACTAACAGCTTAGTGAACCTATGTTTAGCGTCTAGAAGAATCGGGTGCTTCTTATCATAACTAAATCTCGAATTTTCCAGACGGCCTCCCACCCGTAGCACTCGTTCCGAGTCTACAAAAGGATTGAGTGGCAATATTTTTGACTTTTTATTTAACTGTAGGCCCTTGCTTAATGTTTCGATTTCTTCAGAGAAAGTCTCGTATTGACTGAGTTTAATTAGAAGAGTGCATGCCTTTTGCAACTCTTCAACCGATAAGGTTAGACTACTATTTCTCTGCCCTTTCCCTATCTGGGTAAATCTTAGCACGTAGGCGGCTGTTCTTTTCAGTCGTAGGAAATTAGAGAACCTGTTGAAATCTATAAGCTTTGTGTTATCTACTCTAATATTATTATTGTTTGCCGCACATGAGTATGGGTTAAGTGATTTGACTTCAGGCAACAATTTTTCCTCTAACGGAGCTAGCTTGGGAGACCACTCACTGTCTTCTTGTTTTAAGAAGGGAGGGCCTTCCCACCACAGCGTTGAACCTTGCAACACTTGAGGTTCTACTCCTCTTGATGCCATATCGGCAGGGTTTAAACTTGTGCGCACATGACGCCACTGATAGTCAGCTGTTAACTCCTGAATTTCATTTATTCTGTTGCGGACAAACATTTTAAGTGAGTTTGGCTGCATTTTTAGCCATCCTAGTACTACCGTGGAGTCGGTCCATATTAAAATTTTATTTATTTTACATTTTAAGGACTGAATTACTTTACGACTAAGTCTAGCGCCGAGGAGCGCTCCACATAATTCTAGTCTAGGGATAGTCATAGGTTTAAGGGGTGCTACCCTGGCCTTGGCACATAGTAGGCGTGAGGTGTAGCTACCTTTGTTACTCCTTGACCTTAAATAAATGCAGGCGCCGTAGGCAACCTGTGAGGCATCTACAAAACAATGTAATTCAATGTATTCTGGTAATTTACACAGAGTGTGCCTAGGTAGATGCAAGTTATACAGATATGATAAATTGTTACTAAAGTTTAGCCAGTCCTTAACAAAATTATTTGGTACTGGCTCATCCCAATCTAACTTGGCGCACCATAGCCTTTGGAGTAAAATTTTTGGCTTTATGATGGCCGCACTCAGTAGTCCTAATGGATCAAATATTCTACATGTCATTGATATAATCGTTCGTTTAGTTATCTGAGCAGCTATAGGTACATTTGTGGAGAATTGAATTGTGTCGCTCACTGGAGACCAGTTTAATCCTAGCACAGTGGATTCCTTGCACAGATCCAGGGCATCAGTACTAAAGTGGTCTTTCTTGAATATTAGTGGACAATTTGTACGAAATTTTCTAAGTTGAAAACCCGCTGACTCTAACACTCTAGTAGTACCCTTATGGATATGCGTCAGCTGCTCCTCTGATGCGCAGCCAGTGCTTAAGTCGTCTATATAGAAGTCAGTTAGCATAACCTCCTTTATAAGTTCGTCATCACATTCTAAAGCGAGTTGTTGAAGACACCTCGTACTGAGGAAAGGAGCTGACGCTGTACCATAAGTCACTGTATTTAACTGGTACGTTACAATGTTGTGAGTCTTCTCACAACGCCACAGTATTAATTGCAGATGACGTTGGGACTCATCAATTAAAATTTGCCTATACATTTTAGTAATATCTCCAGTAAGAACAAACCTATGCTCCCGAAAACGTAGTAATATGGACATTAAGTCACTCTGAATAACTGGCCCTACTGCTTGTATCTCATTTAGCGATTTTCCAGAGGTAGTCTTCGCAGATGCGTCGAAGACTACTCTGAGTTTCGTGGTTTCACTGTGTTCGCGAATGACACAGTGATGGGGTAGGTAGTACCCGAACTGCGGTTGTGCAATTTCGGTTAGGTGACCTAATTCCTTATACTCCTTAATGAACTCTGAGTAGGCTTCCTTTAGTTGGGAATTTTTATTTAATCTAGTTTCTAAGTGGATAAGTCGCTTCCTAGCTATTTCATAGGAATCGCCTAACGCGCTCTCAGGGGCTTCCTTTAGAGGCATTGCTACGGAAAATCTTCCGTTTGGTAGGCGTTTGGTGTGCTGAACAAAATGCCCTTCACAGAAATGTTCATCGGGGGAACGGGAATATTGTTCAGCATAACCTTCTTCAATTTCCCAGAATCTTTTGAGACACTCTTGTACGTCTTGGCTAAAGTTACACGTTACCGTGAGGGACTTGAGACTACCTTGCCCTGTAGGGCCTGACACTACCCACCCTAGTTTAGTATCTTGTAGTGCTGGTTTATTGTTCCCTAGGTATATGTGATTGGCATTCACAATCGCCCAATATACGTCCGCACCTAACAGAATGTCTATCTTCGAAGGTTCATAGAAAGTGGGATCCGCTAGCCTAACTTCCTTTGGTATACGGAGTTGCTTAACGTTTACCTGCATGTTGGGCAACATACCCATAATATTTGGTAAGACAAGACAGTTAACCGAGATACAGAAATTAGTCACGCGCGACTGGAGTTTAATATTTACCCTTTCAGAAACCTTTGAAATTGAATTATTTATGCCGGCTATGAGAGTGAGACGGGAAGTGTCACAAATTAACCCGAGCTTCTGTTTCATGCTGTTGGATAGTAAGGACATTTGACTACCTGTGTCTAGTAACGCTCTTGCTTGATAGATTTCCCCAGTTTGCGGATGCACTATGTCTACTAGAGCCGTGCCTAGCAGTACTTGACCTACCGATGCCGCTGAGAGAGAAACTGGTAAGTTAGAGGGCTCAACAACCGGAACATCTGCTGTGGACCTATTAGTCTTGAACTCGTTATTGTGTAATAGGGAATGATGTTTCCGTTTGCAGACACGACACATAAGCCTGGCCTTGCATTGAAATGAGTTGTGACCGCTCTTAAGGCAATTCTTACATAGTTTTAATCTTGTGACTTCAGACAACCTATCCTCAATGGTCATATTCTTAAATTTAGAGCATTCAGACAAATGGTGACTATCATTGCAGACATGACACGTGGACGGTCCACCTTTATCTCCGAAAGCAGCAAAAGTCCTATTCGGTTTAGGTTCTTTAATGCTTGGCCTTCGGTCCCTTCTATCGGCATTTTCCATGCCTGCGAAATGCATTGTCTCTAAGATGTCGGCCCGATTTCTTAGAAACCTTGTGAAATTTTCTAGGTTATGGTAATCGGCTAACGTAGACCTATACTCTTCCCATTTAGTATTAGTCACCGGATCTAATTTTGAGGCTATCATGAATGTAATAAGTGCATCCCATTTGTCAGTCGGCTGACCCAACGCTTCCAGCGCTCTCAAGTTTTTTGACATATGGTCTACTATGTACCTTAACGCTTTATAGGATTCCCGACTACACCTTTCAACACTAATTAAAGCTTTGAGATGATTGTTTATGAGAATATTTTTATTATCATATCGTTCGCAGAGTAAATCCCATGCTAATTTGTAGCTATTCGAGGTAAACTCTATTGATTTAATTATCCCCTTAGCATTCCCTTCCAAAGCTGATCTTAAGTAGTGAAATTTGTTTATTTCTGGAATTGATTTATTGCTGTGAATAATAGAATCGAATGTATCTTTAAATTCTAGCCATGTTAGCAGGTTTCCATCAAACTTTAGAAGGTGTATGGTTGGCAATTTCACTCCGTTAAATGCATGTGAACAATCGCTTGGCTGGTGAGAACAATTACTACATTGTCCAACACTGTTTACCGTATTTATTGGTAATGGGGTAGCCTCAATTAATTCTTGAGCTACAGAGAGCGCAGAGTAAAATTGACACTCTGTGGCCTCTCTTTCTTCCAATTGTTCATCTACATCGGAGCATAATGTTTCAATTTCTGACTGTAATTCGTCAAATGTTTTAAATAATTTTTGAAACGTAGCTAGTCTCAAAGAAATTTCTTTAACTTGGACACTGGCAACCTCTTTAGGCTCCAGGCCCTTCATAGTACCTAAATAATCTATGAATTTTGTTAACCTACCCTTTATGGTGCCACGCTTTCTAATTAACTCTTTAAATTTGACCTTCAGGTCGGTATCTACACCGGTCATTTTGCTATCAACGAGATCTATTGTCTATCGAAATACAAAACACAATGCAATACAATGAGCTGAATAGATAAATGTGCAGTGAACCTGACAATGTTAGGCGTCGCTCCCAACACGTGTTCCCGGCTACGCCTTCGCCGCGCTGCAGCGTGCCGCCTGCCGGCCGCTGCTAATGTAGTCGACGCGCCGAGGGAATCCGCTCCTGGTTGCACCGGAACAGTTGCCGTATGGCCGGAACTCTGAAATAGTCGGCAGGATGGCTGGTTCACAAAGCTTTGGTTGCGTGCACTTAATTACACTTAATACGTGTGCATGAATATGGATTGGGTAGGAAAAACAATGCGTGCAGCTGAAATGCTAGCTTGCGTTTTACAATATCGCCAGAAGTGAGGTTATGCGTTACGTGGGATTACATTTATGAATATGAACTTAGGCGGGTAGGTGCACACGAACATTCGACTATAGTGGAAGAATTGCAGCTTAGCGCCTAGCCTAGCATAAGCCAGCTCAACCCACGTGCAATTAACCCTGCAAATTAGGAAAGATATGGCCTTTTCCCTGTTTGACGTTTAAAAAGCAAGCCGCGCACTGGTTCACAGCGCAAGGGCACACAGGAAACAAGATTAAAGAAAGGAAATGAATGGATTAGGGCTTACTCTCCTGTTTATTGATTATCATCATTTTCATCTAAATCTCTTATGACTACGTTATCTAGAAATTCTGCTGGAGCAGAGATATTTTCTTGATACCTAGCCCATCCAAGGTACCACACTTATTTCATAACGTGAGCGCAACATCCAATGGTTCGTCGACCGACCAAGCAATTACAACAAATTCGGTTATACCACCTCTGCCAGACACATTATTTTCTATTAAAATGTAGACATAATATTGATTTCTTGAAATGTGCCTGGACTTAATTTTTCCTCTTATTAATGTGATGTCCCCACTTCCTCTCAGATTATACTGAGAAAAATCTTGTGTGTAGATACATATGATATGTAGGGACATATTTCTATTCTATAGGATCCATGTAATCGAATATGTTCCCCGTAATAGGATCTGGCTTGCCTTATCTGGTAGGTACCTAGAGCAAATAGTATTAATTCACTATAACTTAATCTAGGAAACATAAATAAATTATCTCGGTCAGCTGTTATGCTTTGAAAAACAGTAGACCTTCTATTCATATTTACTTCCTCAACCAATATGGCTAAATTATTTTCAAAATTAATTCTCTCTCTAATTATTGCAACTATTTCATTAGAATCACCTCTATCACGAAGACGAACACCAAATCGGTTAAGTAAACTGGCAGCTATCTGAAAGTTCTGCATCATATTTGGCACTGATTTATTAAAATAGTCTTGCCTCAGGAGCTTAAAATCTCTTTTGAAGTGACCATTTACTGCCTCAACTACCCAGCGGCATATTGTTACACAGCGGCTTCGGTTGGCCTGCTGTGTTGTTAATTGATGTTCACCTTCTGATAGAGAATCAGGCATATATGGCCGATAATTACAACCTTCTAACATCCTTATAGAATCTCGGGAACCCTATCCAATATAAACACATCATTTTCTTGAAAATATAATCTAAGAGAAGAGTTTTCATAATCAAAAAGGGAAATCATTATGTCGGCATCTGATGTGGTAGCCTTGTATGGACCGAAACAATCTAAGATGTCACCATCACATGCCACTAATAAAAATGGCTTTAGTAGTTTTCTGTCTTTTTGGAAGGAGTAATTGGAACTTTTATTTATATATATGTATGTCCCATCGCAAATAATTAAAGCGTTTGTATAGTTTTCATTGTATATACCATTTGGTATTGTCAGGTTATGATCCATTAGACTTTCTCTTGATATGTGAGTAACGCCCAGGTGCATAGGTACAAAATCTTGAACCAGGATTTCCCTGCATTTGTTCATTAGTCGCTCTAATGTGCTACGCGGTATATCTAATAATGTAGATAGCCGTACATCTGATTCACCGGTCCTCATTTTTATTAACAATGCAGCTAATCCCAAAATACCTTTGTGCATTCCTTGTATGCAAGGAACTTCATTAAGGAGGGTGAAAAAGTCTTGTTTGGACCTTCCAGTCCAAAAGAAAAATATGTTATCTTCAATTTCTTGAATGGCTTCTACATTTGTGAAATTAAGGTAGGGCTTGAAAGCGTTCACAAATGAAAAAATGTGTTCTACTTGTTGTGAAGTAAATGTGCTCATGCTATTACTTGAATCATACAGATTACTCCACTCATTACTCAGTCTATGTTCTGTACAGACACGACTGTGCACAGGGATATAATATTTATATGCACTGAGTATTGTTGCTCTAAATGTATCTGCCATATTGTGCAGATTCATATCAGAACATTGAGGGAAAAGGCAGTGAGAAGCAGTATTTGCTGCCCGTCTATAATTTTCCAATGTTATGTCGCTAGATACAACTTCAGCAGGCACTTCTAGATTTTCATTAACTGGTTTAGCAGTAATTGGCTCAGAGTCACCTGTTTCAATGTCAACTTCTTCAGTAGTAGAAACTCCACGAGCTTCATCAACATGCTCAATACGTGTGGCAGCACGCTTACAACTCATCCAGCATGAATGGCATATTCTATCAGATGATGATATCTACGAGGGTCATTCAATAAATACTTAGCCTACAAAAAGTAAACGAAAATTTTGGAAAAGTGGCAATTTATTTTTCAACGTCTCCTTTTAGTTCGATACTCTTAGCCCAGCGATGCTCCAACTTTTTTAACCCGTCCGAAAAATAGTTTTTGTCAAACTCTGCAAAATAGGCCTCCGTGGCGGCGATGACCTCCTCATTCGATCCATATCTATTCCCGGCGAGTGATTTTTTCAGATTAGGAAACAGAAAGAAGTCACAAGGGGCCAAATCTGGAGAATACGGTGGATGGGGCAGCAATTCGTAGCGTAATTCGACCAATTTGGCCATGGCAACGGCAGACGTGTGAACCGGTGCGTTGTCGTGGTGAAACAGCACTTTTTTCTTCGCCAGATGGGGTCGTTTTTTCTTTAATTCGGCGTCGAATCGGCCCAATAAATCGGCATAGTAAAGCCCTGTAATTGTTTTACCCTTCTCGAGGTAATCGATGTAAGTCACACCTTGTGAATCCCAGAAAACGGTGGCCTTAACTTTTCCGGCCGATTTTACAGTTTTCGCCTTCTTTGGACCACGTTCCCCGGTCTGGATCCATTGTTTTGATTGCTCCTTGGTCTCTGGTGTGTACCAGTGGATCCAGGTTTCATCGACGACGGTCACAAAACGACGCAAAAACTCCGCTGGATTCCGCTTAAACAGCGCCAAACACGTCTCCGATGTGGTCTCACGGTTGCGCTTGTTTTCTGGTGTGAGTAAACGCGGCACCCATCGCGCCGACAGCTTTCTCATGCCGAGTTCCTCGTGAAGAATATGATGCACTGTTCCTTCTGAAATGCCTACAGTCTCAGCTAGCTCCCGAACCTTCAATCGGCGATCTGCCAATACGAGATCATGGATTTTTTTTTTAATGTTTTCCTCCGTAGCAGCTGTTTTCGGTGCACCTGGACGTGGTTCATCAAAAACCGACGTACGGCCACGTGCAAACTCGTTGAACCAATTCTTGACGGTGGCCATCGATGGAGAAGAGTCACCGTACACAGCATCCAAGCGCTCTTTGATTTCGATGCGCGTTTTCCCTTCCAAAAATAGGAATCGAATCACCGAACGATATTGCTCTTTTTCCATTTTTGTAAAACCGATCGACACGTTCGCTTCCATAAGTTGTCAAATTAAAACAAATGAAGCGATTGGAATGAAAATTTGAAAAAAGAATTAAAAAAGAATGTGCTACACTGTGGTAAAACTCTTTTGAAACTACAGCGCCCTCTGGCGATGAGGCTAGGTACTTATTGAATGCACCTCGTATAAAAGAAAATACTAAATTAATATCAGGTACTTATTGTAAATATATTAATAATAAAACATTTTCATGTTTTTTTTTTTTTTTTTTTTTTTTCATAAAAGCAATCATTATTATTTTCATGTTAAAAATATATGTATGTCGCCGCGGAGATTATTCGGCCGTTACCTAATTAAGTTGATTTTGTGATTTATAAGTTTGTAACAGTACCTATTAATATTTAGAGAAGTTTTATGTTTGTTAATTAATTTTAAAGCTCAGATTTGGTTGGTAATGATTTTGACTGAAATTGCCGAATTAAATCTGGTAGTGCTGATAATAATCACAATCTGATTATTTTTAAATAACTTGTTATTTTGTAACATTGTTTTGTAAATACTGCTACCTAAAAATTTTGTTACTTAAAATGTTACGTTTAAACGTCATCTGTTTATTCGGCGGTAAAGTATTGTGTGATTGACGTTTGTCTCTGGTGGGGCAAACGAGTTAATAAAAGGCGCGACTCGAGCGCGGAGCTCACTTTTGCTGCCGATTTTGGAGAGGAAACATTGTGCGTAAAATCTATGTCTGTTTGATTAAAATTATTGCATTAAGTAGTTTACTTGTTTTTATTTTTCTGAAATCCTTGAGTTTGCCTGATAGGTCAAACATAAAATCCATTGTTGCTATAGCAGAACCGAAGACTGAAGAACAGAATAAGGTCAGCGGTTCTGCGTATTTTTAAAAATAACCGCCCTGTCTCAACTTCGACATGTACAATATTTTTATTATTTATTCATCAGTCAATCATTACCTAATAGATATAATCATTTCTGTCCAGAAGACAAAGAGAGAAATCATCTAGAGTAAGAAGTATTAAACTGGCAAATAATGCACAATATAGAAACATAAATACCTGACGTGGTGCAATTCTTGTTTCTATAACAACATTTATCAGTCTTTGCTCTTCTGATGGATTGTCAAAAACAATAGAATAGCTCTGACGATTAAGTGTTGACCGTCCACAAAGACTGCACACTTGTCTTCGACCTGGTCGAGATGACCCTGAAGCTTGAGCACCATCACAGCTTGTTGTTAATTGCTGGTTTATGCTTCTCATGAGGAGTTCATTACAAGGTTCACAAATGTAATCTTCCTCAGTAATCTGAAATAGGAAACTCAATATAAACTTCTTTTGTTTACAATTGATACAATAGCTTAATGCCAGCAGCCCATGTTGAACAAATGGTTCCACATTAACAATAAACAACAAGCAAAGACAGTTCTAAACGAAACATGAAATAACAAGACGAAAATGTATTAGTTTAGTCAATGTATGATACATCTTTCGGATACATAGATCTCCCGGACAGACTGTGTGTTTGATCTGGTCCACAGAACATATATACCCTACGGGAAGAACGAAGACTTCATACAAAAAAAATGCCAACAGCTTGTGACACTAGCGCGCCTGTATTTGATCCGTGAAACTACTTTTCGCGCCAGATTTTAAATCTGACCATTCATTTTTTATTCTAGCGATGTATCATGAAAACAAAGCGAAAATCCGGTATTTAAATTAAAAATTACCTGAATTTCGCTTTGTTTTCATGTATGTATATGTACAGGGAAATATATTTTAATTAAAACGAAGTTCTAAGCGTTTTTAAAAAAAATTATTTTTCGTTTCATAGCTTTTCTCGAAGCATCGTCGATAAAATGTCTATTTTTTAAAATACAGTGTCGTTTTAGGCATATGCATATTGTTGAAATTATTATATGCATTTTATTTTTATCATAATGATCAGAACAACCAAGCAACCATTCGAAATTTAATTTTCTCTTTAAAATTTCTATGAGTTCACTTTTTATTGTCATTTTACACCCATGCTCATCAAAAAATTTATTAACAATTGTTGCAGCATTCTCTACTGTCTCAGTAAAAACTATATTAACATAATGTAGACTGTTGCGCATACAATTATATTCTTTAAAACTTGTGAATAAATGACTTACCTCAGTGTTCTGGTCTGCAAGCAATGTGATTTTGCACTGATGGCAAATGGGTCCTAATTTTTTTATCATAAAACCACATACATATGCGCAAGCTTGCAGTTCACCAGAACACAGGTATTACAGTATTAGTTGCTTCTACACCTTCTGTTACATCAAATGTTTCAACAGCTACATTTGTTTCTCTATTAGGATTTTTCTGTGTTAAAAAAGATTTTAAATCATTTAACATGACATTATTGTCTTCTTTGCAGTTCTTATTTTTACTGCTATGCAATAAATTGTTTATCATGGAGGCTTTGAGAGCTGCAACAAATTGTAGGGTGTTTGGGTTCGGGTTGCATCCACAATTGCTGCGGATGCAACCAAAACAGTTCTCTAATGGGTCTTGGTTGAGTCTGCGCGTTGATAAACTTTCTATGTTATAATCTTTTTCTAAATTTAGGAATAGACGCTCAACTGCATTTAATGTTCTTATAAAACCTTCCTGCGAAGGCGGCTTGCATCTGGCCCCAATAAATTCAAAATTCTGAAACATGGTTTTCATTTCTTTGAAATAATTCAAATGTGGACTTCTTCGAGTCAAATTTGTCAGGAATATTTTTCCTCTTTTCCGATCAGGCGTGTCGCCATTTAAGGCGTCGAAGAGCTGGTCTATTTTTTCTATCAGCATGGCTGTCGCATTTGCTTCTTGTGGAAGTTCATCTGGAAAGAAAACATTTTTATTTCATTGTGAAAGGTTAGGGAAAAATAAATGAAACTGAAGACAAAGTAAGGCAATTTCAGTTAAAATTCATTATTATGAAATATGTTAGACCTCTCAATCACACCTAATTTAATCTCTAAAAAAATATTCTATATTATAAGGAAGCTGTCAACGTCAAGAGCTTTATTTTATCTTAAATCAAAATGATTATTTCAATAAACTCTGTTAGTAGTTGTTTGATAATTACAGAAAACATACCAACTATTAAAAGTTATCTTAATATTAACAGCCTTATTTATAAAAATCTCGCTAATCATTGTTTAGCTAAGCAAATGGTTAGCTCTAAATAAATGATTAACTTTTCTTTATTTATAAAAGCTAGTGGTTAAAATTTAGTATCCGGTGGCACGAAAACGAGGGTAAGGGGGGGGGGGACGGTGGTGACCCCTCCCCCCTGGTACCACTCCCATGAAAGGACGAAGCACCATTTTTGAAAAAAAAACATAAAACAAAGTTGCTTCTGCACGTCTCCGGCGCTGCGGGAAGTGCATCCCCTTCGCCCTTACGTAACCAAGTACACAATAGGCAGGCGGGGGCTGCCCACCCTCCGCGCCTCCAGATCTTTAAATACACTCTAGGGTGCAGCCAAAAGGACTAGGTGGAGTTGGGGTGCCCCGATTCGATTTGGGACAGATTCGATCTATTTTAACCATAATACTATAGTCTGCCACTGGATACTAAAGTCCGCCCAAATAGACGGCTAAAAAACAGAATTTTAAGAATAAAGTTGTCAAGGCCACGATTTCTGTATCTGTCGTGACTTTGATAGACAAAAGTCAAACTTTTCATTGGATATTTTTATAAATAATACAATTATTTATTTTAACAAGTTTATTTCATTGTTATTGCGATGGTAGCAATTAAAATAACAAGCTCCAATAACTGGAGTAAACAGGAAAGGTATTTATCTCTGGATTTATATCTACTTACTAATGTAAACCATTATAAACTGACCAAGTGAATAAAAAAGCAATAGCTATGTATTTTCATGTCCTAGCAGAGCGTGGTTTGTTCGAGGAACGATGTCGTCATCGTATCGTATAGAACCACTAAGTAAAACTATACCTAACCAGGTACCAAACTATCAATCTAGGACATGAAAATACATAGCTATTGCTTTTTCATTCACTTGGTTAGGTCTTCTCAGTCAGTGCTTCTTAACATGAATATATTATTATGATTATATTTTAGAAATGTATGTTTTGTAAGTGTTATTGGATTTTTCCATCTCGAATTTCTCAGTAGCAGCCCGGGGTCTGGATTTTGGCCGGTTGATGGCAATAGGCTCGCCCCCTATTACATGGGACTTAAACATAACTGGCGAAATGTGGATGAACTATAGGGAGACCTCTGCCTAACCCTTCGGGGATGTTATGTTATGTTTTGTGTATGTTTTATTACTTCCTATTGCTTTTGCACCAGGGTTTCAGTATCTTTTAATAACAATTACTACTTATTTGACATTTCTGTACAGCAAGTTTGCTATGAGCCACTAGCACATAGCACAAATATTATTCAACCTCGCAAAGATGAGGGAAGAGACCTTGCTCCATGAAAACGATGAGGAATGCGAGTGCCATGAGAAAAGAATGACACCCGTCTTTGGAGGAAGAATATTAGAAATCAATAATAATGAATTTATAACAATAATGTAGCTTTATTATTTATTAAAATAAATTATTTTCTTAAACAAACAAAATAAACTATTTCTTGTTATTTCTGTGTGACTGCTACAACATAGCTTTTCTTTAGTTCTGGGCTTTAGAGCTGGCACAATAAGATGACGGGCTGGCACAATAACATATGAGATAAACACACAAGATAATAACAATTTCCATTGAACTTCCACATGAAATCTATTTTCTTCAAATCTCCTGAACACGGGTACTGAGCCCGCTCCTAATTGAACTTTCACTAATTATCCTTTCATCATGACTGTGTACTTTGAATGAAGAATATTATCTAATAGGTAATTAACCTGGTAGTGAGTTTAAATGAGCTTTGTAGGTCTTCCTCTCCTTCGTCTAATTCCCGCCGGCGTTTCAAAATTATTGAATTCTCAAATCCCGTAAAAGATTGTCGAAATCCATATTTACTAAAACACAACTACTAATAGAGAACAAAATTACCTCGAGCACACAATAATCTTGTATTGATCAGCTGATTCAAATAAAATCCGCCATCTTGCCTCTTAGCATCCTCTTAGTAAGGTTTAAGAGTCCTATTACATTTTTTTACGGAAATTCATGATTTTTGACGATGTAATTTTCAGCAGCAGTAAGATATTTTAATTATTTGATTATAATAACTATAGTGAAATTCTCTTTCTTGTAAGTTGGAGTTACACATTATTTTCGTGTAATTTGCTGAATTGACGCGGAATATATAGTACTTTAATTTAATTTATTGTAATTTTGTCTTATTATATTGAGAAACAAAAACTAATGAAACGTATTCACTGTAGATCGAAGTTTTATATCATATTAGTTTATTTGATTTAATTGTGTTTATTTGGAATATAATGGACATGAAAATCAAGACATTTATTTGTTTTCTTTACGACTTTTCCCTGAAAACTCAAGGAATTTAAAGAAATTCTAGAACTCCAATAAACAAGTAAAACATTCAAGTTATCGTTTAATAACTTTCGCTTTTATTAAAACTGAATGAAACAATGTGAATTTGAGCGTCAAAGTTCCATTGCCGACGTTTTTCCTTGTAAACTGAGTTCGTAAAATATTCATAGTAAATTACACGACAAGAAAAGTTAAAATGTGCAACTCCAACTTACAATAAAGAGAATGGCACTATCGTTATTCATAATCAAATAATTCAAATATCTTACTGCTGCTGAAAATTACAACGTCAAAAATCATGAATTTGCGTCAAAAATGTAATAGGACTCTTAAACAGGGCACTGGTGGTGTTTAATTTTGACAGCTATTAATCATTTGCTTAGCGACCTGTTAGCGCTAAATAGCGTTTATGAATGAGAATTTTGCTAATCAATTGATTAAAATTTAAGTAGCGTTTATAAATAAGACCTTAAATGTTTACCATTAAGACCACTTACTGTTTGCAATCTTCGCAAGTATTCCTGCAGCAACTGAGTGGCTGAATACTTGGCAAGCTAAGCTGACCTTCATCTTTTGCTTGAAATTAGGTTCAATATGCTGCTTGGTTAAACCAGGTGCAAAAACAAAATTTGGATTGTTATTATCTATATCGAAGAATTCTTTTATGTGGCTCCACTTGGCTATACCTGTAATAATAAACATGTTAAATTTATTAGAAAAAATGTCAATTAAAAAAAAATAATGTTGAAAACAGCATAATCGCAACGGATTTTAATGTAGTTTTCATAGTTTAAGAGTTATAAGCGTACAAACGGCGAAAGCAACTTTGTTTTATACTTTGTAAAGATTATTTACAAAATTTATTTTACCTGGCATGGATTTTCCATCAATTTGCAATACTTCAGGGCATTTGATGTCGTACTTCAGCAAATTATTCCTGAAGCATTTGATTAGGTGAGGTGGGTCCATAATTGTGACAATTTCATGGCCTTTAAAGTCAAAATACGGTTGAGTTACTGAGGAACCGAGAGAGTTTAATGCTTTGATGTTTACACCAAAGTTATCTGATACAGTAGCAGTGACATTCAACCCAGCTTGGAAGCTTGCATCAAGCACCTGTAAATACAATATATATATATATATATTAACTTAGATATTTAGAGTACCTATGTAATGATTTAATTTTTTTTGATCATTCAACTATATTACATACGTACTTCTTTTATAAGAACAGATAACCTATCGGCTGTAACACAGTCACCAGAAAAGTAGAAAGCTAAAGGTTGCTTCCAATTCTTTCTGATTCCAATAGCCATAAAAAGCAATGCATGCATAGTTCTGCCTTGATTTCCATGATCTTGATAACCATCAATAATGTCTTGTTTAGCATTATATTGTAAATTTTTTCTTATGGACATTTCGTCGAATGCCAAAATGCACAGATTTTCTTCTGGTTCCCGATTACTGGTAATTCCTTTAATTGTTTCGAAAATTTGGCTATTTATACCGCATTTCATCGGAATTTTGTTGAGTAACGCTTTTAACGTACCTTCGCTTGGTAGACAAAAAAGTCGCCTCAGCAGTCTATAGCAGCCAGTAGACCTTTTATAGATGCTTAAAGCCATAACTTTGTCATCTATACTCCACCTCCGTCCAGTCAGTTTTCTGGGAGTATTTTGAAGTTGACTTTGTAACAATAATGCAAATGGCCCTGATATATTTTTATCTATGAGACTTTTGACATTTCTGTCTGTAGTTAATTGTTTGAAAAGGGTACGTGGTTGTTTCTTTACTTTTTTTCTTAGTCTCATAATTTCGCTCAAATTTCTCCTACATTTTTTGTAAAGTTTGAGTTTTTTAGGAGTCAACTCTACTGACTTGCTTAAATCCAACTCCCTCAAAATCCCTTTAGTCTTTGGCATCTGGAAATATGAAATGTATCAATAAGTAAAATATTCTGATCATATAGATAGAGCATTGTTTCATTGTTTAAGAAACAAGGCTCTATCTATATGATCAGAATATTTTACTGTAGGTTTGAAACCTATCAAGCACCAAAGTAACTCAATTTACATATGTAGTTTATAACAATGAAGAAAACTCTTGAATAAGACTAAAAATGTGAACAAACATTTCGCAGGTTTTATTGTTTAATGTGAGTGAAAATTGGTATACTACAAACCTTCAGGCTATCAGTAGTTGGTTTACTAATGGTTGGCCTTGGCACCTGAACAGGTGAAGATGTAGTAGGGTTGGATATAGTTGGCACCTGAACAGGTGAAGATGTAGTTGGGTTGGCTGTAGTTGGCACCTGAACAGGTAAAGATGAAGTTGGGTTGGCTGTGGTTGGCTCCTGAACAGGTAATGAAGTTTCCATTGTTACTAGCACCTGAAAATTACAATAAGATTGTTGTGAGCAAATCAAATGTTACATTCTTATTTTTGTGTTCAACTTGTTGAAAGTCATCCTTTGTACTTCTAATAGAAAATAATACTAAGTTACTTTTATGAAAACCATTTTATGAGATTGAGAGGTCTGTATTTATTTTGCTTTTTAACAATACTATGGTAGACAGAGTTAACTGCTTTTATTATTACTGGTACAAGTCCACCCTTGACCTCGATCATGCCTGATGGGAATTGATGAGGTCTATGATAATATGGGCTTATAAATTCCTATCACATATTTTCAAGCTTTAATGATGGAGCGTAGAGTAATAAAGTAATAAATGTTAACTTACTTGAGGTATTTCAACTGAGATATTTGTATCTTGTTCACTTTCACTTGTAGTTGCACATTGTTCCTGGCGAAACTTTACCATTAAGTCCTGTGTTCCAATTGGGATGGCATAATTGTTTAGTCTTATCCTAGCACTGCTAGTAAATGAAGAGTCATCAAAGTGCTTACTGCATAACATCTTGTGTTGCGAGTGCAAGTTTTTTAGTGATTTCTCAGTTGACCACTCTCCAGTAGGGTAACAGTATTCAGCCCATACACGTGCCCTGAAATTATTGAAAAAATTGGATTTTTATCTAATACTATACTTCGATCACAGTTTAACTTTGAACTACTTCATCTATGCAGTATAAACCAGATTTTAACTAATTGTGGCTGCTTCAGTATTACTGTGACCACTTAAAGATATTTGAGAAACGGGTCATTCCGCGGTAATTGATACCAGGAAATTAAAAAAATAATTTATGAATATAGATACTAAAATTGAAAATTAACAAGCTGTAAGTTTTTAATTTTCATAATTCAAAATAAATTTATCAATATTTGTCAATTTTCGTAATATTATCTTCAAACTCAGAGGCTTCCAATGTCAGCATAGTAAGGAAAAAAAAAGTTTCCCCGAAGAGTTCGCCGAAGCGCAGCCAGCATACATCAGGCCCATGGTGAGCTCGGAAAAAGGAAGATCTTTGCCTTGCCATATTTCCTTACGACCGTTAGTATCAATTACTGCAGGTTTGCGCCAGTTCTCTTTCGCTAAGGAGAGTGGGGTGAGGCGCTTGTCCATTGCGACCACATCTTGGTGCAGTCACACGTCTAAACCACCTCATGAAGCATTTTGTGTACCTAACTTCGAATGAGATTAATCGTAAAAGGGGCAGTGTGGAAATTGCCAGTGCAATGAACTGGTGTATTAGTCAGATACCAATCAATATTAACCCTTAATTTGGCAAGCACCATTTTTATCAAATTTTATAAAAAAATGTTTATATGCCGAATATTTGAGGTGTAAGGGAGTACAAAAAAATACTGAAAAATATCATTTTTCAGTAATTACGCGAAAACCATATGTGTCTTTTTTGACACATTGCCAAATACAAAGGAATGTATAGTCTTTTAGAAGTGTGTCAAAAAAGATACAATACCAAATCAGGGTTCTGAAATAAAATGACAAAAAATGCTTAATATTTTATTTAAAATGACGAAAAATGGTTAAATTTTTAATTAAAATGACAAAGAATGCTTAAATTTTTAGTTAAAAGTACAAAAAAATGCTTAAATTTTTATTTTTTCACATGAAAATCGTAGAAACAGTTTCGTGTTTTCGTCAGGCATAACCGCACATTACATTTAATACACATCACGGTGGACTGTCCATCTTTGCATACCCTGCAACGTCCTCTACTTTCAAGGTTAGGCAGATGACCCATACCGTCATACCTTATCTCATCTATTGGCCGGGATTTAACTGGTTTCTTTATTTTCAGGCTAGGTCCCGCTACATCAGACCTTTCGACCACTTCTTGGGAAATTAGTGAGAAGTAAATGTGACATCGAAAGTCTTTCAAACTCAACACTTTCTTTAAATTTTTTTGTGCACAATGTCGTCGATACAATAACCAACCGTTATTTATACTAATATCTAGAATTTGGGCAAAAATGCCCATGTACCATCTTCTGGTTTTCATTTGAGTTCTATATAGGGCTATCAGCATGTCAGATAAATCTACGCCCCCCATGTGTGTATTATAATGTCTGACGACTTTGGGACAATCGATATCTATTTTGGCTTTGTGGTCCTTTGAATACCTCTTTATTTTGGTAACTGGATAGGAATCTGCAAATGAGCTTACTAAAGTGACCGGTTTGTTGTCGAACCACTTGACAACAGCAATTTTATTTTCGTTGCAGACAATTTGAGAAAACGAACCGCGGCCTTTTTTTTCATCTTTTTATCGTCGTCTATTACATTTTGGCATCCACGTAAACGGTTCGATTTGATGGTACCGAGGCTAAATATTCCCAGCTCATTTCTCAAATAAACCACAAGCTCTAGGGACGTATAATAGTTATCAAAGTATACAAAACACGGTCTGTTTTTGATAGATTGACACAGTGCCACAACTACTTTACCTCCAAAACCCAAAGTTTCTTCTCTATCCGTAAATTGTATGTTGCGAAACGTATCGTCGCCACCATATAACAAAAAATCGTAGATATAACCCGACACACCGGATCTGACAAATGCTTTGAAGCCCCACTTCTTAGGCTTCTTCGCATTGTATTGACGACGATTGCCAGCCTTTTTACCTTTGTAAGGAAGAGTCATCTCATCAATACTGAATTGATTTTCTTCTTCAGCCGAAAGCAAGCAGTTTAGGCGAACTTTTTCAACAACAGGTCGGACCTTTTGAAACCTATCCAAACTTTCTTCATTGCTATCAACAAAATGTATATATCTGCGAATTAATTGGTACTTTTTTAATGACATTATATCTGCAACAGGTGCATATCTTAATTGCGTGCTCCAGTAATCTAAATAGCATGGCATTCTAACCACTCCCATAATAACATGGATAGCAACGAATTGTTCAATATCTTTCGCAGTTACATTGATGGACCGTCCTATTTTTTGTACTGAATACATATTGGTCTGGGTTACAATATCGCTTATTATTTCGGCGGAAAAGAATAATGCGAAGTATTGACGAGGTGACGGTAGCTCAGCAGGTGGATCAGAAAATGGCATTGCTTCAACAGTTGCCCCGTGAATAAAGCGCGTATTTTTCCATTTGAAATCTATAGGTATGCGCTTAATTCTTTTCGCCACTAAACGGGGGCGGTTGTTTCGTTCACGCCTTACAGATCTTGTGGTTATCTGTTTTTGCAGGTGTTGAGATGTGTTTGGAGTCGGTTGCAAGCTGAGGGGTGACTGTACTGCTGGTGAAGGTAATAGTGGAATTGAAGATAATGATGGTATTGAGTTGTAATCGGTTTCGTTTTCAGAAGGAAATACTGCTTGTAACACTGGAGAAAAAGGTATATCTTGCATCATAGAAGAGGAAGGCAAATCTTTTGTGATAGAAATAGTGGGGGCGTTTTGCAATGCCGGAGACATAGGTGCATTATGTTCAGATCCATCACTGTCGAGTAGGTTCATCCGATCTAAAGAAGAATCTAGAGAAGGCGTTGAGGAACTACAGTAGGTCTCATCTTCTGATGGAGTTATGTTAATTTCTTCACAGTCTGTTGTGTCACTGTCATCCGATTGTGAATTCCTTGCAGGGATCAACGCTAAAATGCGCTTAGACCTAGCTCGTTGGAGTACCTACAAACAAAAAAGCAACACATGCAACCAAACCGAAACCCAAGCAAACTGAACACCATGCACGAACGTAGCTATAGCTTTGGTAAGGGGGGCCCCCGTCGACTTTCACCTCGGAAACTGAGTTTAGGTACTTGATGTCAATGGGGGAGGGGATTAGGTTTGTACTTAAAATCTAACAATTAATTACACGCATTCTTGATATCAATAAGGGGACCCCCTGACCGCTTATATACGCCCGTGACACAATGATTTATTACGTGAACAATTGCAAAAAATAGACAAAAATTATATCCAAATAAAACATTAATTTCACCCTAAGAAGCCTCACATACAATGGGGTGTCACATGCGTCTGATTACGATTTTTTATGTAAACACCATAAGATATACAAAACATGCGATACTTGGTTAACTTATTGCAAAGTAACTTTAAAGACACATTGTAATAAAACATTACTTATGAGGGTCCTTGGCAATGTAACTTTTTAAGCACAATGTTGTAATTCACTACTTAGTCGGCTCTTTGGCAAAGTATCTTTAAAGGCACGTTGAAGTTTGAAAACATATCACAGCTTGGAGAATACATTTCTATACTAAATTTTCATTTAGATCGTTCGTATATATCAATATACATATAATTTAACAAAAAACTGACACTGTAACATGTAAAAAAAAAAGAAATCAATAAAACTTACAGCTTTGTTGCTCCTCGTGCGCGGCATTGTTCGAGTTTGACGTAAATAAGGATGTCCAGTCGTTCAAAATGCAACAGACTTATGTTTTCTAGTGATGCGCTGAATCAATCTTTAAGATCAAATCGATCGATTCAAAAAAATATGAATATATAATGTTACAGATTTTTTTTAAGTTGCTGTATCTTTAAAGGCACATTTCCAAATTAAGGGTTAAAGAAGTCACCATGTAAGCGACACATGCGCTAGGCTAAATAGAAACCAATTTATCACAATATTTTTGGCTCATTTAATTCGAAGATCGGATGTTCAGCTGGAAGTTATGGAGCAAAAATATTTAGAGAGATGCATGGAGTCCACTTCCTTATGAGCAAAGACATACGCCTGTTTATTCCATGATTTACTGGAAGTCAACACTTTTTTTTTTGTTTAATAGTGATAGTATTTTGTTGGTTTTTTCGAATAATTCCTTCAATAAAACTTGATTGAATTTATTACAATACTTATTCATGTCATATTTAAAACAAGCCTTACCCCACAAGCTTCGAATATTCAGTTATGTAGTATTTACAATACACATTTCGTCTATCTAACAGTTAGTTCCACTTTAACTAAGTCTAGTTATTTTTCTTCAAATAATTTAGAACTGAGAGAAAAATCACTAACTACGTTCGAAAATCAACTGATTCACAACTAAGTCAGATTTTATAGAGAAATCAGTGATGTTTTTAACTTTTCTCAATTATTACAGGTTTTTCACGTTTTAGCTCGTATTATATAAATTTTATTTTATTTCCTTAAAATTGCAGCTAAAAACATAAAGTTATGTAAAGACAAGCCAACGTATAACGATTTCCATTTTCAAAAACTTTGACTCTCATTATCTCAAAATATGATTTTTCGACTTAATGAGTTTTCGCTCTACTGGGGCGATATGTTCAGCACTCGACAATATAGGCTCAACATAATGTTGATGATGATGTCCTTTATAGGTGTGCCTTGCCATAACATTGCATTATTTTATTTGGAAGCGCATATTAGCTGTTTGTAAAAAGGCTCTTTTAAACATGCTTGGCATAGTTATGAATAATTTATTTTTGCAGTATGGATGCAGCTGCAAGAAAAAGTAAAAGTCGAGAGAAATTATAAAGTGACCCCTAATACACTTAGAAAAGGTGAAAGAAAGGGACAAGGTCTTACAGGTAGTTAAGCACCCAAAAATGCCTTTTATTCAAAGAAAAAGTAGCGTACGAAGATGTATACTCACATTCAGAAAATGAAGGAAAACAAGACAGAAAAGAGCTCGAAGCTTGACATTCGAAAAGTGCTGATTCTCAGCCTAGTTCGTATAAATGACTTGATGTTTTTTGTTTTAATTTTGATTACAAAACATAATTAAACTGAAAGTAGGTAATAAGATAGGAGTAGGTAATAAGATGGGAGTAGGTAATAAGAAGGAAAAAGCTAAAAATAGAGGGAGTTCACTTGGAGAAAATGAATGTGAATGCACTATCTGTACATTACGAGAATGGTAATTAATGGTAGTTTGACATTAAAACAGCTCAATATTGGTATGCAGGTATCATTCACAATATTGACAATGAGAAGGGTGAGGTAATAGGTAATATAGGTGGTTTTTGTTTAACTCACTCTTGTAACACCCGTCACAAGCTTTGCTTGTAAAAAAAACCATAAAAAAATAATACTACTACAAAATAATTAGAATGTTCAAAAAGGAAGATTCTATAACTCTCTACTGAGCTATTAATTTTATGACAAAATATTCTAATTTAGCTGAACTCTGATGATTGGTCAACAAGGTAGCATATTTTGAAAAAGTACTTGTAACACCCGTCACAGGGCTTAAATCTATTATTGCATCTAAACAATACAATATTTTTTAATGTGTTTTAGTTTTAATTAAAAAAAAAAAACATTGAAATTAATTCAATTATATTCAAAACGCAGATATATTTGTTCTAATTTAGGAATTATAACAGTTTGAATGCATCCACAGAATGACCCAAATGTAGAATGTACATAACTGTCAACAAAACATTGATGGCCCAGGACTGTAGTCCCGTACAAGATAAAGTTTATTTTATGTTTCATTGTGAATTAAATGTAAAGTACAAGGTACATAATCAGGGTGAAAATAATCAAAATTAAGAATAGTTTAATTATTATACTTACTTTAGCATTGTATGTTTACCAGGTAGAGGAAATCTGTGGAAACTCAAGTTTCTATCTTCTGTTCCAGTGATGTTACACTTAGCACACTTTCTTCTAAGTTCATAGCGCGTATGGCGTGACATTTTAACAAATAATGGACAGCACAGACACACGTAAACAAACTAAAGGAAATGAGTCTTTTTCTCGTAAAATTGTCCAGGCACAAAAAACAACAAACACAAAAATAATACTTAGAAATGAGTCTATCTCGTAAGTGTCCAGCAGGCACACAAAACAAAAACACAACAGCACAAAGTACAAAACGAAAGAAATAAGTCTCTATCTCGTAAGAAACTTCAGGTTAGAAAACCAAAGAAAATCATTAAATAAATACAATGTTTAACGCGTCCGATGAGCCACCATATTTATTTGTTTTCAGGTGTTGTTGCCACAGTAAAAGTATTAAATATTTCTAAAAAAATCTTATTTTTATAATAATAAAAAAGTAATCTCAGATGTGCCCAGCACATGAATTTTATCCATAAAATAAATAATGATTTTATTTATAAATGTGGCCATTAATCACCATTTTATAACAAAATAATTCTACTATTATGGTAGGAATGTTCTAATCTGGTCAAGCAAAGCACCAATAATGATTTATCTGTCTAGCGTATATCGTTGTCTCTGTTTCGCTCTTTTTGCCCGACGTTTGCATTACCTACATAGAGACTTGACCCCCCCTGATCTGGTCACACGGCACTGAATTTACACTAAATAATACACTGTACTATTTGATGTATTCCTTTATTCAACTAACTTGAACTTACAAAATTCGAACATACCGCTGAGGGTCATGAACACCCGGAGACTCTTAACAGCGAGTTATAAAATTATGACGTAATTGCACAACGCCATCTATCCATCAACTTAAGTACTCATTAAATATACGCCATCTATGCCAAAAAATGTGAACTACGTTGAAATAATTAATAAAGTGTTAGAACTTGAACATACCGCCCACCAAGGACATTATTGCAGAATGTCCTTATCAATTGAAATGTAAACCCGAATACTACTGTTAACTAGTTGATCTTTGACTAACTTATTGGATTTAAATAGTATCTTTGGTAAGTGGTAGCCCGTTAGAAATTTCAATACCAATATACAAACAGTAATAACTTAAATCTAATTGCAAATTTTTTAACAAATGTTACAAGTGAACTTAAAATTTAACAATGTTACAACAATGTACTATCCTTCTAATACTTAATCTAAGAACAAATATAAACTCAATTAACACTTAACAAGCACTTGCGATGACAATAACCAAATAAAGACATATAAAGTTTTATTCATTTACCGGTAGAATACATAGTTTTGAAGTCGGACGCTTCAAGAGACCTTTACTAGTGCGTAATGTTACCACCCTAGTTATACCATCCAAACCAGGATGTTTTTCTACTATTCTACCAAGCAACCAACAAGCAGGAGGTAAGTCTGACTCTTTAATTAATACTATATCCCCGATTTTAGGCTCTGGAGTTTGAAGAGACCATTTGTATCTATGAACTAATCCACTCAAATACTCTGTGAACCAACGCTGCCAAAAGGTTTGTAACATTTTTTGTATGTGCTGCCACCGAGACAACGAACTAACATTGGAATTTGTATAATCAGGACTAGGAACATTAATTAATGCTTCCCCAACTAAGAAATGACCAGGGGTCAATGGCATAGGTTCATTAATATCTTCTCCACTAATGACGGTCATCGGTCTTGAATTTAGACAAGCTTCTATTTGGCTTAATAGAGTACTCATCTCCTCGTATGTCAGAGTAGTGTTTCCGATTACGCGTTTCAAATGAAACTTCGTGGATTTCACTGCTGCCTCCCATAGTCCACCGAAATTAGGGGCTCGGGGAGGTATGAAATTCCACGTAGTTCCATGTGCCTCTACATACGCTGCACTATCTTGCTGGACAGCAAGTATCTCTCTGAGCTCTCTTGCAGCTCCGACAAAATTTGTTCCATTGTCGCTCCATAATTGTGCGCAATGGCCACGTCTAGCTACGAATCGACGGAATGCTGCTATGAAACCTGATGGACTCATATCGCTTACTACTTCCAAGTGTATGGCCCTAGTAGCCATACACACGAACACACAAATATAACCCTTATGTGAAAGATGACCTCGACCCTTGGCCGTACGAATTTGAACTGGACCTGCATAATCCACCCCGTTATGTAGAAATGCTCTAGTTGGAGTACAACGTGCCGAGGGAAGTGATCCCATCAGCTGATTGTAGGTTTCAGCCTTGGTCTTTACACACGTTACACACCTACGTACGTGACCCTTTACTGCACTCTTCAATCTAATAACCCAATACGCTGATCTAATAAAGTTGATCATCATCTGAGGACCACCAGGAATACGCTCATGTGAATCAGCAACTAACAATTTAGTAAGATGCGCATTATGTGGAAGTATTATAGGATGCTTCTGTTGATCGGACAGAAAGGTTTGTTGTAATCTGCCACCAACACGGATTATATCATCCTTGTCTAGAAACGGACACAGTGATTTAAGTTTACTTGATTTATTTATTAATGGTTTCCCTTGTCTTAACAGATCATATTCGTTTTTTAACTCTATTCTTTGACACCGTCTTATACAACATTTTAACGCCTCATCTAACTCTGACTTACTTAAATACTTAGACCTATCATTTCTAATCTTACATTTGATATGAACGAAAATCCTACATAACGCTATCACTCTTAATAATTTCCTTAGCGAACTAAACTTGACCCATGGAGAATCTTCTTCGCTTAGAACTAAATGACACTTAATATTTTCTTCTAAGTGTATATCTAAATTAACTGGTCTATTATATGTAATATTTGCATTGTATAAAAAATTTGGCCCCTTAAACCATTGCTCCCTTTCGGATAGCAATGTAGGGAATACACCTCTTGATGCATGATCTGCCGGATTGTCCTTTGATGACACGTGCGACCATTGATCTGCTTCAAGTGTTGTTAAGATATCTGACACTCGATTTCCTACAAAGGTCTTCCATCGACTGGGGTGACTATTCAACCATGCGAGGACTACCGTCGAATCTGTCCAGGCATGGACCTTATCCCTTTCAATATTCATTGCTTTAGCCACATCCGATAATAAACGGGTCAAAAGCAATGCTGCACAAAGTTCGGCGGTGCGACCTTTGTCTTGGCTACTAAAAGTGTAATATAAATTTTGCCTGAACTATCTACATAACGAGTATAGACAACCGCAGCATAAGCTGCCTTTGACGCGTCGCTAAACCCGTGCAATTCTACTTGGTCCTTGTTTAATACTCCTAACCATCTAAGAACTCGCACTTTATGAAGCTGTATTAAATCGTTACGGTAAGTATCCCACTCATGTTTTATTGTTTCAGGTACCTCATCGTCCCAACCTATTCCCGATAACCACAGTTTCTGGATAAGTATTTTAGCCAGTATTATACTGGGCGCTATCCAGCCTAAGGGGTCAAACAGACGCGCAATATCAGAAATAATATTGCGTTTAGTTACCCTTTCAGATCTTGATGGAAGCTGCACTGTATACTTGAACTAATCTGTACTCCGACACCAGGTAAGTCCCAATATTTTAGTATGATCTACCATTAGCTCTTTCTCTTCCATACTCTCACATGACTCTATTTCCTTAAGTAATTCTTTGTTGTTGCTATTCCATTTCTGTAGCTGAAATCCTGCTTTACTTACTAACTCCTTCATTTCTAGGTACAATTGCTTTCCCTCTTCTACCGTAGAACATCCTGTTATTAGATCATCCATATAATAACTAGTGGGAACTCTTTCAGATGCCTTTGGAAACTCTTTGTGGTGGTCTAACGCGACCTGATGCAAAATCTTTACTGCCAGGTACGGAGCGGAGGCAGTACCAAAGGTCACGGTAAGTAACTCGTAATCCTGTACTTCTTCCTCTAGACTCTGACGCCACACTATGCGTTGATATGCCACATCTTCTTCAGCAACACTCACCTGTCGGTACATTTTAACTATATCCCCTGTGAGTGCTATACGATGAAGTCTCCAACGAAGTATAATGTGTCTCAAATCAGACTGTAAGGTAGGGTAGGGCCCACCATCAGCATATCATTAAGTGATACACCTTTGCTGTTTTTACAGGAAGCATCGAACACTACGCGGACCTTGGTGGTGGACTTGTCTTCTCTAATTACGGCATGATGTGGTAAGTAAACAGCTTCATTTAATTTACAGTCTGGTTTCTGTACTCTCCTCATGTGATTTAATTGTAGATATTCCTCCATGACCCTTGTATATTCCCTTTTTAGATCTTGATCTCTTGCAAACTTCCTTTCCAATGCTGTGAATCGTCGCATTGCTATTTCTCTTATGTTACCACCCACACAAGACGGTTTTGACTCTTGGAATGGCAGCCGCACTATGTAACGACCGTCAGTAGACCTTATCGTTGTAGATGTAAACAGCTCTTCACATCTCTGCTCTTGTTCTGTAAATAACCTTTTAGTGTGGGGCAGTTGATCTTCAATCTCCCAGAACTGTTTTAAGAGATCGTTTTGTTTTACGTGGGCGTGTAAAGAAGTAATTTTGGGTAATAAAGGTGATTCGTTATCCGCTTGTGTTGTACCAGATAGAATCCAACCTAATCTTGTACACTGTGCAACTACCGACCCTGTGGGCGCTCTCTTTAGACCTTGTTTAATTATTTTGCTATAAATATCTGCGCCTAACAAGATGTCGATCTTATTAGGCTCACTGTACTGAGGATCTGCTAACGATATCTGCCTTAACTCAGACCACATAAGAGGCGGCACTTGTTTCTCAGGAAGATACGTAGTTATGTTTTTTAACACATATGCCCTTACCTCGAACTTGAACTGAGGATCTGTCACCGATCGCAAAACTAATGTGACCATGTGATTGGCTATTGTAGTCTTGTTACTACCGAGCCCTGACACGATACCCCTAACCGGAACTCTTTTTAACCGTAAAAACTGTACCGTAGCTTCAGTGACAAACGAAGCCTGGGACCCCTGATCTAACAATGCTCGAACTACCTGATAATTCCGCGAAGCTGTTTGTGCCTGAACCAATGCTGTAGCCAATAATACTTGTCTAGTGCTAATTGTTTCCTTAGTAGAAACACAGGATACTATTGATGTTGGATCAACTGAGGTACCACTGTCAGCTGACTCAGAACTTGGCTTATTAGAGCTATGAGTATCCATGTGCAACAGCGTATGAAGTTTCTTATTACAAATTCTACAATTCGTTGATTTTTTGCATTGATAAACTAAATGATTCCCTCCTAGATAATTAAAGCAAATCTTTTTACCTTGCACAAACTGTCTCCTTTGAGAGACATCCATTTTTATAAAAGACTCACAAAAACATAGTTTATGACCTTAACCACAATTTTCACAACCTATTTTTTCCTGTCCTGAGGTGGTGGGATTCTTACTATCCGTGACAAGCATGACCTTCTGATCTGATCTTTCTATCCGTGAACGACTACGCCACTGTCCCGTTGCTTTCTGCGGTTCGACAAACTCAAGGGCTCTAAACCTACTTTCAAGAAACGTCTTGAACTGGTCTAAAGTTGGTAGGTCATTTGTCTCTTCGGAGGCAACCTTCAACTCCCACTGCTTGCGGGTTTCTTGGTCTAGCTTAGCTGAGACAGTGTGAATTACAATTATGTCCCAGGTAGAAACATCAATGCCAATATTACCTAACGCACTCATACAATCAGTGGTTGTATCTAAGAGGTGTTTTAACGTTACAGCTGACTCTGTGCTCACTCTTTTCTGCTCAAACAATCGTTGCAATATACAATTCGTTGAGTGTCGTTTATTATTATATCTATGTTCTAACTGTTCCCAACATATGGAATAGTTAGCCGCAGTTATGGGTATTTGTCTGAGCAGCTGTTCCGCTTCACCCGTTAAACATCCCTTAAGATAGTGCAATCTCTGTACATCATCTAAGGTCTTATTGAAATGAACGAGCGATCTAAACAAGTCACGGAAACTAGTCCACTCTTCGTACTTTCCAGAAAACGACGGAATATTGATTTTGGGTAATCTAACATTATAAATTTTACTATCATTGGTAGCTATTGTTTGTTCTCGCGGTTCTTTTGTTACAGACTCTAATAATCGTAATTGAGTATCCTTTAATTCCGATTTGTATGCAATATAGATCTATTCGGTTTTATCATATATATCGGACGTAAAATATGCATCTTTCAGGTCATCCGCTGAGGATATTTCAATTATTTTCCTATGAGTATCACAAAACTTTGTCCATTGTACTTCTAACGATTCTAATCGGGTTTCAATATATCCCCGAGTTATTCTTTCCTTGGGGGATTTTTTGAAGTTAGATTTCCCTTTCTCTATTGTGTTTTTAACATCAAGTTGCAACTTTAATAATGACTCCATGATAACGAAACAGTATAGGTAAGTGTTGTCTTTGAAGTTCTATTACAAATCTTAAATTAATTCAAAACTACTCACAATTTTTCACTGCACTCACATACTCTGTTCTGCTTTAGCGACGTGACGTATCGATTCGACGCTCGCCTTGCTCTCGTACTGTCGACACCACCGCCGCACTTTGCTTGATTTTGTAGTTGCTGCACAGCTCCTGAGCGTGCTTGCTCCTGAGCGCGTGCACTGGCGTTGCTGTGCGCGCCGCACTGGCGCTGATGAACGCGCCGCACTGGCACTGCTGAGCGCGCGCACTGGCACTGATGAACGCGCCGCACAGGCACTATTGAGCGCGCGCACTGGCACTGATGAACGCGCGCACTGGCACTGATGAACGCGCGCACTGGCACTGCTGAGCGCGCGCACTGGCACTGATGAACACGCCGCACTGGCACTGATGAACGCGCCGCACTGGCACTGCTGAGCGCGCGCACTGGCACTGATGAACGCGCGCACTGGCACTGCTGAACTCGCGCACTGGCACTGCTGAACGCGCCGCACTGGCACTGCTGAGCGCGCGCACTGGCACTGATGAACGCGCGCACTGGCACTGCTGAACTCGCGCTAGGGATGTGAAAAAATAATCGATTATAGAAAAAAACGATTTTTTTAAAATAATAATCGATTTATATATTTAAAAAAATCGATTAATAAAAAATCGATTTATTTTTCACTGACGATTTTTTTTCACCCGCAACACTTAGTTTTTTTAGCCAGGAGCGCGAAGCAGCAAAGTGCCGTGAACCACTAACTACGAAGTTCGTCAATGAATGACGCTAAAGCCATCTGTGCGTTTAACGCTATGTCATCAATTCTGTACGTTGAAAACCTAAATTATCCCAATTAGCGTTTAGGCACCTTCTGGTTCCGGCTTCTTCGGCTCCAGCGGAAAAATTATTTTCGAAAGCTGGTGCCATACTAACAAATACCTGGAGCCGAATACTATCAAAACGTTTACCAAAACTTTTGATAGTTTATAACTTTCATTGCCCAAAAACTTAATTTATTTATTTTAGACGGGCGATATGAAAAAAAAAACTTTTTGCCACTTTTAATTTATAGCTTGTGTCCCGGGGGAAGTTACCGCTACGCTACTTTATCCTACCTAACCTAGGCACAGGTATTCCTAGGAGGATATTAAATGAAAATGTAGGTAGGCAGTAAATTGGAACATTTATTAAAAATAGCTCGGTAGATGAGGGTCGATATAAATTGAGTTAGGGCCTATACAGCGATTAACCTCCTCACTGGTGTAGCACTCCCCTGACGTCACTGGCCGCTGCAGGAGACGAGTGCTCGCGCGTCGATCGCCAGGACCAACTGCTGGTGTAGGGTTCGCAGGTTGTCCCGCTACTGTCCACCACGGGGAAGCAGGGAATTTAGGTGTACGTGAAACCCTGTAATGCGCAATAAGCGAAAGCATTACACACTGGCCGTAGACGGTGAGCACCCACAGCAACGTTTAATAGGGAAGCACTAATATGTAGATGTGTTGCTGTGGATGTTCACTATCAGATACGGAGATGACAATAATTTCGGCTACTTAGCAGTTAATTTAAACATTTGAAATTTACAACAGAAACTAAATTTTTAATATGCAAGAATGATATAATAATGAAAATGTGGGGTAGAACTACAAATAGAAAACAAGTAATGAGCGTCTAATAGTAACAAAGATAAGCAAAAACACAAATGAAGAGATCACCAGTTAAGCAAAGCGAAAGCAAACCGTTACGGTTTGCTAAGCTACTGGCTTAGGTATTTTAATTGTGCAACACTTACCCAATCGGGGTTTAATTCACACACACAGAATATGTTTGAACGTCGAGTATTACTCAGTATATTTCTGATTTAAGTAATTAAATGTCGAGGGAACTGTTATAACCGGGTTCCGATTTAGGTTTTTAAAAAAGGAAAACCACTTGGCTAAAATAAAAGGTATATTTAAATATTACACGAGAGCAAGTTACAAGTGCACGGTAGGAAGGTTGGAAGACGACTGGCGTGCTGGACTGCGAGAAAGGGGAGAGTGGAATGAGAGGTTGCTGCGTCAGCAGCAGGAATGCAGAGTAGACTGATGAGTAAGCCGAAAAGGGTGCAGATGCAGGGTGTAACAGCCCCCTGATTTGGAGGAAACTTACGGGTGGAAGGTAAATTGACGCCGGAAGGAGAGGTAAGTTTTTCCAGGATTTTAGGTTACTCGGAGTCTAGGAGCAGGAATATCTTCAACATCTATGGATGCCAATTCTATGGGAGTATCGGGTATAGGGTTACATTTGGAAGTCTTAACTAACTTATAATAACGATACAATTTATAGGAAATAACTAAGATTATAATTAGACTTATAATAACAGTAGTATAGGAATAATAGTTACCGTAAAGGACAATATGAGGTTTTTCAATAACTCTATTAAGATTTGTTTTGATTTGATCAGTTACTTTATTATAATTTGAGAAAAGAGAATCCAAATTATTTATGTTTTTTAAGTTAACGTAAGGGACTTTAATATTGTCTTTTAAATAAGTAATAGGACTACAACATGTGTCGTTAATTAATTCAAAATGCAGTACTATCGGTTTTATTTTTATTTCAATGTTATGTTTAGGTATTAACTTATTGTCGTTGCAATAAGCAATACAATTGTCTGGTATAGTTAGTATACCAGTACCGGAAATAGAAGATTCAGATAGATCTTGATTATTGCATTCTATCGTAATTTTATAATTTAGACTAATCATGTATATCCATTGGTTGTTATGTAGTTTATGAAAGGTTTCAAAATTACCATTAACAAATTCAGTTTTGCAAAGAGGTGGGACGGAAGTCAGAGCTTTTGAAATAACCTCAGTTTCACATATTGGTACGGCTGATGTGGAGTATGTGTTAGGAATTTCACAAATATAATATTGTGTATTTATAACTTTACAAGTATTAAGTGAATTTAATTTACAATAGGACGATTTATCTTTAGTTATGCCCAAATATCTAGTTGATGGTATTATTGTAGAATACAATGTATTGTTTATTGTTTTAAGGGCAGTAGGATAAGGTATAGTGTGATACAAGTCGAATTCTTTAGTGTTTACTAAAGGCATTTGTATTACAAATATTATTTTGTTATTTGCATAATAACTGGATATATCCGATACATTTACTAGAATATGGATATTATCTAAGGTTAAGGGTACAGATAATTGCTTAGAGCTAGGAAGAAATCTATAATTATCCACAAGATCTGAAAACAGTTGCTTAGGGGTAATAATAGATGGATATAGTATATTAGACTTACTAAACATGATAGCATTATTAATATCTTCTAACTTAAATGATAAGGTTAATAAGCTACTTTCTAAAATATTCGACAATCCCGATATTTTAGATCTCATTAATAGTTTATCGGAAATTAGTGTCAAATTCACCATTTCCTGATTCAAGGTATCAATAGCATAACTTAGACTAACTTCATTTGCATTAATTTTATCAATGACTTCTTTTAGGGACAATAGTGTGGATGTTGTAACCATCATGTTTTCTTTCATGAGGGTTGCCAGTTTGGTTTGATCATTTTCTAAGGTTTTAACAGCATTACTATATTTTTCGGCATCATTTTGGTCCATGTTACCGAACAATTGTTTGATTACTGAGCCGATTCCACCAAACCAGGCTGATCTTTTATAAGATTTGGGTATAAGGTAGGAAATAGATTCAAAGTCTCTAATTATATCCGAATAGCGGGATGACAATGGTTGGAACAAATAGTGACATTCGCCTTCATAATATGCATTACTTTGATTACATAAAACTTGAGAAGTTCTTAGGATATCCCTTATATTATCCAAATGTGGTTGGATGAAAGAGATATCTATGGGAACGATAATATCTAGAGTATCATCGGTTATTTTTAGAGAGCCAATGGGGTCAAAATATATGCCTGCGTCGTCTGATGCTGGCTGGATATATCCTTGACCGTTTGACGCCAGGGTAGGATAAATGTAACCAATTCTGGAAGGAAAGTTAATTTAAATTAGCTAAGTTATAGGTATATTATCTAAGGTTCATTACTAGTAGCTAATTTCATTTCGTCAAAATGGTGTTTGACATGACGTCTATTTATTAAGAGTGACGCAGTGTTATTTCCATGAATTTTCACAATTTTGAACGGGCCTTTCCATATAGGTGAAAGGGCTTTTCTAAGGCGTAAATGATTTTTAAGATAAACTAGATCGCCGACTTTATATTTAATTGGCCTTGTGTGAGTATCGTAATAAGTTTTGGAGTTTATCTTTGATTTTTGTATATATTCTATTGCTTTTGCTCGGCAGTATTTAAGTCTATTTTGGAGTATACGGACGTATTCAGGATAAGTAGCGCCTGCTGTTTCTTCGTAAATGGAATTTGGTATGTATGGTTTATTTCCAAATACAAGTTCATAGGGAGCAAAATGAGTGGTTGAATGGATGGCCGTATTATATGCAAGCATAGCTGTGTACACATAGCGGGGCCAGTTATTTTGTTGCTCATTTACATAAGATTTTAGGTATTCTTTTAAGGTAGAATGACTTCTCTCGAGAGCACCCTGAGTCTGAGGGTGATACGGAGTGGACCATAATTGTTTGATTTTTAATAAGTTACACGTTTGTTTAAATAGCTCGGCCGTGAAATTGGTCCCTTGGTCTGTTAGGATTGTTTTGGGTATTCCAAATAATGTAATAAAATGGACCAAACATTCACATGTTTCTTCAGCAGTAGTGTTAGTGATTGGATAAGCGGCTGAGAATTTGGTAAGGTCATCTTGGAGGGTTAGGATATATTTATATTTATCGTTACCGGCTTCTGGTAGTGGTCCTACGATATCAAAAGCTACGCGTTCAAAAGGGCGTATGGAAAGAGATGTGATTTGCATAGGAGCGCGATTGGTTCTTCTAAGGGCTTTATTAATTTGGCATTGCGCGCATTTCTTTACGTAGTTTTCGACGTCTGCTCGCATATTTTTCCAGTAATATTTTTCTTGGATACGTTTCAGCATCCTACTAGAACCTAAGTGACCGGCTACAGGTAGGTCATGGTTTTCTTTCATGATTTTAGGAACTTCACTTAGTGATGGGTAGATTATAGTATTTTTATAAATGTGTATAGCCATTTCTGAATTATGAAATAAATATAGGATCATATTGTATAGTTTGATATACTGATGACTATCGAAAGGGTTATTGAAGTCTGATATAGCTATTTCGGGGTTACTTTGACCTGTCAGATTGACAATCAACTCGTTTCTTATGGATTTAAGACATTTGTAGATATCTTCATATGTACAGGTGTCAAAGTGATTGACCTTGGTAAAAATGAAATAGTAGATTTTATTTTCTAATTCATATTTAAGGAAAGAATGTAATGTTCTTTCTAGTAAGGAAAATTCGTTCAAATTAGGAATATTAGATATGATCTCTTGGGTATATGGAATGGATTCATCCATGTCTATAGATGTAGGTATGATAACATATCTTTTATCAGTTTTTGATAAGCTTTCGTTATGTTCTATTATAGTTACGTTAGGATTAAAATCCTTAGAAGTGGTTTTAAGGAATTCTGAGTAATTACCATCTGGAGTAGTGGAGCTACTAGGGCTCGGGACATCAGGAGGTGATGTTGGGTTTGGACAATCATTTATTATATTATCTAGGTCATCAAGATTGCCTAGTTCTGGTAAGCTTGTAGGTTGGATAAGGGGATCTACGAAATCTTCAAGTTGGATTAAATCGTCAGGAGGAACAGTTGGGAAGACATCAGTATTCGATGTTTTCTCATGATCAGGTGAATTTAGGTTCTTATTAGAAGTACCAGGTATAGGATTTATAGGATTGACAGATTTGGTTATAGGATAGCGGGATAATGCATCAGCGGCATTATTTAGTTTTCCTTTTCGATATACTATTTCATACTCATATTCCTCCAATTTCAACCTCCATCTCTGGAGTTTGCTACTGGGGTCAGAGTGATTGAATAACCAACGTAAGGGACGATGGTCAGTAATTATGGTGAACTTTCTGCCATAGAGGTATGGACGGAAGGTTTTACAGCCAAAAAGAATTGCAAGTAATTCTTTTTCAGTTGTGCTATAATTGCACTCATTTTTGTTGAGTGTTCGGGAAGCATAGGCAATAGGCTTATCTTCGCCTATTTTGCCTTGGGAAAGGATAGCGCTGATCGCATAGTTAGATGCATCACAGCTGAGAAGGAATGGCTTGGAGAAGTCAGGATAGGATAACAACGGAGCGGTAGTTAACTTGTTTTTTAGGGTTTCAAATGATAACTGATGTTCGTTTGACCATACGAACTCTACGTTCTTTTTCAGCAGATTTGTTAGAGGTTTTGCAATGCTTGAAAAGTTAGAAATAAATCTACGATAATAAGAGACAAAACCAAGAAATGATTTGATGTCTTTGGGAGTTTTTGGTATGGGGAATTCATGAACGGCTCTTAATTTTTCAGGGTTTGGTTTTACGCCTTTGTCAGTAATGACATGGCCTAGATATGAGACTTCTTTTCGTAGAAATTCGCACTTATCTGGTTGGAGTTTTAGACTGAATTGACGGAGTCTAGAAAATACGTTAATTAGGTCATTCACGTGAGAGGGGATATCGAATGAGTAGATGACGATGTCATCAAGATATACGAAGCATTGGATGCCTTGGAGACCAGATAAAGCGGAGTTCATTAATCTCTGAAAGGTGGATGGTGCATTTTTCAGTCCAAATGGCATACGCGTAAATTCGTAATGTCCTGTTGGAACTGAAAATGCTGTTTTGGGAGAATCATCAGGGGACATATTTATTTGGTGGAAACCGGATGCTAGGTCTAACGTGCTGAAGTATTTGCACTTGCCTAATTGGTCTAGAATCTCAGCTATGTTTGGGATAGGGTAGGAGTCGCCGATGGTCACGTCGTTAAGTTTACGGTAATCGATTACGACGCGCCATTTTCTTTGGCCGGAAGCATCAAGCTTCTTGGGTACTACCCAAATTGGTGAGGACCAAGGAGACATGGAAGGTTTTATTATTCCTTGGTTTAACATTTTTTGTACTTGGGAGTCTACTTCTTTTTTATGGCATTCGGGAAATCTATATGTTTTAACATGAATTGGACTGTCGGAAGTAGTTTTAATTTTATGTTCTATTGCGTCAGTGCAGGTTAATTGATCGTCGGGTAGGTGGAAAATGTCTGAAAACTGAGAGCAGACAGAATATAATGCCTCAGTTTCTTCTGAGTTAAGGTGGGACACACGGAGTTGTTTTAAAACTTCTTCTGTGCGTTCATGAATATGGGGTTCGGCGATTGTACCGATAAAGACTGAAGCGCAGTTCAAATGGATTTAAACGTAATTTCAGATCAGACTTAATGGTTGCAGGTTCTTCTGAGGTGTTAACAATGGAAATATTAACACGGTTGTTATTCTTGACTTGAACCATACAGTTTGCTATTAGTAGATTTTTTGATATATGTTGGTCGACTATTAAGCCTTCTCTGATGTCTGGATTTGCTACAGTACATTCAATTATAGTTTCGCTGCGCGGTGCAATAGTATAGACGGGATCATTGAAATGTATTTTAAGATTCATGTTTTTTAAATGCAATATACTTTCGTCATATTTAATTTGACCACTCATGGAATTGAATAAGTCGTTGCCAACGATACCATCGTAAGGTAGGTTTAATTCGTCGACTAGGTTGAATATATGTGTTAGATATTTACAATCAGTATGAGGTTCATCGTGAGTATACATAGTTATAGGGATTTGTCCTAATGTACATAGAGGATTATCATCGGTTGAATTGATACCTTTGATTTTGAATGTAATCGATTCGTTGATTACGGGCATAATGTCGATGGCTGATTTCTTTATTATACTTATAGATGCGCCAGTATCGACGAGGAAGGATAGATCGTTGGATGATTCGGGAGAATTCACTTTTATATAAGGTAAGTATTTATTTGGTATATTAGATGTGAATTCGTATATTTCTTTATTAACATGTTTTTTATTTTCAGGATTCTGGATGATGTCTACGGTTTGGGGCTGGTTACCCTGTTGCTTGACTTCATGAGTTTTTAAGGATTTGGAGTCTACGGTTTGGGGCTGGTTACCCTGTTGCTTGACTTCATGAGTTTTTAAGGGCTTAGAATCTACGATTTGGGGCTGGTTACCCTGTTGCTTGACTCTAATGGGATGACCTTGAGTTAGGGGCTGGTTACCTTGTCCATGGGTCATTATTTGAGTTTTGACGTCGTCTATTATGGAATTTATCTGTCCCGTGCGACGCCTATTCGGGACGTCTTTTAGTTTAAATTGTTGTCAACAGTATCGTGACCTTCTACTTCGGTAACGACGTTAATATTGGGTTTAAAGGTAGAAGTGTTCGGTTGCGCGTTTGAAGTGGAAGGTTTATTTTGATTGAATTTTTTGTTATTAAATTCGCGGAGTAGGCATTTTTCTAGAATATGCCCAGATTTTTTGCAATATCTGCAGAACGGATCATTTGAGGAGGTTTGATTAGGGGCAGGTTTTTGAGGTTGATTATTATTAGAATTAGTGGGTTTATTTGACTTATAATTTGAATCATTGTGACGCAATGACTTCGCTGCAAGATTTTGTTTGTAGGAGTATTGTTGCAGTTTTTCTTCGGAAATCGCGTAGTTTATTGCGTCATTAAGATTTTTCGGGTCCCTGCACCTAACAATGTTAGCTATGCGAGGGGTAAGACCCATCGTGAATGTGTGGAGAGCAAGATCCTCCATTGCAGCTAATCTACCAAGGATTTCACTCTTTTTGTGACTGGATATGGAAATTTCTGTAAGTAATTGAGATAGACAGGTTTCTATTCTAAGTGAGAATTGGTTAACATTCTCCTGGGTGCTCTGCCTGCAATCCTGGAGCTCTGCAAGAAGATGAGCGTAATGTTTACGCTCTCCAAATTGTTTTTGGAGGAAATCTTTAAGGGATGCCCAAGAATCAAATTCCTTAATTGAACATGCAATTTCAGCTTTGCCGTCCAATTGGCTGATGATATATTTGAAGACGATGTCAACTTGATAAGAGGAAGCTAGGGAAATTGCATTATCGCAGTTATTTAAAAATGCATTTAATTTTTCTCGGCTACCATCAAAGGGTTTAATGAATTTTAGGATTACATTTAGGGGTATTCCGTCTTTAGTTTCCTCTTTCAAGTTCTTCGAATCTTTGGTTGCCATGGTTGACAATAGTGAAAGAAAGTTTTATAATAAAATAATAAGATTAGTAAATTATAACAAGTCTGGAAGTAAGATTATTAGACTCCGGTTGACAATCAGTATATACTAAGAAGTCTTATCGCTTATGCTCTGTGTTGAGGCTGGAACTGCGACGGGCGACGAGTCATAACATCCGTTGATAGGGTGTATGGATTGGAATGTTCAAGATAAGCTGTTGTACGTTATTTATAAGTTGAACTTGGATCACTTTATTATTATGGGAAAATGTTCACAACTCACAGTATTATTATGCACATTTTCTTCATGTTTTTGTTGGAGCTGGAACTGGTGCTGGAACTGGAGCGGAGTGGAGTGACCTTGAAATAGGTCAGTACCGGGTTTTACCGGTGGGGTGAGTCGTCTCTGGAGCGTTTGAGGCACTTAAGCACTCTCACTTTTGGCACTTGTCACTTTTGGCACTTTTTAGCACTTTTTAGCACTTCTTCAGAGGATTCCAAGGATTTTTCAATCCCACCGCTGCCACCAATGTTATAACCGGGTTCTGATTTAGGTTTTAAAAAAAGGAAAACCACTTGGCTAAAATAAAAGGTATATTTAAATATTACACGAGAGCAAGTTACAAGTGCACGGTAGGAAGGTTGGAAGACGACTGGCGTGCTGGACTGCGAGAAAGGGGAGAGTGGAATGAGAGGTTGCTGCGTCAGCAGCAGGAATGCAGAGTAGACTGATGAGTAAGCCGAAAAGGGTGCAGATGCAGGGTGTAACAGAACGGTAGGGACGCCTTCAAAAAAAACTTGATCGCGATTACGATATATACTCGTATTAGGGACCGTGAAAAAGTCTGACGTGCGCTCGCCTTGACAACCAGAATCGTTCTCCCGGCGGCGACGTGGAAGTGTTCTGTCGCTATGGACCTTGCCCCCGCGCCGAGAACAAAGGAATTCGTTTCTGGGTGTCTAATATGTCGCTTGTTTCAATCGTGCGTGGTGATAAACTGTAGCTGGCCAGAAGTCTGATTTGATGCGTTCATTATTAGTTTATTTTAATATTGTAAATAGTTTTTTTTTTATAAATAATATTATTGTAAATAATTTTCTTATGTTCATTTTTTTTATTATTATTATATTATTAAGAATTAAGACATGTAACAATTAATGTTACATTACCCCCCTCGTCTCAGAAAGAGTTTTGTTCTCAAAGAAAACTCGTCTATAGGTTATACCACTAGCACTACACATTCATACTATCATCTTTCAAAATCCTTCCATAATATCAAACAAACAACCTTACACAATAGCTTCAACAATATAAAATGATGTTGACGCGACCTTACGTAAACAAGTTATCTGTGATTTATCGCACAGAAAACTAATGCTAGTCGTAAGAAGTTAATTTAAAGGTGAACTGTCTCAACTCCTAAAACAATGAAAAAAAATAACACTTAACACTTAACAACTAACATTTAATGTTTTTTAAATCTTTGATATGCCAGACGCCTATATTTTTTCCTGACATATCTTCCAGAACATAGACAAGTGGAGACCGTTTTTCAATTATACGGCATTTGATAAATTTGGGTGCAAGCTTTTTACTGAAATACTTGTCTTTATTACTTAAAACGAATGCGCGCTTATAGACTATGTCTCCTACATTAAATTCAGCCGCCTTTCTACGTAGGTTGTAGTGTGCAGTATTCTTTTCATGTGCGTGCCATAACGAAGCCTGCACATCATTGAATATCGATCGAAGACACCCTAAGTTTTCAGCGTATAAGTCGCGAGGAAGGAACAATACTTCATCGCCCAGGTCATTATTAGTATAGTGCGATCCGCATAAAACTAATTCCCTACCGTAAACTAAAAATGACGGTGTATAACCGGTGGCTTCATTGACGGAATTGTTTATCGCAAACTGAACCTTGGGGATGGAGATGTCCCAGGATCTATGATCGTTTCCAACAAACGTAGACAAACTAGTGACAATAGTTTTGTTATATCGTTCTACCGTGTTGACTTGTGGTGTGTACTTCGGCGTGAAAAAAACGTTAGGTATTTTATATTTTTTAAATAGCGCGTCAGTAGACGAACTTATAAACTGCGTCCCATTGTCCAAGAAGATTGTTTGAGGAACTCCGTGAATCAAGAAAATGGAATCTTCTAAAATTTTAATAACTATATCCGCAGTAGCGCGACGTACTGGGAAAATATGACAAAATTTTGAAAAACAGCACGTTACGACCAACATATAAGAATTTTGTTTTCGACTGGTGGGAAGAGGACCCACAAAATCAATTGAGATCATCTGAAAAGGTCTCCAACATTGCTTAGGACGACCCATTTCTCCCAATGTAGTGTGATTTTGTGCCTTATAAGATAAGCAAACCGAGCAGGAACCTACATATTTAACGACGTCCTGGTGCATATTGGGCCAGTAGTAATTCAATGACAAGCGCCGGTAGGTTTTAAAAATGCCAAGATGTCCACCTGTTGGCTCAGAGTGATTTTCGGCGATGATGCTTTCACGGAACTCGCTGGGTACGACTTCCTTCCAGTCAAATTCTGATGTTAATTGGCTGTTAATATTTTTTGTGAGTCGAAATAACGAATTATTTTTAGTGGTGAAGTTAGGGAAATTTGAAGGAGTAGTCAGACAGCCGTTGTATATTTTTTTAAACCAGACATCATCTGTGTTGGCATTAGCTAAAGATATTGCATTAACGGGAAAAGCTCTAGACAAGGCAACAGGAATAACATTGTCGACACCTCGACGGTGTTTGATAATAAAATTAAATGAGGACAGTCTTACCCCCCATCGAGCTAGTCGTCCTGTGGGATTTTCTAGTGACAAAAACCATTTTAACGCGGAGTGGTCAGTATACACCGTAAATGTTTGGCCGTTTTCGAGATAACATCGCCAGTGCTCGAGAGCTGTTAACACAGCAAGGGTCTCCCTTTCAGTAATGCTGTAGTTTTTCTCAGGGCTGGTGAAAGATCTACTCATGTAGGCGATTGGGTGTTCTTTACCGTCAATAGTCTGTGTTAACATAGCACCAATACCGTAACTACTTGCGTCGGTGTGCACTTCAAAAGGTTTGGAATAGTCCGGACAAGAAAGAACTGGAGCGGAAACCAAACATTCTTTCAACGCATTAAAGGCCGCATCAGCTTCTGGTGACCACTTGAAAGAAGGAGCGTTTTTCCCGTTAGAAGTGAGCTTATTGAGTGGACCAGCCACTGTGCTAAAGTTAGGGACGAAACGTCGGTACCACGTAGTAGTGCCGAGAAAGCGTTTCAACTCCTTCCTATTTGTAGGGGTTGGAAAGTTAATAATGGCTTCCACCTTGTCTGGGTCAGTGCGTAAACCACGGGAATCTACCACGTATCCTAGATACTTGAGTTCGCTTCGAAAGAAGTTACACTTTTCGAAGTTCACGGTTAAATTTGCCTGTCTCAATTTGTCCAAAACTCGCAACAATCGAGAAACATGCTCATCAAAGCTAGAACTAATAACAATGACGTCATCTAAATAAGCGAAGGTCTTAGACTCCATGTCACTAAATAACAAGTCAACGAGACCTTGTTGCGTTGCGGGGGCATTCGTTAATCCAAACGCAGTGGTTTTAAAACGAAAAGTGCCACGGCCCGGAACGTAAAATGCTGTTTTATCGCGGTCTTCTGGTGCTATAGGCAGTTGCCAAAAAGCTTTGGACAAATCGATACTGCTCAGGTACTTAGCATCGCGAAGGTTATCCAATATCTCCGAGACATATGGCAAATTGTACGCATCGCGCTTAGTCACTGCATTTAACTTCCTGCTGTCTAAACAGAACCTTGGTTGCCCGTTCTTTTTATTAACAATGAGCACGGGAGAAGACCAGGCGCTTTCGCAAGGTTCTACAACGTCAAGGGACAGCATTTCGTCCACCTGCTCAATTAAAATGCGCTGCTTTTCGGGGGACATCCTGTAATAACGCTGTCTAATTGGTTGTGCGTCACCAGTGTCAATGCGATGGCATATCAAATTTGTTCTACCCAGGCCCTTTTCTTCAGTAGAAATAGACCGAAACTGCGCAATGACATTATCAGCTATCGCTTTCTGCGACGCCAACAAATTATCGTAGGAGTTAATAAATGGTTCATCGCTACTTACCTTTATTTCTGCCAAAGGGGCATTTGACATTGTGATACTACCTATATAATTAGGGCAAATTCGAAAAGCGCGCCAAAAATCTACGCCTAATATAATTGATGTTTCAATTTCGGGAACTACATATGCCTTAATAATGTGAAACTGGCCCTCAAATGTAACTGGCAAATGAATGAAACCTAAGGTTTTTAATGATTGACCGCCAGCAGCTATCATATTAGTGTGGCCATCCTGGTTTAAAGTGCAGTCTGTAAGCTGTAAATGAGAATTGTTTCCCAGAATCGAAACTACAGCTCCAGAATCAAGTAACCCAACAGCATCGATGTTATTGATTTTAATATTTACATAAGGCCTAGAATCGTTTAATGGTTTTGATAGCAGAATTGTAGAAACTCTGTATGAAGAGGAAAATGTTCTTATAAACTCAAGCCAAGTTTCCCAGTCTTGCTTGCTAAAATTGTTACAACTCTGCTTAATTAGTTTTTTGAATTTGTACCAGTTTTACGACAGTTAGGACAGTCGGGTGTCTTCACATCCTTCAAACCGCACTTGAAACAAACAATGTCCCGTGGAGCCTTGCATTGACGAATATGATGGGTGTTATTACGACACCTAGGACAGTAGGGTTCCTTTTTAGCCACATTAATTGCATGTACATATTTATTGTTATTATGAATATTATTATTATTATTATTCCTATCTTGATTGTTAGTGTTGTAATTACTATTTGAATTATTATATTTATTGTAATTGTTATTATTATTTGCCTTATTTATAGGTTTATGGACATCCTTAGTGTACGCAAATTCAGGAGCTAGCGTATCGGAAGTAACCTTAGGAGGCTCTTGAAATTGTGAAGGTCGAGTCTGAACTGTCTCATAGTTACGACATAACGAACGCAAAGTGTCTATGGTTGATATTTGAGGAGCTGCTGCTAATGTACTAGCATAGCAGGGTCTAATATTATGCAAGAGAATTTCCAATTGATCTACTTCCGGAAGATTAGTAGATAGACGCGAGAACATTCCATTCATAACTGCTAAATAAATAGTTATATTCTCACGTTCTCCTTGAGTACGAGAACGAATTTCAGATATGAGTCTATAATCGTAGTCAGTTTGACTAAAATCCTCTTTTAATAAACGCGCCAACTCAGGCCAAGAACTGACTTTGTCCTTTACCGCACGATACCAGTGAAGGGCATCGTCTTGAAAAATTTCAGATGCAAAACTTAGGACTTTTTGTTGTGGAATATTCCTAGCCAGTATAAATTCATCAACACGCTGTATAAACGAGCGAACACAAGTGTTGCCAGTAAATTTTAATTTACTTAAATCTGATGATGTACGCTCGCATGACACAGAAATCACGTTCTGTAGTTCCGGCACAGCAGGTGCTGTTTCTTTGACAGAACTAGCACTAGCCACATTAGAATATGTACTAGCAGAAGGTTTTTTTGCTAGCAAGGCAGAAAGCTTTTGCGAGAAAATTTTATAACCGCTAACAATGTCGTCATATTCCGTTTTAATGTCGTCACTACGCGTTATCCTCTCGACACGATTGTGTAAATGATTCAACATATTCTGTGTCCGCAATAGTGAAGCAACACTAGGATCACTAGCGTCAAGATTTAGTTGAATTTTCGTTAATACTTCTAAACAACCCTTAAGGTCCTGTCTTACATCGAGTGGAGACTCTAATATACTCTCTCTCTCTACACGATTAAGAAATAGGCTAACTACAAAGAAAGGAAATGCAGTTGTCGAATCACAGGACAACGTGAAATTTAAAGCGGCAGATACAAAAGTGCCGTTATTTATTTCTAACGTCCATACTGATGTATGTGAAGAGGACAATGGTGCCGATTCTCTTGTCACAAATGCGTCTAAACTAGACTAAAAATCTCCAAAATTTAGTTTACTCCTGTCAAACGATGATTTCCCATTCTGAAATAGACTAAAGTGGCACAACTTAACTATATTTTAGTTTGACAGCACTAAGATTGTACTGAGATTTTAATTTAGTGAAAATGACAATTTTGCTATTCTGAATTTGACGTTTTTCACCTAAAATTTTAATTTTCTAACTAATTCTGACCATTTTTAATCGCCACCGAAAATGGTGTGGAATATTATTAGTTGTCATGAACTAAAATTCACACGAACATCTCGACTTCGGGTGCAAAAACAGTACTGTACTGGATTTTTTTCTTTTCTTTTGCTTATATCTCGAAAATGGTGTGTCCTATCGCAAAAATAATGAAAATTTCGACCCCCTTTATAAAACCCTTATACCCCTAATACTCAACACGTAGGTAATATTTTTTTTTTTTTTCCATACAAAAAGTGAAAAATTCTATATAAAACACGTCGAGGCTGCCCCCACTGCGCGCCTCCGGCTCTAAAAAGTATGTACCACGTGGAGTCGCAATTGTCAAATTCGATTTAGTTGTGTCAAAATATTTTTTTTAATTTAGAGACATTTTACTACAGAATAGCGTTTAAGATTCTCATAGAGAAAAGTAAGGAATTTTAGTGATAGTTTAGTTAGTTTAGTCCGGTGTACAAGAGAATCGGCACCATTATTGACTATGTTCGTAAAAAAACGGGAGAAATTATTTCGTTGGTGAAGCTTAAAATTAAAAAACAAAAAAGCTATAATGCTTACAAAGCCTATGTTGTGAAGCATAAATTGGATATATTTCTAGATGAGCAACTGTGGCCATCAGGCATTTCCTTTAGGCGCTTTGTCAACTTTGGGGGAAGGAGGACTGTAAAAACGGATTCAGCAAGTGTGGCTAATATAAATGAAGATTTAAATGGATGAAGAAGAAATAAGAAGTTCCAGTTAATTTATTAGTTATAATTGTAAGTCTGTCAAAAGATCCTTGGAAGGCGTTAGAGCCCTGTGCCAGACTGCTGATGTGGTGGCACTACAGGAGACGTGGCTCCTGTCACACGAGTTACCCATGCTGAATACTATCCACGAGGAGTTCAGTGCGACGGGAACCTCTGCGGTGGACACGTCAGCGGGCTTACTCGTGGGTCGCCCGTACGGGGGTGTCGCGATATTATGGCGAAAAAGTGTGTTCCGTTCAGTCTGTGATTAGCTGTGATAACGTTCGTGTGACAGGGATAAAGATAACCGTGAGTAATAGAAACATAGTCATTCTTAGTGTTTATATGCCAACAAACAGTAGTGATAATTTACCGGTATTTACAGACTGTCTGAGTACGATACAGTCAGTGATTGAAATGGAACAAAGATGTGGAACTGAGGCATTTTATGTGTTAGGAGACTTTAATGCGCATCCGAACGAATTATTCTTTAATGAATTATCTGTTTTTTGTAACGATAACGCATGGTGTTGTGCGGATATACATATGTTGGGGTTACAGTCTGGTACCTATACGTTTCGCAGTGAAGCTCATGGTTGCGCGAGGTGGTTAGATCATTGCATAACAACACAATCTGCAGTTTCCACAATAAATAAAGTATGGGTTCAAGAAGATGTGTACTGGTCTGACCACTTCCCACTTATAATAGAGTGTTATTTGGATAAACTTAATATTAAATATGAGTATAATCAAAATAAAGACGATCTCAGGAGGCAAGTAATATGGGGAGAAAGACAGCCTAATCAAATTTATAAATATCACGAATTATGTAATTCTAAACTTCGAGCAATAGATTTCCCATTGGCATTAGGACAATGTTGCGATTCCGTATGCCGTAATTCAGATCATTACGTAATTATTAATGAATTATATAATGAAATTGTTTCTGTATTGTCGGAGGCTGCAATGAAAACATATCACTGTAAAAAGATTAGAACCAAGTCTGTTCATTTAGCTGGGTGGAATGATTACGTCGCCGGCGCGCATCGAGACGCTCGCACAAAATTTAAACTTTGGGTACTAGCCGGTAGGCCCACAAGTGGTATAGTGTATGACGAAATGACAGATACACGGAAAAGATTTAAGTCCAAGTTAAAATCATGCCAAGATCGACAAGAACAATTAAAAATGAATATTCTAGCCTCTAACCATTCGGTTAAAAAGTTTAAAGATTTTTGGAAAAATGTTAACCGATTAAATGTGAAAACAAGCCTCCCGGTAAGCGTCGACGGCGTGAGCAATCACAAAACTGTTGCTGACATGTTTGTGGAACAATTTACTATCCCGTCGTCTCTGGGACCGTTGTCAGCGAGTTATGTTCACGAAGCAAGTGCCGTTATGACTGAGCGTAAGACGTTCTTTTCTGCTAAGGATATCAGAAATGTAATAAACCATATGCAGCGTGGAAAATCGCCCGGTCATGACGGCCTAAGCATAGAACATTTTAAACATGCTGGTGTTCATTTGCCGCGTGTGTTGTCAATGTTTTTCAGTTTTTGTATGTCCCATTCATACCTACCGGAGCCGCTCATGCGTACTATTGTGGCACCAATTTTAAAGAATAGGACGGGGGACTCATCTGACAGGGCTAACTACCGGCCCATTTCACTGGCCACCACTGCGGCCAAGGTACTTGACAGCATGCTTAATGCGAACCTCACGAAAATAGTCGACCTGCATGATGCCCAGTTTGGGTTCAGAGCAGGGTTGTCTACTGAGAGTGCCATTCTAAGTCTAAAGCATGCTGTCGGGTACTATACAGACAGGAGAACGCCGGTATACGCGTGCTTCCTAGACTTGTCAAAGGCTTTCGATCGTGTCACATACGACCTTCTTTGGGACAAGCTGGGCAGCGCGGGTGTGCCGGGGGAGTGTATCTCTCTCCTGAGGTATTGGTATGCAAACCAGAAAAACCATGTGAGGTGGGCGGGGGCGCTGTCGGATGAGTACAAGTTGGAATGTGGCGTCAGGCAAGGTGGTTTAAGTTCACCTCTATTGTTTAACATTTATGTTAACCAGCTTGTCGAACGGCTCAGTAGCACACATGTCGGCTGCCACATTGATGACATTTGTTTCAACAATATTAGCTATGCAGACGATATGGTGCTGCTGAGCCCCTCCGTAAGCGGGTTGAGGAGACTGTTGTCTATTTGTGAGAGGTACGCGGAGGCGCATGGGTTACAATATAACTCTAAAAAGAGTGAAATTTTAGTGTTTAAGTCGGGCAAACAACAGCCTACCCATGTGCCTCCTGTATTTCTCAATGGAATGGCCCTAAAGCAGGTTCAAACTTTTAAATATCTGGGTCACATTCTGACAGGTGACCTCAGGGACGATGAGGATGTTGAGCGGGAGCGCAGGGCTCTGGCGGTGAGAGCTAATATGCTCGCCCGCAGGTTCGCACGTTGCACGAGCGAAGTAAAAGTCACACTTTTCAAAGCCTATTGCCAGTCTTTCTACTCAAGCGGCCTGTGGGTGAGATATACGCAGCGAGCCTACAGAGCCCTGCGCACTCAGTACAATAATGCGTTCAGGATGTTGTTGGGCCTGCCGTGGCGGTGCAGCGCGTCTGGGATGTTTGCTGAAGCGCGCACTGATGATTTCCAGGCCATCATGCGCAAAAAAGCAGCTTCCCTGCTGGCCCGTTTGCGGAGTACAAACAACAGCATTCTGAACGCGATAGCTGTACGTTTTGACTGCCCCTTTCAAAATCAGTGGGTCATGTCCTGTTTGGGTGTGGCAAGTCATTGTAAATAGAAAATTAAAAATGTATTTATTAGGTTAAGGTTTCTATGGGTCTATGCCACCCGAAATAAAGTTATAAATAAAAAAAAATATATATTCCGAGGGTAAATCAGGAGATAATTTTATAATTTGTTTCCGTAACTCCTCAACAGAAGGTGCAGAAGTCGCGCCTCTAATACGAACTTCATACTCCAACTCAGATTTTTGAAGAGACAGGAACTTAATCGGAAGCATGATAAAAATTAATTAAAAGAAACAGAAGGATAAGTGACCCACTTCTACTACTCACTACACAAAAAGCAAAAAGAAAAAAAAAATAAAGATTACAGGAAAAGAAACAACACGTTCTCCGTTCTAAATAAAATTTAAGAACGTCTGGTTTTTTTTTCGGAAAAATTAAAATAATTAAAATGAAAAAAAAAAAAAAAAAAAAACAAGCAAAATCATAAAAGAAAAAAAAAATGCTACTGATGTGTACTATATGACCGTAAAAATACGATATTTCTTTTAATGTGAAGAAAAAAAATTTATAACGATCAATTTTTAAAAGCGTCGTTTTAGGTGCCCAAGACGAAAATAGGTAAAAAAATATTTTAACAAACTATGCAACTAAACGACTTTCAATGAATAATTATTAATGTAGGGTAGGTTAATAATGACCAAGATTAACTTATTCAAAGAAGTTGAAAATTCGTGTACACATCAGTAACGGAAAAAAACCAAAAAATAAAAAAATAAAGACGTTTAACACAGACAACCACTAACATACACAACCCACAACCAATGGAGGAGGAATTAATCAGCTGTATTTCTACCACGATTAAGGGCGCCAGTGTCCCGGGGGAAGTTATTAGAGAATGGGATAAGGTTGCAGGAAGAAAATACTTATTTGTTTATTTTTACTGCACCATTGCTAACCGCCTCCCGGACGAAATGATGACGTATGTCTATATGTTTTGACCTACCATGAAACATACTACTTTCAGTCAATTTCAAGGCCGACTGATTATCATTGAAAATAGTTATTTCAATGTTACTACCTATACATTCATGCAAGAAAGATTTTATAAACAGTGCTTCTTTACAAGCATCGGAGAGCGACATGTACTCCGCCTCAGTACTCGATAACGCAACGGTACGCTGTTTCCTACTTTCCCAACAAGTAATAGAATTCCCAATTTTGAAAACATATCCCGTATAAGAACGTCTATCAATTTCATTAGAAGCCCAGTCTGCATCAGCAAAACCTGTCACAGATAAGCCAGTTTTCTTATAGGTAATGCAGTAATCTATTGTACCTTTAACCCTTTAGTTCGCAAGAAAAAAAAATCTATATTTTGTGTTTTTTTTTTGTTTATATGTATGTAAATAGTGTATACTTGTACAAAAAAATAAATAAATAAATTTTGTTTGTGTAACTTTTGGAAAAGTATACGTTAAAAATACTCAACGTTGCGATGTATTGAGAAAATCAGGTGGTGAAATGAACGTTGAGTATTTTCAACGTCGCGATATATGTAGGTTTTTGATACTTTTATAAAATAAACACTTATTCACAATTGTCATGCATTTATTATCAAAAATACAATTGAAAAAGACATAAAAAGGACAATCAGTCATAAATATTATAAAAATTAACGATAAATCACCTAAAAGGTAACTACTGTAAAACATGATAGTTATAAAAACAGTTCCTTTTAGATACAAAACATAGCCGTAAGTTACATTTTGTACAATTCACATTCGTATAACCCGTTTTACAGAATTTGCAACGCCCATAGGATAAAAATGTAGGCCAGTGTCCCGTGTTGTCATACCTGACCGAATTAGGAGGTCTTGGAGCACTAGGAGTTTGTATGCGCTGCTTGGCAGTTTCCACTTTTTCGTTATTTTGTCTGATTCGGTTTTTGTGTAACAATTCATTTACAATTTGAACTCTAAACTTTTTCAAGCTAATACATTTTTTTGCATCTGGGCTTTCCCGTCTGTATAACAACCAGGCATTGTTTACGCATATATCAAGCGTTTGGGAGAAAATCGCCATGTACCATCTTTTGGTTTTGAAAGCAGATCTGTACAATGCAATCAACATATCTGCTAAGTCTACACCACCCATGTGAGCGTTATATTCCTTTACTATTCGAGGACAGTTCACTTCAATCTTAGCTTTACTTTCTTTGCAGTATCTTTGAATTTTCCCCAACGGATAAGAGTCAACAAACGAACTTGCTAGTGTGACCACCTTGTTATCCAACCATTTTACAACAGCAATTTTATTATTATTGCAGACGACCTGTTTACTTGCACCTCTACCTTTCTTGGACAATTGCTTGTCAGTCAACATTTTATTTTGACATCCTCGCAAGCGATTGGCTTTTATCGTTCCAAAGCTGAAAATACCGTACTCTTCCCGTAAATGGTGAATTAACTCTAAAGAGGTAAAAAAGTTGTCAAAATATACTGTTGCCGGCTTCGCTTCTATTGTCTTACAGAGCGCCAAAACAACTTTCGCCCCAAGACCTAGACTATTTTCATAGTCCGTGAAAGAGTTATTCCGAAAGGTGTCCTCTCCAGCGTGAGGAATAAAATCGTATACTAGCCCAGAAACGCCAGCTCTCACAAATATTTTAAACCCCCATTTTTTGGGTTTTTTCGGTAAGTATTGACGTCTACTGCCTGCCCTAGTACCTTTATAGGGTACCATCATTTCGTCAATACTGTATCTACCTTCTTCTTTAAGTTTTAGGCAATTACGTCTAACCATTTCTAAAAGTGGTCGAACTTTAAAATAGCGATCATCATTCATGTCCAAGTTGTCCACAAAATGGAGATATTTTCTTATTTTTTCGTACATTTTGACCGGCATGATATCTGCGATGGGGGGATATCTTAATTCGCGACTCCAATAATCCTTGTATGATGGCATTTGTACCACGCCCATCATTAGAGTAATGGCCAAAAAGTCCCGTATATTATCATTACAGACATTTGCGCATCTGGCAGCATCATTTTGTACTGAATATAAGTTTGTATGGTCTGTAATTAAATTAATAACATCTTCTGAAAAAAAATTGTAAAAGTGGTCTAAAGGAGACATCGTACTTGAATCAATCGGAACCTCAAGTATAGTTGGTTCGATATGTGCTGTGTATCTGAATTTACCAGTTTTCCATTTGAATAACAACGGTTTTCTCACATACTTTTTTATTTTCTTGGCAACAATTTTTGGCGTTGTATTAGCTCGCCTCTTGGAACGTGTCGCTGGGAGGGGGGATCCTATATTTGAAGAAACTTGTGGGGATAAGACAGATGAAACTTGAGGTGATAAAATAGACGAAACGTGAGGTGATAAAATAGACGAAACTGACTGGAGAACTGGAAGTTGATGTAATATTTTGTCTGGAGGGAACATGTTGTTCATGACGGGTGTCAACGGAACAGTTTCTTCATCGGATAAGAAAGGCGTGGGAGGCTCATTTCCAGAACTATCAAGGTCCAAGTCGTTAAGTGAAGAAGGGTATGACCTGGCTTCGGAGCTAGAATAAGAGTTTTCATGTTCTTTCGTCCTGTCTTCAATTATTACTTCATCGTCAGTACAGTCACTGCTACTATCTGATGGGGCATTCTCTGGAGGAACTAGTGCCATAATTTTGCGCGTTCTTTCCCATTTTGGCTTAGTCTGAAGCAAGCATAAAAAAAAAACATGCAAACCACACCCATAGCATGACAAAACAACAATTTATAAAATAAAATGTTAATATAAATACATGCTAAATAAATCGTTAGCAAAGCCGCAATGTTGAACATGCTCAACATACATATTACGAAGTACTTTACCGATTATGTCGCAACGTTGAGAATGATCAACGTATCACTTTATGAACTCTGTGCTCGTAAGTTAGTCAATACAATAAAGTTATTTGTACTCATAATACTAAATTGGCTTTCTAAAAATAAATTACCGGTGTCCACTATCAGGAAAAACTCTTAAAATATTTTTTATAGTATAAAATTACCTGCAATCCACGGAGTCGCTGCGACCGTGACGCCATTTCGCACAACACTGACGTAAAATGGGTTGGGAAATGTCAAACTGTGATTTTTTACAATTGCGTTTAGTTATTCGATGTAGGCATTAAATAAAAACTTATAAAAAGTAACAAATTTTTTAACAACATTTTTTTAAAGTGAACGTTGAGCCGGCTTGTCGTTGCGAGCTAAACGGTTAAGATAACGCAAAACACGTTTAGCTGCTTTCCAGTGGACATCGGAATAACAGTTATTGAATTGGCTTAATACGCTTACAGCGTGACATATATCAGGGCGCGAACAGACTGCTACATACATAAGACAACCGATCAATTCCCGATACTCCAAACTGTCATCTTTTTTTTCAGCTTTGTTCAATTTTTGACACTGCATTGGAGTTTCAACAGATTTGCAGTCTTGCATTTTGTATTTCTCTAATATCTTTTTAATATAGGCACTTTGATCTAGAGTGATCTTGCCATTCTCTTTCCTGATTCTTAATCCTAGAACTCTTTCTACAGGACCAAGATCTTTCATCGCGAATTCTTTCATCAGCAATGATTTAGTTTTAGTTTTTTCCGCATTACAATTGCTAAAAATTACTAAATCATCAACATACAATGCGATAATCACAAACTTGTCGCCATTTCGCTTTATGTATACACATGGTTCAGAGAGCAATCTCTTAAACTTGAGTTTGTTGACAAGAACATGATTGATCTTTTCATTCCACGATTTAGGCGCTTGTTTTAGACCATAAACAGCTTTGCGTAGTCGATACACTTTATTATTGCCTCTACCTTTTTCAAAACCTTCTGGTATTTCCATGAAAATGATTTCTTTTAAATCACCGTTTAGAAAGGCTGTTTTTACGTCCATGTGGTCAATCTCCATGTCATACTCCATAGCCAAAGCTAATAACATTCTTATGGTTTCGTATCTCACTACAGGTGAAAAAGTTTCAAAATAATCCACTCCATACTTTTGTGTAAATCCTTTTGCCACTAGACGTGCTTTGTATTGTAATAGTTCACCATTAAGCCCTCTTTTCTTCTTAAATATCCATTTGGTCTTTATTGGCTTTGCACCTTTCGGCAAATCGGTTAAGGTAAAGCACTTATTGTCCAAAAAGGACTGATACTCGTCTTTCATAGCAGCTCGCCACTGCTTGGCTTCAGGACTATTCAACGCTTCTTCAACTGTTCTTGGATCATCACTGCTACACGCCTCCCCCGTCAAAAAACCACACAGGAAGGAGTTCTCATCAGCTACCACGTATTCTGCTCTCGAGTCATCTGTCTCAAATGAAACATCTGGAACATAAGTAGCATCTGAGTGATGATCTGTGACCAAGCTACTGGTCGAAGCCTCGCTATCATTAGCATCATCAGTAGTCACAGAAGTTTGTTCTGACTCTGTTCTATTCTCGGTTACACAAGGAGTCTTAAGTTCTATTACCACATCTGATTCTACTTTAGTGAAGTTCAGATGCTTGAGGAATTGATTCTCAATGAACTTAACATTTCTCGCTATTGTTAGCTTATAGCTCTCAACATCCAAGAGCCTGTATCCTTTTGTGTTCTCACAATATCCCGCGAATATGTAAGGTTTAGATTTACGATCCAGTTTATTACGATTATTTTGTACAGCATATGCTAAACAACCAAACACACGTAAGTTATCTAAATTTACCTTGTGTCCAGTGTAAATTTCTTCTGGAGTTGCACCTCTAACTGCCTTTGTAGGTGAGCGATTTTTAATGTACACTGCAGTGTTCGCAGCCTCAGCCCAAAAACGTTGATCCAAACCTGCTTCCAGAAGCATACAGCGCACCGCCTCCATAATCGTTCGGTTCGCGCGTTCGGCAACTGCATTTTGCTGTGGACAGTGAGGAACAATAGTATGATGCCGGATTCCACACTTACTCAAATACTGCTTAAATCTCGTATTGATGTACTCGCCACCATTATCGCTTCTCAGGATTTTAATCTTTTTATTAGTCTCGTTCTCTACAAGAGCTTTAAAAATCAAAAAATACTCAAAAACTTTGTCTTTCGATTCTATTGAATAACAAAATGTCTTCCTAGAAAAATCGTCAGTAAATATTAGCAAATATCTCGCACCGCTTATAGATTTCACTGGCATAGGGCCGCACACGTCCGTGTGAACCAGTCCTAACACCTCACTTGCACGTGAAAAAGATTTCTTAGGGAAAGGTAAATTAGTAACCTTACCTTCAATACAAGCGATACATTGCTCGTATGTAGATACATCATAGTCGATACCAGCCGCCATACCACTCTTGAGTAGGTTCATGCTGCGACTATTCAGATGTCCAAGCCGACGATGCCATAAACCCTGAGATTGAACATCTGCCTGGGTACTCAAGGAGACGCTTACTGGCATACTGTGTTCGCGCGAAACGGAATTTATAGACGCATCCCCGGTTTCTAATTTATAAAGACCGCATGCATCCCGTTTTGCTACAGCTACTACCTTTCCGTTTTGGTAAATTTTACAAAAAATCGATATAAATTTTACTTCAAAACATTTTTGTGTCAAAATACTGACAGATAACAGATTACATGACAAGTTCGGTATAAAAACTACATTACTGACAGTTATCCATTGGTTTTGTAAAAAGAGTTTCACATTACCACGACCCGACGTAAAAAGTTTTTCACCGTTCGCAACGCTTATTTCTTTTGGCGTATCACACACAAAATCATGCAAAATGTTTCTATTATTGGTCATGTGGCAAGTTGCACCACTGTCAACGTACCACACATCTCGATCCAGCTTTACCGTCAGAGCCGACAACATAGTCGTCCTGCCAGGAGTTTTCTGAACCTTCTCCTCCTCTTGACAACTGGCACTAGATGGCTTATCCTTATGCGGAGCTTTCTGTCTGCAATTTTTTGCATCGAAAGCACTTGGGACGCTTCGAGATCGAAATCGAAGTCGTTAGGGCATTCTGTTCCGTACCTTCTGCATCACCTCGTCTCTGTGCCTCCTGGAGTAGTTTAGTTTTCACCAGTTCACTTGAGAGAGAAAGGCTACTATGCTCTAACGTCATAATGAGTGGGTCAAACTGCTTGGGGAGCCCACTGAGCATTATTATAGCAACGAACTCGTCTTCCAGAGAAGCATTTATGTCTTGCAGTTGTTGGGCTGTATCTAGAATTTTTGTAATATACGCCTCCATACTGTCAAACTGCTCTAATTTTAAGCTAAATAGCATTCTGAGGAGACCTAATCTTCTACACAGACCTTTGTCCTCGAACGAATTCTGTATATTCTTCCAGGCTTCCTGACAACGGAGTAAACAGAGGGCTGAACACTGAGGCAGATTCGTGCTAGCGCTTTTTCCTGTTTCTTCTTGTCTTCGCATTCTGGTTTATTTTTCTTATCGACCTCGTTGACACATTCAAACAAGTCTTCATGAATAAGCAACATCTTCATTTGAAATTTCCAGTTGGTGTAATTATTTACTCCGGAGAGTTTTTCAATTGCGATGGATTGGTTACTCATTTTCGCGATTTCTTACTTGATAATGTAATTAATTATAATTATCATACGCGTTCTGTTTCCTCACGCTCTGCTACCATATTAGAGAATGGGATAAGGTTGCAGGAAGAAAATACTTATTTGTAGTGCAACAGAAAAATATATAATTTTTTTAGAACAATGTTACTTCGGTTGCTAGGACACATCAAAGCAGTAGACAAGATGTAGTTTATATTAAACTTATAGGTTTGCAACCTCTAACAGAAGGTACCGCTACGCTACTTTATCCTACCTAACCTAGGCACAGGTATTCCTAGGAGGATATTAAATGAAAATGTAGGTAGGCAGTAAATTGGAACATTTATTAAAAATAGCTCGGTAGATGAGGGTCGATATAAATTGGGTTAGGGCCTATACAGCGATTAACCTCCTCACTGGTGTAGCACTCCCCTGACGTCACTGGCCGCTGCAGGAGACGAGTGCTCGCGCGTCGATCGCCAGGACCAACTGCTGGTGTAGGGTTCGCAGGTTGTCCCGCTACTGTCCACCACGGGGAAGCAGGGAATTTAGGTGTACGTGAAACCCTGTAATGCGCAATAAGCGAAAGCATTACACACTGGCCGTAGACGGTGAGCACCCACAGCAACGTTTAATAGGGAAGCACTAATATGTAGATGTGTTGCTGTGGATGTTCACTATCAGATACGGAGATGACAATAATTTCGGCTACTTAGCAGTTAATTTAAACATTTGAAATTTACAACGGAAACTAAATTTTTAATATGCAAGAATGATATAATAATGAAAATGTGGGGTAGAATTACAAATAGAAAACAAGTAATGAGCGTCTAATAGTAACAAAGATAAGCAAAAACACAAATGAAGAGATCACCAGTTAAGCAAAGCGAAAGCAAACCGTTACGGTTTGCTAAGCTACTGGCTTAGGTATTTTAATTGTGCAACACTTACCCAATCGGGGTTTAATTCACACACACAGAATATGTTTGAACGTCGAGTATTACTCAGTATATTTCTGATTTAAGTAATTAAATGTCGAGGGAACGGTAGGGACGCCTTCAAAAAAAACTTAATCGCGATTACGATATATACTCGTATTAGGGACCGTGAAAAAGTCTGACGTGCGCTTGCCTTGACAACCAGAATCGTTCTCCCGGCGGCGACGTGGAAGTGTTCTGTCGCTATGGACCTTGCCCCCGCGCCGAGAACAAAGGAATTCGTTTCTGGGTGTCTAATATGTCGCTTGTTTCAATCGTGCGTGGTGATAAACTGTAGCTGGCCAGAAGTCTGATTTGATGCGTTCATTATTAGTTTATTTTAATATTGTAAATAGTTTTTTTTTTATAAATAATATTATTGTAAATAATTTTCTTATGTTCATTTTTTTTATTATTATTATATTATTAAGAATTAAGACATGTAACAATTAATGTTACACTTGTTGATAATTTTTTTTTTTTAAAGATTGATTAAACAGAGCTTTAATGCTTTGATAGTGTGATTATCGATAACACAGGTATTTAATTTAATCTGTCAACAAAAAATTTCGGAAAAAATCGATTATTTAAAAAAAATCGATTATTATCAATACAAAAATCGATTATTTTTAAATCGATTTTTTTACTTGGGAAAACAATCGATTAATTAATAATCGATTTTTTATATACAATGTCACATCCCTAACTCGCGCACTGGCACTGCTGAACGCGCCGCACTGGCACTGCTGAGCGCGCGCACTGGCACTGATGAACTCGCCGCACTGGCACTTTCGAGCGCGCGCACTGGCGCTCCTGAGGGCGCGCACACCGGCGTCGCTGAGCACGCGCACTGGTGCCCGTGAACACGCACTGGCCGCACGAGATGCGTTAGCACCAACTGCTCCGCTGCCGGCTGCCGCTCCTCTCGAACTGGGTGTTTCCACCTCGGTGCAATACTCACCAGCACCTTGGCACCATCAGCAGCGATCCACTACTGTGTCGGCGCCCTTCTCCGACGACCCTAACCTTGTGACAACAGTCACTCTCCGACTCGTAGGACCAATGTTTGATCTGGTCACACGGCACTGAATTTACACTAAATAATACACTGTACTATTTGATGTATTCCTTTATTCAACTAACTTGAACTTACAAAATTCGAACATACCGCAGAGGGTCATGAACACCCGGAGACTCTTAACAGCGAGTTATAAAATTATGACGTAATTGCACAACGCCATCTATCCATCAACTTAAGTACTAATTAAATATACGCCATCTATGCCAAAACATGTGAACTACGTTGAAATCAATGTACGTAAATAAAGTGTTAGAACTTGAACACTGTGCTTGTGTGTCATACATTTTATAGGAGCTTTGTTATTTTGATTAGGATATGATTGATATATTTAGATTAAAAATAATAAGCATATATACTTACGATTACTGGTGATATCCACTCGCTAAGTAACGAAATAACTCTTGTGTTCAGCTCATGAACGAGATAACGTCGAAACGTTTTTAAGCAGACATTGCAGTTTATGCAAAGTATACGTCGACTATTTGCTGACGGCGGCATTGTCAAGAGGACGGATTTTCAACGGTATGGTAAGCAAAGGTCGTCAGATGAGGAAGATATCGAGGTCCAGGGGCGGTAAATAGGGTCGTAAAAAGAAGTAACACACAAAATGGCACAGTACACAACGAGACGCAAGCGCAACAACGAAGGACTGCACCGATGTCCGATGCCAATCGCAGAATTGTCAAATGTCCAAAAAATCCGTTTCAGTTTTGCGAACTCAATTAAATACTGCGTGAATAATTTATTTAATGATTATGTTATTTTTTTATTAATCTGTATTAGGAAAAGACCATTATAGAAATGCTTACTGATTAAATAAAACTTAAAGTAATATATAAAACTCAGAAACAGAACTGAAAAGTAGCGGTATGTAAAATGGAACGTTGTAAAAACAGGAAAGTTGAGATGCGTTCAAAACATGGTATACATTTACTCTTACGTAGAATAAGCATAAAGAAATATAAAAAAATATTCTTTTCCTGCGTTTCTTTTAAAATTGTGATAAGCGTAATTAATATAAAATAAAATTAGCTGAATTTTAAGATTTATTTCATTACTACATAGTCAGGTGAATATTGAGCATCCTTCTTTCAGAATAAAGTAGATACAATAGATTTGGATTTTGTTTACCAGGGAATAAAAAAAAAACAAGCTAATGCAAATGATTAAAACGATTTTTTTTATTTGAACAGAAAAAAACAGCAAAGTCCCTAAAAACAACTTAAAACCTAGTGTTACCCCCCCTAGCCCTGATGACTGCTTCAATGCGTTCCCTCATGGACCTTATTAAGGTAACAATAGTCTCTTGAGGAATGTTGTCCCATTCTGCAACAACGGCATCTTGGAGGTTTTGCAGAGTGGTAGGGGCTGAATCACGTGCCCGTACTCGCCGTTTCAGGTCATCCCAAAGGTGTTCAATAGGATTCAGGTCTGGACTTCGCGCAGGCCAACGCATAACAGGGATCCCGACTTCTCGCAGGTAGTCCCTTACAATTAATACCACCCACTTAAACTTAAACCCACTGCCAACAAAACCCACATAAGAGACCACGTGCTCTAAGATCTCGGTTATGTACCGAGGAGCAGTCAGCGACCCTTGTCCACGAGCACCTCCAGTCCGAGAAACACACACAAGGTTTGTTTTGCCGTCGATTGACATGCCGCCCTAGAACATGCACGACCCACCCCCATATTCAACTGTCTCTTGAATACAGGCGAATCGTTCCACTTTACACTCTTTTACGCCTGTCATTGCAGTAAAGACAAACCCTCGTCTCATCCGAAAAGAGCACAGCCCTCCATTGATCGACTGTCCAATCAACATGTTCTCGGGCAAATTCCAGCCGGTCTCTCATAAGCTGTGCAGTCAATTTTGGCCCTGTAGCAGCCCTACGAGCTGCAATTTTCTTCTCCCGTAATCTTCTTCTGACCGTGGAGATGCTTACATTAGTTCTGCGAACTGATCGGAGTTGTTGCTGCAGCTCAACAGCATTGGAGAATCGATTACGCAAAGACGTCGAAACAATGACGCGACATCACATTGCCGCATCCCTGATTCCAGTAGTGCAATGACTTGAGTGGCTTCATCTGCAGTGGTATCCATCTTCAGGAGTATTTTTCTTGCCGTAGCTGTTCACGTGTGTTCACTTCGAAGGTTGGATAGCGAATGACACCCATTTTCCCCGGGTCACCCGTTTTATACCCTTGTAGGTTGGTGCAATTAGTGGCTATTGTATTCAATTAAATTAAATTAAATTCATTTATTGCATCAAATATGGTAGGTACATAAAGTTCTTACATAAAATATTTAGTAACACACATTTGGCCAAAATTTAGCATGCAATAGTACAAGTTTTTACTGAAAAGATATTAATTACTAGGTAACCACATTTTTTTAATTAATGGGGAATGCCAGGCGCCATAATGATTTAGGACCTGAGTCCCCACATGTAAGACCGAATGCTAAATTAGTATACACCACAAATAATTTATTGACAAAAGAAACCTATTGAAAAAAGTCAGAGTTTCTAAATTATAAGGTTTTTTATTTTTTAATGTGCCGTACACAAGTGTTAAAAAGTTATTGCAAACTCTTCCTACATACCATAATTATTAAGTATAGCATATTATAGTATTTAAGATTTTAGATGGTTGAAAATAAAACACCATATTACTAGTCAACATTTTATTCATCCAATGTATCATAAATCATCATACACTATTAATACATCGTCCAAAAACTGAGCAGGAGGAAAAATATTAGATTGATGCCGTGCCCATCCCAAATACCATATCACTGTCATGACATGGGCACAGCATCCAACAGTACGTCGGCCAACAATACAATCACAGCAATACTGCTTTATCGCCTCAGGACCTGTTTCGGGTGGGCACGCCACGTATTGCGGCGATAAGTCCCCTCTTTGAGGAGTGGCTGGAGAGGCGCCACGGCGTCCTCACCTTCCGCCTGACGCAGGTCCTCACCGGACACGGCTGTTTCGGGAGGTACCTGTTTCGGATAAGGCGGGAGGAAACGCCCGGGTGTCATCACTGCGTGGATCGCCCGGAGGACACGGTGGAGCATACGGTGGAGGTATGCCCGGCTTGGGCAGAGCACTGCCGTGTCCTCGTGGAGGCGATCGGTGGCGGGGATCTCTCGCGTCCGGCCCTGGTCCAGGCCATGGTACGGAGTGACAGGGCATGGGAGGCCGTCACTTCCTTCTGCGAAGCAGTAATGCTCGCGAAGGAGGAGGCGGAGCGCGTAAGGGAGAGGCAAATTTCGCGCCCTCACGCCCCTAGCCGCCGCAGGAGGAGACGCCCTGGGCGTCGGGAATCGATTGCCGATTCCCGGCCACCGTAGGCGCGGGCTTGCGGACGGTGAGCAATGCGTAGCTCGCCGTCCGGTAAGGACCAAGCCCGGGTCGACGGCGCGTTGTGTTCCACGCGCGCCTCAAAGAGATGTCAGCGAATGAAGGGGTCCGATGAGACCATTGCCTGCCGGGGTTGCGGGAAAGTCCGAAAGTGATACCGCATTGCACAGGCAAGAGAAGGAACACGGGTGGGTTTTAGTCAGTAAGAGTCTGACACGCCCTCCCGCTCCACCCAAAAGACCTGTTTCGGTATTACTAATTAAAATATATACGAAGTATGTTTTGCGACTGATATGGCCGACTTGCAATTCTTGCTCTAATTAAATAACAATTGGACCCGAATATGAGTTCTTCCATAGTTCTATTTCTAGTCTCTGGATATTTCGATAAAGTACGCTCCATTAAATCGCATCCGCTCTCCATAGTAAAAGCGGGCTTGTTTCAGCTGATATCGGTTTCGGTTTAAAGAAACTTTATTCCCAATAAAGACATGTCACTTACTTGAGAATAATACTAAAAATATAGATTACAATGTGTTCGTCATCAGTATTACAATTTGATAGTTACCCATCCAATGCATTCATTTCTCCAGAAGTGATCGATCCGCAATTATGTGCTGGCTAAGTTGAGTTTTGAATGCATTGTAAGAGTGTACATTTTTTATACAGGACGGTAATTTGTTATAAAGCTGTGCTCCTTCAAAAGTTTGCATTTTTTTGCCATAGTTAGTTCTTGTTTTTGGTAAAACTAGCAAGCTTCCTCGCCGTGTACTGCGTTGACTAACTTGTTTATATTGAGTGAGTGTTATGTTTGAGTGAACGCTTTTGTTAAGAATATTTCTGATGAAAATGCATGTGTTGTAGATATAAAGTTGTTTTATGTTCATTATTTTTGTGTCTTGATAAATTTATCTGGTAGAGGTAATTAGAAGTTCTGATAATTTTGTTTTAGCAGCACTGCCCCAAATTTCGATTAAATTAAGTAGATGTGGCTTTACTAGGGAGTTCAGTTTAAAGAAATTTATTTCTCAAAAAGAACATATATAGTTCACTAAAATATGAGAAACTAAACAAGATATCTTAAGTAATAAACATAATTGTCATTCGATCTATCGAGCACACACAGTGAGTCACGAATTCATTATTGTTGGTTAGCCAAATACAACTTTAATCTTTTCTTAAAAATGTTCACTGATGAAGAATCTCTTATTTCTTTCGGTAACTTATTATAAATCTTCGCTCCCTCAAACTGTATAGTTCTTCTTCCGTACAAAGTCCTAACTGAAGGCAGTTCTATACTATCTCTATTCCTGGCGTAGTAGTGGTGAGTTTTGTGTTTGAAGATGATTTGCGAGTGTATTTTATTTGTTAAGATTTTCTTTATTAGTATGCATGTGTGGTAAGTATATGATTTTTTATGGTTAAATAGTTTAGTTTTAGCATGTCGAGAGTTTACTTTTTATGTGATCAATATGAGCATTCCACGTTAGTGAGCTGTCCATTCTAAGACCGAGGTATTTTTCGCATGGTTTTTGCTGTAGCGGAATATCATTTATTGTTAGAGGGTCATATGAGGGAATTGATTTATTTTTAGCCTTAAATATTATATAACATGTTTTAGAAATATTTATTGTTAGAAGATTGAACTGAAACCATGCGAATAGGGTATTTAAATCTTCTTGTGCTTGTGAGATAATGTGATGGATGGAAGATCCGAAGTAAAATAAACAAGTGTCGTCGGCGTATAATGTAAGGTGACCATGTAGTTTAATTTCGTTTATATTATTTATATATATTAAAAAGAGTAAGGGACCCAGGATAGATCCCTGTGGAACGACACATGTAATAGGTAATGCATCACTTTGGTGGTTACCAAGTTTGACCACTTGCGAACGATTTTCTAAGTAAGACTCGAGCATTTTTAGAGCTTTTCCCGTGATTTTTATTGATTCCAGTTTTTTTAGGAGTAGTTTGTGGCTAACCGTATCAAAGGCCTTTTTTAAATCAATAAAAATGCCCAGGGCTATGTTTTTTCCGTCTATGTTTTGTTTAATTTTAGTGATGAGATCAATAGTGGCTGTAGTAGAATTACTTTTGTGTCTAAATCCATATTGTCGATCGGTGATGAAATTAATAGAATTAAGATACTTTTCTAATCGGTTGTGAATAATTTTCTCTAATATTTTTGACAGTATAGGCAACACTGAGATAGGTCGATAATTTCCTGGATCTGTGGTACGGCCTGATTTATAGATTGGTGTTACTTTTGCTATTTTTAGTGTTTCAGGAAAGTTCCCGTCATCCAGTAATTTATTCAGACATTTGCTCAGATCGTTTACGATTAAACTTTTAACGGTTTTAATTACTTTGGTTCTTATTCCGTCTAGGCCAGTGCTGCAATTTGGATCGAGTTTAATTATAATGGTTGCTATTTCATTAGCAGAACATGGGCTGAAACTGGAGAGCATCTCAACGTTTTGGGTTATAGGATTTGGTAAAGCGCCGTCATAATCGTTATGAAATGAACTAGGTATTTCGTTCGCTAGGAGTGATCCAATTGTAGCGAAGTATTCGTTAAATATTTGGCAAATATGATTTGGCTCTGTAATGTTATTGTTGTTTACTACTAATTTTGGAGGAACACAGCTCTGTTTTATTTTATTGCTTGTTAAGTTATTTATTAGGCCCCACATTTTCTTAGGTTTATTAATACATTTGTTAAAATCAATATAATAGTAGGATTTTTTTGTTCTTGATATTAATTTAGCTACATAGTCTCTTTTCTTCGTGAATTCTGTTTTTACTGTGTCGTTACTAGGGTTATTTTTAAGTTCTGTCGCCAGTATGTTCCTCTGGTTGATTTCAGCGATAATGTCCTTGTTGATCCAGTCTCTTTGTGGAGGATTGAGAATATTGGTCTTTATAGATTTAGCTTCTTCTGTAAATAGTTTTATTTGATTTTCAAACACTAAGTATTCGTTGTTAGGATTTTGGAATTTAGCTGTTTCAACATTGTTATATAATTTTGTGTAGTTTATTGCTTCGTATTGAGTTTTCATTTTCGGAGGAGTTTTGGTTTTTTTAAGTTCTAGGTACATCTGGTTATGATCAGACATAGAGGATTCAATTATTACCACATGAAAGTAATCGTCTTTTAGGTCGGTGCTAACATGATCGATGATAGACTATTTGTGTCGGAGTTTCTTGTACAATATTTTTTGTTTATTTTATTTAGTAGTGTGTATCCAGCTTCCTTGGCTATTGCTTTGTTTTGTCTCTTTGTTTTTCTTAGTTAGTAAATCTCCAAAAACGATTGTTCTTTTCCTTTGTTGTAGCTGCGAGTCATACTCTTGGAGAAATTCTTGGTAGTTAGTGTTTCCAGGGTAATATATGACTCCTATTTCAAGCGCGTACCGTTCGAGATTTATCCATAGGTAGTTGTTTCCATTTGAATACTTGGACTCTGATAAATTATGTCTCAGATCATTGTGTACGTAGGCTGAGACTCCCCCTCCTCTAGAGTCGGTTCTGTAATTATAATAATGGGTGTAATTGTCTATTTGTAGTGCCAAAGCTTGAGCCTCCGAGCGAATCCAGGTTTCTGTTACAAGAATGACGTGTGCTGTTTTCGGTAATGATCTTAAGACGCATTTTAATTCATCAAACTTTCCCTTTTTACGAAAACTTCTAGCATTGAGGTATAAGAACCTGAGGCGAGATTTGGTAGCATTAATGTAGCGGTAGTCATTGAGTACTTGATACGTGTTGCAATTAATTGTACAGGCGGGCTTAGTGTCAGTCGTTAATTGTAGTTTTTTGGAGGGTTTTTTATTATCGTAGGTGTACCGTGGATGTATTTAATTGTTAGCTCATTCTCGCCATCATTTTCGCGACGTGCTAATTCTTCTTTCAGGCTCTTAAGATACTGCTGCTGCGTAGGAGTTTGACCGGAGAATATTTTAACATTTTCGGGTAATTTGTCCTTGTTACGTAGGAAATATTTTGCGGTAATGGCAGTATCAAAACAAATCTTATCTCGACGGTGTTTTTCAGGTACGTATTTTCCTATTCTGAAGATCTTGATAGGCTTTGGTGGATTTTGGCACACTAGTGAAGTAACATTTAAAATACCTCTTTCGTCTCCAGATATCCTCTCTTCCGCGGTGGTGGAAGTCTGCTCCGGCAATCCAACCAAAACAATATTTTTTTCCCTATTGTTACGATCCATTATCTCCTTAATTACTTGCTCGTTAGAAGATGACTGGTTGTCTGATTTAGACGCAGAGGGTTGGACAGTAGACAGCTTGAGGTTATTCAGGTCTGACTCAAGAGAAATTATCTTTTGTTCCCCTTGAAAGATTTGCTTTTCTAATTATAAAGATCGGACTAACTTACCAAGTGACGTCCGATCCTGGAAGAATTAGTGATCGTCTTGTGACAGTGTCGCTGTGAAATATGTCACATAATAACCGTGAAAAATCACTAAGTGTCTCGATTTCTCTTATATTCTGTTGAGTCAACATTATGTTTAGCACCTGTCCAATTGCAGAGATGGCAGCAGCCAGTGTGGCTTGTTTGTCACTGATCCTTTTATCCCGCTTGGTTCCACTGTCGTTCATGGCTGCTGCCACTTCCTCGTTGAGCTTAAGTGGAATCAACAACTGACAGTTATTAGGAGTATCATATTTCTTTTTTATCATGTCTCTGCATTTAGACCGTCTTGAAGAATAGCTATCCATCTTGTATTTAAGCTGCTATGTAGGTCCTCAGCTTTCTTATGAAGGACAATACCTTCATCACCTAAAATTTTGATTATTTCTTATACCAAATAATATAATATTGTCTGCCGGCTAACCTCTCGTGAAAGCTCGATTATGGCGGTTAAATTATCACGCTAGCTAACCTCTCGTGAAAGCTCATTATGGCGGTTGTTGAATACAAATTAAAACATGGCGGGCGTGGGTACAGGGTATTTAATGGTTTTAATCTTCCGTAAAAGGCATAAGACCCAATTGTATGTGATGTATAAGTGATAATTCACGAACTTACCCGAATGGCGGCGGCGGCGGCTTTGTTTAATTTTCCTTTTTAACTTTTTTAACTCTTTATGAAGAGTCTCGATAGATAATTCTGATTTCCTTTTCCCCATAATACTTATAGAGAGTCACGTTCGTTTCGTTCGCTGGCTGTAAGCTAAAACAAATACTAAATATGATATTACTGTTTTTTTATAAACTAATTACGTGAACAACGCAGCGCACAAAAAAGAACAATGACAGATGAGGAAGCGACACTAGGGATTTTACCGCGAAACTAGTGATGGACGCGTTTAGTTTGTTTTTTCTTTTTAGGAAGATATTCATCTTTAAATATTGTGGCAGCGCAGCATGCAGGAAGTGCATACGACATTGTATAAAATTATGAGGACGAGATTACGGAACATAATTGCGACACAGTTAGATTTAATGATTTTTGTTCCATTGCGATGTTAGATGTAGAAGATTTGATTTCATTAATCTGAGTAGTATTTTCTCGAATTAAGTGTACAGTTTGTTCTTTAGATGATTTTAGCTCAGAAATTTGTGATTTAATCTCAGTTATATTTTCTTGTATTTTATTCATAATCTGTTCGCTCGAACCAACATATTTTTCAAGCAGTGAGCCGATACGACTCAATTCCGAACGCATTTCTTTAATTTCATTTGAGCATTCACAATTATTGTCCGACGGTTGTTTACGTTTGCGGAAGGTAATTTGTGACTCTGCCGCAAGCGCACTTAACTGTGATAAATCGGGGTGTGAACTGTGACCAGTATTTGCAGCGCTGCTGATACCCGTGCCAGTGTGATACCGTGATGATGGTGATCTTTGAGGATTCATTCTAATATTTCGTTTTAATAAATAGCACGAGCAGGTAATCGAACAAAACTTTGTTTTCGTGTTAAAGATAATAGTTATTGATACCTTGTTGTCTTAGCGTGAAGTATTCAATCCGTGAACGCAGAGTCATTGTGTGAAAGAGTTGTCAATATACAATGTACTGCAGTGCTATTCTGTAACCATCTCACCGTGAAAACTTAGGTGAAGTGAGCTCGGAGTGAGCTGTCAGTCCCTAGCAGCAGGTGGAATGACAGCTCACTTCACGCTCTATTCACTTGAGTTTTCACCGTGAGAATTTTACAGAATAGATCGGCTGTTCTCGCGGGGGTGAAGTGCGTTACGCTCGAACGCGGAGTCACTAGGGATGTGACATTGTACATAAAAAATCGATTATTAATTAATCGATTGTTTTCCCAAGTAAAAAAATCGATTTAAAAATAATCGATTTTTGTATTGATAATAATCGATTTTTCTAAAATAATCGATTTTTTCCGCTATTTTTTTTGAGAGATTAAATTAAACACCTTTGTTATCGATAATCACACTATCAAAGCATTAAAGCTCTGTTTAATTAATCTTTAAAAAAATAAATAATCAACAAGTTATAAATTTAAAGTGGCAAAAAGTTTTTTTTTTCATTTCGCCCGTATAAAATAAATAAATTAGTTTTTGGGCAATGAAAGTTAAAAACTATCAAAAGTTTTGGTAAACGTTTTGATAGTATTCGGCTCCAGGTATTTGTTAGTATGGCACCAACTTTCGAAAATAATTTTTCCGCTGGAGCCGAAGAAGCCGGAACCAGAAGGTGCCTAAACGATAATTGGGATAATTTAGGTTTTCAACGTACAGAATTGATGACATAGCGTTAAACGCACAGATGGCTTTAACGTCATTCATTGACGAACTTCGTAGTTAGTGGTTCACGGCACTGCGGCTTCGCGCTCCTGACTAAAAAACTAAGTGTTGCGGCCGTTGCAGGTGAAAAAAAATCGACAGTGAAAAATAAATCGATTTTGTATTAATCGATTTTTTAAAATATATAAATCGATTATAAAAATCGATTATTATTTTAAAAAAATCGATTTTTAATCGATTTTTTCTATAATCGATTATTTTTTCACATCCCTAGGAGTCACTGTGCAAGCGAGACGGAGTTAGCCCGTCTTCGTTGAGGCACTGTGAGCGCGGAGTGTGCGCAGAAACAAAGCGATGTAATTAACAAATACTGTTTGCACAATTTAAGTTCTGACTTTACTTAGTTACGAGTTATTTTTGAAGGACACTGATTTGAATATTTTTTAACAAAAACGAAACACGTCCGCTCTGAGTAGTGTCGAACGACTAGATCTATCCCGCAGGCAATCAATATTAGCTCGCTGTAGGTCAATCTTGGGAAGTACCTTATATTTTCCCTGTCTACATTTATATTCTGAAAATCTGCCCTAGCTCTATTGAGATTATGATCCCTAATATAATCTGAGAGATCATTGTTGATGTTCATATTTCTTTGAACTATTTGAATTATTTCAGGGGCATCATCCCTATCCCTTAATTTGGTGTGGTATTTATTTATAAGAGTAGCAGCTACAGAGAAATCTATCATAAGGTGCTTAGATACCCCATTTAAAAAAGTTTTCTCTATATATTTTAAACTTGCTTTTAAAAATACCGTTCACCACCTCCACAACCCAACGACATAATGTAACGGCTCTGGATTTATTGGCTTGGCTTGTTGTCAGTTGTGACTCATTATCTTCTGGAGATAATGGTATATGTATTAGCCACAACTTCGTAATGAGTCCCTGAAACCTCTATCCAAAATAAATACATCTCCTGATGGGAAAAATTGACGGCATGGACTGTTTTCATTTGCAAACTCTTGTCTCATGATATCTGCATCTGTGGTTGTAGCAGGATAGGGACCCAGCACATCAATGATGTAACCATCACTGCATACAAATAAAAATGGCTTAACCAGATTGCGGTATTTATGCAATGAATAGGTTTTTTTCTGATACATGTAATTAATACTCAATACTCAAACTTTATTTGCATTCCATAATGTGTACTTAGGCGGTAAATTAAAAATGAGATCATTATGGACAGATATAGTAGGAGAGAGGAAGCTTTAAAAATACAAAAAAAAAATGAAAAATGAAAAATAATAATATATCTAAAATAAATCCAATAATACCATAATAAGAATTCTTTATAAATACACATAGAAATTTTATACATTATTAAATTATATTTTATCGTTTAAATATTCACTAATGTTATAATAGCATTTTTCTGTTAAAAATTGTTTTAGTTTTTTTATAAACATGTTTAATTTTTCTTCTTTTTTTATTATTTCAGGTAGTTTATTATATATTTTTATAGACATTACATAGGGGCTTGTTGAGTGTATTTTTAGTCGAGATTGCGGTATGTTTAATCTTGATTTGTGTCGGAGTGTGAAACGTGATTGTATATCTTCGCGCTTTGTGTAAAACTCTTGATATTTATGAACAAATTTGCAGGTTTCTAATATGTATATACTGGGGAGTGTTAAGATATTATAATTTTGGAAGTGAGGTTTGCAGCTGTCGGTTTGATTAATATTTGCCAGAATTCTAACTATTTTTTTTTGAAGGATAAAGAGTGAGGGTGCATCTGTGCTATTTCCCCAAAGGGTAACACCATAGCTTAGCCATGCATAAGCATATGCATAGTAGGTTGTGAGCGCTGTTTGAAGATTGGTGGTTTTCTTTATTTCACGTAGAGCATATGAAAAACTAGACATTTTTGATCTAAGTTTTTGTATGTGGGATTTCCAATTTATATGAGTATCCAAATTGAGACCAAGTAGCGTAAATTCTTTAACAGTTTCTATTTTTTGGTTATTAAAAGTAAAATCAGTATTTAATGGTGTTTTTTGGTGGGGATGAAAGGTTATAAGTTTAGTTTTGGAATAATTTAATTAGAACTCTTTTATATACAGGGTGTCCCGTAAATAATGGATCAAACGTAACGGGTAGGTAGCTTACCTCATTTCCAACAACTAATTTGAACAGTAAAAAAAAAACCGGTAAGGTAACCAAGTTTTTTTTTTTTTCGATTTTTACCTTTCTCTCTACCAGCATTCAGTGTTTGGAACGCTGTTGCTGCAAATGATAACATTATTTAGTGTGATTTTTGTCAAACATTTCTGAATAGTTTACTAATGTTCTAAGATACCATTTTTTTAAATAACATTTCATCTGCCTTAGAAAAAAAATCTTGAATTGAAAAGTTTTGTATTTACGATGAAAATACCAGAATTGGAAAAATTCTGTAAAAAAATTGTATGACACCGAAGTGTACCATTATTTTAATAATTTATTTTATGTTTGCAAATTGGTATAAAACTTACGTGTAGTCTTTGTCGTTACAAAGATATTGCTATGAATCTGAGAGAGGTGCAAAATTACGAAATAAAATAAAATTGAAAAAGTGTGCACAATTCAACTATTTTCTTTAAAATGTTTAATTGTTGCATTTCAGAGGCAATGTTCATTGAATTAATGAGGTATCTCAGCGTATGATAAGAATTAAGAGGTTGAATAAAAAAAAAATACAAATAAATCGTTTATTTTGTTTTTACAATAAATCTTCAAACTGACGTCCCCCTACGAGAATGCAAACTCTGCATCTCCTAATAAAGGAAGCTCTTATCCGACGGACAAAATGGCTTTCGTTAATTTCTGTTACAGCAGATTGGATGCGCTGACGTAATTCTTCTTCCGACGTTATTCTTTGTTTGTAAACCCTGTCTTTTAGACATCCCCAATAAAAAAAAATCTAAGGGATTTAAATCCGGAAATCGCGGAGGCCACAAAATTGGTCCTAATCGGCCGATCCATCTGTCAGGGTAAGTTTGATTGAGTTGCGCCCTTACTGCCGTCGCATAGTGAGCGGGGCACCCATCATTTTGTAACCACATTGCTTGCCGCATGTCTTCTGGAACGTTTTGCAATAAAGTTGGTAACTCATTTCTTAAAAAATGCAGATAGTATTCGGCGTTTAGAGTTGCTGGTAATTCAAAGGGCCCTATTATTTGCCCATTTATTATTCCCGCCCATAAATTTATTTTAAATTGATGTTGGCTCCTGTCCTCTCGCATCAAATGTGGGTTTACCATCTGCCAACTGTGCAAATTATGCAAATTGAGATACCCATCTCGCCGGCATGAAGACTCGTCACTCAAATTTTTTTTATTAAAAAACTGTGGGTCCGCTCGAATCATTCTAAGCATCCTTTGGCAAAATGCTACTCTTTGCGGGTAATCACGTGACGTCAGCGTTTGAACACGTTGCACGTGATATGAGTGCAACCGGTGCCTTTTTAACACTCGATGCACCGTCGATCTTTGAAAACCTGTACGTTGCGCTATGACGCGAATTGAGACCGACGAATCTTCCTCGATTTCTCGAATTATGATTTCGTCATTGACTTGTGGCGGTCGCCCTTCACTGGCACTCCCAACTCCGGTGCCAAGAATTCTTCCCTCAAGAAGCGCGTTAGGCACTCTAATGAATACGCGATAGTCGGGATGTCGATCCCGGTTCGGGTATCTTTCACGATACAATCTTGCGGCCGCTCTGGCATTACCTCTTGCTTCTCCGTAGATAAAATGCATTTCGGCGTACTCCCGTGGCGTGTACTCGTAACGAGGCATCGTACTACTGCACACACGTACAACCACACACAAACGAATGTTTTCAAAGTCCGTAGGATCGCCAAGTCATTCGTTCAAAACACAAAGAGTTCCAAATCGTTAGGCAAAGCAAAGTCCAAATACACAGCACAAGTCTAATTTTACAGAACACAACAGTTAGGCAAAGCGCGAGCGAAAGTTGTCTGACGTACGTATCAACTCGAAGAGAGATTCGTGTCAACTAAACAAATAAAATCATGCAACAATGAAGCCCTGTACGAGTGAAGGGTGAAGGAAAAAAAATACCTGCACAACGACATACCGATTTACCAAAAATACAAAAGCGGCGCTATCTATCCCTTTCACACTGAGTGAGGTGCAACTCCGCAGGTAGCGGGTCCCAAATTCCGAACAGATGACGTCATCGGCTCGGAATTACGCTACACGCTTAACCACATGCTTAGATTACAAGCATAAGCCATTACGAGTAAGAACGAGAACCATTACGAGTTAGATTGTACCACTTTAATTTCTGTTCTGTCTTCTTCATCACGTTCATAGCAATATCTTTGTAACGACAAAGACTACACGTAAGTTTTATACCAATTTGCAAACCTTAGTAATTGTACAAGTTTTTAAAATAATGGTGTCATACAATTTTTTTACAGGAGAATTTTTCCAATTCTGGTATTTTCATCGTAAATACAAAACTTTTCAATTCAAGTTTTTTTTTCTAAGGCAAATGAAATGTTATTTAAAAAAAATGGTATCTTATAACATTAGTAAACTATTCAGTAATGTTTGACAAAAATCACACCTAAATATGTTATCATTTGCAGCAACAGCATTAAAAACACTGAATGCTGGTAGAGAAAATGGTAAACATCGAAAAAAAAAATATCTTGGTTACCTTACCGGTTTTTTTTTTTGTGTTCAAATTAGTTGTTGGAAAGGAGGTAAGCTACCTACCCGTTACGTTTGATCCATTATTTACGGGACACCCTGTATACAACGTGTAACGGAAAGGGTATATACATACCAAGGACACGGCTTCTTTGGATGATAACAAACGATATTGGAAGGGTTTTTAAAATCTATCTCTACATGTTCGGAAGTTATGATTTTTTTTAATACATTGATACCAGAAACCGAACTTTTCAAATTGAAATAAACACATCACTAGCACTAAGTCAGCTGATCGGTGTCAGCGAACTATTTGTAAGTAAAAATCAACCTCTTACTCCTGGTATTTCTGAATAAACGGTTCCGCATGTTTCTTTTTTTTACAAAATATTATTAGGTTACTGACTTTTCCTAAACTGAATAAGTTTGCGAACTAGCTACAATACAATTAATTTTATTGGTCTAGGTATCAAAATTTAACGAAATAATATTTGGATACATTACACACATGTTGTTTTTTTACGTAGTTGTCCTTTTGTTGAAGATTACTTTGTAGATCATTATTATCGACATAGTAATCTTCCACCCACCACCCACCTTACCATCGTACCTACAACACAGTAAATATCTAATTCAAAAACAATATTCCTGTAAATTTTCTAACTTTATTCCTAACCTTTTATTTTAACAAAACCCCACTGCGACCAATTAGAATTGTGAGATATTACAATTACAGTCGCGGCTAAAATCACTTTTTTTACTACTAAATAATGGCTATTTTCATCTGTGGGCTGTTTCAACCTATGACTTTAATTTATAAAACACAGCTATGTCATTCGAAATGAGAACTTCTATCAAACAGTCATGTTTCAATCTTCGCTTAGTGCTAACATAAACAATGCGGACAAGTTAAAAAGTATGTAATTGATCTTGTTTGAAATAGATAAACCTACCTATTCGCTGTTTACTCGTATGATTGTCGTGCTATTATTGATCGAAGTTGTCAGTACAATACTTTAGGCAAATATGAACTTGAACTATTATGACTATGAGCCCTTATCATAATAATTTTTACACATACGATCTAGGAAATTCGATTCACCTTATTGAATCGATTTGCTTGAAGATTTAGTAACAATTTTTGTCCAACTGAACCCAAAAAATCATTTCTATTCATTTTTTCGCAACTTATGCTTCTCCTAGTACAAATAAAATCACAGAGGGTTCCGTTCATAATTTTTAAAATAAGTAAATTATAATTACGACGAAAATTATTATCAACAAGTTAATAGTTTTTTTTTTATTACAAAATAATAGCACGCAACGCATATTTTTTGTCTGTAGGACTAACCGAAAGAATTATCGGAAGTTTCACGGTCGGTGCTGTTTGAGTGTTACCTACATTGGTTTTATTGGTTTAAGCCAGTGAACGAAAATAAACTTCGTTCACTAGTTTGAGCACGTGTAGGTAGTTTTTAAACGAAGTCAATAAAAAATGTCGCAAAACGTACCTATCTAACTGTAGAAAGAAAGTAATAAAAGTACTAGGACCGCAAGAAAAACAGGAATTGTTTTTGCCGAATTGAAAATCGTTTGCTCACAGAACCCTGATTACGTTGTTATGCACACACTAAGCATCATAATGTGTGTAAACCTAATGGGTTAGGGTCTTAGGGTACGTGAACCAATTGCAGTCCGTGTAGTTTAAATTACTCCTGGTAAATAAAACTTTTAATTCAGACTTCTAACGAGATATCGCGGCCCCATAATTATTATGATCTTTAATGGATTGAAATGAATATTTTTCCGGAGTTGCGGGAATTTCCGGGGTTGCGGGAATGTTCTAACGATATAACACGGCCCCAGAATGCAAGGGCAACTGAAGGAACAGGATGGTTTTTAGTCAGTAAGAGTCTAACACTTCCTTCCGCCCCAACCAGGGTGGGAGCTGAGTCAAAAAAAAAAATGCATTACGTAATTAGTCTGCTCTGGTGTGTTAGATTTACTTAAAAGTTTGACGGAGTTTAGTTGAAATTATTATTAGGATGTAAAATAATCTTGAATTCTTGATCAATATTTTTGAATAGTAGTGAACACTAATAGGACAGCTACCCCATAGGTATCTAAATTTAACGAAATAATATTTAGGTACCAGAATAGCAGGGAATAGGAGCTTTATTTAGCAAATTTTGGTAATGCTTTGCTCGTCAGTCGTCGTCTTTTCCGTCGCGTCTCCGTCTGATGCACTCGTTTCTATCCCTGTGACGGTCGTAAATTATTAAAACTTCCTGAGGAATGAATTAGACGATGTCCTCACAGTGCTACCAGTGTTGAGTTATGTTAATCTTGTGATGGATAATAATTTAATTTTTAAAAGCGACGCGACGGTGCCCCGGCACACTGCTCAAGATGTGATGTGCGCCATTATTTAGATGCGCGCTTTTCCCAGTGGGTTGAGCGTGGTAGTAGAAGCGTGGCTTGGCCTCCGCGAACCCCAGACCTAACCCTGTTAGACTTTTTTTTGTGGGGGTACAAGTGTACGTAGTGCAGTGTGATACAATGGACCTAATGAAAGTGCGGATTGAGGCCGCTTTCAGGACCATAACACCAGACATGCTACGCAATGTTCAGGTGTCCATGAACAAGCGAGCGGCCTTGTGCAATACAATACCAAGGTCACCACATCTTTAAAAATGTAAGTCAATTTACTAAATTAAGCATAGCTTTAAGATTTTCTGTTTACTCGGTAATAAGTAATAATAAGAGATGAAACTATTTAGTTAACCTACCTAAACTTTGTTTCGATTTTTTACGTAAGTTTTGTTACCTGTTTTTACGTGCACCCAATTTCTGGCTTGATATTAACGGGTAAACTGTAAATCAATAATTACGCGTTAATTTTTACATCACGGTAAAGTAGGTATGGTTTATTGCGCGCGCGCGCCATTTTCTTGGAAGCGCGGCGGCGACATGTTTTATTTTGTCAGTTCACGCCGACAAAGAACACCGCCTGCAGTAGGCTACTACGGTACTAGGCGCGCAGAATTACGGAAGAGATTTATCCTGATATTGGCAAGTAACGTGGAAAGTTATTGACCTACGTAGTGCGGTGACACGTTTGTTATGATTTGAATTTAAAAAACATATGAAACCGAAAATTTGGTATCAATTCTTAGAGTACATTATTTTGAGTTGAAACTATGTATAGTGATTCTATACCAGCTGTTATCATTAGTGCTTAAGGATAGCTATAGGGTTTCTATTACACCCTGTATATGTATGTACCATCAGCGATTATAATTGGTGTTCTCTCAGGCCCTCCATATAAAGAATTAGGAATCAGGAGATTCCTTTGAGCAATTTCTGCTCTTGAGGTATGATTTTAACCAAGATTTCTTGGAACGAAATCTTGATGCAATACTTCTCTTGCCATGTTCATTAGACCTTCTAATGTGCTCCTTGGGACTTGTAATAAAGATGAAATTCGCTCATTACTATCGCCTGTCCGCAATTTCATTAAATATGCTGCTAGTGCAAAAGCTCCCCTATGTCTATTTGATAGTCTAGGAATTTCTAAAAGAATTTGCTGGAACTGTTCTTTTAAAAAGCCCAAGTAATAATGAGCAATGTGCTCTGGCATATTAACAATATTTTCAAAATCTAAATGCATTAGCATATTATCTTTAAATAAAGAAATTACTACTTCCATATGCTCAGCACTGAATGTCCTGATAGGATTATAAATTGAATGTAGCAATAAATACCATGAATTGCTTCTCAAGTGATAAGAGCATATTCTACAATCTGCAGGCACTGCATCAATAATCGTAGTCGCAAAGTAAACTCACTCGTAATGTTGATGGTACTAAAAGTCGATCAGACTGGTTACATCCAGGAAAGAAGCATTGGCGTTGTGTGTCAGGAGCTCTAATATAATTAGGCAGTTGTATGCCATGAGATGTATTTTGTACTTCAGCTTGCATTTGAGAAGAGTCTGTGTCCAATGATGGGAGGCTTGGTACTGTTGACTCCGGTTCTGAAGTTAAGCGTGAAGCTGCTCTTTCAGTCCTTTTTTTTTTTTTTTTTTTTGTTCCGGGGTGGAAAATCCTCATGGATGTCCTCCGCCTGGGGCGAGCGGAGGGGTCTGTCAGACTCTTACTGACTAAAAATCACCCCGGTGTTCCGTCTCACACCTACGCCGGGGGTCGCGGGAACGAAAAAAAACCTCCGCAACCCCCGACTGGTGCCAGCCCGCCGCAGCGGGCCCCTCCTCCTTCATCACCGGCGCACCAGAACACATGGCACGCCGTGACCAACCCAGGGACCAAACCAGCACATGGGCGCCAGACAGCCCCTTGTCTAGGCGCCCTTGGCCCCTCTTCGACGGGTCAGGTCATTGGCCCCGCCGTCTACCAATTTTCGGCCGCAGAGGATAGGGAGAGCGGCCTACGCTATACCGACACTCCTCTTCCCCTGCGGCCCCACCGCGTTCGCCATCAGACGGTGGCGACCCCGTCAAGGCCGCGGCAGGGAGGGAGAGCGCTGTACCACAATACACCTCTCCAGCCGCGGCCCTGAAACCGCAGCCGCGATACCTCCGATACACGACATCGCGGCCCGCCTCAGTTGCGATGTCGCCACCGCAACCTACTCGTTGGCCGCTACGTCATGGGCTTGGATCAAAAAGCCCTGACGAGCGGCCCCTCCTCGGGTTCCTCTTGGCTTCACCGTGGGTGCCCAACCCACGGCTAATGAGCCCCCCCGCAACGACAATGCGGGAACCCTTCGGGGGGGGGCTCTTTCAGTCCTGCGCCAACAGGTATGACAGAGATAGGCTGATCTTGGCAACTGTTGAAAAAAATAAACAATTAATGTAATGATAACCTTTTTACATCACACAGCAATAAATTGGTGTACTCCTTACTCCCTGTAGTAAATAGAATTCTAACAATAGTATAGTTATCTAATCTGACGTGGTACTTTTTGACGTGCAATCACACTCCTTATTTGTTCACCCCGTGGTGTACCACTGTTCAGCAAATGTGACCTTCGTCTTAGAACAGAGGTGCCACAGATAATACAGACATGAGTGTGGCCAACAATAGGCTCTGTTGACTGTTGACTTGTTGGCTGCCTGATTTCACTCCATGCATTGGTCCAACATGCATGGCACACCAAATCATCACTAGAAATGGGCTGAAACAGTATAAAAATATGTAAGTTTATGCAGGCATAGATGAACAGGTATCTTATTCGGAGTATAAACAACTCTAAATAATAATATGCTCATCTTATTTGCACAATTTTATTCCAGTTGTAAAACTTATTATATCTACCTGTCCAACCCATATTTTTATGAGAGATCGATTTCTAATGGAATGTCTTCGCATTCTTGATATGTTTAAATTACAATTAACACAGCGTACATATCCACTTGTAACAGTTTGCTGTGAAGAACTCGAACCAGGTTGAATGCCGGGGTCATCGATAGGTACTGACATCAAATCCAAGTTATCGTTATCAGCAGGAGCGGAATCCATATTCAGGCCGTGTTCGTCAGGTTTAGGAGAGTCGCCAGAGTCAGTATTCATGGTCAGAAAAATCGATTTTTATTAGCAAAATACACGCATCGATCTCTATGATATTAATTTGTTACAAATTTACCAATGGCCACTAGCAATATTGTGCTATATTATCAGAATTGTAGAGGAATTCGTACAAAGCTGCATACACTGTACATGAACATTATGTCTTGTTCTTATGACGTCATCATGCTTTCTGAAACCTAGCTCATTCCTGCTATTCACGATAGTGAGTTTATTGACGATCGCTATACAGTTTTTAGATGCGATCGCGACCGATCGGCAACAAATAAGCGTGAAGGAGGAGGCGTTTTAGTGGCTGTACGTCGTGACTTGCGTCCCACTGGGATGTCGACACAATTTACCCATGCTTGCGTTAAGCAAGTAGTGGTTCAGTTACCAGCATCTCAGTCAAATAAGCGCCATATCATCAGTGTAGCGTATATTCCACCGCAAACTCCTGACGACGTATACAAGCATTACCTAGAGATGCTACAGTCCATTGCTAACGATCCCGCTACCGAGTCATTTTACATTGCAGGAGATTTTAACTTACCTGATATCATTTGGTCGGACCAGGGTTATCACTCAGATGTGAATTCTGCGACATCCAGTGGTCAGCTTCTTTTAAACTTTATGTATTCCATTAACGGTTTACAATATAACAAGTGTAAAAACAATCTTGGGCGAACACTTGATTTGTTTATATCCAACGCAGACTGTCAGACCATACCTTGTAGCTCGCTACTGCAGCCGGACGCCTATCATCCTGTTTTTTACATAATGACTATTCTTAATATGAAATTTGTCCACATGAAATTAAACTCAGTTACTAGGTATAACTACCTATCCTGGCTAACTATCCTGACATTAATGAGCAAATTACTACAATAGACTGGGAGAAGGAACTCTCCGGACTGCCCGCTGAACAGGCCGTCAACACGTTTTACGATATTTTATACGGGATAATCAGACTAAACGTTCCATTGACTCTAGTTAAAAATTCACTATTTCCTGTCTGGTTCCCACCCTCTTTAATCCGTATTTTTTAAAACAAAGAACGTGCATGGATTAATTGGAAAAAATATCATAACCTATCCGACTATGAACACTTCTCTAACTATCGAAAATTATTTCGAAGAGAGTGTGACACCTGTTTCGGCAATTACATTAGTTCGGTTGAAGATAGTATCCCGAAAAATGTAAAGTATTTCTGGAGTTACGTATCGAATAGGAAGAGCAAGGCTAGCTTCCCAGCCAACATGCACATCAAAAACTCCTCTTCCGATAACCCTACGGATATATGTAACTTGTTTTCGACTTTCTTTGCTTCTGTTTACGAACCATCTACTTTTGACCCTGAGAAATGGCAACCTTCGAACAATTGCGGTGATAACTCCTCTTGTATATGTGAAATCTATTTCTCTAGAGGTTATACTCAGGACACTCAAATCTCTTGATCCCTCTAAAGGGGCTGGCCCAGACGGATTGCCACCCACCTTTTTCATTAAAACTGCCGATAGCATTCATGGTGTTCTGTATTTAATTTTCAATAAATGTTTACGTGAGGGGGTTTTCCCGGCTGCATGGAAACGAGCGTTTATTTCGCCCATTTATAAAAATGGAGACAAAGAAAACGTTGAAAATTATCGCCCCATTTCAATCCTCTCCTTGTCGAAACAACTACCGTTTCGTCCACAAAAGAAAACTCAACAGAGGTGTTAAAAAATAATGACAACTTGATTATAAAAAGCGCGTCAAAAGTACAAGTTGTGTTTGTTCAGTATATTGTAACCTAAACAAAGAACAATTTATGACATCTTTTTGTATTGATAAATAATATAGATTAAGCATTTCAAGTGTTATTATAATATCAACATTAAGAGAAACAGAACGTTGCTTCAAATAAAGCCTGCGTAAACGAATGAAAGAATGCCATTTTGGTTCTCTGTGGATACGAGTATTATTTGAACCATGAACCTTCTTTGGTAACTGATCCTCGAATGGTCTTCTTTTTGTAATCGGAACATATTTTGAGCTTTATTACCGTAACAATCCTAGACCTTGGTTTAAGCCTTTACTTATGCAGTTTTTGGTAATAAGACGGTTAATGTTTGAGAATTAGGTACCATAATATACGTTACAGTGTTGTAACGTCACAGAAGGTATTAACGTTATTATACTTTTAAAACCAATGCAAGATCTTAATTTTTTATGAATTTTATAATTACAAGAAATGCATCATCGATTTTGAAAGTAAATATCTGAGTATCAGAGACAAGTTGCGTCGCTGATGAGCCCTGTCGGCGAAGAGTCCTGACGGCAAAGTCCTGTCGGCGAAGAGTCCCAAAGTCTTGTCGGTGTTCAGTCTGTCGGCGTAGTGTCAGTCGGCGTTTAGTCGTACACTCCTCTTGATTTCCATTTTCTGACGCGTTGCAACGTCGCGTATTACGAGTATATTTTTTTTTAAAGATTCACATTCTTTCTGTGTCAGATTAGTGCACTATTAAAAAAAAAGTCTATTATTTGAGGATTAGATTTAGAAGAAAAAATCTGTTTATTTTAGAACCGCGAGCTCATAAACATTCAGTTTGGAATTGTCTAATGATCATAAAATCAGCTAATCTATACGCGTTACTCAATCCACGGCCCTTTCCTTTTCCACACACGGAGAGTATGTGTTCTTTGGTTTTCGTTCCAAACTCTTTTCTAAGTGGTTTTTCCAATATTTGTAATTTTTGTTTTTTGTCATTTAAAAACTACGATAATTATCTACTTTCCTTGACTTTTTGAACTCATTATAACAAAAGTGTCAATTTTGGTTCTTAAAAAATTATAGTTTAAAAAGCATTCTCAAATGACGATGAACATTTATGCCCTAACCATGTCCAGTCAATGAATATTTTTGAGTATCTTTTATTTATTCAAGCTGGATTTCAGATAATAGTCTAAAGTAAATCAAAGCATTTTTTAAGATTTAATAAAAATAATTATTATTTGTAGTTCTGATTACATTTTCGGTTTAATGGCGACGATAAAAGTGTCACCAGGTAAATATATAATAGTTATTTGTGCAACAAGAGAGCAAAGTTGGTGGAAATAACTTTGGTCTCGTAAAACACACAACTTTTCACCTCAGCAGCGAGAACATTATCTAAAGGTAAAAAATACAACATGGTAAAATGTAACCACTTTCAATATTTGTAAAACAAACAATATCAAAAAAAATACTATATAAATATTATTAATTATTACTAATATTATTAATTATCATTATTAGCTTAAAGTAAAATGATTGCACTAACATTCTTTTCAAAAGTTTGGGATAGGTTTCAATGTGCACTTCATCTTTTGTCTTTATTCTAGCCTTCTACATTGAGTAAATACTCCACATTGTAGGTAGATGGTTGCCTCGTTTGTTATAATTCTATGAAGTACGATAACAATACAGTCTCCGAAAAATTGTTTACACCCTTTCTAAGTGTCCATTGGTTAATAATAACAAGTTTTTAGATTATTTTTGCGAGACTTTTCAGGCAGGAAACTTAGTTCTGCATGTTTTACTTGCTGTTTCAATTCTTCGGGGGGTGAATAGCAGACTTTGTCAGTGGACTCACTCATATTTATTTATTATTATTTTTATAATAGCCAACGTGTATCGAACTTTGTAGCTAGGTTACCAGAAGATTTATTTTTTTAAAGATGCGTTCTGAAACTGCACCCGCAGTAGTCTGACAATTTCAAAGATTGTTAAAACTATAAATCATTATGTGGATATGATAAACTTTGTACTTCAATAAATATAAAGAAATAAACTAATTTTTGTGAAGAGTTCATATTTTGCTATAAATATTTTTCTCCTATCTTATATAAACTATAATCCAGCAAAGTAATCCTGTAATGACATTGTAGTTTTTGTTGTGCAAAAAATACATTAAAAAATAAAACAGCTGTTATAAGTAAATTTTGCCTCCACGGCACCACCCGGGCGTTTCCTCCCGTCTGATACCGAACAGGAACCTCCCGAAACAGCCGTGTCCGGTGAGGACTTGCGTCAGGCGGAAGGTGATGACGCCGTGGCGCCTCTCCAGCCACTCCTCAAAGAGGGGACTTATCGCCGCAATAGTGTCGTGCCCAGCACTGGGTTGTGACAATCGCACTCTCCATGACGCCATGAGATCCCGCCGGAGCTCTGTCCGCTGTGTTGCGATTTCTCGCGGCATCGGAGTCAAGCCCCGGCGTTTCGCCTCCTAGCGCCACTCCCAAATATGCGCGAGGACTTTTGCCTCCAGATCCCATGGCGGCAATCCGGCAAGAAGGCTCGCCGCCTCACCGGAGACCGTGCGGGGTATCCCCGGACAAGCCGGGTGGCCATGACCCTCTGGAACGTGCCCACACTGGTGCCTCGTAAAGGGCCATGGACCGCACGACCCCCGCGTATAGCCTCCGGCAGGAGGCGTTTGGACCCCCTAGATTGGGGTATATTAATGACTGCGATGTGTATGGATCCCTTTCGTTGTATTCATCAATACCTACAGAAACACAGAAATGTTAAGCGAAAAATATCCAAGCGTACAGAATCGTTTTTGTGATTTAACCAGTGCATTTTCAAGTAAAAATTTAGTTTAACAAACAAGATCCAAATGTTCTGAATCGTTTTTGTGATTTAACCAGAGCATTTTTAAATAAAAATTTAGTTTAAACAAAAGAGATGCAAATGTTCTGAATAAGTTTCATCAGGTTTGATATTTAAAAGTTTCAGGTAATCTAGTTACATAGAAATAGAAGAATTTTGAATACATTAAAAGGACAGTATAAAGCCAGTATTATTACAACACGCCCCCTTAATCTAAATTCTCACAAATAAATAACATATAAAAATGGACTCAAAATATACCAATTTAAAAAGAAAACAGTATGTAAATGTATACTAAGTACTGAAGTAAACGTGTAAAAATATATTTACACTAAACCTAAGCCCAGTACACATCTGCCATGTGCCACACGCTGCAATCGTTTAGTTAAGACGTCAGCGGGCATATCACTTGATTTGGTATATTTTAAGTTTACTTAATTATCACTAATCTTTTCTCTAATAAAGTGATATCTGGTATCTATATGTTTCGTCCTATGGTGGTGTACCGGATTTAAGGCCAAACTCTGTGCACTGTGACTATCGGTACAAATAGTTACGGTATTAGGTAATAACTTTTGCCTTACCATAAGATCTGAAATTAATTCAGTGATAAACCTCCTTAAATAAATCGCTTCCTTCGTAGCTTCAGTTATTGCCATATACTCGGCTTCCACTGAGGACAAAGCTACGGTTTGCTGCTTCCGCGAGGCCCATGAAACCGGACTGCCTGCTAATTTGAAACAGTAACCAGTATAAGAACGGCGATCTATATTACAGTTTGCCCAATCGGCATCGCAAAATCCTACAAGGGGCATACTTGATTTCCTATAACAAATCGAGTAATCTAAAGTGCCTTTTAGATATTGTAAGACTCTCTTCGCGGCTAACCAGTGAGTCTTGTTGTATCGAGTATTGAACTGACTCAGATAACTAGTCGCGTATGCGATGTCTGGACGAGTATTAACACTCAGAAACATGAGGCACCCAATTAATTCTTGATATGGATACGCTTCTAGATTATGATCACTATCAATGCTGGTACGGACCTCCAGTTTTCCAGATAGTGGAGTTGTACAAGTTTTACAATTCTCCATTCCAAACTTTTGTAAAAGATTATTTATGTAATTTTTCTGATGTACCTTTATTTCATAATTTTTCCTGGTTATATTTAAACCAAGATAATAGCTTAAATAGCCCAAATCTTTTATCAAAAAATATTTTTGCAAGTCATTTTTGACGATATCAAACGTCTTGTCATTACTGTAAAAACCAATTATGTCATCGACATAATATACCGCAACGATAACCAACTCTTTTCCAAAAATGTTGGTATACACACATGGTTCAGATAGAGTTTTCACAAAACCAAAAAATGATAAAGTTTTATGTAACTTTATATTCCAGGCACGTGGAGCTTGTTTAAGTCCATACAAGGATTTTTTGTAAGAGGCACACTTAGTTCTCCATACCTTTTACTTTAAAACCTTGAGGTTGCTCCATGTAGACCTTCTCTTGCAGATCTCCATTTAAAAATACAGTGTCAACGTCCAAGTGACGCATCTTCAAACCAAATTCGGCTGCGAGAGCCAGTAGAGTACGCAAGGAGGAGTGCCGCACGACAGGAGAAAATGTCTCAGAATAATCTACACCTGGCATCTGGGTGAAACCCTTAGCAACTAATCTTGCTTTGTACTTCACAACATTTCCTGCTGCATCTTTCTTTAACTTATAAACCCATTTACATGGTATAACTTTCTTGTTTTCTCTGTCAATTATCTATTATATTATCTATATCTTTTCATTGATAGAGTTGTTAGCTTTGAGAAATGGTCCAAGAGATTAATGTGATAACAATAGGGGAAACTGGGTACACTTGAACCCCCTTATTATTTTGGTTCATAAAATCAATTTTAAGTCCTGCATGGAAAAACATAAAACACATCCCGTTTTAGCTAAAATGTTGGGAAGTGAATAGCCCACGCTTCGAAGAAAGTTAAACGGGGTGGTTCAATATTTGTACAAAATAAAGGACTTTAACGAAAAACACAGGTTTGTCCCCGTACATGGGAGACTTGATCCCGCCCAAAGGGAGACTTGATACAGGAGGTATCAAGTGTAGCATATCTAAGGGAGACTTGATACATTCTACGCGATTAAGTTTAATCATATATACATACTTGTTAAAATAATAAATGAAACAACGAATTCAATTACTTTAAATATAATTCTTTATTACAGAAAAATCTAGTACGAACTGAACATAACAATCAGTCTTCAAATGTTTAGGCCTTCGTGTAGGCAGTCAGTCTCGTTTAGGTAATCAAAATAATTGGTCTCAAATAGCTTCAGATATCTGAACTTACTAACATAACTAGATTTATTATCACCATGAACATCAGATTCAAAATGTAAGTACAAAAACAACTTCTAATGCTGTAATAATAAAAAAATATAAATTATATTCTTAATAAGTTTCTAACCTTTTTACGTCTCCTAAATCTTCTTATCAAATAAATTGTATCAAATAGGATGCCTCAGTAAGAATCTCAGATTCAAATAACAAAACCAAAAAAATATAAGTTTCCTCCTAATATTAAAGCAATACTATTATAACTATATATTTAAAGCCTCTCTTATAATTAATCAACGTCGGTACACATCTACTTATTTTAATATCTCAGAATAAACAGAAGAAACTGGAGCAAATATCTCGCTTCTCTGGCCATTTGAATTTCGTATCTGTTAGTTATTTAGAAAATTTCACATCATAACTTGCCAGTGATTCATTTGTTATCTGACCGTAGGTCAGATACAAAATTAACCACAACCCAGTCACCTTCAAATATGTTCTCTTCATCGCCGTACTCATTTTCGGACTCTTCATTTTCATCTTCTAAATCTGACATACAAAAATCTGATTCTGGGGATGGAGGTATAACAAATTCTCCATCTTCTGAACGTCGGCTGTAAATTTCATAGCTTTTTCTTTTCTTTTTTGTTTTAGGCTTCTTTTTTGTTTGTTCCTTGTCTATCTTCCTTTTTGCAGAGGCAGCTAACTTTTTAATTTTCTTTTCTTCCTTTTCCCTAGCTTCGTTTTCTATGGCAATTTTTTTTCGGCGTATCAGTAAGTATTTTTGTTGATTCGTTTTTTCTTCCTTTGGTCACAGTTTTTCGTGGTCCTGTTTTGGGATACGGTCTTATTATCTCTGGACTTATGTACTTGGACGTTGAAGGTACAGAAATAGATGACTGTAATAAAGATTTAGACATTTTGGTTGGTGTTTTGAAATTCTCATTGGTTAGAATTGTAAATTCTATCGGTGAAAGTACTCTTTGCGATGTTGAAGCCCACGTTGTATCGACCGGTTTAGATGCAGTCGCTGAAATGTCATTTTTAGGAAAATCAAGTTTCGTTGTGACTGTTGTTGTTTTCATTGCAGATGTTTCATCACCATGAGGCAAAGCATAGGTTAGCGAAGTTGTTGTACTTGCAGATATTTGTACAGCCACACAAGTGATAATGGTATCAGATGGAGCAGATACAGTCAAAGTATTTCCCTCAGTTGTCGTCACAGTCACGTGAGAAATAATAGCAGTTGTAGAAGTTTCATCAAAAGAGAAGTTGATCACACGAGATTCATGAAAAGATTGGTATGCTAGTTGAGCAAGGGTCGGGATAACAGCCAATGTAGATCCTGTGGAAGCTTCTACGATAAAATTATTATGTTCATTTGCAATGTTGCAATTGAAATTGACCTTAGGTGTTTGACCAATTATTGATGGTGAAGCTCTACATGAAGAAGAGTTTCGCTGTGGATTATTATCTGCAGCATCTTCTGCACCACTAGCATTTGTAACAAGTCCTGCCGGCCCGTGTGTTAAAGATTCTTCTAACCTCTTGCTAATGGTGCTACTGGTTGCTGCCGCCGGTCTGCTAGTAACAGATTCTTCCACTCTATGAGTAATTGTATATTATGGTATGTCAGTAACGTCGCCTTCAGCATCTTCGGCACCATTGGCATCTGTAACAGGCTCTTCCAGCCCTTGTGTTATAAATTCTTCTGGACTCTCGGTAATGTTGTTGCCAGATGCTGCCGCCGATCGGTCAATAACAGATTCTTCCAGTCTGTGAGTAATTGTATCTTCTGGTCTGTCAGTAACGAAACATGATAAAAATTCATCATCAGTGAAAATGTTACTGTTGAATGGATATATACCCGAAATTTCAAAACTTTTTATGATGTTTCTAGGGGTCATTGCATTTGGATAAGCTTTTCCCAAGCAGCCAGCTACATCATAAATGCTCAAAGTGCGAGCTGGATGCCGTAACATCCAGTCGTCACATGCTGTGTTGTAATGTGACTTCAAAGAGCTGAAAACGATTCTGTCTAGCGGCTGGAGCTTTTGAGATGTGTGAGGTGGTATTGTCAAGATATGGATACCATTATCTTTGGGAAAATGTATGGATTCAATACTGACGTGACTCTCATGATTGTCTAAGATGATGAGACATAGATTGTCCTTTGAGCACCTGACATTTTGTTTTAAATGTTCCAGAAAGCGTACAATATTTGGCACTGTCATCCAGCCTGTGGGATAAGGAGCTCCATCAGAGCCAGGAGGAGCATTTTCAATCATTCTTGACTGCCAATTTTTCCTTGGAAAAATAAGAAATGGTGGTATATGGTTTCCTGCTGCATGATTCGCACCACATACAGTGACCAATTCACCCCGCTTCGGCAGATGTAACTTTTGAGACCTGTTTGAGACCCTTGGAAGCTATTATTTTTTTAGGTTTGTGGACTGTGGTAATACCAGTTTCGTCGACATTCCAAATGTCCCTGGCTTCAAAATGGAAGCGTTCATATAAGCTTCTCAACTTTAAAAAGAACTGTGACACATTGTGCCTATTGAAACTTGTGGCCCGGGACATACTTGTTGCTTCCGGATTTCGCAAGGATAAATCATTGTGCCGTTTCATAAAGCCATGCAACCACTCATAGCTGGCAATTTTGTTTTCTTGCCAGTTCGGTGGTATTGCTTTATTGTTTTTTACAGCAAATTCATAGGCAAGTTCTCGTGCTGCTTTTGGGTTAAGACCATAATGCATTTTACTTGCTTTGACGTAATAATCTGCTAAATCTTTTTCATCTGTATTAGAAAAAAATGTAGACTGCCTATAATTAGGCTCGTACTCGGGGGAGGTACCCCCAGCAGCAATAGCATCTGTTTTTTTCTTGACATATCTTTTTAATGTCATAGGGGATAATTGATATGTTTTGGCCGTGCTTCTTATTGATTTGTTAGCAAATACGACATCATAGACTGCGGTTTTTAATGTTTGTGGGTCAATTTTTTCCCTTTTTTTAGCAACCTGCTTCGTCTTATATATTCGCGGCATTTTTTGACCTGCAATAAATAGGTAACGTTAATTGAAAACATTGAAAGCTATATCTTACAAATTTTAATAATGATCACATTCCTCTATGGTTGTGGGAGACTTGATCCCCCTGGATCAAGTCTCCTACAACGCTCTGTCTCATCTCTCCCCAGTAACCGAAAAATATAAAAATATAAGTTCTTTCCTAACCTTAATATCCTATGTGTTTGAACTTTTAGCGCAATCATTACACATAAAATAGCAGTTCTAATAATTAATACCCAAACTCTAAAACATGTCATTCGATTATTTTATAAACAAAAGTAAACTTATCAAAATATTGTTTCACAACACGAAAATCATTCACCGGTCGCCATGTCACAAACTGTCAGTTTTGACATTTGTGGTGTTTCCTAAAAGTCATACCGTACCATAGAAAAACAGGGTTGCTAGTTATTAATAATCTAGCAAGCGTGGTTGGTTTATAAAATTAGTGTACCATGTGTCCCAGAGGTATCTAGTGTATGTCTGTAGTCTCCCTACTAAATTCTAATGTAAAATGTGTTGATAAAATACTTTAAAACAAGCTGCCGTGGAGTTTCTTATCCTTCTTCTTCACGAAGATCTAGATTTGGAACGGTTAACTAACTTTCTCATTAACGATACTAGTAGTTGAAATATAGGGTATTCAGATCTCATTAATCAGATCTGAATACCCTATATTTCACAGTTCAACCATTCGAGTTCCCTATTCAACTTTCAGAATCCTCTATTCAAATTGACTGTTTCATTCAGATCGAAATGAGACATCTATTCAAGATATTTAGAATAAGTACTCCATTATGATTGAAACTTCTACGATTGGGATTTTAATCTATGATATTGTATATTACTGCGAGTTAGGTATTTCATCAGATCTGAATACCCTATATTTCACAGTTCAACCATTCGAGTATTCCTATAACTATTCAAGTAACCCCTTAATCATTTCAGTTTATTCCTCTGTAACCCCATAAAATATTGAACTATTCAAAATATTCATTTCAGTTTATGCCTCTGTTTTTCAATCAAACTTGTTCTTTCTTCGTCAAGTCATAAGTTTAGTAGAAGTGTACCATACTCATCAACAGCATCTGTTCGTGTGTGTAAATGAACCGAGCAGTTTAACTGCTCATTTATAACAAGCTGTTCAGTATGAACTTTCGATGGCGGTTAACTAGTATATTAATATTGCTAGTGTTTAAGAAATAAAACTGATAAGTAGGTCAAGTTTAAATATTTATTTCTACATAATTATAAAAATATTATTTTATACACATCATTTTAATCAGATACATTTTTTTTTTTAAAAGCTCTGATACATTTCTTACATAACTATTATTTACATTTTCACCGACCTAAATAATAGAATACATGTAAGTTTATAGATTACAGATTAAGTAGGTTTAACATTCTACAATCATTAATACGTAAACTAGAATCGTCCTTATCTTATCTTACTGACAAAACACTTTATTTTCTTTACACCATTTATTCAGGCAAAACTCATTTTTTAAGGCACATACATTGGTGTGATGCATATACAACTTAAAATGTCAGATGAATCTTAGTAATTATTATATAATGTTACCAAACTTGGACAGTTTTTACTTTCTAAATTGTATACATTATTAATTTGGAATATATCTTTTAACCATACCACTTTTTCGTTTCCTTTAGTAAAAATAAATTTATTTTTTAAAAAGTTGCTAAAGTTTGCTTTATAATTAAAATATGGTACAAAGCCTTCGTTCCAGTTTATTCCTCTGTTTTTTTCAATCCAAGCCACTTGTAACCTTTCTTTCCTCGTCAAGTCATAAAATGGTCTTGGTGGTTTTATCAACAGTACTTGTATATGTCCTTTGTACATTATTGCTATTTCTTTTGGAATAAACTCATTTCCTTCACTCTTAAACCCTTGAACATCTACGATGACATTCATGATAGTTTTCTCACAATATTACTCAGCGGCTTGTATTCGAACAGTCGATCGTTTATTATTAAACAATAGGCAGATGTATTATCTTGAATATCTTCAGAGCATTCAATTTCTAATCGCACGTCAACTGGTCCCGTTTTAAGTGAATCGTTTTGTCTTGAACAATCAATCACAAAAAGCGGAGCAATTTCTTTAAACTGGTTTAAGCTAAGCAATGGATCAATGCCTAAGCTGTAATACGACTGACGAAAATTAGCATACATTTCATATAATATACTATATTTACCTTCATCAAACTTCAGATTAAGTGAGTCATACGGATAGTATTGAGAATTCAAATATAATTTAATATTGCTTATATTGCAGTGATCAAATATCGAAGAACTTCTAGTTTTATTATTTTTCCGAGCTGTTTGCAAACCAAATATAATAAACCTTGGTTTTTCTAGCTGGGAAGTTGTCTTTACTGACCAGGAATGTTTTGTTGTTCTCGGTAGTAATGGATATTCATACAAATCCCAATTTCTAAATGCTATCTGTATGGAACGATCTCTCTCCGGGCTTTTAAGCAATAACAATTTATTACGATCAGAAACTTTAATATGTGGCTCACGCCATTGTATTTTTTGTATATCTATTTCTACGTTATCATTCTTGTCTATAAGCACACAGTTCAATGCCGAGCTGCTTCGTTGTAATATAAGTTCATGTTTACAATTGATTATTATTTTATTATAATCTTCTGCAAATCCGAGTATTCTGTTCAATGGCACGATAACACTAAAATATCCATTCCTTAATTTCGTACCACATAAGTTCCATCCCCAGACTGCTGCAGCTTTACTTTCACCTTCATTCATAGACACATACGATTTTAAGGATGTTGTAATACCAAAATTTTTAATGCGATCGATTTCAACACCATTTATTTCATACCTAATATCTTGAAACAAATATGAAATTGGATTATTTATAAAATCAACGTCTTTTTTTATTGTTTTCCCTGCTGGATCTTTAGTAGATACACTTGCATACCCTTCTATAAAAATGGAACTGTTGCAGGGTAAGACATACAAATCTTGATGATGAATGGGTATTCTGACTTCATCATTTTCTTTGAAACTAGTGTTATACGGATTGTAGCTATGGATCTCATAACTTTCAATAGAGTTGTCATGTTGCACTAAGTCTGTTATTTGAAGCATGTTGTTATTATTTAAATTTTAATCCAATATGTGTGAGAAATCTTTTATTCTCTTTAGTAATTTTAATTTGTCCTTTAATGTTTATCGCGTTGGCACGTCTGACTTCTTTGGAAACAGGATGTGAAATATTACATGTTCTTCTCACGATAGACGTTTTAATGGGGCCTCTAAACCGAGGTACTCGTCTTCCTGAGTGACATTCAATCTGTATGTCATTAATCTGTTTTTGAATGCTGTTGCAATAATATGAATATCTGTGAACTTGGTATTCAATAAACAATTTGCTTTGTGTATATTCGTTCTCATATGATAGGAATACTGATTTTCTGGTATTTCAATTTTACATTTATAACAGGTTATTGACTTTCTAGATCTCGATTTGCTGTTGAGGTGTGTAACTGTAAAAAAAGAAAACCAATGGCGAGATTAACTACTTATATAATATTTAATTATACTACAACATAATACTTATAAAATATAGTACAATTATTAATAAGATCTGTATATAGGTAAATACAATTAAAAGAAGATACAATTTAAAGTCAATCATAGGAACCCATGTGGGCAATAGCACAGTTTTTAAAATCATCTTGAGTTGCTTTAACAAACTCCTTTAAGTGGGCCCAAGATTCTTTATCTTCATCCAACTTTGTCTTAATGGTAGTTATGGCCGAGCGCCATCTATTAATAGGCATTTTTTTTTTTTTCTTCAGTGTTGTAAATTTTCACTTCTACATAATATTTGCCTTTTTTAGTCTCGCTTATTTGTCGAGAATATCCTTTGGCCATCCTTCTAGTAAAATATGAGAATAGTGGTGGTATATTACCAGTTTTGTGAGATCTCTGTGTTGGGGTGACGCTTTCCTCATTATCGCTTTCTTCACCGAATAATTCACCAGCTGTAACTCGAGCTGGCAGTGTTACTGGTGAAATGATCGGCTTCGATTTTTTTCGGGTTGTTTATCCTTTGGCCATCCTTCTAGTAAAATATGAGAATAGTGGTGGTATATTACCAGATTTGTGAGATCTCTGTGTTGGGATGACGCTTTCCTCATTACCGCTGTCTTCACCGAATAATTCACCAGCTGTAACTCGAGCTGGCAGTGTTACTGGTGAAATGATCGGCTTCGATTTTTTTCGGGTTGTTGACTCTTCACTCATCTTGCTGGACCTTTCCCGCTTCGTTTTTCTTTCCTCTGTCTTACTCTTCGGCTTCGCCTCTTGTTCAGAGTCATCGCTGGAGAGATAAAGGTCGTTGCTAAGTAGTTTAGACATGTGCAAAAACAAAAAACAAAAAAATTAGTGCCTTGCAATCAATGCTTCATACTTCCTAAATTTTTAAAGGAACTGATCATGACTTAGATGAATAATTAACAGATGTAATATGTAATATATACTTGTACATATTATTAATATTATTATTTTAAGTCTGTTAGTTTTTAATTAACATATATAAACATCGTTTGATTTTGTGCAGGAATCGAATCCAGTACCCTACGTAATGCAAAATCAATCCGAATCTGAATCGTTTTGAAACAGATGGCTAATCCATTGCTCCGTAAGTTCGAAAAAAAACTGCAGAGCAACGTAAATAACGCAATGAATGTTGTTGAACTGTCAAAATGAAACAGATTTGTCTTTATCGTTTACGAAAATATGTTGCGTAATTAGAAAGCTGGACACAAAATGCTTACATAAAATCGATCAGTCAGCCGTTGTGCTGACCGTGTTAATAGATGAATAATATACATAGCATTCGATCTGTGCAGGAATCGAACCTGCAGCACAGAAAAGCATCACTCAGTCTCTGAGCTAAGAGTGCTAACTATTGGCGGTTAACATTTTAATACTTGAATATATCATACATTACTCTGGCTATTCAATAGTTAGATATGATTATGAATAGGTACTTACATTCTTGATTGATGCTTAGACAGGTAGCTTGATTAGGAGCTCGGAGCGATGATTCCTTGCAGAGAGGATTCGTTCCAGAGAGGAATTGTACCGGAGACTAATTTGCGAGGCGTTTTTATAGGTCTAAAATCACGTCATTCAATCCAAATTTGTACAACTGCATACTTGCAAAAAAAATCAATTGACTACACGAGCGTACAAATCGTAGCAGTTAAGGTTTTATGTTTACAGCGTTTTATATAAGACGAATGATCAGCTATTTTGAATCTCATGTAGATACTTATATAAATCAACAATGGGGAATTTCATACTTACTGTTGTTTTTGCTGAATGTTTTCGACGCTGACGGTACAAACGCTGCGGTTTGCACGCTCGCATTAACTCCTAGACACGTGGAGGAGTGGAGATTATGACGAGTCAGAATCTAGCGTTTAAAACGCAGCGGTTATAACGCCCGTCTGCAGATTGAAATATTATTTGTGCACACGTCAACATTTCCTAGCTATATGGAGACAAGAGGAGCCGTCAGTTTCGGATTACTTTACATAAATAAAAACGAAATTAAATTGAACCTTAGTGACAAAAAAAAAATGGATCAGTACCTATAAAAACCAATCCAAGATACCAAAAAAAAAAATTCTTGTCTTATCTGCTCTACGATGTCGGTAAGTAAAATATTAAAAAGTATTTTAAATTACTTATTAATAAAAACATTAAAATGTGTATTATAAATTAATTTTAAATATATTCAAAGGGATAAGAAGATACAAGGATAGATTCAAGATTCTAGGATAGTTAATTTGTCTTCGTAAACTTTTAATTTAAGTATTATTTAATTAATATCTATTTCTTTGTTTCAGATTTTCAGCGATATTTTCCCCACTAATTCTTCATACTCACCAATTCCTGCTGAACAAACCCTACGTCAAAAAGTGGTCAACTATTTGGAAAGAGAAAGACCATTTCAACCATTTCAATTTGAGGACACACCACCTTGCAGCAATAGTAACAACAGTAACAATAATAAAAGACGAAGAAGTGATGTTGTATACTCATATATACAGAAACCATCAACGGGTCATCATAGTAAAATAATACGAATACAAGTTTTTGACGCGGAAGAATTCACAAATTCGCCATGTGATTGTAGTGCCAATATATGTGTCCAACATGTTGTGGGGAATGTATTTAATGATGATATTTATAAATGTGTTAAGGATATTTTAAGCAAATTGCATAAAAAATGTGAATAAACTATCAATTATATTTCAGTGGTTTTATTTCTATCATTCCTGTTAATAAAATGTAGAAAGTCACGAGTCACCTATCTACACACCAGACAAATAGTTTTAGCACACCAGCAAATAATAATCTTAAAAGTACTATGCATTTGTACTAGGAATTGCACACCAAGAGTAAAATTATATTAAACTTAATTAATTAAAATTACTTAAAATTTCTTTATGATAGGGTACACTAAGGTATATTTTTATACACATACCTACACTTCTTAAGGTTCATGTCTGTGCTCATTATATAAACTATTTGTCTAGGAATGTGGTATATTGGTTTAATCGTAATTAGTAATTATAACTTTATAGCTATGAGGCACACGATGGGTTGAAAAGAATACGATCTGCTTCCTTTACGGGAATGGGAATGTGTTTGTTATGTAAACAATCACTCGTGCTTAGCAACTGATTATGAATACGATTTTTTAAACGATGCAGGTATTTGGTATTTTACTCAGAGACGCATTGACCCATAATAAATTCACATCATTGCATCATTCATACCTAAATGAAAACTTTATCTCTGTGCAAGGGAAGGAAATACATAGTAACTTATCATTACCTAAAAGGTAACTCTCTGTAGTATATACCATCATAGAATGAAATCCCAAGGAAATAAATGTAACTTAGAAATACCTAACTCGCGGTAATATACACCATCATAGAATAAAATCCCAATCGTAGAAGTTTCATTCCAAATGGAGTACAGGACATTTTTGATAGCAATCATAGCGCTTACTTCATAATCCGTAGTAATAACTCAGGCGAAAATTCTGGAATTTGGCTTTTGATAAGTTCAAAATAGCACTGTATACGTATATCGTTTTTTATTAGGAAGTAAAGCATAACATACTGGGATAATAGTTTTTTTTTCCGCTTGTGCTGCCCATGTCGACTTGTATGCAATAGAGTTGAAGAAAAGGTGGAGTTGCACACATGTACGAGTGTCGTATGTACCGTCGCAAAATACATGTTTTGCTTGCCTTAAAGTTCCTGTGGCTTTAGGTGTTGCAAACAGCAGTATTCGACATTTTTTTTCTACGAAATCTGCCAACAGAAACGGCTTATACCAGGTACAATTACACTTTTTAATTTAAAGAAAAAAAAACAAAAAAAACATCTCAATAACCGTGACACTTAGGACATGGGGTCTTTGGGTGAAACCTCCCAAATGACGCTCCCAATCCCCCAAATAATTGTGTCGGTCCATGCGCCAAACACCCTGTATAACGGAGAACCGGGAACATTCGGATATTTAGAAATTGTGATGTCAGCAGAGTGGTCGTCACTATCTCATCTCATAAAACATTTAAACGTATTTTTAAACACACGCCATGTTTTTCCGCTTGACCAATAATAGTAGTTCAACCAACTATTTCCATTAAACAATTTTTTTCCAAAAACCATTATTAAACTAACGCATATCGCTTATTAATCAGGAAATGCATTTAGCAATAGACAACTTGTTTTTTAAACCTAAGTTTGAAATAAACCTTCAGTTATGATTTGCTATTATAGTAACCGGAAATCTTGCTGCCGTTGGTGTATATTTGGGGACCGATTACTTGATGGGTTTCCAAGGTTTCGGGAGTTAAGTCCTCTAGGCGTGAGTACTCTGTTGTCGTGAGTAGCGATGGGTGGGGATTTTGGGAGTGGGACACGTTGCACTCCAGCTCGCGGCCCGGTGGTATGAACTCTTGGGGATTACCCTTTCTGATCTTGAACAGGGTTGCTGCCTCGATTACCCGGAGATCTCAGCTGCGGGGGCCCACGCACTCGCTGCATACATCACAATGGGTGGGCTATATCACTGACACGTATATTATCCTAATTATCTGTGTGGGGTCTCCCCAAGTCACCTTTGCCGCGCATGCCAACTGCTTGTAGATGTCTGCGGCTTTTTTACAGGTCACTGACACGTGCGCGTTGAAGGTGAGTTTGGAGTCTATTGTGAGAACTAGCAGCTTTACTTCCTCGACCAGGTTCAGCCGCGTGACCGACATGTAGAGTACCGGATCGTCGTACTTCAGCCTTCTCGTTAACACCATCTCATTGGTCTTGTGCGCGGCGAAACGTAGCTTATTTTGGACGCCCCATTCCGATACTGTATTTAGCGCGTTGTTGGCCTATTGCTGCAGGGAACCGGCTGTGAGGTCCGAGAGAACTAGGACAACGTCATCTGCGAAGGCTTGACAGTATACTCCCTTACGAGCCATCTTGTGTAGGAGCGAATCTAGGATCAGGTTCCAAAACGTCGGACCGGCAATTAACCTTGGACGCATCCCTTTGTGGTACCTTTCTCGCTAGTCGCTCTGGCGTAGTTGACCCTGGTGTTCTGGTGAGTCTTCCAGGTATGATGTGACGAGAGCGTAGATGTTTATGGGACAGTTCTTGACTACCATCTGTCGCTTGAGTGCTGGCCACCACGCTTTATCGAAGACCCCAAAAGACAATGACTCCAATGCCATCAAAAGCACGATTTTTTTGGCTTTGATTTCGGCTCCTAAGTACCCCATTAGGGCATAGAGGGCGTCCTCGGTTCCGCGCTGTGGCATGAATCCAAAGTGGTTTGGGTGGAGTTTTGGAAGGAAGTGCCACTGCATTCTGCCTACTAGGAGCTTCTCGGCGATTTTTCTTAGGACCGAGAGAAGACCTATTGGCCTGTACGACTTTGGGCTGGTGTATTCATCCTTTCCTGGCTTGCGGAGGATGCACACATGGGCGACTTTCCACTGCTTCGGGAAGTGTGACAGCGACAGGCACCTATTAGCTATCGCTAAGAACACTTCCCGATCGCAGTTTATTGCCGCAATGCAGATGTCCGCTGTTAATCCGTCGGGACCGGGGGCTTTTTCGGATTCTAGTTCTGGCGAACCATTTCCAGCTCCGCGGTCGTGAAGGGAGACAATCCCAGCGGGTTTTTCTCCTCCACCAGCTTCCTTAGGTTCCTGTGGTGGGGCTGTTCGGCATCCGTTGAGTCGTCGGGGTAAAAGAAATAAAGAAAAGTATTTATTGGGACAAGCACAGAAGATATCAATTAAGCTCAACACACACTCATTAAAAAAAATAAAAATAAAAATAAAAACAAAGTAAAATTAAAATATAGCAGAAAGTCCTGTACGAGGCCAAAAGGCTCCTCAGCATGATGCTGCGACTTTTAATAATAAATGCCGCAGCGCTGGTATTCTGATAGGGCCCGCAGTGATATCACGGAAAGATACAGAAAAAACAAAAATGCTAAATAAAAATAAATCAAATATTTAGTAAAAAAAAAGTCCGCGTGTCTGCATCCGACGTAACATCAGTTACTTGTGTGTGCCTTTAGTGTCTGTGGCTTCGTTATGACAAGTTAAGAGACGCAGACGCCGAAACCGGTAAAAACTTGTTTGCATTACGGCTGTTTATTGCTCATTAATAAAAATGAATAATATGATGACAAGAGTTTTGTGGTAGTCAGTTTACGGCATATGGAGAGATGCAGGTAAACTAATGTTATGAGTGGTTTAAGAATTTTAAATTTCACCAATGAAAAAGAAAAAACCAAGACAAATGCGAAACAACTGCTGTGTCTAAGTGAAAAATCGCTGCCAAGTGCTCGTCACCATTGCTAGACGCGTGCAAATCAAGGGTAAAAGGTTTTTGCCAGAAGATCCGCTAACTGCTCGGGGCTGAGCGTCTCGCCTGCGGTTTTTCTCAGGAGGGCGTCGTCCTGTCTTCCTTAGTACTCTGTAGATGCCATCCCACATGCTCTCTCGGTCCTGCTTCGAGCAAAACTCCATCCAGTCTGGATGGTGAAGTGTCTCCGACTTGCGGCTGCATTGCGGATCGTTCTCTTCTTCGTCAGGGCGTCTTTTTTGAGACGGTCTAGAGAAGGATTCTACCATGGGGGATTGGCGTTGTGTTTTGGTGACCCCAGTTTTGGGATCGCTTTCTCGCATGAGCGTTGGATGGTGTGGGTGTATTCTGTGATGAGTTTCTCCAGAACCTCTGGGTTCGAGACGCTCGAGACTCCGGCTGGTGTAATGTCACTGTCCGCCAGACGGGTCTTGAAGTGCGCACAGAATACGGACCACTTAGCCTTCTTGGTGTTGTAGATGCGCGTCGACATTGACCTTAAGGGTTCCAAGGCCTTTACTAAGCGCATCGAGAAGGTGATTGCGTTTTGGTCTGATGATGTCAGACTTCTTTCTACTCGCCACTCCTCGACCTTGCCTAGCAGCGACTGACTGCATGCCGTCACATCGACAATGCTCGTACACCACCTGTCTCCTCTGTAGGTCTCAAAGGTTTGTGTTTGACCCATGTTGAGGATGTGGAGGTCCCGCTCATTGAGAAAGGAGTGAGAATGGAGAGAGAATGGAGTGAAGTTGTACGACGCTCCACGATGATTTTCGGAGAAACTTCCCCACCACTGGCTCCAGGCGTTTACGTCTCCTCCAACCAAGAGTAGACGTAAACGCCCGGAGCGTAGATTGTGTGTGTGTGTAGTTTATGGATTGTGTTGTGTGTTTCGGAAAGGTAGGGTTCAATATCTTGGTCACCCTCAAAATAGACCGACAGTACCCCGCACCAGAGCTGACCCACCTTCAGCAGAACGGCTGCGATGTTCTCAGTCACAAGCTGGGGGTCGTGGATGACCTCCGGGTTGTTCCCGAAAACAACATCGCCACCTTTACTCGTTTTTGGCGGCTGAGGCTGCACTGGATGACTCGTGCCGGGACATTGTTTCATGACACCTGTTTTTCCTACATAGGGCTCTTGAACAAGTGCTACTGAAACTCCTTTTGCCTGAGCCGCCATGTGGAGTTCTTCTGTGGCCAGCTTGGAGCGCTGAAGATTAACCTGGATGAAACGTAATCCTGCTGTCGGTCTTGCTGTGTTTTGAGTGGTAGCTTGTTGGCTCGTTGGGATTTCCTGGTCGCCCTTCGCAATAGGAAACGCGAGATCTTACTATACCATCCCATTTTTGGAGTTCCTGGCAGTCTTCGGTGAACGTTGTGTGCCAGGTCGCTGCCCGTCCTGTTGGCTGCCATGCAGTTACGCATGTGGGCTGCCTGCCGTCTGCTCGAGCGAGGCAGTCACTCCAGTTGTGCGCTCCGCTGCAGAAACTACAGACTTTTTTTCCGGCCCTGTATATGGCCTTGTTATGGCCATATCGAGCATCGCTTGATGCCCACGTGGACTTTCTGCACTTGCGTACCGCGATTTCTCGCGGCATTGGAGTTGAGACTGGGCGTTTCGCCTCCTCGCGCCACTCCCAGATATGCGCGTGGACTTTTGCCTCTAGATCCCATGGCGGCAATCCGGCAAGAAGGCTCGCCGCCTCACCGGAGACCGTGCGGTATCCCCGGACTAGCCGGGTGGCCATGACCCTCTGGGACGCATTCATAAACAGCAACACTGACTTCTTCTTTTCTGCGAATAAATGGGACTTGTGGTCACCTCCTCTTTTCTCCTTCACTGGTTCCCCACCAGTTTCCAAAATATTTTTTGTAATATATTGCACTCTGTGTTTTGTAATATTCAAGATGCTGAGGAAAGCTGTCTGATAAACAGGAATTGTTTTTTTGTTTACACACACACTATACACTGAATTTTGTATGATTTTTTTTTGGCGTACTATGTGTTTTAGTCGTAGGTCTTTTTCTTTTAGGTATTGTTACAATACAGTATTTGAGAAGAAAATCATCTTGAGTTTCTTTATCTGGGTGTTTATAAAATGCACTATGTTATTCAAATTTTGCATCGTTAGTGATCCGCATTTGAGGGGTATAGAGCAGAGGCGGTCTGCTCACTTTTTGCAATTTTGAGCTAGAGACCCAAACGCTATACTTTCTCATACAAAATGCATATTGTACAATCAACACTACAACTGACTACTGTTGTTTGTTTAGAGGTAAAATTTAGGAGTATTTTACAACACGTGGAACGTAATGTTTTTAATTCATGGATTCTCCAGCTCTTTTACACACAAGTAGTACCTTTTGCATTCTGCAAAACGGAAGTGGTATTGACCAGATGCTTTCATTGTTTCACTGGCGAAAGTTTTCCAATCTTTTACTGGCACATCTATACCCAGATGATTAATAATGCCGTAATTAGAAAAAAAAACATGATACTCTGTTGGATTGATGATTTGCTTCTTATTTTTAATTTATTTTTCATTGAGGCCGAAAATTCGATCAGCGGGCATAAAAGAATGCCCAGGAACAGGGAAAATTTGCTCAACTCTAGTGAATTCTTTTGGAGCAGAGGTGATTAACCAATACGCACACATTGCTATCATCGTGCTATTTTTATTCTGTGACCCACAGCCATCCGCCATAATCCGAAGTTTAGTTTTGCCTGTCAAATTCATTTGTGTTAACAAGTAATAAACTGCCGACGCTATCTCATTCGATGACTTGGCGTGAACGTTTTCGCTCCACGTGTGGATGCGTACGTTTTGTTTGGGAAACTTATTTGTTGATGTTCCAATGACAATGGTAAAATTGTAGATATATAGCTGCCTACTGTAATAGGCAGCTTGATCTGCCACTTTTGGTAACGCCTGATTCTTTTGACAATCAAAGGATATTGTGAAGGTTTTTCTCGTCATACGTTTTTCCGCAACATTGTGAAAAACATTTTAGCTTTTAGCTTGTGAATTCGTAACGCTGTCATGAGCTGGACTTTTGCAGCTTCATTTCTTTCAATTTTGAGTTTTTCCTTTAATTCCAAGCATTTCGAGCAGACGTCTGTGCTTGGGGTTTTAAAACCAATATTGTAATGTTTTACAAATATGTTTCTAAAATAACATTGTTTTACCTTATGTGTCACATCTTCTTGCTTGTCCTCGTAAATCTTCCACATTTTTTTAATGTTCAAATCAGATGGGACATATTTTCTTGTAGAAGTTGCAGACCTACAGTAGTGTGACTCAATACATTTAAATGTCTCAATAAATCTCATTACGTTTTCTTTTTTCCTTAAATTTTTCTTCGATACCCTATCACCACACCTCGATTTTCGTTTGGAAACTCCCCCGTAAGCAACATTTTTTTTGAAATGTTTCTTTGTGCACACCAACATTCTAAATATTTGCAAAAGTCTTTTGGCAAACTTGTTATAATTGGTATGGTTTTACGTATGTTCTTATATAAAACTTTTTATATGTTAAGGAGGCAGCACGTTGTCCCACTTTACGATGTCGCTGTACAGGTGAATGAATTTTCATATATTTTAACATAAAGTTATCCTTATAAACTTTATTGGGATTTGAATAAAAGGTTTGGTGAAATTTTCTAATATCTTGTGGATTTAAATTATTACACTTTAGCTTGTCTGAGTTATGTTTGCATGCTCTTATTTGATTTATATTTGGTGGCTTTATGAATATCTGAAATGAAATAAAAAAAATATATTAAAAAAATATTCTTATAATTTAAGTAAGTAATAAATTATTAAGCATCAAAGAAAGCACTAATTCTTGGAAACCACTAAACAATTTCGATAAGACGCGACTAAAAACCTTCTCAAAACAGCTAACCTTTTATGACATCCTGTCGGAAATAAACGAACAAACACTCTGATCGTTCGTAAGATAAGTCTTACTTACAGATCGATTACAATTATTAATAATTGTATACATTCGTTAAAAACATAAAAAGTGTACTATTTTTTTTTCTTGGTTATGTTCTGTATATAATGGATTCATTCACAGCTTAATACAGGGCATTGGGAACATACCTCTCACGCTTTTTGACATTGCGTTTCCATTGCGATTTGTTACGGATCCTCTTCCTTGCTGTATTACCTTCGACAGGAGCAATATTAATTTCCATTTTCAGACTTTTTTCCACACACAATTCAATTAAAACTAACATGCAGTTCACGCAAAAAAATGGCCGGACGCCATTACATCTACCAACAACATGCTAAGCTGTCATTGGTCGAGCCTCGACAATGTCGCTTTTGCATCCAATGTTTTGAATAGAGTCGGTTTTGCACCTAAGCAAATGTTTCAAGGGACTTCTTTTATATAATGTATATTGATCCTAAAATTATAATCATAATAGGAAACGCCAGCTACATAGGAAAATGCCACTGAATAAATTTAACAAAAAAAATAGAACTTAAAAGTATCAAACCTGTTCAAGCAATGTACTTACCGCTCTCGTTTAGCTACTTTTTTTCTTCAATTTTCTGACTGAGCTGTGCGTTTTCGGGATTGATTGGATGTACTCGGACATGCCTTTTTTTAGCGGCGGCTAAGGGTGTAAGGGTGCGAATTTTGCCTCTCCCTCACGCGTTCCGCCTCCTCCTTCGCGAGCATTACTGCTTCGCAGAAGGAGGTGACGGCCTCCCATGCCCTCTCGCTCCGTACCATGGCCTGGACCAGGGCCGGACGCGAGAGATCCTCGCCACCGATCGCCTCCACGAGGACACGGCGGTGCTCTGCCCAAGCCGGGCAGACCTCCACCGTATGCTCCACCGTGTCCTCCGGGCGATTCACGCAGTGATGACACCCAGGCGTTTCCTCCCGCCTGATACCGAACAGGAACCTCCCGAAACAGCCGTGTCCGGTGAGGACCTGCGTCAGGCGGAAGGTGAGGACTCGGACATGCCTAACACTTTCAAGTTTTATTCCTCTCTGACTCTAAAATAACACTTAAACTCGACGAAAAACAATAAAAACATACATCGATCGATCGAATTAATCTATTAAAACTAGAATACCTTTCGACTAGCTTATGTACCTTTAATTCAGGTAAATCAATACACCTATTGAATTGCTGAGGCCAGGCAGCAGACTCCTTCTTCAAGAAGGAGGGTTCTTCCCACCACAAGGATTCATCCTGCAGACACTGAGGGTCAACCTCCCTGGAGGCAAGATCTGCAGGGTTCATTTCAGATGGAACTTGTCTCCATGAGAATCCCTGTGTGAGGTCATTGATCTCAATGACCCGATTGCTTACAAAAGTCTTCAATAACTTTACTTGTGCCCTAATCCAACCTAGTACAACCGTTAAGTCTGTCCATATAAATTTGTGACTAAACTCATGCGCCCGAATGGCTTGAACTACCTTACTTGACAAGCGAGCACCCAATAATGCACCACATAACTCTAGGAGAGGTATAGTAGTAGCCGTGAGAGGTGCAACTCTAGCTTTAGCACACAGCAGTCTAACAGTTATGTTGTGCTTGCTGTCTATTGAGCGCAGGTAAACGCAGGCCCCTTAAGCATCTTGAGATGCATCCACAAAACAGTGTAGCTAAAAGGGCTAGAAAGGGTCTCTTCTAGGTCCAGAAGAAACTCTTTGGTCCTGAACCCTAGTAAGTGCAAGTATATTGTGATGGGATCTAGGGATTTAATGAAAACATTGCTTGCTTACAACCTGGACCTCAGGATCGATGGTTGTAGTGTGGAAAGGGTTCTGGAGGCTCGAAATCTTGGGGTAGTATTTGACGGGCACCTGCATTTCGAAACTCACATATTGGAGGCCGTGCGCAACTGCTTCTACCGACTCAAGCTCTTGTATCGTGTCCGTCCCTACATAAGTGTGGATATGCGTGTGATGCTATGTGAGTCACTTGTTCTATCCAAGCTGAACTACGCTGACACAGTGTATGGGGCGTGTATTCTCGGTAGAAGCGAAAAACTTATCCAGCGGGTGCAGAATTCTTGCGCAAGATTCTGCTACAATGTCCCACCACGTTCCCACATCACTCCTTTTTTAAATAAGGGTAATTTGATGAGAATGTCAACGCGCAGAAAGCTTCACCTGGCTACCCTACTCTTTGGCACTATTCTCACAAAGAAACCAGACTATTTATACAAGAAGCTGTCTTGGTCGCGCGATGTTAACAAGATTAAAACTAGAGCATCTTCGTACCTCTTGTTGGCCTCATCGCACAGAACTGCTGCTTTCCGTTGTAGTTTCAAATTCGCTGTCTCTCGATGTTGGAACGACCTGCCACCTCCTCTTCGTGCTATAAAGACAGTTGGTACATTCAAAATCAAATTTAAACAGCACTTAATACAGCTTTAAAAGGATACCACAAATTTAACTTACCCTTGGTCTGCACGCGTCTGGCAATGGTGACGAGCGCTTGGCAGCGATTGCTCACTGAGACACAGCAGTTGTTTCGCATTTTGTCTTGGCTTTTTCTTTGTCATTGATGAAATTTGAAATTCATAAGCCACTCATAGCATTAGTTTATCTGTATTTCTCCATATTATGCTGTTAACTGACTACAACAAAACTCTTGTCATCCCACTATCCACTTTTATTAATGAGCATTAAACAGCCACAATGTAAACAATTTTTACCGGTGTCGGCGTCTGCGTCTCTTTACTTGTCACAATGATGCCACAGACACTAAAGGCATAGACAAGTAATTGATGTTACGTCGGATGCAGACACGTGGACTAATGTTTTATTTTTTTACATACATCTTTCTTTATTTATTTTGTAGGTATTTATTTCTGTATCTTTTCGTGACATCACTGCGGGCCCTATCAGAAAACCAGCGCTGTGTCATTTATTGTTAACCTGTCGCACGCGCAATTAGCAGACACAATAGAATTTTATTGTCATTTGCACACATGGGGTACGATCGACATTTTCAGAGTTAAATATCGCAGTATCATGCTGAGATAGGAGCCTTTTGGCCTCGCACAGGACATTTTGCTTCATTTTTTACTTTGTTTTTATTTTTATTGTATTTTTTTCTTGCTTTTATTTTTAATAAGTGTGTGTTTTATTTGTCCCAATAAATACTTTTTCTTTCTTTCTTTCTAGCTCAATTAGTGTTGGCTCATTACATAATACATTTCTAGGTATAGAGATTCTAGATAATGATTAATATTTTGTACTATTTTTTCCCATTTTTTTAGCTATTTGTGTTGGTACTGGCTCATCCCAATCCAACTTTTCACTCCACAGTTGCTGTAAGATAATTTTATTCTTTATTATACTAGCCATAGATATCCATATCGATATCCGTGATACTAGCAGAGAGAAGACCCAACGGGTCAAAAAATTTACAAGTTGCTGAAATAATAGTACGCTTAGTAATTTTTAGTTTAGTCCTAATATAGTGGCATGCTTGCTTAAATCAAGAGTTTTAACCGTGGTCTCATCCTTATCACCTTGGGACAATTTGTTCGGATTTTATGTAAAGGGAAACGACCTGAAGCTAAAATCTTAGTTACACCATCATAAATATATTTAATTTCACCTTCTGTCTGACAACCTGTATTTAAATCGTCCATATATACAGGGTGTCCAAGAACCTGGCGTCCAACTGGATTCCCACGATGCCCCAAGTTCTAACAGTACTCAGAAAAATATTTTAAAAAATCCACCCCATGTACTTACAGAATTATACTGATTTCAAAAAAAAAGGGGAAATGAGCACCCTGTGACATACTTTTGAATGCTGTGACTGCTAATGCTGATAATTTCGATATTTCTTAGAGGTTTTGTAATCTAGGGTATTGCTGTGTCTAAATAGAATGTAAAAATAATGTACTTATTGTACCATTTTAAAATAAAATATTATTTTAACTAAAGGTGATATGGAAAACTATTGAATTTCGCAACTTTGACCGACTGTAGTGTAAAAAAAATGTACCAAAATAGTATGGCAAGTGACGTCAAATTTTGACGCGTTTATTCCTCTTTTTAAAAAGGTATAATACTTACACAATAATTTGAAAAAAAAAATTTTTGATAATATTTTTACTCAACAACCCAATTTTTACGATGTCTTACAGAATTCTTAGAAAGAAAAATTTACGACGAATTGAATCTAACCTCTAAAGAATTACTATTGTATGCTCATAAAAATAACAACAGGCCTCTCAAAAAACAGGTTAGACCGTAAGGGACGGTATGTGCATGCATCTCACCATAGTGATTCGTTATTACAACAGGAGGGAGCAAGACAGAAACTATCTTTGCGATTTGCTGGTTCTTCTTTATGGTACCCCATTATTCAGGTAAGAGTGAGGGAGAAAAAGGTTAGAGGTGCGAGTGAGATAGATAGTGACGCTATCTGGGATCGTGCTATTTAGGATAACAGTACGGTCAGTACGCGTCACTGCCTCCTGCCGTTACTACGCACCTCTCTCTTATTGTTACCATTGATCACGTACTACGATTTAAAGCTTTGTTTATTGGACTCGATTACTCTTTGTGCTCTGGACTTTGAAACGAACTCTTTACGACGACCTTTGCCTGTGTTTGGACAGTTTGTGTTTTGTGTGTGCTACCATGGCGACCTACACTCCGCAAGAATACGCAAATATGCACTACATTTATGGAGAATGTAGAGGTAATGGACGAGCTGCAGCGAGACTTTACAGAGAAAGGTATCCGAGGGCTACGCGATATCCCGACCATCGAGTTTTCATTAATGTGCACAGATCACTATGTGACGGGCGGTTCCCCAATCAAGTAGCTGGTGAAGGACGACCCGTAAATGACTTCATACGCGATGAAGTTTTAGAGGCGGTGTCGGCAAATCCAAGCATCTCTGTGCGAGGAATAGAAGCTGATACGGGGATACCGAAGAGCACAGCACACAGTATTCTCTAAAAAGAAGAATATCATCTGTACCACGTACAGCGAGTGCAAAGTCTTTTACCTCGAGACTATCCGAGCCGAGTCGCGTTTTGTGAAACAATCCTGCAAAAACATCGAGAAGACGAAAACTTTATCGACAAAATTTTGTGGTCAGATGAATCAACATTTAAGAAGGATGGCTACATGAACCTACACAACTTGCACGAGTGGCATGTGGAAAATCCGCACTTGATGCGAGAAGATAGATCCCAGTACCGGTTCAAAGTGAACATGTGGACCGGTATTCTCTGTGGGAATATTATTGGTCCATTTGAGATGCCCGAGAATTTGACTGGCGAATCATATTTAAATTTTCTTCAAAATGATTTGCCAAACTTACTAGAAGAGACCCCACCAGATATGTGGTTCCAACACGACGGCTGTCCAGCACATTTTTGCGTATCCGTTAGAGAGTTTTTGGACGAGCAATACCCGAACAGGTGGATTGGGCGATCAGGAACAATCCCGTGGCCAGCCCGCTCACCTGACTTAAATCCGCTGGATTTTTTTTTCTGGGGAACTATGAAGGAGCTCGTTTATGCGAAGCCCATTAATGACATCGCTGACCTTCGTGAGAAGATAACACAAGCAGTGCAGGTGATACGTCAAAAAAGTTACTCGCGAAACATAAAGCGGTCCTTTTTAAGGAGAGTGAGAGCTTGTATTGCCGCGGGTGGTCATCATTTTGAACATTTATTGTAATAAAATATCTTTAAACTAACATTCTTTGCTTTTATTCTACTGGGAACCCATCTACCTGTGTGTATTTCCTTCTTGCTCACTCTTGGAACCGAAGTAAATAATAGTAGTAACATAACAGTTTCTAAGATAAGAAAGGGTCCGACAGTTACCGTTAGTAGGTAGGCACTTCGTAAAAATTGGGTTGTTGAGTAAAAATATTATCAAATTTTTTTTTTTTCAAATTAATGTGTGAGTATTATACCTTTTTAAAAAGAGGAATAAACGCGTCAAAATTTGACGTCACTTGCCATACTATTTTGGTACATTTTTTTTACACTACAGTCGGTCAAAGTTGCGAAATTCAATAGTTTTCCATATCACCTTTAGTTAAAATAATATTTTATTTTAAAATGGTACAATAAGTACTTTATTTTTACATTCTATTTAGACACAGCAATACCCTAGATTACAAAACCTCCAAGAAATATCGAAATTATCAGCATTAGCAGTCACAGCATTCAAAAGTATGTCACAGGGTGCTCATTTCCCCTTTTTTTTTTAAATCAGTATAATTCTGTAAGTACATGGGGTGGATTTTTTAAAATATTTTTCTGAGTACTGTTAGAACTTGGGGCATCGTGGGAATCCAGTTGGACGCCAGGTTCTTGGACACCCTGTATGTCATGTTCTAAAACATTCGAAATTACCTTATCCTGACATTCATGAGCTAATTGAACTAGGCACCTTGTACTCAAAAACGGCGCAGACGCAGTTGGTTGAGATTCCTCAGATCTCCATAAAATTAGTTGCAAGTGCCGTTGTGTTGGATCAATTCCAATTTGTCTATACATTTTTTGTATGTCACCGGTAATAACATACCTACTACTTCTTAATCTTAATAATATTGAAAACAAATCATCTCGAACTACTGGTCCCACATACTGTATGTCATTTAAAGACCTCCCTGTTGTAGTCTTAACTGAAGCATCAAAAACAACACGCAACTTTGTCGTTTCACTACCTTCCTTTATTACGGCATGATGTGGTAAATAATACCCAAAGGAGTATTTTTTTTTGTTTAGGGAATGGCCCACCACACATATTGTGGCGTATAGTAATGAAATGCATGTTGGTTTATTCCTTTTAATCTCTAGATTACATTGGTAATATTAGTAAATCTTTATGTAACCGGAATACTGTGAAATACGACAATCAAAACATTACTCTCACTGTAACCTTAAATCCCACAAAAGCGATTGTCTAATGAGTGAATAGATTTCATTGGTATTTAAAGTTGAAATAGTTCACTGTTCAATAATTAATAACGAGTGATTTTTTAAGCGTAGTTTTTTTTTAAGTCGAATAAAACACTCAATTTGCATCATATATTCAAAAAAATTATAGAAATTGATAACTTGGCCTTTGCCATTTACATTTTAAAGATAACTTCATCTAAATGTTGTCCGCGGCTCCGTTTCAAATGGTCCATTCGGAAGGTCCAATTTTGCGTCACTTTTTCATTTGAGCATTTCGGCCTGTATCCCACGAATTACGCGTGTTATGTTATCCTGTAAGGCTTCAATCGTGTTCGGTTTGTCCACATACACTAACGACTTTACATAACCCCACAAGAAATAATCCAGAGGCGTCAAATCGCATGATCTTGGCGGCCAATTCACAGGGCCATTTCGAGAGATAAGCTGCTCACCAAATTCACCCTTCAACATGTCCATTGTTCGAGCTGTGTGCCATGTGGCACCGTCTTGATGAAACTACATGTCAACCAAGTTCAACTCTGCCAACTGGGGCAAAATAAAGTTGCGTATCATAGCTCGATATCGTTCGCCATAATATGGTCGTAACAAGCGATACACATTTTTCACAGAGCACGAATTTTGATAATAAATTTCAACAATTTGCAATCGTTGCTCGTTTGTAAGTCTTTCCATGATGAAATGACAGAGTATACTGAAAACTTTTCACTTTGACAGATGACGTTTGGATGCCATTACCAACCAGTGCCGCCAACCTGAAAAACTTAACTCTTAAAAAATCACCCATTAGTATAAAACAATGTCATGTCTGTACTATGATATAGATGAAGCCATTCGATCGGTATGATAAAACTACAGGGTGATTATTTTTCTCGTGTAACGGGTCGATTCCCGGTTCAATCATGTAATTATTTAAATATATATGAATGCAGTTTAAATTGTTTTTTTAAATTCAAATAATGTCTTATTTCAGTAAAATGTTCCATCTACAATATTCAAGGTACTTTTCCTCCATGTGGCATATCCTTGGGACGCCCTGTATAAACACTCACCTTCCAAAGGCTTAACAAAGAATAAGAAGCCGGCGTTCGCAAGGTCATAAAAATATCGCGTTGATCTTTTTCCGCGCACTACATTTTCACTGTTCTGCTTAGCGAAGAGAGTTAAAAATCCAACAGTGTGTTTTTTTAACGCGCTGGGATACACTGTTCGATTCTCAATGCTCGGCTCAACACCGAGAGTTGAAAATCCAGTGCGTGATAAAATCCTATCGCGATATTTTTACGTCCGTGCGAACGTCGGCTACAACTACATAGACTCTAAATTCAGTGCCTGAGAACATAATAATAGCTCTACAAAACATTCTCTCTCAGATATTGAAGAACAAATCCAGTTGATAATCATACCAAACTCGACTCTAAATGCAATACTTTAAAACATATAATCACACGCTCGCCAACCACACGGGCGGTTCAAGAAAGAATAAGATTAAGAAGTTTATTTAGTCTTAAATGGTAAATATTAGGTAGAAAAGAAATAGGTAAATCATATAAGAAGGTTAAAGAAAAATTGACATGGAGTCAGCATAAGTTAGCAGCACGAAGCATGCTCAGGTACTGATATTCTGTTCAAGCCATTATTGCAAAGGACAAGCTCGCCGCTCAATTACCTAAGTACTTTGTTCGTTGTTAATAATTCCTGCCCTAATCAGTAATCCCGTTTGTGAAAACATCATTGCGCACCAAACTACAAAATGAAAAATAATCCACTATGCTATTTAAAAATTAAATCATGAATTTATGTAAAATTATACAAGTACATGCGGCTCAGTTTGCGAAATATGGACGCGTGTGCCCGCCACGCACGCCAAAACGAGACTGGCTGACTGGCTGGCTGCAGTGTTGCCAACCGCGCTGGCCCTAATGTCGCCGTTTCTCATGCATGAAGTAGCCTAATATCGCCGAATTTCAGTTGTAGTAGCCTAAAGTAGCCCAAACACCAAAATATCAATATGAATAAAATAAAATGTAGTTTTTATCAATTTATTCATAATATGTTCCTATCACACTGATAATTAGGCATAAGCCATCTTTAAAACACGTTAATGAAATTAAAATTAACATTTTTAAAACTACATTAACAAAAGTTAAGATTATTCTGATTCGTCCTCTGCTAGCAATAATAAGGCATCATCAAGACTTTCGCCGTCTTCAGTAGTAGTTGATGTGCTAGTACTGGCGCAAGATCCACCGGAGGCATACATTTTTCTGCCAGCGTGCAAATTCACCATGTGATTGCTTGGTTGAAAGTTGTTACAACACATACTCAACGACAACAACGACACATCATACAACGGCATTACTCAAAGGTAATGAAAGGCATCGTATCGAAAACTTTGCTAGTTCTGTAAACATCGGGCTTCCACCAGCATTCTTCATTTTTAGCACTTCTATCCAAAAATTTACAATGTCATTAGGAGAAGCATCTGTTCCGATTATCTCCTCAATGCGCATAGTGCTTAATACGCGCCATTGGTTCATAATAGCTTCTCGGTCAATATTGGGATCACCCAACTGCCAGGGAAAATCTTCAATATTGGGTTTGCTGGTGGAGAGGCATACGCGGCTTGGTGCCAAAAGTTGATTTTTTTCCACCACCGACACACTAAGCGGTAACCTGTCAACTAATTATTTTACTAACCGTACAAGAAAAGCAGAACATCGTTGCTTCACTTCTTTGGCTTTGTTGGCAGAAACAGTCTTTTTTACAAGTAAATCATTGAACTTTTCTCCAAAGTCGATTGAGTCCAGTGGAAGCAGTGAATTTTCAAATGGAGCTCCGGCTTTTGCTAAAGCTCGCCTAACAGCTGCAATATCTGCTTCATGGAGCATTGTTAGAGAGGCATTTTCAGACAGACTTTGACTTCTCAGAAATATTGGTTTGAAAACACTTGCAATGGAAAGTAAAAGAATCCGAAGATCGCTATATATTTTTGTGACTTTTGCATCACTTGCTTGAAATATAATATTCACATTTGTTACTTCTTTTAATATCGGAGACAAAAACAACAAATATAATAAATTTGTATCATCATTATACATGGCAGCAAGCTCTCTTGCTGTATAACATCTTTCTGATGATTTTACCACATTGAAGTGAGTTTTTAGCTCAAGCCACTGGTTGATGTTTGTTTTAACAGCTGAATGAAACGCCACCCATCTAGTTGCGGATAATTGAGTTAGTTTCAAGGGTTTTTTACCATCATTAATAGTTTCAAATAAGGTCTGATATATTTTCATTCGCAGTGGACTGTGGGCAAACCAATTTCTGGTCTCCCTAAGTAAATATTCCAGACAAGAAGGTAATTCCGCGCACGCTTTGGAGGCACATAAACTAAGGGAGTGACACACTCATTTCAATAGCTGTAAATGGGGTATATCTGCTTGTAAGAGAGTGAAAAAGGAGTTATGTTTGCCACAAAGGTTACTTGCTCCATCAGTTCCTATTGCAATTAGATTTTGAAGATTCAAACCTATTTTAGACATAAAACTCTTAAATGATGTATAAAGGCTGCTAGCTGTTGCTTCAAATACTTCTTGAAAGCCTAAAAAATCAACAACTATTTTTTCTAGTTTTGAATTATAGTATCGGATGCAATATGCCATGTACTTTTCTGTAGTTACGTCGGTGGATTCATCCAGTATAATAGAGTAGTTCTGGTTACCAACTTCTTCTAAAAGTTCCTTGAGCATGGCTGGTTCTAGAACATTTTTTATAATGGCCGAACACTTTGATCTATGTAATTGAATGTTTTCAAGAGGACTCCCTGTCCCACAGGTTTTTAACACATCTGTCAGATGATCAATGCTGCGTATGGAGCTGTGAGCAGCAACATAGGCTGATATTTGTATGTCTATTATTTTTTCTTTTGGTGAACTGTTACTAATTGAGGAGTAGCCAAATGATGCAAGCTTGGGTTGCTTTTTTGAAAAACTTAATTATTTGTCTTTATGTGTTTTCGTTTTCATGTGTTTTTCTAAATCTGTTTTGTGCGCACGGAGTGGTGTGATACATAATTTACAAAATGCCTCACCTTTACCACTATCCGTCAGTTCAACAGGTGCTCGACTAAGCCAATCTGTAAAAGAAATTGAACTCAATAATACACTAGGCAGTAGGTATGTATACATTGTATGTACCAGGTAGGTATGGTACTAGTGGTTGTTACCCACATCATATTTCTTTCTATTTGTGCAGTTTCAGTCTACCTATTATTAAAATTAATGTTCGCTCTACGCTCTTATACGCTTTAACGCTCTTATACCACGAAGCATGAAAAAAATGTGTGGAGCAATTACTTAAAGGGGTTACAACTTGGCATATATCACTTGGCACCTAACCATCTCCGAAACTATAGAAGGTCTATGTAAAACTCACAAAAAAGGGTGCATCTCGACTAAAATCACTCATCACAGGAGGCACAGAATTATAATGCGTGTATTAATGTAGGTACTTAATTATTCTTTTATAACTACCTATAGCATAGATTTTTTTATTTGATGACCTATTATTATTTGTTCATACAATTTTTGGTCTATGAAATTTGTATTTTTAATAACATTGTGAAGTAAAATCTCTCCTAATACATACCTGTTGGTATTATGTATAATATTTTTGGTTAAAATTTGTATGATAAGATTATAATAGTATTGTAAATAAAGTTTATTTATATCTGATTTTAACGTATATATTTTATTGGAATCGAATATGTAAAGATTTTTTCATCCCACCATCTCGGAAAGAGTATTTTTAATCTTCAGTATCTGAGTGGAAAAGCCGTTTTTATTCTCTAGAGGATAAAGTAAATTGAATTTAGAACATCGTGTGCACTAAGTTTGTGAATTAAAAAAAACATTAAACCTATTTACTGCTACCTCTATGGTGCCGAATATATCATACAACTTTTTTTTAATTTGTTAAAAACTCAGACTCGGAACCTTCTTGGTGTTCTTTTTTCAATTTGCTTTGTACGCGGTTCTTTACGCGGCATTTTTTCACGTCATTGTTAAACCTTAGGTATATTAAAAACAAGAAACTTGAAAACAAGTGAAAAAACTAAAATGAGTGATTCTAGCGACGAGGAAGTTTGCTTGACGCCAACAGAATTGACTGAAACTGTTAATAATGCGCAAATGAGCTTTCTCCCTCAACAATCACGCGAGAAGTATTTAAAACAGTACGATATGTTCAACACGTGGCGACTAGCAAAAGGAGCCAAAACTTTCTCAGAAAACGTTTTGCTGGCATATTTTATAGAATTATCCGAGAACAAAAAAGCAAGCACTCTATGGAGTACGTATTCGATGCTAAAAGCAACAATAAAGATGAAAAAAGACAAACATATCGATACCTATCCTAAATTAGTGGCATTTTTAAAAAGAGCCTCATCTGGTCATCAACCAAAAAAATCGAAGGTTTTCACAGTATCTGATATTGAAAAGTTTCTTAACGAAGCACCCGATTCCGTATATTTGGCGGCAAAAGTAAGTCAGTTGCACATTCAGTATCTACTTAAGTATATTAATCTCAATTAAATAGTATACTTAGTAGATGTTGATAGGCATAATTATGCGTTCATATCAATTTTATTCATTTATCTACTACAATACTCTTTACGTTACAGGTTGTTCTTATTATTGGAATAAACGGAGCATGTCGAACTAATGAACTAACACAACTTAATGTCAAAAACATTGAGAAACATTCAGATGACTTACTATTAATTAATTTACCTAATACAAAGACAAAAAGAGACCGCAACTTCGTCATTCGCAAGGAATACGTAACGATTGTTGAGAAATATCAAGCCTTACGCCCGCCTAACACTCCAATCAATCGATTTTTTCTACAGTATCGCAATGGAAAGTGTGTTAGACAGCCTATGGGTACTAATAAAATTGGCAGTTTCCCACGAGAAATAGCAACATTTCTTGAACTTCCAGAACCCCTGTTGTACACGGGTCATTGTTTCCGACGAACTTCAGCCACACTTTTGGCTGATTCCGGAGCTGATCTGCTGTCCCTTAAGCGCCACGGAGGCTGGAAGTCCAATGCAGTTGTAGAGGGATACATAGAGGATTCCATCCAAAATAAGTCTAAAATATGTGAAGGCATCGTAGGAGCCATTACACTGAAAGAGCCTCAATCGGATCCTTGTACTGGCCCTTCTACATCAAAAATAAGCCGTTATGAAACACCTAACCATCTCCCTCTCTCTCCAACATTCACGCCAAGGGAATCCGATGAATCGGTACAACTACACTCGAGAGCAATGAATCCGGGTCACTTAAAGAATGTTAAAAATCTCGGAAACTAAAAATGATAGGTTAATGCAATAAATTGTATTTAATAGACAATGTAATACTCCTTAAATGAAAGTAAAAAAAATATGAGTCACGATACATTTTATTAACACAAAATTACATAAAGAAAAAAACTGCTGATCTCTCCTTAAAACAAAAATAGGAAACATGAAATTTTTGAACTTTATTACGATTTTCTTGAATTTTAATACTTCGTATGCCTCCTCGTGCTTCCATTACTGCGTTTACGCGGTTTGGCATGCTGTACACCAAGTTCCTTATACGATTTTGGGGAATATTCTCCCATTCCTCTGTGAGAGCAATTTTGAGCTCACGAAGCGTGATTGGGGGAGGGTTTCGTTGTTTTACGCATCTGCCTAGCTCGTCCCAAGCATGCTGGATCGGGTTGATATCCGGGCTGCGCGCTGGCCACTCCATACGAGTAATGTTCATCTCTTGAAGGTAGTCATTCACAATCCTACCTGTATGAGGTCGGGCATTGTCATGCATAAATATAGCATCCTCACCTAAATTGACCATAAATGGACCAACGTGATCATTGAGGATTTCTTCCACATATCTTTCGCTAGTTAAAGAGCCGTTTTCTATGATCACCAGCTCTGTGCGACTTTCAGAAGAAATTCCGGCCCACACAAGTACAGACCCACCACCGTAGGCTACTTTTTCTTCGATGCATGCTTGCTTGAATCTTTCCCCTGGTCTTCGATACACTCTGTGTCTTCCATCGTGCTTGTAGAGCATAAATTTTGATTCGTCGGAGAACATAACTTTTGACCAATCTTCAATACTCCAATTTACGTGGCTCTGGGCATATCTTAGTCTTGAAATACGATGCCCACGCTCCAGTTTAGGGCCGTTTGCAGGTCTAAGGGGTTTTAAGTTAGATTCAGCAAGCCGACGTCTTACTGTCCATGCACTTGGGTTACTTCCTCCGAGGCGTCGAAACTGATTTGTGAGTTCAGTTCCTGTAAGAAAGCGATTTCGAAGCATGGTGTTCACCAAGTATCGGTCTTCTCGTGCTGTGGTACACCTGGTTCTGCCCGTTCCTGGTCTGCGTAGGTTAGAACCAGTTTCTTCGTAACGTCGGAGAACTCTTTGTACTGTTGACAGCGACACACCGACAGTCCTGGCTGTATCGCGCTGACTCCGGCCGGTTTCCAGCATTGTAAGTATTCTGGTGCATTCTTCAGGCGTAAGCGACATAATTTCAGCTTGAATAATGAATATAGAGCACTATCAACATGGTTTATGTACCCACATAAATGACAGATTACAAACAAAAGCAAAACCAAATGCTGTAATTTCGTAGTTCCATCTTCGAAAGTGGCCCTTTTTCAAATTTGATTTTTTTATGATATAACTTTACAATAACTAAGAAGTTTTAATACCTTCATTTAAGGAGTATTACATTGTCTATTAAATACAATTTATTGCATTAACCTAGCATTTTTAGTTTCCGAGATTTTTAGGATTCTTTAAGTGACCCGGATTCATTGCTCTCGAGTGTATTAAGTATGACAGATAGTTTACCGAAAAACAGTACACAAGTGACTAACACCAATATTACAGTACCAAACAAAAATATTACACTCAATTTAAATAACTGTAGCAACGTTACTTTAAAATTTTCTTAATTATACCTTAGTATTATTTTGTTATAATTTAAAGATTATTCTGTAATACTTACCTGTCATAATGTAGTAATTAATACCTAAACTGAAATAAAAGTGTACCTATCTTGTGATTGTAAACGTTTTTTTTTTTGCATTTAGTCATTTCCTCGCTGAGGTGGAATGAAAAGTTACGTGTTGCACTCGAGTGCAAAGATTTTTCACCTCGTGCTCTTTTGATTCCTTCGCTTGCTCGGTCATCAAAATTGAACACGCGGTTAAAAAGCAACTTTGCACTCTTGTATAACAAATAACTATTTTTTTTACATATGTTGAAACCAAATTTCACTCACCATTTAAGAGCCATTTCACAAAATTTTGACGCTCGAATTTAGGTAAAATACGGCACCATTGTGTATGTGTGCGTAGCTATCCACACTTACAAAATACAAGCAGTGTAGCGCGAGTGTTTAGGCGGACTAAACAATATTGAGTCGCTATATTCGTAATGCACCTTTATGAAAAAAGTGATTTCATATATTCAATAGAATTCAGGTTTTTAGACTAATAAAAAATAAACTAATAACTGTTGTATAAAGTATATAATATAATAAAAAAGTTAAATGAATATTCAAATATTCATTTAACTTTTTTACGTAGTAGTAGTTGTTTTAACGTAAAGACATAGATCTTGCCTTTCGAGGGTCTATAATTTCAGGCAATACACATTTTTGATAAAATTGAGTTATTTTGGGAAACATTTTTTCTTCCCATAAGACCCTCGCGACTTTCAACGGAAAATCAGGACCAGTCCACACGGCGAATAAACATAATTATGTCGTTTTTGGTCTTTGTCGCCTGTTCTTTTAAGTGAATCAAAAATAATTCTTTTCCTTGTTCATAATCGTCGGGGTCCATATCTGGTCTTTCACATTCCACTCAGTAGTGAGCATCTTTAGGATTATAATTTGAGCGAGCATTCCCTGTTCGTTCTATTTACTAAGTACGAGTACTAGAGTTCTTCCTATTTTCTAATAATTCTATTTCCAGTTCCAGTTTTTATTCAGCAATTTTAACATTGTACTGATGCTCCACTTCTAGCATATCTAATTGTTTTTTTTTAAATTGAGTGTTGCTCTTTAATATTGTTTCTTGCATTGATTTCTTCTCTGTTTTACATAGAAGAATCAATGCAAGAAATTTAGGTAGCCTTTATATTTTATACTAAGCTAACAAATAATATTTTTATTTTTATTCTAAGGTAATCTTGCTTACTTGTTTTGACGACCCTTTTTTCTATGAATATTCTCTTTTTTTCTAGTAGTAGTTCCCACATTTTTCTTTGAGGTACCTGAAAGTGTTTTAATTATTATGTATATACTGTAAAAAGAAAATACAATCCTTTAAATTCATGTTATACATATTTTTTGAATATTCAAAATATGATATAATTAAAATATTACAATATTATACTTAATTTAAAGAAGATTTTTTTTTTTTTTTACCTTGGTCCATTATAACTTCTACGTCATTGGATTCAGGAGGTATGATTATTGGAGAAAAGTCTGTACTAGGCCCAGCGTTATTTAATTATCTTCTGGGGGTTTAATTCAACCTACAAGTTTTGATTATAATATATTATATAATAATTTAAACAGTGTTTTATAATAATAAATAAAGAACATTATTATGCTTACCACAGTTTTAATTGCATCACTATCGTAGTCGTTGAATTCCACCACAAAATCGTGTGGAGCAATAGCCATAATCGCCATATCTTCTTGAGAAGGTGACTTGGGCTTTTCACCACCCCCTGTCTGCATCTGATATTGCCTATGAGCGGACAAGTTAGCTTTAGCCGCAAGCTTCATTCTCATCCACGCCAATTTAATTTCACCATCAGACCGATTTTTTTCTGTGAGTTCATTAATTCTGGAAATATATAATTAATATGGTTAATTTGCAATAATAACGTGTCACATAATAATAAAAAACACTAAACACTTACTTCTTTGCTATGATCTTCCACTCTTGAGCCTTTTTAATATTGGAGAAAGCTTTCGTGCTTTTGTCCTCGATTATGTGGCGTGATTGTGCAATCATCTCGCGTAATATATCCTAAAACATTTAAAATTTGGGTTAGCTTAAAATCAATCAATTAAAGACGGATTTCAATTGCATCGAAGTACTTAATTTATGATTACTTACTTTTTCCTCGGCACTCCAATTCTCAGATCGTTTTTTCTTTTGTTGGTACATCACAATATAATATTAAAATGACTAAAGAAGGCAATACTATCAACAAAGAGACAATTGTTCTATTAGAGACTTCAATAACTTAAAAATTCCAAAGCTAAACGAACTTTGTTCAACTTGCGATGGTTTTGTTTAATGTTATGGTTTCCTAAATCGCGCGAGACGGTTACGTTTCGTTACACGTACTAAGATGTAGTTTTAGTAATTAATACGACATTAAGTAATGTGCTTAAACCTAAACAAAACTGCAATCGACGAAATAACTAATCTTCCATGCAAAAACAATCTCAATATTTTTAACACTCCTTAGCATCATAATAATCATTAGCATATTAACAAAAAGTTTTCTTTTCTGAGCATACGGAACTTTGCAATTGAATGATATCATGGTGAACGAATAATATTTGTATTAATCTGTGGTTGATATAAAGACAACGGTTCAAGTGAAGGTACTAAGAAGACCACGGTTTTTTTAAGTTTTTTAATACGGACAAATTTAGACCATGGTTCTGCAGATAAGCCTGGACTTGATAAGACAGGTTTAAAGCCAGGTTTATTTAATTTTTTGTAATAAGACGGATGTAGTTTAAATCGTGGGTCTAGCATTTTCGAAACACCAATCATCTTACTAATCGTCTTATTAGCGAATCTTCTTTCAGTCTCCGATCTCAAAGATCTTATCAGGTTTTTAGTTATTTCGTGAAGACTGTCTATCTTTCTCCATTGGGTCTTCAGTAATCTGAAGCATTTTATTCAGTGCCAAAATTAGACCTCTAGTTAAAATGAGTATTTGACTCCCAGATACATACTTTTCGCCGCTCATCGCTTCAGTTACCTGCACGCAACATAAACGCCATTCTTCGGCTGACAAGGTTTTCCATTCCTCGTCAGTCAAAACCATTGTAGCTTGAATAGCTTCTTCCAGATCCACAAAGCGTTGTGAAATCTTTAAAGTAGAATTCCACCTAGTAGATAGATACATCCTGCAGTACCTTTCTCGGGATTGCAATATCATTTTGTTTTTGGTAGATTGTTAACATTTCAGTGGCTCTTACACTTCGTTTGTAACGTGCGACAATACTTTTCACTTTCGTGATTTCTCCTGATATTGTTTCGTTTTCAGTGCTTTCGGTGGTACAACTTCTCACTATTAAATTTATTGAATGGGCATAACGGTCAAAATGCTTGAAGTCCATTTTTTCGACTGCACATTTCATGTTACTGGCGTTGTCTGTGACAGCGATTAGAACGTTATCCTTCAGTTTCCAATTTTGAAGAATACGTAGCACATTTTCCTTGATATTTTCAGCCGTATGTGAACCACTCAGAGGTGCGCATTCTAATAAGACTGACTTTAAACTAAACTCCTCATCAATATAGTGGGCTGTGAGTCCTAAATATGCATCGTTGTTGCTAGATGTCCAAATATCGGAAGTCAAACAAACACTAAGTGCTTCGCGCTCAATTTTCTCTTTAGTTTCTGATAAACATGTTTCATAAAGTGCAGGTAGGTAATTATTGGAGAGTATTTTCCTGTTCGGTAAGGTGTACTAGGGATTCAATCCTTCAACAAAGGCCTTGAATCCTGTCTTCGACTATTGAAAAAGGCTGATAGATGAATAGCAGCATCAACAGACATCTAACCTTTTTTTCTCGTTTGGTGTTAGTTTTCTTTTAAAATATTTGGCCATAGGTTGATTCTGTATTACTATATAATTTAATTTTTGTATGTTGGTATTCCCTAGACCATTTGCCGGCACACACACACATTTCATCATTATTTATTATTATTATTTATTTTGGCGACATTTGACTTTTGTAGTTGCTGCTGCACATTTGCACTGGAGGTAGAAGCTATCGTAGAGTCCGACGGTGATTGCAGGATTTGCGGATTTGATTCAGACGTAGTTGGTGTTGGTGCAACAGGAACAGACTGCTGTTTTGAAAAGACAAACAGCACAGTTGGGTGTTTCCGGTCCAAGTGTTTTTTTTTTTTTTAATTGGATGTTGATGATTTATAAATTAACTTAACTATATATAATTTACAAATTGCGACCTTATTTACATTGTCCCCAAAATCTTCAAAACAATTCCATAAATGGCTAGTTTTAATTTTTCGGGAATCCGCCACAATAGTTGAGAGCAGTTTTTATTTTAGTTCATTAAACTAGTCACTATTTTCACTGAACTAATCACTATTTACACAACGAATAATCAAAAATAAACTAATTACTAACACGTTATGTTAATTTGCACGTCGTAATTTGCATACGCTTATTAAAATTATGGTTTAAACAGAAGAAAATAATGGCGCCAAATAAAATAAGTGCATTTGGCAAATTACAATTTCTCACTGTTAGTTCTAAATACATGTGTGAGTGTCTTATGATCGGTTATGACAGAAAATTCACGGGCCTCGACCATATGGCGGAAATATCGAATTGCTTCGTACATGGCTAACAGTTCTCTATCGAATGGGCTATACTTTTTCTGAGGCGATGCTAGTTTCTTAGAGAAGAACTCTAAAGGTTCCCAATTATCATTCTTCTTTTGCTGCAAAACAGCGCCGATCGCCACATCTGAGGCATCCGTAGCAATGCTTAATTCAGCGTTTGGATCTGGAGGAGCTAGTAGCGTGTAGTTTGACAGAGACTTTTTACATTTCAACACCTGTAATGACTCCTGTGTCATGTGGACTGGATGTGACCCTTGACGTTTGTGCCTTCTAGTAGTGAATTTAGTGGTGCCTGACGTTTCGCTGCTGCTGGTACAAAACGACGGTAGAAGTTAAGCATTCCCAGGAACCTTCTTAACTCCTTCACAGTTTTCGGTACCGGATAGTCCATGATGGCTCGTACTTTATTCTCCAAGGGTCGAGTACCAGATGCGGAGACTCTGTACCCAAGAAAACTTAGCTCTGGCTTTCCCAAAACACATTTGGATGTATTGATGAGAACACCGTTATTTGTGAGATGCTGGAGAACTAGTCGTAGATGGTCTTTATGATGTTCTTCTGAGGAAGAGAAGATTAAAATATCATCGCAATATCCGTAAGTGAATTCTTCAAGACCGTGCAAAACTTCGTCTATAAATCTTTGTAATGTCTGTGCAGCATTCCGTAGACCAAACGTCATGAAATTAAATTCGAATAGCCCGAAAGGGGTCGTTATGACAGTCTTCTTGACGTCTTCTGGATTGACTGGAATTAAATATGGCTTTCACTAAATCTATTGTAGAGAAGATTGTGCATTGATAACTGGTGTGAGAAATCCTGGATATGACGAACTGGATACCTCTCTGGAATGGTCCTTGCGTTGAGTGCCCTGTAATCTCCACAGGGTCTCCAGCCGTCATCTTTCTTCTTGACCATGTGCAAAGGCGAAGACCAACAGCTTTCTGAACGCTTAGCTGTGCCATTAGCCAACATTTCATCGAACTCCTTCTTTGGTGTTTTGAATCTAACCGGATCCAAGCATCGCGGTCTGAAGGTTACAGGAGGGCCTGGAGTGGTGTTAATATGGTGAACTGTATTGTGCTTAATGGTACGTCCCACTCCAGTAGGTCGCGTAACCTCAGGAAACTCGTGCAGTATGTCGTGGTACTCTGACTCCCCTGTGACAGTCTTGATGGACACAATGTTCGCTTAACTCGACCGGCACTATTTTTAAGTAGGTACTAGACGAATGTACGTGTTTTATCGAGGTTACGTTACCGCGGGTAGGCAGAGCTGTATCATCACTGCCATGTAACATTTTATGGTGTGACGCTTCACACTCGTTAATTCCGCATGGTACATATTTACACCTAAATGTCCGTACGAGTATGTGCGAGTTATTTAGGCACCTAAAACATAGCTTATCGCGTTTAGCCGTGCTCCATCTTTCTGTAACGGTTAATTTCGCGAAGTCCGTGCACTCTGCGGCGCTGTGATTTCCCGCGCAAATAACGCATTTTTAATTTATCTCTGCCGGTGACTCGTTGTTCGGTCGTGATGGGCGTGGCTTCTTCGATTTCGACGCTTGTTTCTTGGTAGTCGACTTATTTACGGCTGCGACTATTTTACAAGATGAGTTGGTCTCGACTTCTGAATCGTCACTATCGCTATCTGAGTGTTTATGGTTAGCGCGTTCGCGATTTGAATTTACCGCGCGGGTTTTGTGGGATTTCGTCTCTTGTCTCGGGCCGTTTCGTAGGCGAACATATCGCCGCATTGGTCGGCCATGACATTTAGGAATCGAGACAACAACTCTAACTCGGGTGCTCCAGAGCGTTCTGGACGGAATTCGTACCATTTATATTTTAAAATTATGCTGTTTTTCTACAATTCGACTTACTGAGGCGAATACAGATATTGCGGTTGGTTGAGTGACTTTATTGCCGCTACTGTATTTGCTACTTTGCTCGCAAAACTACCTACATTGCGCCCGTCTTCGCTCATACGGGGCATGCGTTTTGTTTTCGAGTTCTGATAGGACCAGTAATTCCGGTCGGCCGTAACGTCTTTCTAACGTCTATCACTTCATATGGGTCCGATACCGTGAATAATAACGCCTTAACCGTCTCGCGGGCTGCACCTCTTTTCTTAAGCGGGCCGCGTTTTGTACGTCAGCAAACATATCCACTGTGTCACTAAAGACCGATTTGAAGGCCATCCACTCGGTAATCGCCCGTCGAAATGGGGCAGATCGTGGATGAACTTCGGTGCCGCGGAGTCTGCCTTATTGGATTTCACCGCCTGCACTATCGCGTTGGCCAGCATCGTCATGTTGCTGCTACTGTTCGACACGTTCGTTTCCAACGCGCGGCTCGTTCCTACTCGTATTGGGTGGCTGTGGCGCGTGTCCCGAGGTTTGGGCGGTATCTAATATCGCTGGCCTTTTAGCTACGAACTGTTCCGAAATCCAGCCCTCAATACGTGACTCTTCAACCCTAGACTGACGCTCCGCGTCGTTGGAGCTTTCCAGTTCTATTCTGACTATTTCCAACCGACTTAAGGCAGCTGCGGAGGCCGCCTGAGCCCGTGCTAATTCGGAATTATGTAACTCTAATTCGGCTTTTAATATAGATAATCGGCTACTTGCCCTATCCATGGAAACATTGAATTGAACTAATTTGAGTATTATCTAAATCGTTGACTTGCGCGGACCTATCTTCGATTATTCCCTCGATATTACGCGTGTTGCCATCACCGTTCGTGTCCTCTGTGCCGGTGCCGTTACTCCATGTATTAGTTTCGGTCGGAGTCGTCTGACCGGTCGCCGGCGTGGCGTCTGTTGCAGGCGTGACTTTGCCTGAACGCAACACACGTGCGTCACTCGTGGCGCACAAGAGGGTCCCTACTCCTACTACTTATAGCTAGCACTTTTTCACTTTCACTGCACTGTTTTCTAGGTGTGACGCCTACCTTGCCTAACAGCCTGGCCGGACTCCTACCGCAGTGATGCCGGACCAGGAATGGGAATGTAAGGGATTTGAAAGGTAGGAACCACCATAGGGCGCAGGTCCTCACGGGTGAATCAGAAAGTGGCGGGAAATTTTTCCGTTGTTTTATAATTTTCAAAATTTCATTATGTCTAAATTTACGGTGGCCTTTGAAAGTTCCCTTATTCATAAAATCAAAACCGGCTCCGTAAACAACAAGCGTATCTGGTTCTTTTCCAAAATATTCATCCACAATTTTATGATTTGTTTTTTGATCATTTATATATTTATCAAACTTTAATCTTTGTAATCTTCTCTGCTCGTACACTTTCTGTTTTTCATCAAACCATTTTAATTGAAATTTAGTATAATCTTCTACGTTTGAATTTTTACAACTAATTGCGAAACCTAATTCTTTTTCCAAAGATTCTCTATCATCTATCGTGGTGGTATTGGTGACATATCTATTAACACTGTGTGTAATGTGGTAAATAGCATCAAAGATGTAGTGTATGTACCTAAACTTACTAATAATTTGATTTCTGTCAAGAAAGTCGTAGACAAAGGTTTTGTAGTACTTTTTGATAAGAATAGTTGCAGTTTTTATAAAGATAATGATTTTTCTTTTGAAGGTGAGGCGATTCTACATGGTTCAGCTAGTGGTGGACTGTACACTCTCGATTGTACAACTAATTCCCTCCAAAATGTGGCGTACCAGGTGCACTCTGACACGTTGAGTAGGTACCCATTATGGCACAAACGGTTAGGTCACTTATGTCGTATTGGTATGAACCAGTTAAAGAATTCTCACGTAGGTATAGATTATACTGAAATAGATAAATCGAGTTGCGTTGCCTGTGTTGAAGGCAGCGAGAAAACCTTTCAAGACGATTGCGTACAAGAAAGCTATCTCAAAGCTAGAGTTGATCCACTCGGATTTATGTGGACCAATGTCTGAGACATCATTCCAAGGTAATAAGTATGTTCTCATTTTCATAGATGATTTTTCGCGGATGATCTATCCTTACTTTATTGCTTCTAAAGCACAAGTTAAAGAAAAGTTTTGTATTTTCCAAGCATTAGTGCAAAGACAAACTGGCGCTGTAATCAAGAGATTGAGAACTGACTGCGGAAAGGAGTATGTCAATAAAGAGCTTGCGGATTACTTAGCTACAAAAGGAGTGACGCATGAGACTACAGTAGGGTATAGCCCTCAATCAAATGGAGTAGCAGAAAGGAGAAATCGTTCCATCGTGGAAAAGGCACGCTCCATGCTAGCTCAGAGTTCGCTATCCAAAGCGTACTGGGAAGATGCCTTTAAGACTGCTGTATACTTGAAAAATAGGTCACCACATCGGGCTCTTGAAAGAAAAACACCATTTGAAAAATGGAATGGCAATAAGGGTGATTTGACCCATTTGCGTGTGTTTGGGTGTAGAGCACTTATACAAGTTCCGGCTTTTCAACGGAAGAAACTAGATCTGAAGACTAAAGAAGTAATCTTTGTGGGATACTCAGAAGATCCAAATCGTTAATATTTCAGGGATTCTTCAAATCCAAGAAGCATACAGAAGTCAAGAGATGTAACATTTTTTGAAAATCATTTTTCTCAATTAAAAGGTAATGCTGTTGAATCTGTGAAAACGGAACCAGTCATTTTGATTGATGAGCAGCAGCAGGATGAGAATGAAGTTTGTCAAGAAAATAATTCTGTATGTAGGATGATGAAAATGATTATAATTCAGCAGAATCAGAGGATCCTACAAGTCCTGAACGGATAGAGGCAGCTGTGGATCAGCAAGTAAGTAGATATCCTACTAGGATGCGTAAACAACCGGATTTCTTTACCTCTAAGGTATTTGCTGAAGAGAATATTAAACCGAAGAATTATCTCGAGGCAGTGAATGCAAATGATGCTGATAGATGGCTTTTGGCAATGACTGATGAACATAATTCTTTGTTAAAATTAAAAACCTGGAAGCTTGTTGACCGACCCAATGGAAATAAGAAAGTCATACCTAGCAAATGGATCTATAAGTTAAAGATGGATGCTGACGGAAATATTATGAAGTATAAGGCAAGACTAGTGGTTAAAGGTTTCAGACAAGTAGAAGGTGTTGACTACAATGAAACGTTTGCCCCAGTAGTTCGTCATTCTTCACTTTGTACATTGTTTGCTTTAGCTGTAGAAATGGACCTACAAATGAGACACTTGGATGTTGATACCGCTTTTCTAAATGGAGATCTTGGAGAGGAAGTATTTGAAAGAAAGAAAATACATTTATTTGGCACAACAAGCAAAGGCACACAAGTAGAAAGAGAAAAATAAAAAAATATAAAAGGAAAGAATACAAAATAAAATAAAATATATAATAATAATAATATTTATGGAACAACCTCAAGGTTTTGTAAAGAAAGGACAAGAAACTCAAGTTTGTCTGCTGCAGAAATCCTTATACGGACTCAAACAAGCTCCACGAGTATGGAACATGATGTTGATAAATGATAAATGATTTATTTCTGCAAGTAGGTTTGTACAAACACTTTTACACGTCAATCATATTTTAAAAACTAGATGAGGTCGGCGTTTCCTATCTGACTACTCTGAGAAGAAAGGCCGAAACAAACTCAGAGGTCACAGTCTCTTTTAAAGTCCAGACATAATCTTGGTCAGATCATGTGAAGACGATGTAGATTGATGTCTGAAATGGTCTTTTGAGGAAATAACCATTCAGATTGAGAAGACCTGTCCAGTCAGTGCACGCATTTGTCAGTTATCGTGCAGCTCAACTCAGAATTTAAGGAGCTCAACGATTCGACGAACAATACCAAAGAAAGGACGTTTGGGTAGGCCACATAAATTACTCAAACTGCCAGACCATGATAAAAACTAATTGACAAAAAAAAAAAAAAAAAACAAAACAAAAGGGAATAACCTGCATAGTCTTCACATTCACAATAATTAAAATAATATAATACTTTAAAGTAAATATTCATGTCAATGAATATATAACATTCATTAATGTCAATGTGTATATAATAACCCGGAAATAATCTTGGTCAGAGCATTTCAATTTGAGGACCATGTAGATTTGTGTCTGAAATGGTCTTTTGAGGAAAGATTTGAGTGGACCTGGCCAGTCAGTGCACGCATTTGTCAGTAATCGTGTAGCTCAACTCAGAACTTAAAAAGAGCTCAACGAATCGACGAACAATACCAAAGAAAGGATATTTGGGTAGGCCGCATAAAGTACTCAAACTGCCAGATTAACATAACAAAAAGTAAAATATAGCTAAATATATGACCCACATAGTCCTCACGTTGGATAAAACACTGTTGAAGTTAGGTTTTGTAAAAACTCCTTCTGAACCATGCGTGTATAAGGAACTTTTTGGTAAAGAATTAGTCTTATTGGCAGTTTTTGTCGATGACATTATTGTATTTTACCAAAATGAAATAATATTTGACACTGTTAAACATGATTTGAAAAATATTTTTTCAATAAAACATCTGGGTGAGTTAAAATATTATCTCGGATTAAATATCCATAGAAGCGACGATGGTAAAGTAAAAATTAGTCAAAGAACATTCATTTCAAGTTTGCTGAAAAACTTTCGTATGGATATGTGCAAGACGGTTGAGACGCCATCAAGCCTGAAGAAGCTAAGTAGTGGAAATGGAGAAGAAGAGTATTATCATTTCAAAGTTTAGTTGGATCCCTTATGTTCAATAAAGAACATTGGCTTGCATTAAAGAGAGTGTTGCAATATTTGAGAGGCACAATAGATTATGCTCTTACTTACAGAAAGACTGGAGAGTACCTTAAGGGATACACGGATTGGGATTAGGATTGGGAGATTGGGCTAACTGTAGCATGGATCGAAAGTCATATACTGGCTACTATTTTATGCTGGCTGGAGGTCCTGTAATGTGGCAGGCTAAAAAGCAGCAGACGACTGCTCTGTCATCTACTGAGGTGGAGTATATGGCACTAACCGCTGCGGCTAAAGAGGCGTGTTACTTAAGACGATTTGTATCGGAAATAACTGGTAAGTCCGATACTGTTACTTTGTTCAACGACAGTCAGAGTGCACAAAGTTTAGTGCATAACCCTGTCCATCACGAGCGAACGAAACATATAGATACAAGATATCACTTTATACGGGAGAAGGTATCTGACGGTATTATAGATATTAAATTCGTCAGATCAGATTTGAATTTTGCTGATATGCTAACAAAACTGTTAGGGCGTATTGCACATAACAGATGTGTAGCTGGTTTGGAATTAGCATAGGTTTTGATAGTGTGTTTTTTTTTTAGAGAGTTTTAATTGAGGGCGGATGTTGTAAATGTATACTATTCTATACCTATTAAACCTCTCTGATAAGCTTAAGAAGAAATTACTAGTTTAAATATACTTTTTTTCTTCTTCTAAGTTCTGTCTTGTCAACTCTAAAATAAATTTTCACATCTATAAGTCGTATTTTTTCCTAGAAATGACAACAAAAAGTATCATCAGATGATTTTCTATTGCATGTTACAATTGGTGTTTTAGCTCCCGGATCAACTGCAATTATTTTTTTGTACTTTTTATACAATTGGTTTTCATTTTCATTTGAAGTTTCCTCTATCTTTAAACGTTTAGCTTTATATTCATCTTTTTTTGTAACCAATCTATTCATAGATAATGAAACACAAACACCACCTGTACTAAAACTCCAACCAAAAGATTTAGGTATTGAAAAATAACGTCTCCAGTATTTTTTTGGGTCATTTTCTGAAAATTGAACCCAACTAGATAGTGTGTTTTTTGGATCAACTCTATGTAAAAGTTCATGTAAGCATCTAGAATCATAGGTAATGTGCTTCAATCCATGTTTAAAAATTGGGAAAACGTTGAAAGATTTTTTATCATTTTCATACAGTTCATGTTGAATTTTTACATATAGAGGAAGATGTTTCCAAAAGTTTTGTTTCATTTCCTTTTCTGAAATTTTATTTATTTCAAACCATTTTCCAATTTCATCATCGCTGCATGTATTTTTATAAAAAGCATTAAATGTAGAATCATGTATTTGTGATTTTGTCAGTTTTTAGTTATTAGGATCAAACTTGGGAAACAATTGTTGAAAAACTTCATGATTATAATAATTTTTAAAGAAATGATTAACCAAGTACGACAATTCTATACTCAATCTAGACAATTCTTTTACATCTGACCTTATAGTTTTCAATAATTTTTCTTTCTTTTCAGACAGAGGACATATAAAAGAACACAGTTCCTTTTTGATACAACATACTGATATTTCTTGATCTTCTTCAAGTTCTGTTTCTCTTACTCTTCTTTTGCGTTTTAAATATTTGGAACTAGGAGATCGAGCATGGTCATCTTTTCCGCATGTTGGACATGGCATTTTTACATTTTAATCTTAATTTACATTTTTTTACATACAACTATGTTTAATTGATAGTTTATTTTGAATGTTGTAATAATAAAAAAAGAACAATATAGGTAGATTAAAATTGAAAAACAGGTTAAAAAAATACAATAGATTACAAATCAATAGATTGTAAATTCGCTTGATGGTGTATGTATATTATAATATACATTACCAATTAAAGGGTTAACACCGCTGGGTGGCCACGTACGTGTGATAATGAGGATTGCTTCCAAGTAATTAACAGCGGCTAGGCAAGGCCGACTGTTAACACTCGCGCGTACTTGTTTCTTTCTTGACTGATGAAACCGGAACTTTATTATTTCTTGAAAGCTTCTTGTTTCAACGACGAAACTTTCACTTTTCTTCTTTCTTGAAAGCTTGACTCAGTGATCCGGCCGAGAAGGACCACTGAAAGGCGTAGGTTTTCTTCAACTGCGTGCTACGCCTGACTTTGTAGACTGCAAACCATAGGTAGTACTGGATGATAATTTCGGGATAAGAAATAACAAGACGATTCTTCAGTATAACTAGCTGCTTGTGGAGTGTAGGGCGTGTAGTGTAGGGAGCAGGATAACTTCTTTGTTGTTCTTGTAGCAGCGGTCGAGCGAATGAATGTTTTTTTTTAACTATGGCATCTCGCAGGTATACCACTTAGGTATTTACTGCTTAACCGGACTGTCCTGTGGCTGCCTTAAGCTTACTACACTCAAAGCCTCCAGCCAGGAGCAAAACTATTCTAAATTATAATTAGGCGAACGCTCGCTAACAGATTTGTCAAAATTTGGCAAAACCACAGTTTCGTGGTCCTCGGTGGATACCATCCGGTGCCAACGAAACCGAGGGTTGTTGACCCAATTACACCCGCCGAACCCCTTCAGGGCTAGGCAATCAATTGGACGGGTCCCAGTGTTCGGCCTTGGGGGGTCTCCTAGTCGGCATCGGTGACAGTTTTGCTTCCACAACAACACACCTAGAGCGGTTGGGTGTGTCTACACCCTTCACACTAGACTGGTTAGGACCCCGTTGCACAATAAGACAGGCAACGGGCAAAAGCAAGCTTAGGGCTCACCTTAAGTACACAACCTCCCTGTCTAACCCGACAGGGAGGGTTTACACATCCCCGGTAGTCCGCCCGAGGAGATAGGAGCGGGCTGGGATAAGATGTTGAGCGATCTAGAACCCACCCAACAGGCCTTCTGGGAACTCCAAAGGAAACTTAGGTCCAAGCAGACAGCTGCCATGCCCCCCCCTAGTACGCCCCGATAAATCCATAGTCTTCGACGACATCGACAAAGCTGAATGCCTAGCCGACAGTCTCGAGGCTCAATGCTGTCCCAGCTCCCTACCAGTAGACCAAGCTCACTTCTCAGAGGTAGACGCTGAAGTCGAACGCAAAGCTTCCCTGCGCCTCGTCGAAGACCCCGAAAGTCCTCTGCCTCCCGTCACTCCAGACGAAGTGCACGATATTATCAAAGGTCTCCACAACCGTAAAGCCCCCGGCTTAGATGGAATCACCAATAGGGTGATCCAACTCTTTCCCGCCCACCTTATTATGTTACTGACCACCATCTTCAATGGAGCTCTAAGCAACAACATCTTCCCCCAAGCGTGGAAAGAAGCCACAGTTATAGGTATCCCAGAGCCTGGCAAGCCCAAAACCGAACCCTCTAGCTACCGCCCCATCAGTCTGCTCAAGGTATTAGGAAAAATCTATGAGAGGCTTATTTATAAGCGTCTCAGAGACTATGCTGAAATCAAAGGCCTCATACCCAATGAACAGTTCGGTTTTCGAGCCCAGCACTAGCGCGCGTCAGGGCCACCGTATCGTCGAATTTATCGGCGGCGGTTTCTACCGCGGTATGGCGACAAGTGCGGTCTTCTTCGACATAGCGAAAGCATTCGACAAGGTCTGGCACAACGGCTTAATCTTTAAGCTCTACAAACTCGGAGTGCCCGATCGTCTCGTGCTCATCTTACGGGACTACCGGCGAATCGCACATTCCGCTATCACATCGAGGGAGCCCTATCCTCTCCCCGCCAAATCCGCGCCGGAGTCCCCCAAGGCTCCGTGCTCGCCCCACTCATGTTCTCGCTTTTCACAAGCGACATCCCCAAAAGCAATACGGCACAGTTGGCTCTGTTCGCAGACGATACGGCCATATATTGCAAGGGTAATAGTCAGATCCAGATGATCAAATACCTACAACGGGCTGTCAACAACCTTGGCGCCTGGTTTAGGAAATGGAGAATCGAAGGGAACCCCGACAAAAGTCAGGCGGTTTTATTTATTAAACCGCGATCTAGACCCCCTCACCTCCCCCGACCACTCACCTTGTTAGGCAAGCCTATCCCTTGGGAGAAGTACTTGGGAGTCGTCCTCGACCACAACCTCAACTTCACAGAGCACATAAATTCGGTTCGCTTGCGGGCCGCTTTCGCTCTCAGTAGACTATACTATATCCTAAATGCACGCAGCAATTTGTCACTAAAGTGCAAATTGCGAATCTACACAGCGTGCATCCGCCCCATTATGACATATGCGGGTGCTGTCTTTGCACACACATCCCCCTATAACATCCATAGGATGCAGACGATCCAAAATAGATTCCTTAGAAGAGCCACGGGCGCTCCTTGGTATGTCAGAAATATCAACCTCTACCTCGACCTCAAAGTCCCCACTATCCATCAGTTCCTAAAACGCATGTCCAAGCGTTACTTTGACTCCGCCGCCAATCACCGTAACCCTCTGGTTGTTGAAGCGGCCAATTATACACCCTCACGCATTAGTCGTTTTCGCCGTCCTAGGCATGTCTTCTCCGACCCAGACGACCCCACCACACTCCTCCAGGAGAGCAGTAGGGCCACCAGTACAGTGCACAAATACACCCGACACCCATCGTACAGACCTCGCCGCCGAGGTCTTCCGCGATCGCGACCCTCCCGAGTAAATAATACTCCCCCCGACCCTTGTCCGATGAAGCGCCAGCCCGTGCCGCAGCTGAGGGCGTAGCTTTAAATTACCCTGTTAATAATAATGATCTATCCTTGATCCAGCCATCCAGCCTGTCCCATCTTGCTGTCCTCCCCTCAGCGACGCCCTAAGCCGAGGTTCGTACCCCACAGGGGGTGCCCTTAGCAGAACACTATTAATTGTGCCTTGAAAAAGGCAGCAATTAATAGCTGAAGAATCAGAAGAATGACGAAGATCAGGATCCACAGGCTTGAAATCAGGAACCACAAGCTTGAATCAGGAACCACAAGCTTGAATCAGGAACTCGAACAACAGCACGACCGTCCCCGCAACCGATGCCAGTTGCTTAGTGCTAAATATGAAATTTGTGGGCGTGCGTACCACAGGGCTCGATATTGGGTCCATTCCTCTTTTTAGTATATATAAATGATTTACCTCATTTACTGAAAAACCGACCACAAATGGTGTTATTTGCTGATGACACATCACAGATTTTTAAGGTAAACAGACATGCACAGGAGCTTGACGACGTAAATAACGCTATGCTAAAGGTCCATAATTGGTTTACTGTAAATAATTTAGTATTAAATGAGAAGAAAACTAAATCCATAAGATTCGCGTTACCGAATGTTAGAAGTAGTGAATCTCACGTTGTACTGAATAAGGAGACACTAGAATTCGTCGAAAAAACGGTTTTCCTGGGAATCACGCTTGACTCAAAACTCAAACTACAATGGGGTCCTCACTTAACATCACTTGCAGGGCGGCTAAGTTCAGCCGCTTACGCTGTTTGGAAAATCCGCCAACTAACCTACGTGGATACCGCGAGACTGGTCTATTTTAGTTACCTTCATAGCATCATGTCTTACGGTATTTTGCTGTGGGGATAGGCCGCAGATATTGATTCTATATTTATTCTGCAAAAGAGGGCTGTTAGAGCCATCTACAACCTCCGCAGACGCGAATCTCTAAGGGAACTGTTTAAGAAAATTAACATCATGACGGTACCTTGTCAGTATATATATGAAAACATTATGTATGTTCGAAAAAATCTACATCTATATAATAAGATAAGGTGACAGGCATAATTTTAACACAAGAAATAGGAACAAATTAGATCAACCACGTTTCAGATTGTCTAAAGTACACACTTCTTTTATGGCGTACTGTGTAAAATGTTATAATAAAATACCACTCGATATTCTTCAACTAAATGAGAAGAAATTTAAAACTTGCATTAAATGCACACTATGTAGACAAGCATACTATAAGTTGGATGATTATATCGTAGATAAAAATGCTTGGCTAAATAATGCTGGTTGTTGACGCCTTGCATGTGTGCGTGCACCATGACTTTACACACACGCATACGGCTCGGTGCGAGTGGCGACGCGCAGCGGTAGCAGCGGAGCGCGCGGGGTGCGCGGTGCGCCCCACCTTTCAAACTGTCCGTCGACGACACCGGTCGTTATAGTGTGTCGATTTTGAGCTCCTTGAATTTTTATTATATTGTAAAGGTCATTCATTAAACCTAATCGTTAATGTACTTGGAGTCTCATTTAGAAGAAACCTTATTAACACCAGCGAGTCCACCCCCTAACTGCCAGCATTCCACAAGTTCTTCATTTTGGTCCTTCGAGCCGGATTACAGACGACGCGACGCGACGAGAACAAAGAAACTGCGCACGAGGCGGCCATTACGTGGACTACACCGCAAGCACGACACGTGGAGTCATGCGAATTATCATCAATTTGGAAGGAAAATAGATCATGGATGAAATTCATGGATCATAGTGCCAACCTTTAGTGCTAACAGAGTGCAAACTAGTACCTATATTGCGAAAACGTGGTCGCTGTTGGCTGTTGCCTTCCGCGGCTGGGCTGCTTGGGCAGGTGCGCTAGCTGCGTGGCATGTTTGCGTGCCGTGGGGCTCTCGCGAGCGCGTAACACTCGCTTGCTTGGTGTTTGCCTTTGTTTCATGCGCACCCTCACTGCTTCCTTGCACATAAAATTTAAGTATAACCTTGCACTTTACTTTGAAGATTTTTCTAGCTTGTCTTGAACTTTAATATCATTAAGTGAGTAGTGAATCTTTAACATGGATTACAAATCATTACTTAAAAAACGTGGAACCTGTAAGGCTAAATTAACTCAATTTAAATCATATTTAGAAATTGTAACAAGTTGTGATATTTTAAGTTCCATACAAATTAGTGAATTAAAAATAAGGTTAACAAAAATAGAGGAGTTATATCCTGAATATGATAGTATACAAAGTAACATAGAGAATGTATCTGATATTCCAGAAGACCAGTACAAGGAACGCGAAACCTACGAGGTCCAGTACTATGCTGCGATTGCTGTTGCCCAGGAGCTGTTGAATAAGCAGGGGGCCTCTGCGGGCACTGGATCGGTTACAGGTGCTAGTACTGTTTCTGGAAATAAAGGTGGGATCAAACTTAAACTTCCTACAATACATTTACCTACCTTTTCGGGTCAATATCACAACTGGCTTGAATTCCATGACACGTATATCTTATTAATACATTTAAATGACAGTATTCCAAGAATTAGTCAATTCCATTATTTGCGAGCTGCTTTAAAGGATAGTGCTGCTTTAATAATAAGTTCTCTTGACTTCTCCGATGAGAATTATGATGTTGCATGGCAGCTTCTATGTGACCGCTACAATAACCGTCGGCTTCTAGTTTACAATCATGTTCAAGCTATCATTAATATTGATCATGGAACACAAGAATCCTTTAAAGTTCTGCGCAACATCATTGATACAGTCAATCGTAACATAAGAGCTTTGAAAACACTTAAATTGCCCACAGATGGTTGGGATGTGCTCATTATACACATAGTCTCTAGTAAATTGGATTCAGTGACAAGTAGGGAATGGGAAACTTACCGTAATGCATTAGATGACTTAGCCACACTTGCAGATTTTTGCAAATTTCTTAAGAATCGAGCAGACTTATAAGAAACCATTGCGGAAGTTCATAACAATGGTTCCAATAGAAGACATAGTGGCAGTACACACAAACAAGGTGACAGTACACATAAGCAAAAGACATTTATTGCCAACTCGGAGTCTTCTAGCAATAACAAACCGTACAGTTGTCCATTATGTAAGGGTAACCATGCCATTTATCAATGCTCAAGTTTTAAGTCGCTTTCCATTGAAGCTCGCATTCAGAAGGCAAGATCCCTTAACCTGTGCCTTAATTGCTTACGTAATGGTCATAAATCATTTAAGTGCAGGATGGGTGGCTGCAGCCACTGTCATAAACGACATAACACCATGTTGCATTTGAATGAGCCATCCAGTACACAGGATATAACCAATGGTAGTACTGATGCTCCATCTACTTCTACACAGCCTACTCCTGATACTAGTAGTGTAGTTCTCTGTACAGCACAGTCAAACACACAGTTGTCAACAAGTTCACAAGATAATGTGGTTTTGTCTGCCATTCACAATCCCCAATGCGTTATATTGCTGTCAACGGCTACCATTAATGTTACTGATCCCAGTGGTCATAAACACAAAGTCCGTGCATTATTAGACAATGGTAGCACATCAAGCTTCATTACAAAGAGCCTATGTGACAAACTCAAGTTACCAACTCGTTCAACCTCGACATTAGTTGAAGGGTTAAATCGACAATCTAGCTGCATATTTAAAAGATGTGATGTCGTTATATCATCACTTATCAATTCATATTATGAGAATATACACTGTTTTGGGGTTCCAAACATTACTCAAGCATTACCTTGCAAACAAGTCAACCATAAAGGGCTAGATATACCCCAAAATATTACATTAGCGGATTCTTTATTCCACACACCGTCACAAGTAGATATGCTGCTTGGAGCGGACTTATTTTGGAGTGTATTGTTAAATAATAATATTTCATTCGGTAAAAATAAGCCCACATTAAGTGAAACAAAGTTTGGATGGTTGATATCTGGGCCCACATACTCATTACAACATAGCATTAATACAGTCCACTGCAATCATTCCATTGCACATTATGATGATCAACTTCAGGATCAATTAACCAAATTCTTTGAACTTGAAACAGTCACAGTACACAAACCTGTATCCAAAGAGGAAAAGGAATGTGAAAGTAATTTCATACAAACTACTACTCGTGAAAATGATGGTCGATTCATTGTAACAATTCCATTAAAGGAATCGCCTCAACAGCTGGGTAATTCATATGAACAAGCCCTGTCTAGATTCATATCATTAGAACTTAGATTCAAGCGTGACCCATTATTCAAAAGTTAATATGCTGAATTCATTAAGGAATATAATATATATCGTTAGGTCACATGGCTGAAAATACAACTCCAGATAAGGATGAACACATACATTATGCCACATCATGGAGTGTTACGTGAAACAAGTTTAACAACTAAATTAAGAGTTGTTTTTGATGCATCTGCAGTAACCTCATCCGGGGTATCGTTTAACAACATTCAAATGGTCGGCCCTACAGTACAAAGTGACCTCATTAGCATATTAATTAGATTCCGACAGTTTAAATATGTGGTTACTGCAGATGTTGAAAAAATGTATAGAATGGTAAAGGTAATCGAAAGCCAACATATGTTACAACAGATACTATGGCGTTTCGAACCTAACGAACAACTCAAACAGTACAAACTCAACACTGTAACTTATGGTACCGCATCTGCACCATATCTTGCAACACGATGTCTAGTTCAGCTGGGAAAAGAATGCACTGATAAGTCCATATCAGATGCTATCATTAAAGGATTTTATGTTGATGATTTTATTTATGGTCACAATGACATGTCTAAGCTGGTAGACATCTGCAGAGGCGTCACTAACCAACTTCAAAGTGGAAAACTTTCTTTAAGAAAATGGAATTCAAATAATTCACACATTATACAACAACTCATAGGTGAAAACAGCAAAGATGAATTACTTAATTTGAGTAACCATGAGTATTCAAAAACATTAGGATTACTTTGGGGTTGTAAAGAAGATGTGTTGTTATTTTCGGCAAACATTAAGAAACATGAACACATAACGAAACGCACAATCTTGTCTACTATGGCTCAAATATTTGATCCACTTGGACTCATTAACCCTTGCATATTGCAAGCTAAAATCATTCTACAAAAATTATGGTCATTAAAAATAACATGGGATGAAAATGTTTCCAGTGAGATTCAAGCGGCTTGGTGCAACTTTATTAAATCATTAGGTGACATTAAGAAAATAATAATACCAAGACATGTCAGCTGTGACTATCCTGCCATTTGTGAACTGCATGTCTTCAGCGACGCATCCACACTAGCTTACAGTGCTTGTATTTATTTGCGGTCTGTGTCCCAAAATAATGAAGTGACAGTGAAGTTGGTGACTGCAAAGAGCCGTGTAGCTCCACTGAAACCAATGACAGTGCCACGGTTAGAATTGAGTGGAGCTCTATCAGCAGCTCGTTTAGCTGATAAGGTAAAGGCTTCATTAATGGGACTTCACAGTTGTACTTACTGGTGTGACTCCACCATTGTATTAGCTTGGATTTATACTTCCAAGACCAATCTATTAAAACCATTTGTTTATAACAGAATTCATGAACTGAAGTCTCTTACAGAACCAGGTACTTGGCGTTATGTACCTACAAAGTCGAACCCTGCTGATATAGGGTCGCGCGGTGCAGATGCTCGCCATCTGGAATCGAATAGCTTGTGGTGGTCAGGACCTGCATTTTTAACAGAACCAGAGTTTAACTGGCCTGGCCCACCAGCAAACATTAAGGAAGCTGACTTGCCAGAATTTAAGATTCAAAGTCATTTAAATGTCTCAGAGCAACAATCAGTCGACTTTGTGAGCCGATTTTCAGAATTTAGTAAGCTACAGCGCATTACAGCTTACTTATTGAGATTTATATATAATTGTCGTAATTCACAAAACAAATGTAAAGGGTTTTTAACTTTATGTGAACTTAATCGGTCTTTAATCACATTATGTAGAATTTCACAAAATGAATCATTTCCTCAAGAGTATAGATTATTAAAAAACAAACAACAATTGCCATTAAAAAACAAATTAACTAGTTTGAATCCATTTTTACATTCTGATGGTCTTATTAGAGTTGGAGGTAGGCTTTCCAATTCACATTATAGGTACGACACCAAACATAATATATTGTTACATGCATCTAACCACATTACAGTACTTATTTTTAAACATTATCACAAATTACTCATGCATGCTGGTCCACAATTACTGCTGTCAAACATTCGTCATAAATTTTGGGCATTGAATGGTAGAAATCTTTCTAGAAAAACAGTACATGGCTGTGTTACATGTTGTCGTTTTTCAGGCAGAATCACACAGCCAATAATGGGCAACCTTCCTGAGCAGCGCCTACATGCTGATTATCCATTTATAAACACAGCAGTAGATTATGCAGGACCAGTGATGATTTTGAACCGAAAGGGTAGAGGTAGTAATTTAATTAAGGCATATATTTGCATTTTTGTGTGCTTGGCTGTTAGAGCAGTACACATAGAGCTTGTCACAGATCTCAGCTCCGAAACCTTTATTTCTGCTCTAAACAGATTTATTGCCCGCAGAGGAAAACCTGTCAACATCTTCTCGGTACCATTGTACATGTTTCGTAGGAGCATGTAATGAACTGGCTAGGTTTTTAAAATTAAATGCAAACTATTTAAGTGCACATGCTTCAAATTTATCAGTAAACTTTAAATTCTCACCAGCTTATAGCCCACACTTTAATGGTTTAGCTGAGGGTGCCGTGAAGTCAGTTAAACATCACTTGAAACGTATACTTGCTCTTGCCAACCTCACTTACGAGGAAATGAACACAGTACTTACCCAAATAGAGGCTATCTTGAACTCAAGGCCTCTAACGCCTTTATCTTCTGATCCTTCAGACCTAGTAGCCCTCACACCGTCACATTTCCTTATTGGACGAACATTAACTGTTTTACCCTCTCCTCAGGCACAAGATACTAAAAGGTTGAGCACTTTCTCACGATATATGAGAACTCAACAGTTGAAAACCCATTTCTGGGATAGATTTTACAAAGAGTACAGAGCTACAAAAAAGACAGAAATGGTGCAGAGGGGGAAGAGACCTACGACTTGGAGAGATGGTGCTAGTCAAGGATGATCGACTGCCACCAAACAGATGGCTGCTTGGGCGAATAACCAGCGTGTATCCTGGCTCCGATGGTGTAACCAGGGTAGCAGACGTGAAGACTTCTTCGGGCACTCTTCGGCGCGCCTTCAATCGACTGTGCCCGCTACCAGTTGAAGATCGGCCTGATGTGTCTACAGGCCACAGTCCCTTGCCGAGGGGGGCAACTTGTTGACGCCTTGCATGTGTGCGTGCACCATGACTTTACACACACGCATACGGCTCGGTGCGAGAGGCGACGCGCAGCGGTAGCAGCGGAGCGCGCGGGGTGCGCGGTGCGCCCCACCTTTCAAACTGTCCGTCGACGACACCGGTCGTTATAGTGTGTCGATTTTGAGCTCCTTGAATTTTTATTATATTGTAAAGGTCATTCATTAAACCTAATCGTTAATGTACTTGGAGTCTCATTTAGAAGAAACCTTATTAACACCAGCGAGTCCACCCCCTAACTGCCAGCATTCCACAAGTTCTTCACTGGTCCTGCTCCACAGCCACTTGGGCTCACTAGTTAATAAAAAAAATGGTAGAGTTGCTTCCCCTTTTTTATTTTTTCTGACTACGAACATAATGTTTATTTTTTGAGTACCATGGAGTAGTCTATTGTGTTGTATTTTGACTTGAAAGAGCAGGGTAGTTGAGAGTATGTCATGCTCACTTAATGTCTCGCTGATGGTGGCGAGTGTGTTGGATCATTCGGTTCCCTACAAAATGGTTCAAACTCAAACTCAAAGCATTTATTTCAATTAAACCATTTACAGGCACTTTTGAATTGTCAAGGGGTCGGTCAGTCAAAAATATAAAGCTAGTTGCCCATTCCAAAGCGTAGTAGGTACCTATGGTACCTATAAAATATAAAATTGATACAAAATATTGGTTACATCATTCATTTTGAAATTATGCATGTGAGAACAATGTATTACGTGCACGTTCGTAAAATTAAGCGGTTGAACTGGATGGTGCTGATCCATGCGTCATGTTCGTGAACGGGCGCCGTCAGTTGCGACTGCTCATCTCTTATCTGCCAGGGCTTATTTTTAATCTTATATTTTTAATCGTTTTTGATTTTTATATTTTTTTTAAAATTGTTCTCACATATAGAATCAACAAGAGTATGTACCCAGGATTTTATAATTTCTATATTTAAAAGAGTGTCCTTGGAGTTTCCTGCCCGTTCTTCTCCATAGAGATCTACGTTTTGGAATGGGCAACTAGCTTCAACTTTCTGACTAACTGACTCTTTGACAATTCAAAAGTGCCTGTAAAGGGTTTAATTGAAATAAATGCTTTCGAGTTTGAGTTAGTCTGGGGCAACGTTTTAAAAAAAATAAACAATAAAGAAATAAACAGGTAAATCAGATTCTAATAGGAACGAATAAAAAGACTAACAAATTAAAATAACTAGCATATGTGGCTATTATTTATCTACTTGTAGTCTTATATTTAAACTGTTATTTACACTGGTAAAATATTTTAGAAACACATAAGTTTCTTTATTGCACATTTTTGTTGCATTTCCAAGCGCGGATCCGCGTTCCGGCACAGATTAGTCCATTCATATACAGGATGGTATGGGTTATGAAAAATGCTTTCAAAGTTTTGAATCGTTTTTTTTATCAATAAACGAGTATCTAACTAATCACTAGATGGGGTGTGGTATTCGCGCCAGCACTGACCTACACAAAGAAAAACGTTGCATCCTGTGCAAATTATGTCGGTCTCTTTACGCTTTTTATTTGCCGTATAATTGACGGAACGTCCCCTTTTGTTTTTTTCAAGCGTTTATTTGGTCGCTCAGTTCTATCAACGTCATCGGAGAAATCTGCAGGGAAATGGTTTCTGTTATAGCGATCGTAACCTGAGTCTGCAGGGGGTCTAATGAGTTGAAAAGACAGGTCCTCCGCCAAAGCAAAGTAAAACTGCCTGTGAGTCATTTTTTTTTCTGTTTCATGGCACCTGTATATTATGTAACTGATTAAAATGCTACAGTTGAGCAAGCGCCTAAAAAAATTGATGTACCCCTTGAGATCTTCTGATCCTTTAGATCTACTGCTCCCATGTGTTTATTGTAGTTGTGTACTACAAGCGGTGTCTCACATTCGACGCCTGCCCTGCGACCTGGAGCTGTGTCATTTTTATGATAAGTTGAAATCATTGTTACCAACTTTACATCTCTCTATGCTAAAACAGTAACATTTACGCGGTGTGCAGCAACAATGTCTGCTTTTTGCATTTGACGATCATTTAAATTTTTGATTAAGGAAGGGGTTTCCACTCGGCGGCGATTAAGAGTACCTAAACGTCCATACTTAAAAAAATTTCAGCGCCTGTATTTTAAAAATCGTGATAAGCCGACCGAGTTAAAAAAATCTCTGACAACTTTAGGACAACTTTTGATGATGAGTTTGTTAAGCCATGCATAGCTTGTCCCATCTTGATTTTTTCCCGCATGTATTACAAATTTTAATAGGTAGCCCGTTTCCTCACATAACTCATACGACTTGATCTTGCGGATTTTGTCCTTATACACTGTATCCAAGATAGATAACCTTTCCATAATAAAAGGGACTCATCTATGCTAAGGGCTTTGCGGGGAATGTATATTGCAGCGAACTTTCTGTTGCAGTGCTGGACGATTGGGGCTATTTTTATATATTTTTCACTCATACCCTTGAATTGCGTTTATGAGATACTCATTATCGATGAAGTGTAAAAAACGTAATAGTAAAATAAATTTATTTTTACTCTTTTTCTAAAGCATGGCATACCTAGTACTCCTGTCGTCCAATATTCATCGAGCCTAGCTCTATTACATAGTGACATAAGTAAGCATAAGTAAGACGTAAATCAATATACCGAAAAATTTATATAATTCATCCACCGTAGTCTTATCCCAATCGTTAAGACGCAACCCATTAGTGATGCCTTCTTAGCTTGCACTTGCACGAGCTATAATTTGCCAAGCAAAGTCAAAGTCAAAAGTCAAATAATCTAACTTTACCAAAAATAATAATAACTGATTCTAGTCGCATGCATAGCAAGCATATATATTAGTATGTTCTACTATCATTCCCATTATTTTCCGGTCCCAAATACCTTTGAATATATTTATGAGGGAAGTTTCCTGAATAGTGGGGCCAGATTGCTCTTGATAAGACTCTTCAACACCTGTGAACTGGTCAAAATGTTTTTGGAAGCGTATAGGAGCGTGTAAATAAGAGGCAAGATAAATAGCAAGAAGTGAAAGGCGAAGATGAAATGAGATACAGTGTTATACAGAAGTTAAGACGAAGAGGAAACGACTTTAAACAATACAGAATAAATTACGAATGAACAGCGATGTGAGAAAAAGGAATTACGCGGTCTAAATAAACTACTCGGTAGCGAGCCAAAGCGACGAGGGTTTGCGTCGAGGGCTTCTGGCTGACTGTCTGGTGGTCGCCGCCGACTGCGTCTTGAGAGGGCTGCGGAGGAGGCGTGGTGCGCGGCGTCAGGGGTGAGGTAGGCAGGCCGGTGGAGTGGTGGCACGCGGCGCATGCACCCGCTGCGCGCGAGCACCTTCACGCCACCAATAAGTAAGTAGGTAGGTAGGACTGTGAACAATATTTACAATTAATGTGGGTCTTATTCACTTGACACCACAGGACCCCCTTACGAATAAAAGGGCTCTTTATTTGTACCGTTCAGGGAACTTTACTTTGCGTCCCGAACGAGTAGTACGCATTGGTCGCGCAACTTGTGTTTCAACGCTATCACGCCATGCATATGCTGGTTTTACTCTGTCAATTGAGACCTTGACGGTTTTGTTATTGAGCACTATGTCGAACGTCTTTGGACTTCTTGAAACGACCTTATGAGGGCCGCTGTAAGGTGGTTCTAGCGATCCACGAAGCAGATCTTGGCGCAAGAACACATGCGTAGTGGTATGTAAATCCTTGTGCTCGAAAACCCTATGCTGCGAATGGTCCGATGCTGGACACGGGCGTAGGTCGGACATTCTTTGTCGTAAAATACTGACAACATCTGGGTAATCTACCTTGTCGTTTGTTGTGGTGAAGAACTCACCGGGGACTCGTAACTGTTCTCCAAACACCAATTCTGCTGGTGAGCATTGCAAATCCTCTTTGCATGCTGTCCGTAATCCTAAAAGTACTACGGGAAGAGAACTTACCCAATCCTTCGTACCGTGTGACACCAAAGCAGCTTTGAGCGTGCGATGTAAACGCTCAATCATGCCGTTGCAGGCTGGATGGTACGCTGTTGTCCTCGCCAACTTGATTCCATACGTCTTTGCAAAATTTTGGAATAAGTGTGATTGAAATTGTCTACCTTGGTCTGTTATTACCTTCTTCGGGCAACCATACCGAGCAATCCACTCCATCACAAATGCCTTCGTCACAGTTTCCGCTGTCATGTCGGGAAGTGGAATCACCTCAGGCCATCTGGTATACCTGTCAATGATAGTAAGACAGTATTTAAAACTGGAAGATATCGGTAGTGGTCCAATTAGGTCCATATTAACCTCTGCGAAACGAACATCTGGTATATCAAATTTACCAAGAGGAGATGTCGTATGCCTTGTTACCTTCGACTTTTGACAAGGAATGCACTCTCTAACCCAAGCGCGAACATCTTTCCTAAGGGAAGGCCAAACAAAACGTTCACTGACCATTTTGATGGATGCCTTTGCACCAGGGTGGCTTAGACTGTGCAACGTCTCGAATACACGGCGTCTGTGGGTAGCTGTCACGAACGGTCTATGTTTTGCCAAAGAAACATCACAATAAATAGGTACGTTAAAATTTGGTACTTGCACTAACTCCAGTGTCAACGAATGGTTACCCTTCAGTAGCTGTAGTAGCTCTGGATCGTCACGCTGCGCAAGGGCAAGCTCCATGAAGTCCACTGGCGCAGTGACTGCCTCAATACGAGACAATGCATCGGCCACCTGGTTGTTCTGCCCGGAAACATGCTGGATGTCAGTTGTAAACTGGGAAATAAAATACAGTTGATTAATCTGTCTTGGTGAGCCTTGTTGGTCCTTCTTTTTAAATGCACTTATGAGCGGCTTATGATCGGTGTAAACTGTGAAATTTCGTGCTTCTATCATATGCCGAAAATGTTTGATAGCCTCGTATATGGCTAGGAGTTCGCGATCATAAGCGCTGTACTTCTGCTGTGTGGGGCTCATCTTCTTGGAGTAGAAAGCCAAGGGCTGCCAGATGTTATCTACCCTCTGCTGTAATACAGCTCCTAAGGAAACATTAGATGCATCTACCACCAATGCCAGCTGCGCATCAGAAACTGGGTGAACCAATAATGCTGCATCTGAAAGGCTATGTTTACAACGCTCAAACACCTCTAACAACTCGGAAGTCCACTTTACTGGTTTTGATCCTTTCATGTCTGGGCCTGCCAATAAATCATTCAATGGGGCTTGTAACTCTGCAGCATTTTTCAAGAACCGCCTGTAAAAATTGAGCATCCCTAAGAATCTTCTCAAGCATTTTATAGTCTGTGGCGGTGGGTATTTCTGAATAACCTTCACCTTCTCCTCTAACGGGCACACTCCTTTTGCTGAAACAGTATAACCAAGGATAGTTACCTGCTGCTGACCAAAATTGCACTTAGCTACGTTGACGACCACTCCATACTCTTCGAGGCGTGCGAACAGTTTCCTTAGATGCTCTTCATGCTCCTGTGTACTTCTAGAAGCTATTAAGAGATCATCTATGTATGGAAAACAGAAGTCTAAATCACGAACCAATCCATCTATAAAACGTTGGAACGTCTGTGCAGCGTTCCTCAGACCAAATGACATAAAAGGAAATTCAAACAACCCAAACGGTGTCGTGATGGCTGTCTTCTCTATATCTGCTGGATTTACTGGAATTTGTTGGTATGCTTTAACTAGGTCTACGACTGAGAAAATAGTGCTTCCATGTAAATGCTGTGAAAAATCTTCAATGTGACGTACGGGATATCTGTCTGGCACTGTCCTTGCATTCAGTGCACGGTAATCACCGCAGGGTCTCCAAGTGTCGTCGTGCTTTGGCACCAGGTGTAAAGCAGATGCCCAAGGTCCGCTGGAGCAACGAGCTGTCCCCTCCTTAACCATAGCTTGAAACTCTAACTTAGCTACCTTCAAACGATCTGGTGCTAAACGGCGTGGCCTGCAGAAAACGGGTGGTCCGGGCGTCGTATTAATAAAATGTACGGTAGAATGACGTACCTCCCTTGGTGCACCAGATGGACGTGAAATAGCCGGAAATTCTCGCAGCAACTCATGGTACCGAGAAGTACCATTAACGGCCTTGACGCTGGGGATTTCCACCTTCGCAACTGCTCCGCTAACAAAAAGGTTAGTTAATCCATCAATCAACCTGTTGTTGTGGCAATCTACTAATAGATTATAATGGGAAAGAAAATCATAACCAATAATTGGCTTGGTCACATCTGCGACGACAAACTTCCAGCTAAACTCCCTGCGTAATCCTAAATTCAGCTGCAAATTAATATACCCGTACGTGGATATAACAGAATTATTAGCTGCGCTCAGGTCGTAATTTACACGTACCCGTTTCTCATTTAAATAACTGCGGGGGTAGACGCACAGATCGGAACCCGTATCGACCAGAAATGGTTTTCTAGATTGAAGATCTACGACGAATAAACGGCTGGAAATGCTGCAACAATCGCTCGACGTCTTTAGCGACCGGCTTTGGCGTTTTCCGAAACATAATCACACGGTTTTATGCAGTGATGAGCTTTCTCTGCAAAGGACAATGCTCACAATGTATGGGGAAAAAACCCAGGCCCGGCGCAAATAAAATGTATCTCAGATTTTAAGTATTTATATGTGACATAATATTCAGTAGGGGGCATTACCAAAATCTTTTTTTAAATGTCATAAATTGCTAGTTGTTTTATGTAAGGAGCTTCAAAAATGTGTTATTTTTTAAAATATTTCTTTCTTTACTCTTATTCTATAAATGACATTTGGGCATCTATTTTGACAACGCCATCTACATTTTGTGCAATGTTAGGGTAAACTTAATAAAAAACAAGAGTAGGCAAATGAAATTATTTTATTATTATACACATTATTGGTTCTCTAAGTCTATGATTACATCTTCCAGAGTGTATCCGGGATGATTAAAATCATCTTGATGTCTGGCCCAACCCAAGTAATACAGTACACTCATAATATGGGCGCAGCTACCCAAAGTTCTTTTGCCATGTATACAAGAGCAATAATGCTCTGAAATTGCATTAATACCGGTTTCTCTTCTATACAAAATATAAGTATAGTAAGTTCTGTTCCTTACATGCCGCGATTGTATACGGCATCTTATTAAAACACCGCTTTCGCCATTAATTGTTACGAGCACCGGATGTCTATATACTTCAATTTCGTAGACACCTGTTTGTTTAATGTGCTCACTGCAATAGGAGCGTGCTATTTTACAGTGATAAGTGCCCACAGCAAACAATATCAACTCTTCTTGGGAAAGTCTGGGGAAATCTTCCAACGTCTGGTCATTTGCTTCCAAACGAACAAATGCGGCTCTATGTCTGTTTAAATTGTGCTCAATGACGTAGTCTGCCAAAAGGTTTGGCTTATGCACATTCCTATTTATAATATCAACGAATTGTTCAGTGTATTGACTGTCCTCATAGGGTTCTTGGAAGGCATTTATAAGCGCTGCGGCTATCTTATAGTCAGTCATTGTTGAGGGCAATGCTCGATTAAATACTCTGTATCTAAAAATCTTAAAATCAGGTTTAAACCGTCCATTGATTGTCTCTACCACCCAGCGGCATAAGGTGACCAGCCTAGATTTATTGGCTTCTTCACATGTCAGCTGGGTTTCACCACGTCTTTTGGTCGGGGGCATGTGCACGTCATAACCATATGTTTCTAGAAGAGGAACTGCGTCACGGAATCCCCTGTCATGAATGAACGCATCGTCTTGTTTAAGATAATAATTAATCGGTGCTTCTTCATATGGGCCATCATGATTTTGTAAAATCTGCTGCATGATGGAAGCATCAGAGGTCGAAGCTGAGTATGGATCTGTGACGTCTATAATATCGATGGCTCCCACGCAGACGGTCGTAACGTTGTTTTTGACTAAAACCGTTTTTTTTGTGCCATTACAACAATCTTGTATAGTATTATCTATTACTAAAATCCAAATTTTAATATCTTATATAAATAATGAGTTTTTTAATGGATAATGGTCTTAACATTTAAACGCTCCCGCGCATAAAGTCGCGTGGATAGTTCAGACGGTATGCTCCGATCGATTGGTCCGCGGCCGGCCAATCAGAGCACAGTACCGACCGCGACGTCAAGTCGTATGTCAACAGTGAAGAAGTTTGCTTTTAAAAATAAAACAATCGATTGTTTTTGTTATTGTTTATATAGTTTAAGGTGTACTATTAATAGTTAAAGTAAAATGAGTAACGTACGTGCTTCCAAGATTATGAAACTAGTGTTAAATGAACAAATAAACCAAAATAGTGAAGTAACGGTCGATGAAAATTTTGGAAATGGTAAGTTTTACTGATTTGTTTTGTATTGTATTTATTTTACTTGTTTATATGTGTAGTACGAATATAATAATTAGTATGTGATAGTGTTGATTATGTCTCAACAGACGAAACAGTGATTACGACCGTTCCGACGCATAACGTCGGAACGTTTATGTTACGACTATATGCGCTGTAATCAAACGTTAACAGTGGTCAGTTAAGACTTTATACTACACAACAATTTAATTATAGGAGTCGTAACTTATACTTACGACCATTTGCGATGTTTAAATATAATAATGAGTAAACGTATAAAGACGTATCATAGACATACGGCTTTATGCTCCGTTAAAAAAATAAGATACGATTCTCTGCTTTTCAAATTATAGTTAAAATATCATTCAAATAATTTTTTTAACTGCTTTGTTGGTCTAGTGGAAGTAAGCATGACTGGCGGGTTCGATTCCCGGGTCGGGCAATATATTATTGGGTTTTTCAATTTCGAAATTCTCATAACATGGAGTTTGAACTGCGCCTAGTGTTTGACAATAGGCATTACAATGGGACTAATAACTGGCGAAAAGTGGGTGGACTATGTTCTCTTATCCTCTCTAACCTCTCTAAACTCTGCCTATCGCTTTGGGGAATAAAACCCGTAATGTTGTTTGATTTGTGTTAATTTTCTAACACTTTTATTTATGTGTATTGTTTCTTGTGTATAGTTTTTAACTAATTGCAAACTTGTATTTTTAGAATCGCCGGTACCACTTGAAGCTGAAGACCAGTGGGATCAGTATAAGACGATGTTCGGGCAATCTTTTATTAATAGTAAAACAAGCATTAACAACAGTAGTATACCAAGTATTACCGAGGTAATAAATAATCCAGACGCAATGTTACCCTTAATTTCATCCCCATTACCAAATGAAAGCCCTACAGAACGTGTGGATTCAGAGCCATGTGTTGAAAAATTTTCACACGAATCAGCTGATATAATAGAACCTTCACTGGACATAACACCAATGCCCTCCCCAAATAATGATTTTTTGATGGCCACTTCGACTCCACTATTCAGAAATTTATCGATTTGTGATGCTGAGAATTCATCTAGTAGTGCCAGTAGAGCCAATACACCACACCTGAGTAACGCTTCAAGTCAGGACTCTTCTGTCTGCTCATCAAGTGAAAATACACCGTCGGCTAGAGTTGCAAGAAGACGTCACCGTCGCCGTGATGAGTGGAAAGATATTAAACGAAAATGTTTAAAAAATTTAGGAAAAGCGTATATGAGTAGGAATGGAGTTCAGAGAGATGAAAAGATTTTAAAACCATCATGTCCGGGTACTTGTCGTCTTAAATGCTTTCAAAAGTTTGATGCACACCAACGGGAACGTATATTTAGTTCTTTTTGGAAAATTGGAGATCACAGTCGACAGTGGGATTACATCGTCAACCACACCGAAGTAGGCGATACTAAGTATCCCTCTACGACGAATCCTGTGTCTAGACGTAAGAGATCTGTTAAGTATTGCTTACCTCTTATTGAATCTAATTCTGTAAAGTGTTCGTTTGCAAAACGATGTTCCTAAATACACTTTCTATTGGAGAGAGAACTGTTCAAACAGCTTTGGCGAAATATCGCTCTGGTGGTGGCTCTGTTTCCCCCGATCGACGCGGTGGAACTAGAATTATAGTCTTAGACGACGAAATAAAACAGGGTGTTTTAAAGCATGTCAAAACGTTCCAGCCCGTTGAATCTCACTATGTACGCAAAGATACAAGTAAAATTTACTTAGACGGCGACCTTACATTTACAAAAATGTTTTCTTTGTACATTGAGTGGTGCATAAGTGAAAATATAACTAAAAAGGTATCGACAGTTAGACAGTATCGTGATATCATAAACCAAAACTTAAATATATCGTTTCACAAGCCAAAAAAAGACATTTGTAACGAGTGTCATATATATAATGAAAACAAAAATACAATGACGGAAGAAGAAAAACAAAAACAAGAACTTCATATAAATAATAAGATAAAAGCTAGAGAAATGAAGGCAAATGATAAAAAAGAAGCATTGGAAAATGGAGGTAAAATAGTTACAGCGTGTTTCGATTTTCAAAAAATATTAAACTGTCCTCATGGCAATGTCGGTTTATTTTATTATAAACGAAAATTATCCATTTATAATTTTACAATATTCGACCTAGCGAGTCAAGAAGGTTATTGTTACATGTGGCCTGAAACTAATGGGAAACACGGGGCTTGCGAAGTAGCAAGTTGCTTATCCAAATTCATTGAGGGTAAAGTTTTAGGCGGCGCCAAAGAATTCAGATTTTGGTCGGACAACTGTGCCGGTCAAAATCGTAATCGTATTGTGTTTGCTTTTTACACATATGCAGCAAAAAAGTATGGTATAACGATAGTCCATAGGTTTTTAGAGCGAGGGCATACACAAAATGAAGCTGATTCAGTCCATGCTCTCATCGAGAGAAATGCAAAAAATAAGCTTATATATACCCCTGCACAATGGTATGGCTTAGTCAGATGGTCAAAAGTAAACCCTCCAAATTATAATGTCATCGAAATGAGTATTACAGATTTTTACAACTACAAATTCTTACTAGATGGTAAAAACTGGGCTAAAAATACTAAAAAACAAAAAGTATCATGGACCAAAATTAAAGAAGTTCAAGTAGTGTCAAGCGAACCCTATATTTTGAACTATCGTTATAATTTTGAAGAAGAAAATGTCATGAGTTTAATAACAAAAAAAGCCTATTCATCAAGAAGAATAAATAATAGTTTAATAGATACAGAATTATTGGAACCATGTTACTCTGATAATTTACCTATTACATTGGCCAAATTTAATGATTTACTAAGTCTATGTCAAGGACGTATAATACCCCAAGTGTACCATGGTTATTATCAACAGTTGTCACACAGTGGTACTGTTACTGAAGAGAACAATAGTGATTTATCTGACTAATCATCGTTATTTTGTCTTAAATATCCTAACTTCCATTATAATAATTATGTTACTTACATACAATAGTATTCAATCCTTAATTTTAAGTGATTTTCATTTAATTTAGAAGAATTTTTTTATTTTGTTATACATAATTTCATTTCCTTTTATGTTGATTTTATTATAATATCATGTCAAAGATAGTACGAGTACCTATAATATTTTTTATTAAGTTTTGAAGAGCCAGTTTTAACCGTATGTTTTTTTAAAATAAAAGTTTATAATAACGTGACTTATGCGTTAAGAAGACTGAATTATGTTCCTATGATGATAGTTATTGTTATTAAATTGATTTGAGGTGAAATTTTACGGTGGTTTTTATTCATCAACTCTTAGTACCGACCTTGTCTCGGAGATCAAGTTCTGCTCGAAAAGACTTAGCTAACTTACCTTTCTAAAATAAGAACTTTCAAATTTTGGGTAAATATCGAAAAACCCTTAAAATTCAAATATCTCGAATACTATTGAATTTCGGCCATACATATGGGGGGTTCAATTTGTTGCATTTGGCCCCCTTTATCAGCCCCTGACGGATATACGTCGAATTACCAGTAATCCTGTAGATATTCACAATATCTTTAAAAGTATCACTATTAAAATCTGTTTCACGATGTGACACATTATGAGGCATGTCTTCCAAGGATGTATTTCTCAGATGGTTTTCACAAATCCTTGCGAGCGGGGTATGTATAATCTGTAATAACTTAGTAAAAATACCTTAATCGAATTAGGCATTTGTCGGAGTTGCATGTTGCCACAATTCTCCATCATACAACGACGGGAAGTGTTGGCCGCCCTAGTGAAATCTGGAACTGTGATTGCGGCACCACCAGCTTGATGGATAAGAGCAGCTGGTGGTTCAAGATCAGGACGTAAAGAATGGTCGATCCTATGCCAACAAGGATGGCATATTGACCTCGATCCATCGAAAGCTACCTGTAACATAGTAAATAACGTCGACAATGATGTGGTGCTAGCGATTAATATTTTTCCGCGGTCGATTATCTATGTTATCTTTTTATTCATAGCTATATTTAATGTAATGATTATTACATATCTGAGTACCTATACAATATGCAACCTGAAAGTAGGTATACTTATTGTTTTATTATGAAAAGTAAGGGGTTTAATAATAATAATATGTGGGGACATCTCACACACGGCCATCCGACCCCAAACTAGACAGAGCCTGTACTATGGGTGTCGGACAGCTGATATACATACACAGATATATAAATAGATACATATATAGATAAACAACAACCAGACACAAGGCAAACACAAGTGCTCATCACACGAATGTTTGCCCTGGGCGGGATTCGGACTCGCGACCCTGTGCGTCGGAGGCAGTTACACTACCACCCAGGCTACGGAGCCGGTTTATTTATGTTATGACTATACATACATACCCCTTGCTTTTCATAATAAAAAATAAGTAGGTACACCTGCTCTGCTTTCAGATTGTATTTGCACATATACACAGATAATAATGTTTAATACCCGTGCATAATTATCATATTGACTATTTTAATACTACATAAGTACACGTAAATAATTATATATCTTACCTCTTGTAGCGGTTGCAAATTCTGGAAAATACGTTCAACGAAGTCTCTCCGGGATTCGAAAAAACGCTGTGTCAGAACGTGTCTTCGAATACCTCGGTATAACGACCGATCACACACAACACACCTGTTCATGTTAAAAAATAACTAATCGCGAAGCTTATCCAAGTCCAAAGTAGTGCCAAAGTAGTATGCAGGGTTATAAGTTCACAAAAGTCGATTATAAACAATGAAGCGCACAGATCTCAAGGAAGTATAACGAAGGACTGCGCATTGGTCACGTGACGTGAGCGAGACTACACAATGAGTGACACTCGGCCGGTAACTTGATAAGGTACGAGAATACAGGGAACCTATAAGTGCGAGTGAAATAGCAGTTGACTCTTGGTTCGTTTTTGTAGCGAGCGACGACGACGAAAAGGTATTGTGTGAACAAACAACCGGTTTAGTTTAGTGCCTCTCCGCCTTGCAACAACCACTGAGAATATTATAATGGTTAGCGTAGTATGTTAAAATATATGTATATACATATTTTCTTTAAATAATTCTATTTAAAAATTACTTTCACGAAAAAAGGATTAGCAAAATATTACGTTTAAAAACGAATTTTTGGCTATATTTTTTTTTAGGATGAAACTACTATTTTATACTAAGAATTTGAGATATGTACCGTTTGCGCCGGGGCCTGGGTTTTTTTTGAGCATTATCCTTTATGATGGTACCAACATAAGCGACGATCGCCGACCATCTTGAATGAGCGGGCTCTTGAACGACTTCTCGACCGGGAAAAATGCCGGTTACGACTCCTATCTGACCTACCGCCGGTACGAGATTGCCGATCCACTGTAGTCGATAACTCATCTAGTTTCCGCGTGAGACTGGCTATTTCTGTACGCATTACCTCAAGTAAGCTCCCTGCAGAGGATGAAGTACTTGCAACCTGGGCGACCGGGTTCACCAGAGCGATCTCCAATACCCGGTCCGCCAGCTCCGCAACAGCTTCCAGGGACGTACTTGCTTGGGACGCCACAATCGCCTGAAGACCGGTCGGCAGACGGCTGGTCCAGATGGTGCGCAAAAAGTCATCAGGTACACCTCGGCCAGCCAAGCTCTGAAGGTGGCGAAGAAATGCCGATGGCTTGCGGTCTCCAAGCTCTTCATGAATAAGCAGTTGACGCACTTTCTTTTCCTGGGAAACTGACAAACGCTTAATTAGCTCCGCTTTTAGCTTTTCGTATTTATTACTAGTGGGTGGATTCTCTACAATATCCTCTAGTTGAGCCATAATGGAAGGTTCTAGATTACCGACCACAGTAAAATATTTCGTCGAATCGGAGGTAATGTTCGATAAAGCAAACTGGGCTTCAACTTGAGCAAACCATACCGCGGGTTTATCAGGCCAAAAAGGAGGAACTCGTACTCTAACCTTAGCGATCTCTGCTAATCCCAACGCTGCAACCAACGCTTCCGTAAATTTTTCGTCTGCCATTTCTGCAACAACTTGCAAAAAATATATTGCTTGACCTCAACTTGCCCTTCGCGAACGTTCCAGAAACTTCTCTGACGTCACGCGGTCGCGTCTCAATATCCTCACGCCGCGCCTTACGTACGGGGTCACCACTTTTGGAAGCGTATAGGAGCGTGTAAATAAGAGGCAAGATAAATAGCAAGAAGTGAAAGTATAATAAGGCGAAGATGAAATGAGATACAGTGTTAGGGACTACACACACTTATTCAGCTCCATTCGCGTTTCGCTGAACGATTTTGGTCACACTTATTCGGCTCTGCTTCTATCAGCCGCGTACAGCAGCGTAAGAGTGTTATCTCCGCTAAAATGCTTCTATCTACTACGTACGGCGCTGAATATGCTGCGAAGACGGTCAGCTTCTCAATTAGTATTGTGCCCTCAACATGGACAGTTCTATGTGCAATATTTTTGTCGTTTCGCTACTTGCAGAAGAAATAGAAAAAAATAACCGTAAAAAAAGAAAACGCAAACGACAGTGGGTCGACCCACTTTGGGTAAATAGAAATTTGGTTGGAGAATACGCGACATTGGTACCCCAATTAAAACAAAATAATATTAAATTTAAAGAGCACTTTCGGATGGATATTGCAAAATTTTACAAGATTGTGGACTTATTACGACCCGTGTTACAAAAGCAAAATACAAAATTTCGGCTTTGTATATCAGTTGAAGAAAGATTATGTGTAACTTTAAGGTAAGAAATTTTTTTTTATTAATGAAACCACCGATTTTATACATTCTTTAATTCAACAACTAATTCAACATTTTCTAATCAAATATTTTAATTTTTAAATCAAACATTAGCGATTCATAATACTCGTCTAATTCAACATTTTCTAATCAAATATTTTAATTTTTAAACATGAGTAGTATAGCTAGAATTATCGTTTTGGGTAGTATATTCTGAAACAGGAGCACTCGACGTAGATGCGCCGGTATTCACGTCCGATGTTCGAGGTGTAGTGTAACTAGGATTCGTTACAAAATTATTCCCTGTATTTGGAGTGGTATTAAGATATCCTGCAGAAGGAGTACTTGATGTGGATGCGCCGGAATTGATATCCGTGTATCGAGATGAAGTGTAACCAGGATTTGTCAAGTTGTACAGCAAAGAAGCTTCAGCGTCATTAACTAATTCAAATATCTGACGTTTTATATGGATTTGCGTTTCTTTTGGAAAGGATTTTACAGTTTCTGTTATTCCCTTAAAAAATAGTGTCAATTCATCCGGTTTCTCCCTGTTTGACTCAATATATGTTTCCAAAACGTCCACGACATTCCGTTTAGGAGAATTATTTAAAATTTTTCGTTTTCGTAAGGCATTAGGATTTTCATTTTCATTGTAACTTGAACATGATTGATTTTCTGCTTCCGAATGTATGTTAGAGTCATCTTCTTGAGTATCATCCGAGTCATCGGGCAATAAATTGGAATAAGTTGGTCTATTTTTAAAAGAATTATTTAAAAACGACAACTGCTTTTCAAATTTAATTGGGCGTTGCTTTATAGCTGCGGAACCACTTCTTGGTTTTTCTCTCGTCTGTAAAGATTTTCTATAATTTTCTCTCAATTTAGTCCATTTTTTTTTGCATTCTTCAGCTGAAAGAAAACATACAAACGTCGTTTTTAAAAAGATAAGATTATAATTTTAGTGACGTAACAAAAAAGTTAAATATATAATTTTAATTTGAAAATATGTATCTATTTAGTTGGTCCATTGCAGCATTGTGCTGAAAGCGAGACTGGCTTTATGCTGGTCATTTGCATGTTACATACTACAGAGAATCCTAAGATGGTGATGGATGGTGGTGGTGGTGATGGATGGATGGGAGCTGATTATGTAATCAGCTTTAACTTCTCAACTATGACTACTATATTTAATCAATATAAATAAAATAATAAGTATTTATATATTTTTATGTTTCAGATATTTATGCAGTGGCAACAGTTTTAGGTCAATAGGAATTCAATACCGAATGGGATATACAACTGTGCGCATTATTGTTCTTGAAACTTGTAGTGCATTGTGTAATATATTAATGCCTATAGTACTACCTCAACCATCCACCGAAATTTGGCGAAAAATTGAACAAGGATTTTCAAATGTTTGGAACTTTCCCAATTGCATCGGGGCAATAGATGGGAAGCATGTTTCGTGTATCGCTCCTCGAAAGAGTGGGAGTCTGTATTTTAATTACAAAAAGAATTTTAGCGTTGTTTTATTTGCAGTTGTGGATGCTGAGTACAATTTTGTTATTGTGGATGTTGGATCCTACGGAAAAAATAGTGACGGTGGCATCTTATCGCACTCAAATTTTGGAAAGCGATTGATCGCCAATAAGCTTAATATTCCTGCAGATAAATCGCTTCCTGGGACAATAGAATTGCCTCATGTATTCATTGGTGACGAAGCCTTCCCACTTCACCGTCATCTCATGCGCCCTTACCCTGGCGAACAAATGCGTAATAATGATGAAATTAAAGTTTATAATTACAGGCACAGTCGTGCCAGAAGGGTAGTTGAAAGCGCATTTGGAATACTTGCACAAAGATTTGAAATTTATCAAAAAAAAAATCGTTTGTCGCCTGATTATCTAAACAAAGTTATTATGGCTACTATTTGTCTCCATAATTTTATCAACACAAAAAGTAACTCTCCAGCAGTACAGGAGAAAGTTACTGAAAATTCGAGCACAATCTTCAGACATTTAACTTCAATAATGGATGATGAAATTATGGACGCCTTTAATATAAGAGAAAAGTTTAAAATATATTTTAACTCAGAATATGGTAATGTTAATTGGCAAGATGATGTTGTACATAGGACTTAAAAAGAAACAATTGAGTATTTCACTTATGCTAGAAATGGTTTACTTTTACAATAACTTTTAAGAATAATTAACAAAAATACTATTACTGAAAGAAAAAATTAAATCAGTATATTAATTAATTATGACGAATTATGCTTCTCAAATCGTTAGAGCGGGGTATCCGCTGTCCTTTGCATGCAAAATTTATACTAGTAGGTACGCGAAGCAAGCGATAGTAGGTACAATAGCGGAGGGGAGCAGTGATTGGCCGGCGGAGGTGCTTGATGCGCTCGTGTCGCGTCATACAGACGTTAGTAGGTATAGCAAAATACAGAGTTGAAATGTTTTAGATAGAAGAACGAAATCTTGAAGGTTTGTTTTTAGTTTTTATGTTTAATTATGTTGTTAGTGTTTAACAAATAACCTTGTATATGTACCTACATACTAATTAGGGCATACTCCCGACATTATTTATCCATAGAAAAGTATTAAATGTATTGGGGATTTCGATACTTTGTATGTATAAAACGTATCAGGAGTATGCCCTAATAAGCATTAATATCAAATCTAATGTACTTAGGTATTGTATTTTAAGTTTATAAAATAAATAAAGTACTTACTACTACAGGACATTATTCTTGATATTTCTTCCCAAGCGTTATTTTTTCTTTGTTGATCGCTATAATGTGACGAACTAATATCGTACAAGCAAGAATATTTTTGCACTAGAAGTATAAGTTTCTCTTCGTCCATTATTTTATTTCGTAAAAAAAAGTAATTAAAATTACTTTAAAACACGTCCGAACTCTCTCGATCCTTGCGTGCATAATGATTACATAATAATAAATCAAATCTATTCAGGAACTATGCAGGTCGCAACTTGTCGACAAGGAGTTGAGAACCATACGTGTGCAGCGCTGTTCCGCCGCATTCAGCGTCGAACGCGGCGGAACAGCGCTGAACGTGGCAGAACAGCGCTAAACGTGGCAGAACAGCACTGAACTCTATCTAAAGCACTCGCAAGATAAAAACACATTTGTTCTCATTTCATACTCGTTTGCCGCGAAAGCTGAATAGACGCGGAAAGCTGAACGGATTCGTACGCGTCTTCATACAAAATCGTTGTTTTCTATGGGCAAAAGCTGAATAGAGCTGAATAAGTGTGTGTAGTCCCTTATACAGAAGTTAAGACGAAGAGGAAACGACTTTAAACAATACAGAATAAATTACGAATGAACAGCGATGTGAGAAAAAGGAATTACGCGGTCTAAATAAACTACTCGGTAGCGAGCCAAAGCGACGAGGGTTTGCGTCGAGGGCTTCTGGCTGACTGTCTGGTGGTCGCCGCCGACTGCGTCTTGAGAGGGCTGCGGAGGAGGCGCGGTGCGCGGCGTCAGGGGTGAGGTAGGCAGGCAGGTGGAGTGGTGGCACGCGGCGCATGCACCTGCTGCGCGCGAGCACCTTCACGCCACCAATAAGTAAGTAGGTAGGTAGGACTGTGAACAATATTTACAATTAATGTGGGTCTTATTCACTTGACACCACATGTTCGTACCAAGTTAACACATTTTCCCGCAAACTTTCATGCCCTTGGAGTACTTCAACATCTTCTGCCACCGTTTCTTCTTCCCTATTTGCTTCATCCGCCTCTAAAATCCGACGTAGGTCGATATCATCAGTCTTCCCATTCATCAATTTCGCTACCAGAATCTACCGCTAAAGCCTCAGCCAAAGAAGACGGTAAATATTCATCATCACGCATCTAGATAGAACAAAAAGAAAAATTATATTAGTTATTATTATGTTCAAAAACAGTTAATTGACAACTGACTAACCGCAAGGGAAGGTGAATCCTCTTCTTCTTTAAAGTCAAATCCCCTGGGCTCTTCATTTATTGTACTTTGCAGAGCCTAAAACTAAGTCGATTCGAAAAAAATAATACCCAAAAATAAAAATGTCGAGTAACGTAAAAGTTTACCCGAATACTTCCAGATCCAGTTATATGTATGAGAACGTGTTCATTCGATGGAACTTGTAGAGTTTCATGTGGCGATAACTGCACTGGCAAGGCCATGCTTATTGGAGCAGCATGTGGGGGTGGTATCCCTGTGCAGCCACGATCCATTTCACTTGACTCCATCTACAATTAGTGTTAGTGCATAAAATAATTGTAAATGTAAATCTTGATTCCCATGCCCAATACGATCGATAATTCAGAAGGGGTTTCACAGTTCATCGCCATTACCAAAATATGTAAAAAAATCCTGAATCCAAAACCATCGCTAGTTTATCTGTGTGTTACAGACAGATAAGTGGAATTCAGCATTAAAACAACTTGTTAAATTTTATATAACTAAAGAATATATTTAATAAGTTTGAAGCATCAAGCCATATACTATACAGCACAGAATTGGCATTCATCACTCGGGTAATAGTCATAAATAGCGAACATACACCTTTGGCACCAAAAAAGTTTAGTGTTAATAAATTAGTTTTTGTTTTTTTAGCTGTTCCTAACAAGTAATTGTTATTATTGTGAGCAACTACACATCTTAATTTCACTATATCGTTATTTTCAGTGAAAAACCAACAATCTGAGGCTTTTGCGAATCAATACCATCATGAAATAAAATAATTGTTTTGTTAATTACCTCTAAGTTTAATAAATAATAATCAAATTTTCCGTATGTTTGTAGTTTTTTTTCTGGGTCTTGGAGTATTTAAAGAGGTTTCGTGAGTATCAATTTCCATACATGTTTTTTCAATTATCCTTTTTGCAGCCTGTTGTAATGGTTTATGTCCTGTTCTTAGCAGTCTCTTGATATGATGTAGAGTATTTTCAAAAGAATATGCATTAAAAGAAGATAAAACACCAAATCTTCTTACTTCCTCTACAACATGGCACAAATTGTGCACATTGCTTGTCATATGTTGTATATGTGCTTCTCCATAAAGTATCTGTAGTATTCAATGTAATTATCAAATAACTCTTGAGCTACACCCAATAAGTGTCCGTATGATTCTGAAGAACAAATAGTTACAGCACAAAACAGGACAAGAAAGTGATCGTATGCATCAGGCTGCAAATGTTTTTGTAATAAAAAAATAATAATAATAAAAATGTTTATTTTACTTCCACAAATAACACTTATTAACTAGACTTAAAAATGGAAAAAATAATTATAATGTAGGACACTGTTCATTTGTGGGAAACGTGCCTAAACTAAGCCGTAACCACTGAAAGAACCGTCCCGCCAGCCTAATAAACATCTCTTCATAATGCCAAGATCAATGAGATGTAGTGAATCCGAAACAGGAAAATCTAAGACCATATCAATTGGTAATTTTAATAAGGCGCTATCTTTTTTATGGTGCGATCCGTATTCTTTATTCCTAAATCCGTCATCGGTTCTTAGGGGACAATTGTGTCTGTTACAGTGCGACACGTACGAATATTCACCAACAGTTGTGCATTTTGGACACCCGTTTTGACTGTTGAAGTTTGCAATACCTGAAATAAAAATAATCTTAAATAAAACCGTTTCAAAGATCACATTAGTACACCATGGTCGTATTTTACTTAATAGGTAGTCAATTCACAAAATATCAAAAATTTAATAACAATTTCCTTAGCAAAAATAATCATAAGCAACAACACATCCGGAGCGGGAGTCACCCGTTTTATCACGGAGCCTGTGCCCTATATCATTAATGAGCTTCTTGGCCTCAGTGCTCCAACACCCCATGGACTCAACGGCAACGGGCACAAAAAAGTCCGCCAACGGAGCGTACTTCACCCTCTTCCTTACAGCAGCGTCTTCAGCAGCAGCCGACGGCGAGAGGACCGTGCGACCAAGATGGCTGGCGGCAACAGTTCTGACGCAAGTTGCGTCCCATATGAGGCACTTACCGTTCCTCCAAGGCACCAAAGTCAGCCCATTCGGCCGCTTGCCGTCAGTCCTGCACAGACCCGGCGGCTCCAATACGCAGGGGACATCTGCCGACACGAATGCCCTCCTCACAATATCATTGAGCGCATGGTGACGCGGGAACCTCCCCAAGCAACGACGACAACTCAAAGCGTGATGGCCATCGGTCTCCACCATAGAACCGCAGGCGCATCTGTGGGGTTCACACACCTTGCAGCCCAGGCGGAGGGCCACCGCCACACGCAAAGAGTCATCATCAAGCAACGTGCCCAGGTGAGGCGAAGGAAGTGCGTGCAACCATGCTCCCGATTCTGGCTGCGATACAGCCCTGAGTCTGGCTAGATCAGCCCCCGAGGAATCCACCAACATCTGCTCCTGGATCAGCTTAGACGTGACGTCATCCCAAACGCGCTAAACATGCGTTGCGTCGGGGCTTACTGCACCCATGTTGAGGACAGACCAAGCTGACCCGGCGTCCAACATCAATGGTATGTTTGCCCCATCACCATTGGAATGAAAATTAACAGACACGAGGTCAGCCACCCCATGAGTCGACGTCAGGAAAGCCGACAGGCCCACATCATGCACACACCGCACCCCAAGACCCCCGAGCCGGATAGGAAGAGCTGACTGCCTCCACTGCGCATCATTAAAAGACACATTCAGGATCGACTCAATCGAAGATTTATTTAAATTCGCCCTTTTCTACAAGAATAACAATAGAGTAGACAGTTTAAGGAAAGTGGCAAATAAATCAAATCAGAATTTTTTATACTAGGTACATGTATCTACTTATGATGATGTATGATTTTATGAGTTAGATCCATTCCTATAAGTAGACACTTGCAACAATTTAGCTAAATAAAATGTTATGTTAATGAATACATTAAAAAAAAAAAACCTTTTATTAATGCTCGGGCAGGAGAATCGCAAATGAAGGCTCTGATTTTTATAGATAGCTGAAAATTGTTAATTTCAATTGGCTCTTTATTTATTTCCAAAGCCTCAGTAACAAATGACATTAAAAATTCATTAACATCTGAGGGCTTGCCGACTCCGCAATATATGTATACGAATCACCAATACAGGGATTGATGGCATTTCAATATTTTTTATCAAAATGCGCAAGAATTTAACTTTCGAGCTTTTATACGTAGCTAGTCCATCAATGTTACGAGTAACATCCATTGTCACTATTTTTTTCTGTGTCAAATTTCGAAAATATCTTGTGAGATTATTCTTCAGCCCGTGATTCCAGTATTAAGAAGCGCCTCGTTTGATGATTTGGTACTAGGTACATGTTATTAAATTTTTGCAATAAACACTAAGCTTTGCTATCAAATTCGGCCAAATACATGAAAAAATTGAGAATTTAAGACTTTAAATGTATTGGGCATAGAATTGTTATTACAATTCAATTCAAATTCAATTAAAAATATTTTATTTCACATAAACCTACAAGGGCACTTATGAAACGTCAGAAGCTAGGTGCACGGTTCCAATTGGTCGTTTCCTATGGAGAAGAGCCGGCAAGAAACTCCACGGTTACTCTTTTAAAAATAAATGGTATTTACAATCTTTTCGAGTTACAGTGTTTATAGGTATGAGAGGACACTGTAGGCCTATCAACAAGTACCAGGTACTTAGCAAGATAGAAAACGATCGACAGATCTAAAAGTCGGTTATGCCTACAACGTTCTCACATTCACAAAATATAAAAGAGAATCTATATAAAAAAAAACCAATTAAAAACCTATTTAAACTAAATGGCATGACTGCCACTAAAGCTGTAACAAATCTATAAAAAATATAGTATATTGAAGTTATATAATGTCAAATAATGAAAAGATTATGTCAAAAAAGTACGTAAATGAAAAAAAAGAAAAATAGGTAATATCAAATAATCATCTTAATTTGGGAGCAGTTAATAGACATAATTACATAGTAATGCCGTTATTGAGGTACCAGGGAAGCCACATGTGCAGAAGGAATTATTGCCAAACTTCCTTGTCTTCAACGTAGTCTTTAATCTTATAATATGCTTTTTTGATAAGGACACGTTTAATGTGGGTTTTGAACTTTCCATCACTAAGTTCTGTAACCGACTTTGGCAACTTGTTATAAAATCGAATACTGTTTATAACAAATGACTTACTAGTTTTAGCTAACCTAAATTTGGGTATCACAATTTCATGTTTTCTACGTGTATTTATATTATGGATATAGCTTCTAATTTTGAAAAGTCCTAAGTTTTTCCGAACATACAAAATACTTTCTAAGATATAAAGAGAAGGCTGAGTTAGTATATCAATTTCTTTGAATTTATTTCTAAGGGACTCACGAGGACCCATTTTATAGACAGCGCGAATAGCCCTCATTTGTAAAATAAAAATGGAATCTACGTCAGCTGCCGATCCCATAGCAAAACGCCATAAGACATAATACTGTGGAAATAAGCAAAGTATACTAACCTAGCTGTGGCTACATCAGTCATCTGCCTTATTTTTCTTACTGCATATGCAGCCGAACTTAATCTACCTGAAAGAACTCTAATGTGGGCGCCCCATTGCAATCTCGAATCTAAAGTAATTCCTAGAAATACGGTTTCCGTAATAGCTTCTAGTTTCTTACCATCAAGTTTTAAATTTAGACCTACTTGAGGTACATTTGGTAATGAGAACTTAAGACATTTAGTTTTGTTCGCATTAAGTAAAAGATTATTAGCTGCGAACCATTTCGAAAGAACTGCTAGACTATCGTTGACATGTATAACATCCGTATCTTTTCTATCAATTTTAAAAATAAGAGAAGTGTCATCAGCGAATAGAATTATGTCTGATAAGTTAGCCATCATGTAAGGAAGGTCATTAATATAAACTAGGAATAGAAAAGGGCCAAGAATTGATCCTTGAGGCACGCCCATCTTAACTAGAGACCCCAAGGATGTCGCCCCGTTAATGTTTACTTTTTGCTGCCTGTTTGATAGATAGGAAAGAACAAGATCACCAGGTTGCCCACGAATTCCGTAGTGGTGTAATTTACAGATCAGTGTTTTGTAGTCAACGCAGTCAAACGCTTTTGAGAGGTCACAGAAAATGCCAATTGCATCCTGGGACTTCTCCCAGGATTCCAAAATGTGACTGATGAGTTTTACTCCAGCGTCAGTCGTCGACCTACCTTTCGTGAAACCAAACTGGTAACTATGTAAAATCCCATTTGAATTAAAATGTGACAACATCTGGTCTAGCATGATTTTTTCATATATTTTACTCAATGCTGGCAGCACAGATATAGGTCTATAATTAGAGGGATCACTCTCAGTACCTGATTTGAAAATTGGTACTACTTTACTATGTTTCATTAAATCAGGAAACGTACCGCTATCTAAACATTGATTAAATATGCCTGTTAGGACAGGGGCAATTGAGTCAATGATATCTCCAAGAACCTTAACGGAAATCCCCCATAAGTCTTCAGTGTTTTTTATGTTAAGACTTTTGAATGCTTTTGTAATTGTGACAATAGAAATAGGCTTGAATTCAAAACTTGGAATGTCCTTACTGAAGTTTTCTTTTAGAAGAGATTCAGCTAATATAGATGATGAGGGGAGAGATTTCGTAACCTCTATTGGGATGTTCGTAAATAAATTTTCTAGTGCCTCAGCAACTTTTAACTTATCTGAAATGGTTTCATTATCAATTTTTAAAGACAATTCATTCTGATCTCGCTGTTTTGTGTTCCCAGTTTCTTTGTTAATTACCTGCCACACAGCTTTTATTTTATTGTTAGAAGTACTAATTTTGTTACTTATTCATTTAGATTTAGCTTGAGCGCAGACTCGTTTGAATATTCTAGAGTAGTTTCTGACATAATTATGAAGGGCTTGATCAGAAGTCAATGATTTCTCGTTGTACAAATTATATAAAATATCTCTGCTTTTTCTAATGCCAGCAGTAGCCCATTCATTAAATTTTGGTTTAGCATTGATTGTTACTTTTTTTACAGGACATGCTTTATTGAATTCATGGCATACTGTAGAAAATAATGTACCGTAGTTTATATTGGGATCTTGTGAATCAAAACTAGCAGTTGAGAGATTGCTAAGAACATTATTATTAAACGTTTTCAATTTTTTTTTTGTGAGAGGTCTTAATTCTATGCTTTTGTCTAGGTGTAACTTTTTATGTAAGTCAAATGATACAAGTTGACCAGTATGGTCAGACCTGACACCACTAATTAAGCACGAGTCTTGTACTTGACAATTAGTAAATATATTGTCAATGCATGAAGCTGAGGTTGCTGTTATTCTAGTCGCTTCATTAAATACAGGATTACTGGTAATTCGACGTATATCCGTCAGGGGCTGATAAAGGGGGCCAAATGTAACAAATTGAACCCCCCATATGTATGGCCGAAATTCAATAGTATTCGAGATATTTGAATTTTAAGGGTTTTTCGATATTTACCCAAAATTTGACATTTAATTCCAAATAAAAAAAAAACTTCGTGCTGGCCACGGAATTGGCCCTCCCCTCCCAATCCATCGGTTTGGAAATCTCTCATCTAGCCACTGTCGGACAGTAATCCGGTAATGTGCTGGGCACCCATCATGTTGAAACATGAGGTTGTTTTTTATTTCTTCGGGAACATCCGCCAACAAATCGTCTAGGTTGTTTCTCAAAAACTCCTCGTAATTTTCGCCGTTCAAATTTTGGGGCAAGAAATGAGGGCCCACCAAATAATTATCAACGACACCCATCCATACGTTCAGGGAAAATCTCATTTGCGACGCAGTTTCTTTTAGTTTTTTTGGATTCCTGCCTGCTTTAGGTGCCCAAAAATGTAAGTTATGGTAATTCGTTATACCATCCCGGTCAAACTTTGACTCGTCAGTCCACATAATATTTCTTAGGAAATGTTCCTGGTCAGCGTCAGCGTTTAACATAAACCGAGAAAATTCGAGTCTCCTGGCAGGATCTCCCTCGTGCAATGTTTGGACAGGTTGATAATGGTACGGGTGTCTACCTGATAGATGTACTACCGACCACACTTTCCACTGGGACATACCGAGCTGTCTTGCAACAATGTTCGTTGAGATGTTTGGGTCATCAATAAAACACTGAAGAATGGTGTCCTCTTCGTCAGCCGTATACCGTCGAGGTCTGCCAGCGTTAAATTGTGCTCTCTGAACACTGCCAGTTTCAGACAATCGTCGATAGGTGCTCCCGAAAACAGTAACGTGGGGAAGTCGACGATCGGGAAAGCGGCGTTGGTATTCTCGCCGAGCCGCAGCCGCGTTTCCATCGGCAAAACCATAACAAAACATAATGTCTGCGTATTCGTTATTAGCATACGAAGCCATGGTATCCGAAATAACAATGATAACAAAAATAATAACAAGAGAAACAAGAATTAACAATAATGATCGATAACAAATTAACGCGATGAGAGATTGGTTAATAGCAAGATAACAACACACGTGCTTGCGCGGCGTAGAGTCGAAACTTACTAAGGAAGGCGACGCGAGCACAGCAGACGCCGTGTGCTCCCCCACCCTCACACCCCGCCCCATCACGAAGAATTCCGCCAGTAAAATCGGTTGTTTTAGCAAGGATCATAAACTAAAACACACATTATTTCTCTCCCCGCGCCGGTTCAAACACATGCCATGCCACGAATTATGTATTTTAAAATTGATTTTTATACCTTTTTGGAAAGCTTACAGAATAGGCAAGTTTTTCTAGTTATTTTTACGATTAATGTCATAGAAATTTTTGTGAGGAGGCAACATTTTTGAAGCGTAAAATAAAAATATTGGTAAGATGTTATTCTTATATCGTTCATTATTTTAATTATTTTGTTAAATTAAGTAGTGTTAACTATGTCCATAGCTTAATTGAAGTGCCAGCTACAACATGATTTTTAATGGTACCCATTCAAATGTGTAGTTTTTTTTTTTATTTGGAATTAAATGTCAAATTTTGGGTAAATATCGAAAAACCCTTAAAATTCAAATATCTCGAATACTATTGAATTTCGGCCATACATATGGGGGGTTAAATTTGTTGCATTTGGCCCCCTTTATCAGCCCCTGACGGATATACGTCGAATTACCAGTAATCCTGTATACATTTTAAATTAAATGATTTAAACAATGATATAAGCTTACATTTATCCGGTGAGTTAACTAATAGATCAATATGTAGGTCACCACAAACAAAAACTAATTTATTATCTTTAAAAAGTTTGCATAGTATTTCTTCCATAATTATTAAAAAAGATGACAAGTTTGAGGCTGGTGGTCTATAAACACATAAGAAAGTATGGCCCTCAACCTCTGCACATGCTACCTCACATAAGCGATCAACAGAGCAAGCAGTGATATCCTTCCTTTCCTTATGTCTGAAGCAACTATTGCATAATATCAAGGTACCACCCCCTATTGAGGACCTGTTAAACGCACTGGCAACTGAAAAATTATTTACTTTAAACAGCATCCTATCCGGTCTTAACCAGGTTTCACAAAAACATAAGATATCCATATGATATTTATCTATTAACAATTCCACGTCTACACTCGAGAGCAATGAATCCGGGTCACTTAAAGAATGTTAAAAATCTCGGAAACTAAAAATGATAGGTTAATGCAATAAATTGTATTTAATAGACAATGTAATACTCCTTAAATGAAAGTAAAAAAAATATGAGTCACCATACATTTTATTAACACAAAATTACATAAAGAAAAAAACTGCTGATCTCTCCTTAAAACAAAAATAAGAAACATGAAATTTTTGAACTTTATTACGATTTTCTTGAATTTTAATACTTCGTATTGCCTCCTCGTGCTTCCATTACTGCGTTTACGCGGTTTGGCATGCTGTACACCAAGTTCCTTATACGATTTTGGGGAATATTCTCCCATTCCTCTGTGAGAGCAATTTTGAGCTCACGAAGCGTGATTGGGGGAGGGTTTCGTTGTTTTACGCATCTGCCTAGCTCGTCCCAAGCATGCTCGATCGGGTTGATATCCGGGCTGCGCGCTGGCCACTCCATACGAGTAATGTTCATCTCTTGAAGGTAGTCTTCACAATCCTACCTGTATGAGGTCGGGCATTGTCATGCATAAATATAGCATCCTCACCTAAATTGACCATAAATGGACCAACGTGATCATTGAGGATTTCTTCCACATATCTTTCGCTAGTTAAAGAGCCGTTTTCTATGATCACCAGCTCTGTGCGACTTTCAGAAGAAATTCCGGCCCACACAAGTACAGACCCACCACCGTAGGCTACTTTTTCTTCGATGCATGCTTGCTTGAATCTTTCCCCTGGTCTTCGATACACTCTGTGTCTTCCATCGTGCTTGTAGAGCATAAATTTTGATTCTTCGGAGAACATAACTTTTGACCAATCTTCAATACTCCAATTTACGTGGCTCTGGGCATATCTTAGTCTTGAAATACGATGCCCACGCTCCAGTTTAGGGCCGTTTGCAGGTCTAAGGGGTTTTAAGTTAGATTCAGCAAGCCGACGTCTTACTGTCCATGCACTTGGGTTACTTTCTCCGAGGCGTCGAAACTGATTTGTGAGTTCAGTTCCTGTAAGAAAGCGATTTCGAAGCATGGTGTTCACCAAGTATCGGTCTTCTCGTGCTGTGGTACACCTGGTTCTGCCCGTTCCTGGTATGCGTAGGTTAGAACCAGTTTCTTCGTAACGTCGGAGAACTCTTTGTACTGTTGACAGCGACACACCGACAGTCCTGGCTGTATCGCGCTGACTCCGGCCGGTTTCCAGCATTGTAAGTATTCTGGTGCATTCTTCAGGCGTAAGCGACATAATTTCAGCTTGAATAATGAATATAGAGCACTATCAACATGGTTTATGTACCCACATAAATGACAGATTACAAACAAAAGCAAAACCAAATGCTGTAATTTCGTAGTTCCATCTTCGAAAGTGGCCCTTTTTCAAATTTGATTTTTTTATGATATAACTTTACAATAACTAAGAAGTTTTAATACCTTCATTTAAGGAGTATTACATTGTCTATTAAATACAATTTATTGCATTAACCTAGCATTTTTAGTTTCCGAGATTTTTAGGATTCTTTAAGTGACCCGGATTCATTGCTCTCGAGTGTAGGATTTTGCCAGAAAAGCGATTAATATTTTGATGATACAGTAAAATATTCTTATTATGCTTCTCTATTGTCGAGTCTAAAAGTTTAAAGAATCTATTACAGTATTATTAGAAATACTAGATAATACTGTTTCGTCACTTAACCTAGTCTCACTTAAATTTTCAATAACTGCGTGTATATTGTAAGCTAACAAAGTAGCCAATACATGTTGACTTTTCTTGGGAAGAAACATATATTCCCGATTTAATACAAAATCTCTAACAAAATTGTTAGTATCAAAATACAATAAACGGTCACTATGACGACATGACAAAGTATGCATTAGGTTGTTTAAACTACAAATGTAATTGTTTTCTTCAGCATACAAATTACCTGAATATGGCAATGCACATAATATTAATTTGCCTAATTTTAATTTAAGTAGGGTGTCGACACCATTAACTATGTCCCTTTTAGTGATGCTCAGACTGTTTCCAATTAAAAGAACTACAGTAGTCTGCTCATTCATTTGTGTGTTTTTTATTTTATGAACAAGCTCATTAAAATTTAGGTTATGGTAACAACAGTTTACAATGGTATGTTTAGATCGGTTATTTAACAAGGATCCAAAACCCGCTCCTAATCTATCAATGGCATGAGTTAAAGTGGGTGAAGTGGCAGGAAAAACATGCGACATGAGAGGTGGCGGAGTGGGAGCACAACTACAGGTGAGGTTGTTTGTCAGCGACTCGTACTTCTCTGCGTTGTACTTCACCAAATCCACCGACTCACAGGCCTCCTGCAAGCGCTTGTTTAAAATTTGCTGACTTGACTCATACTTACAAGATATTTCCTTAAGTGTATTTTCCCTACTCAGTAATTCCTGTTGAAGGTTTTGTGTCTCAACTTCATACATTTTTCTGCTAGTTTCCATCTTAATATTACATGAATCTAGTTGGCATTTTAAGTTAATACGTTCTTTCCTAAGATTAATATTAAACTTATAAACACTTTGTGACTTCAAGAGTTTCTTGTACTTTTTTATATTTTTACTAATTTTAATATACTTCTTAATTTTATTATGACTAGTTAGAATTGGACATCTAGTTAAGGTATCGACCCCAGTCAGGTCTATGGCAACGGTGGGTTTCTCGCACTCCAGTCCGGATACACTACCAACCAACTCGTCGAAAAGGTTATTGGTGTTGGCAACCTGTTCCCTGTCTTTCAGAGAGTTGATGGTGAAAATGGTGTTGTGTGCCTTGCATAATTCCACTTCAAGGCCTGATATACGTCTCAGTGCTTGATCATGAGTGTCACTGCATTGTTGAAAATCTGACACTAGTTGACGGAGATGGTGATGCTGGTCAAGTATGTCCAGGTGCTGGGTGTGAAGTTCTACAAGCTGGCTCTTGAGTTCAGAGTTTTTGTCATTAATCCTCTTGACTTCAACCTCACTCTCCTCTCTTTCCTGCAGTAGCTGGTTGCATTCTTTTTTTGATGCCTCCAGCTCCCTCAGTGTTGCATTACGTAGTGGTTTTTAAAAATCTCATTTAAATTACCCGTAAAAAATTGTGATCAATGTTGCTGCCACAATGTCAAATACAGGTTTCGTTCGGTAATGAAAAAAAAAAAATTTGGCCCTTTTTTCTTACCAATCTTCTCAAATAGCTAAACCGGAATGAATTAAAGAATACTTCAAATAATATATTCGCCCTAAAATAAAATACAATATTTACTTTGAAGACCAACGCCACCGCAAACAGTTTTCAAACATAATTACAACCTTATTTAAACAGGATGCAATAAGAATCTATGAGTGCACCGAAAGAGTCGTTTACGTAGAAGACGAAAACAAAAGGCGGAAATAGTTTTTTCATCACATCTATTCAAAAAGAGCTAGTTTGTTCTTCGTAAACAGGGACCAAAATAGATTTGAATTTGGAATGTGGATAATGTTAGTAAAAGTTCCGATCACCAAAGAGATCAATCACGAACATTGTATGAACAAGTAACAGGCTGGCAAGAAAGTGAATTAATTGGTCAAAATGAAAATCCAAGGCAACGTCACATGACGAAAATTTTCAAACTTTTCGTCATTGGTGTCGTTTTCATAATTTTCGAGGGTGCCAAAGCCGATAGTGAGGTCAAAATGTAAATCCAAGATGGCAGCTACGAAAGGACAATGATTAAAAGTAGTACCAAAACGTCTCATACATCAAGATCAACATTTTATAGTAATTATTATCATATTTTTTTACGACATGACGCGTCATGTATTTGATTTTTGAATAGGGAATCTAATTTAAAATATATTATAAAAGTACGAATATTGTTTTACTCCCTTTAAATGACGTTCACAATGTTAGGATTTATTTTGGTAAAAATATCACCCAACTGTTCGCTAGTGCTTACATACTCTATAATAACAATACCTTTTTCCAACTTTTCTTTTACAAATGCTCTCTTAATTTCTAAATGTTTTACTCTAGAAGTAGAGGTTGACATATGAGCCATTTTGATTGTGGACTGATTATCCTCAAATAATTTTATAGGACCCAAGTTAAATCCAAAATCCACCAATAAGGCTTTGAGCCAACAGGTTTCACTAATTGCTTGGCTTAAGGCCACATGCTCAGCCTCCGATGTAGACAGAGCTACTGACTGTTGTTTTCTTGTGAACCAAACTACAGAATTCCCAAAAACTTTAAAGATACACCCAGTAGTAGATTTTCTGTCAGTACACCCTCCCCAATCACTGTCCACAAACCCAATGACATCATCATTATAATTATTACTAAACTTAAGACACAAATGTAAAGTCCCCTTAATGTATCTTAAAAGATTCCATAACAGTTTACACAAAAGTTTGCTGACGCAAGCTTGATATCTGCTTAAAATACAGACTACGGCGCACAAATCTGGCCTGGTCGCAATTACAACATACATCAATTTCCCAATTAATTTACGACATTTATTTTCAATATCTTTACTCTCAGACCCTTCCCTTATTAACAGATCAAATTTAAAAATTTTGTCTATTGGCAATGACAAGGGCTTGCAAGTTGACATACCATATGATGCCATCATGTTAGTCAAATATTCTTCCTGTGAGATAAAAGTAACACCTTCCTCTTGTCTCACATTCATGCCGAGATATTTAGAAATATTCCCCATTTTCTTCATATTAAATGTATTGCAAAGAGTATTACCCAAGCTATTGCACTCACCCTCATCATTCCCAAAGTATAAAATGTCATCGACATACAATAATAAAAAGGTTTTAACACCACCTTTACACTTACTATATAAACAAAAATCTTTATCAGAACTCTTAAATCCCATTGACAGCAAAACATCATTTATTGTCGCATTCCAATACTTGGGAGATTTTTTAAGACCATATACAATGTGGATCTGGACTTACGACATTAAATTAAAACAAGCACAGTACTAGTCCATAGAAACATTTTAAAAGACGAAGATTAGTAGTTAATGGAAAATTGAAAAATTGCAATTTTCAAACAAAATAAATAGCAGAATCAACTGCATAAAAAGTAAACGCGCTTTATCTACGAAAAGTCACTAACCTGTTGCGCGGCCCGATGCGGGTCGCGGCGGGGGACGGCGGGGGGCGGCGCCTGCGCTGCGGTGCGGGGCGTAGGTGGACGTGGGTAGGTAGTTTAGTCGGTGAAAAACAAATTAGCGGCATAAACTCACTAAGTTGCGCGTTGTTAATTAAAAGATCACTAATTGAATAATTAATCACATAATATCACATCACAATCAGAATTTACATCAATAGTCAAATTTTAAAATTTTCAGGGTTTCCACCGTTGTTCATTATGCACAAGCGACATCGATACCTAATTAACTAACTAATATTAAACTAACACTGAACAATAAGTCACACTAAATCGTCTTTAATCACAAATAACAACTCATTTTTTTCACAAAATCACGATAATGCGCGCGCGGCTCGTCTCGTAATAAAAAAAGTAGCCGTGTGCGCTCCTCAAAGGGCGCCGCTATGCACTGACTAGTGACTGACATAGTGACCGAGTCCCGAGACTTTTTGCCGAAAAAATTCCGCTCACACACACACGCAATTGTCTATGCACCCCTAATGCATAATTTGCGTAAGTAATATTTCTTTTTCTTTCTAATTGTAGTATTATTTTGTGGGACTGGGCGGGGCGCGTCAGAGTGGAATCGTATGACATCTTTCTCTGTCTCTCAAGCATATTGAGACGTAGAGGATAGAATCGTACGTTTTGCACAGGTTATTGACCTTACAATGTTTACCTATTATTACGGACTCAGATCTACATCATGTTGAAAAATAAGAAAATGAAAAATAATTTCCTGTGGCTAAAGTATTCATTGGATTTGATTGATTTTTTGTATATGGGTAAAGAACATGACACTCTTTATGTGGTTTTAAGGAATGTCAATCGTCCTGCTCCACGTTGTATAGATTTTTGTAGTTTACAATATTTAGATTCCAACCCTGCTCCCTCTGGTAACTCTAAATATATCTCATCATCAATTTTACTGTTCAAGAAAGCCCCGCAAACATCCACCTGATTGACTTTTAAGTTCAAGTTTGTAGTTACGCTCATAAAAGTCCTAAATGTATTCATTTGTGCAACTGGTGCATATAAATCATAACTTGAACCTAAACCTTCTGTCTGTTCAAAACCTCGAGCGACTAACCTGGCTTTGTAAATCTCTTCATTTTGTTCATTTGTTTTTTTAAACCCACTTCGAGCTTATAACTTCTTTATCTTCTGAAACTGTAGAAACTAGTGACCATGTGTCCATGTGTGTGTATCCTTCAACTGTTTGATCTCCTTGTCTATAGCTTCCTTCCATCTTTCTGAGTCTTCTCTTTCCATAGCCTCTTTGTAGTTTTTGGGTTCTCCTTCCAGTGTTAAAAATAGATAATCTATCATCCATTTCGGTTTCTTTACCACTCTGCCACTCCTAGTAGTAACTTGCTCTTCACACTCACTAGATTCTCCATCCTCATTCTGTTCCATTGATTCCTGTCTCTGGTCATCTAGATTCTCACAACAAACTTCCGAAATCCCATCTTGGTCAACCGATTCCTCCCCTTGGTCACCTGGTTGATCACCTTGGCTAGCCTCTCCTTGGTCACTTGGTTCCTCTTTTTGATTACTTATATTAGTATCTGGTACCCATCCTTCATTGTACAAATTGTCCAACCTTATAAAAGTCTCTATGTTCTTTCCCTCTGAGTTTTCTTTGTTACAGCTCTGACTGGAGGAAAATAACATCCCTTCTCACCAGTATTTATTTTCGATTTTTAATGAAAATCCTGTATCCGTTAGAGTCCTCATATCCAACTAATAGCCCCTTTTCACCCTTGACATCCCACTTTAACCTCTTTTCTTTTGGAATAAGGATATAGAAAAAAAATAAAAGAAAAAAATAAAAATTTATGTCTATGACTTTTATGGTGTACAATATATTATATCTATTGTATTCTATCTATCTATAGACTTCAGATCCAAACACAGCTGTCAATTTTGTAAACGACAAGCTTATGTGGTTTGTTTTAAGGTTTGACACAGTAGAAAAACCACAAGCAGCAAATGTAATAGTTCCACGTATATTGGTACACAAGACACAATATATTTAAAATACACAACAATAATACAGAGATAAATTTAGAGCTAGATGTAATCCGAATTTATTACTATTTATAGCACGAATTTATACTTCAAGTAGCGAGATGTTTGTAGGAACGAAGTTAAAGCTCAACTGACTAAGAATCTGAGATATTCTAAGCGAATACTAGGCAACTACTAGGCAACTACAATTGTAAAATTAGGTCTGATACCTTAAGTAGATTTTCACTATAGGGCAAGTAGCGGGTATCAGTTGTTCAAACACAATAATTTTCTCCTATATATCAGGGCAGTTCGCTATTCAGGGACGCGAGAGAGGGTCGGGGTATAGTCGGGTATTTCCCATTTCGCTATGACGAGGGTGTTTACAAGAATGAGGGAGGCAGGGTTGCGCAGGTGCAAGTTACGTCATGTTATTTCCTTCTAGAACAATGGATTACATAATATTTAACACAGATAGGTATTCTCATTGTTTAAAATAGGTATAGGCACTTAAGTTTTTTGTGACATGATCAATAATGTATCTAGATAGACAGATAGACCCAGATAGACTTGTCAGTTTCACGAGTTGACTCAAAGTTAAATGATTATTAATTAGTTGCCTCTTGTTGTCAAACCGGTTGCAGAGAAGTGACCAAGCTTCTATGTAGTTTTTATCGGATACTTCCAGGTTGCTTAGAACTCGCGCAGCTTCACCCTCCAAATAAGAGCTGAGGTAGTGGAATTTATGAATGTTTTTTTTATTTTAGAGTTGTCATGAATCAATGAAGAGTAAATCTCTTTGAACTCGAGCTACTTGTAGTAAGTACCATCAAATTTAGGTATATTTATAGTAGGCAATTTGAAACCTAAATTATGGAAGCCATCATGTTCATGATGAGGGCAACCATTGCTGTGAGAACAGCTAGCAGTAACTTCAGGTTGTTTGGGGTTTGAGCTGTGAGCTTGAAGCAAGTTTTGGGCAATGGCAATGCAAGTATCAAAATCTTGCTCAACTAGATCACGAGTAGTTAATTCTACGTCTTGGTTAGACTCGTTGAGTATTTCTATTTGACTCTGCACCCTATCGAACCCAATGAATAACGCTTCCATTCTTGATAACCTCATCGCAAGCCTATTTGTTTCAACAGCAGAAATACTGTCTGTTTAGGCTTTTGGCCTTATTTGTGTGGTGTGAGGTAAGTGTGCGGAGCTGAAAGATAAAACTCACTTGACGACTATACTTTTAATTTCGATAATTTATACAGTTATTTAATATAAGTATGTAGGTTCTTGATTACAACTATTACTAGTTCTAAGGTCCGACGACTCGCGCGAGCTGCGCGCGCGCCTTTTATATCCTCAGCACCGTGGAGTAGGGACACCGGCCAGGCCCCCCGCACCCTGCGGGGATGGGCCTTAACATACTCCCCCCGTTGAAGAGGAATCCTTCAACTCTTCTGCTTCAGGCTCGAACAGAGGACACAGGCGATTTACCGCTCGACGGATAGTGCCACTTTCAGTCCTCACATCTGCTACTCTGGATACATCGTCATTGCCCTTTTGTAGGGCTTCTATGCGTCCGATCCTCCATTTCAATGGAGGCAAATTATTTTCCTTTATAATGACCATATCTCCAACGCGAAGTTCCATCGCAGGTTTGCGCCATTTCGTACGATGTTGAAGTTCCGTAATGTACTCATGTTGCCATCTCAACCAGAAAAGCTGTCTCATTCGTTCCAATTGCTCATATCTGTGAAGTCGATTACAGTTAATATTGGTCAGTACTGGAGAGGGAAGAGCTATCAGCGGCTTACCGACGAGAAAATGCCCGGGAGTCAGGGGATGGAAATCATTGGGATTGGATGACATGGGAAACAAAGGCCGGGAATTCAATATAGCTTCTACTTGGACAAATAAAGTTGAAAGTTCCTCATATGTTAAATGTCTGTCTCCTAATATTCTTTTAACATGATATTTTGCAGACTTTACCCCTGCCTCCCACAAGCACCCAAAGTTTGGGGCGTATGGGGGTATAAAGGCAAACTTCATACCTTCATCAGAACAAAATTTATTTATTTTATCCTTGTTTACTATTAAATATTTATTAAGTTCATTACTAGCTCCTAAAAAATTTGTCGCATTATCACAATATAATAAACTGGGTTTAGAACGTCGTGCAATAAATCTCCTTAGTGACAATAGAAATGCATCTGTACTTAAATCACTTACGACTTCTAAATGAATAGCCTTGGTTGCAAAACATACAAATAAACACATATAAAATTTACTTATTTTGCAACCGCGGCCTTTCCTATCAGTTATTAAAAAGGGACCAGCCAGATCAACCCCAGACGTTTCAAAGGGCGTTCCTGGACTTAAACGCTGTTTTGGTAGATTACCCATAATAGGAACTATAGGCTTAAATCTAAATCGCTTACACACTATACAATTATTTGATAAGCTTCTAGCCACCTTTCTACCATTAATAATCCAATATTTTTCTCTAATAGCCGATAACAATAGTTGAGTCCCAGCATGCAGTAACCGGATATGTTCACTCTCAAAAATAAGCCTTGATAATCGGTGTTTAGAATCTAAAAGTAAAGGATGTTTTTTATTATACGACAACGTTGAATTTTGAATACGACCTCCCACTCGTATAACCTTAGATTGACTGTCTAGAAAGGGGCTAAGAGATAAAATCTTACATTTACTGCCTAGTGCCTTATTCTTTAATAAACTAATATACTCATCGTTAAAGGAATCCTGCTGAGAGAATTTTACTAAATACATCATACTATCGTTTAACTCATCGACACTTAAATAACTACTGGTAAGTTTAGTTTCTTTATTTTTTATTCTACAATTTTTAACAAATCTAAGAACATAGGCCATTGCACGTTGTAACTTATAAAAACTAGAATAACGTTCAAATTCAATCAATTTTTTATTATTTATACTTGTTACAAATGTACCTATGATCTTAGCTTCAGGTAAGTATAAACTATTTAACTTATTACTATCTACTTTAGGCCATTGGGACTCGCATAAATATAAAAAGTGAGGCCCACTCCACCACAATCTGTGAACCTTTTCATTCATACGATCTACTCCTCTGGAAATGAGATCTGCTGGGTTTTGGTCTGTTGGTACGTACCTCCACTCACTACCCTTTGTTAACTTATTTATTTTATTTACTCGATTTGAAACAAATATCTTTAATTGTTTTGGTGGGGCGGTGGCACGTAACCAACCGAGCACAACCATCGAGTCTGTCCAGTATACACACCGAGTCACAGTACATCGCAGAGAGTGAGTCACCCTTTCCCCCAACTCGGCGGACAGCAGCGCTCCGCATAGCTCGAGTTTTGGTATTGTTAGACCCTTTAATGGGGCGACCCTAGATTTAGCACAGAGTAATTGTACATGCATATCTCCAATAAGATCCATTGAACGAACGAAAGCGCAAGTCCCATAAGCACACATAGACGCATCTGAAAAGATATGAATTTCAATATGTAATGCATTTCTACACATGACATGCCTTGGAACTTCTACACAAGTTAGAGAATTCATGTTTTTTATAAAATTAAACCACATAATCTGTACTTCATCGACTACGGGATCATCCCATTCTAATTTACTTAACCATAGTTTCTGCAAGATTAACTTAGCCTTAACAACAAATATACTTAAAAATCCCAAAGGATCTAAAATCTTTGCAATAGAAGATAATATACTTCGCTTAGTGATCCTTTCGGTTTTATCTACATGGACGGAGAATTTAAACTTACCTAAAGTGCTCGTGGTTGTTTTAAATTCTGTAATTGATTGTACTTCATGTAATTTATTTTCAACAAATAACTGATTGGCATTAGACCTAAATTTTCGTAACTTAAAACAACCCGAATCTAAAATCTGAGTGACTAATCTACAAATACGATTTAACCCTTCCTCAGACTGATGACCTGTTATCAAATCATCCATGAAAAAATCATGTTTCATTATCTCGCGGACTTCCAGATCATTACATCCATTTGCCAATTGAAGAAGACAACGATTACTTAAATACGGTGCGGAAGCGGTTCCGTAGGTCACCGTGTTCAATTTTAAATACCTTAAGGGTTCATGCTCATTATCCCTCCACACTATCATTTGCAAATGTCTTTGACTCTCAGATATTAATATTTGCCTATACATTTTTTCGATATCTGAGGTCATAACATAATTATGTTGCCTAAATCGAAGCAAAATACTAAATATATCGTCCTGAATCACTGGTCCAACCATTTGGATATCATTTAATGAGTAACCACTGTCAGTTTTTTCCGAAGCGTTAAAAACGACCCTCAGTTTCGTAGTCTCACTTTTATCTCGAATAACTGGGTGATGCGGTAAATAATATCCAAAATCAGGCTTACATGTTTCTGATAAATGATTCAAGTGCTCATATTCATTTATACATTCAACATAGGACTCCTTTACTTTAGGTTGCCTTTTCAATCTTTTTTCTAAATTCATCAAACGAGACTTTGCCTTAACAAAAGAATCTCCAAGTACAGAAGGTGAAGTATGAAAAGGCATCTTAACACAAAACCTACCATTTTCAGTTCTATACGTATTTTTTACAAAGTTTTTTTCACAAAATTCCTCTTCACTACTATACGGTAGATGATCTATACTTAATATCTCCTCAACCTTCCAAAATTTCTCTAATTGTTCACTTATACTTCTAGTTAAGTTACAGGATACTTCATGATTTGGTTTACAAATATTTACGGGGCCAGTAACAAGCCAACCTAATTTACTACTCTGCAATGTGGGAAGACCTTTACCTAGTCTTATCTGTTGACCTGTTACCAGTTCCCAAAACAAGTCCGCTCCAATTAATATATCTACGTTAGCGGGCTCGTAAAATCTACTATCTGCTAAATCAACAAATACGTCACCGGGAATCTTCAATTCATTTACATTAATCTTTACATTTGGCAACATATTCGTGATTTTTGGTAAGACTATACAGTTGATTTCTACAGAAAAATCCTTACGAGTTGATTTGATTACAAAATTACACGTTTCTACGCATTGTAACTTAGTATTTCCTATACCATATACATTAAGGTTGTCCTTACCCCGTTTGCAGAGCAATCCTAATTTATTACAAAAACTTTCTGTTACTATTGACATCTGACTACCAGAATCTAATAATGCGCGTGCTACATAATGTTCACCATTTATTTCGTTAACTACGTTAATGAGTGCTGTTGACAAAAGTACGTATTGAGTGGCGATCGTAGATAAGGAAACCGGATCCGACGCGGGCGCAGAGCGCGCATGTACAGCGGCGCACGCGGCGGTCGAGTGATGCGAGGTTGCCGGTTCGAACCCGCCTTGACTTACAACTCCGACCGAAGTCTGGGGTGACGTACCAGTTGAGCTTTCAATGAGGGAACTAGCATTATTATCCGTAGATGCAGATCTATTCCTATGAAGCAATACGTTATGTTTATATTTGCAAATCTTGCAGCCAAATGATTTGCAATTGTATGCACGATGACCTGGTTTTAGACAATTAAGACATCATTTATTCTTAGAAACGACTTCATTTCTTTCTTCTAAACTCATAGAAATAAATCTCGTACATTCAAACAGCCGGTGATCTTGTTTACAAACTATACAATTAGATCTGTTATTATTACTCGCCTGAGCGGACGCAACAAAACTAGCTGCTTTCTCATTTTTACAGATTATACTTGATTTACTATACTTCGCTGTTTCTAATACATCCGCTAAGTCGCGTAAAAACTTAAAAAACTCTTCGAGGGTAGGAACTTCTCCTAATATACTTTTATGTTCCTCCCACCTTCTACTTGTTACATTATCGAGTTTTATTACTGCTAAATGTATTATCATAGTATCCCAATGTTCTATAGGCTGTTCTAACGTCTCTAAACCTCTCAAATTCTTCTTTATACTGTCAATCATAAAACGCAAGGCTTTGTCGGACTCCTTAGTTAAACTTTCCATACCAAACAATGATTTCATATGATTACTTATTAAAAGACGTTTATTATTGTACCTCTGACATAATAAATCCCACGCCAGGCTATAGTTATCGGAACAAAATGATACTGATTTAATAATAACCAATGCAGAGCTACCCTCTAATGACGATCGCAAGTAGTGGAATTTATTAATTGTATCGATAGAATCATTATTATGGATTAATGCCTCGTATGTATCCCTAAACTCTAACCATTGACTATAATTCCCATCGAATGTGGGTAACTTTATTGTGGGTAATTTTATTGAACTTTTGATTATGTTTCCACCTTCGAAACTATCGAAATGCCTCAAGGTTTGATTTGCTATACTTTTCTTTCGAACATTAATTTCGTCTAATTTATCTAAAATACATTGACCTTGAGAGATTAAAGAATAAAATAGACCTTCGACCTCAGAACGTACCTTCATTTGTTCGTCCGGATCTTCAGATTCAATTTCAATTTCGGATTGTAAGTCATCGAAAGTGGAAAAACATGCTTCTAGTTTGGTTAACCTTAACCTTAACTCAGAAACTTGCTGATCAGTTAACTTTTCTACCGATTTGATCTCGTTTAAATAACCATTAAAATTTGTTAATCTACCCTTAATATAACTTCTCTTTTTTATTGGGTCAGTCATTTTTCTAGTAGTCTGAGGCATTGTTATAATACGACAAATTTAACGTTGTGATAATTACTAATAAGTTAACACCCAGGTTCTTTAATTTACAACGGAAATTCGAAGAAATTGACTAATAATCCAAATAGTTGGCATTGGAAGTAAGATGTGGGTAATAAGGAAAAAAAAAGGAACGGGCTCACCAAAGTCTTCAGCGCTTTATACTCTCTCTTTACTATGTCCTTCAATTTCCTTATAGGTACATAATTTCCTTTTCCTTCCAATTTATTTGGGTACTTTTCCTTCGAAAATCCTGGTCACGGCACCATCATGTTTAGGCTTTTGGCCTTATTTGTGTGGTGTGAGGTAAGTGTGCGGAGCTGAAAGATAAAACTCACTTGACGACTATACTTTTAATTTCGATAATTTATACAGTTATTTAATATAAGTATGTAGGTTCTTGATTACAACTATTACTAGTTCTAAGGTCCGACGACTCGCGCGAGCTGCGCGCGCGCCTTTTATATCCTCAGCACCGTGGAGTAGGGACACCGGCCAGGCCCCCCGCACCCTGCGGGGATGGGCCTTAACACTGTCAAAGGTTTCCAATGAATCTAAATATGATTTAAATTTCGTTACACGTCCTTTAATGGACCCACGCTTAGCAGCTAACTCTTTAAAATTTAAATCTGTAGACATTGCGATAAACTATCAGAGAATGGAAAGAAAAGAATAGTGAAAATGAATACGATACGCTCCTCGTTTCGTAGTTCCACACGAAGAAACCGGTTTCTATCAGCAAAGCTCAGAGATCAGTGGTGCATAGCGTAGGTACTCAAGCAGGCAACAGCAGGCGCGAAGCACACGGCAGGTGGTTGACCCCGCAAGACAGATTACGCTGGAATCAACGTCAAATACAAATAAGCAGCTGACTGCAATAAGCGTGCAGTGAGGGACAGAAGAGAATATCTTTCTAGGTACGTTATATTACAATGGGTGAGTAGTCTTGCAGTTAATACATAGGCAAATTGAAATAAATTATTGGGAAATTAGAATGACTGTACATAGGCATTTAAATTACAAGTAGATTTAGGCTCACTCGACTTGAAATACATAAGGCCATCAATGCACAATGCACAATGTGAAGGCGTGATAGGAAATTAGCTTGCAGATTCCCTTTGAATGATTAGGCAAAATCCTTAGAGCTAAACAATAAAAATACGCAATTGCACAAGCACTATGTAGATTGATAATGATCACCAAGCATTTTGAGAAACGGATCACAAGTATGAACACAGATAAAAGTGGATAAGACTAGGGAAAATGATAGGAACGGGCTCACGTTAATGATGGCACACAAGCAAAGCAGGTAGGTTCCCAGGCTCCACAGTTTTATCTTCAGCTGATTAGGCGGCTCCAGGACGTGGGCACCTCCAATGCGGCACGTAGATGGGTAGGCATGCGCACCCACGTGGTAGACTTGTTCGTCTTCGCCGCAGGTATTCCAATGCAACTGCAAGCAAGGGTCGGTGGGTCGTCTCAGGAGCGGAGTTGACTATTCTTCCTTTCTTGAGCAGTCCACCTCAGCTTAGAGTAGTTTCTTGCAAAAAGGACCTGTCGAACTGGACAAAGATTATTTTAGTCGATCGATTCGTATACTGTCACGGCCGCCGATTTTGTTCGATATAGGGAACCAACTTTAATTTTTTTTTAAACCGGCCAAGAGCGTGTCGGGCCACGCTCAGTGTAGGGTTCCCGTCCGTCACAATAAGTGTTCCTGCTTGCATATACTACAAACTTAGTCCAGAAATTATTTTGTACAACTTTTTGTCATTTTTTTACAAAAACTGTTGTTTCCATCAAGTTCAAAATGATTTTCCTAGAAAGTCCTTATAAAGTTCTACTTTTCAGATTTTTTTCATATTTTCTAAACTTATGGTTCAAAAGTTAGAGGGCGGGGGGGGGGGGGTAAACATTGTTTTTTACTTTTGGAGCGATTATTTCCGAAATTATTGACATTATCAAAAAATGATTTTAGTAAACCCCTATTCATTTTTAAATACCTTTCGAACAATATATCACACGTTAGGGTTGAAATTAAAAAAAAAATCACTTCCAACTTTACATATAGGGGGTTACCCTAATAAAACATTTTTTTCCAATTTTTATTTTACCACTGTCGGCGTGATTGATATACATATTGGTACCAAATTTCAGCTTTCTACTGCTAACGGTCACAGAGATTAAGCGAGGACGGACGGACGGACAGACAGACATGGCGAAACTATAAGGGTTCCTAGTTGACTACGAAACTCTAACTAGATAACTTGTTGGCTTGAAAAGTTAATATAAAAATAGGGAGTACAAAGTATTGAGTATAGGCGCAGATGGCGGTGACAGTCGAGCAAGTGAAGCGAGACGAACGTTCTCCGGCGGGCGGCGAGTATGGCGTGATTTAGCGGTCGCGTCATTGGTTGCTGTAGTATCACGTCATGGCGAAGGGCTGCTATTGGCTGCGGCAGCACCATACAGTTCTTGGTGTTGAAAATCACGTTCGGATAGGAGCACGGCGTCAACATCCATAATAAAGAAATAAAAACTCTACAGTCCGACAGTGGAACGGAATACTCCAACAGAGAATTTGATGATTATTTCAGACTTAATGGAATCAGGAGGAGATTTACAGCGCCATACACACCGCAGCAGAACGGTCAGAGCGAGCGCAAAAATAGATCACTGCTTGACAAAGCCCGCTGCTTAATGATTGAAGGAAACATACCTCAAAAATTATGGGCTGAAGCGGTGTACACAGCGAATTACCTCATCAATCAAAGCCCAGCAATAGCTCTGAAAGGATGTACACCTTACGAAAAATGGACTGGACGTATTCCATCTGGAAACCATCTGAAGGTATTTGGAAGTAAATCATTTGTACTGGATAAACACAGGAAAGGTAAATTCACACCAAAACCAACCGAAGGAGTTTTCATGGGTTATGCGCAGAATGCAAAAGGTTTTTGCATCTACATTCCTGAAAAAAAAAATGTAATCATTAGCAGAGACGTCCAAGTCATTGACAAGATGTTTTACATAAACAACAGCAACCATGATAAAAATTATGAAGATCTCTTTGACAAACAGGAACAGCTGCAACCTGAAAAAGAAAACAAGACTGGTAATGAAGAACAGAGAAAGAAGAAAGAAAACTTACCCGTAATAGAGGTTGAATTCACTCCAAAACTTACTCACAAACCTGTAGAAACAACCCCTGAAGCCCCAGAAGAAGAATCTAAACATCCTGAAGAAGAAACAACTCTTCATGATGATGAACCTGAAATTAGAGAAAGTATATGTCAAGGGGATGTTAACATTAGAAGCTGTAAAAATTTAAGACCACGTAGAGAAATAAAGTCTCCTACCTGGCAGCAAGATTATGCGCTAAACCAAGAATCCTCTTCTGATGAATATCATGAACCATCAGACCAAACAGATATAAATTAACTGACTTACTTATGTGAAGCAGACTCTAGTTATGGAATAAACTCAGAATGGCATGAGGCTATAAAAGCAGAGATAAAGGCACTCGTAGAGAATGAAACCTGGAAAATTGTAAAAAAGGAAAAAGGTATGAAGGTAATAGATAACAAGATGGTCCTGAAATAGGAACAAAATCCTGAAAATGAAGAGACAAAGAAAGCCAGACTAGTAGCTCGAGGATTTGGAAAACGTCCTGTAATAGATTTCAATGAGGCGTTTGCACCTGTAACAACATTAAGCAGCATTAGATCTGTGATAGGACTAGCAATAGAAGAGAACTTAGAACTAAACCAAATGGATGTTACTACAGCATACCTAAATGGTGAAATACAAGAGAACATCTTCATGAAACTACCAGAGTATGTAGAAAATTATGTTGTAGAGATAATGGTAGAGGCATGTGACGAAGATGGTTGATGGATGGTGAAGGCAAAGACGATGCTAGAATATATAAAGAGCATCGAAGAAGAGAAGGTAAGTTACCTCACAAAGGCTCTCTACGGTTTAAAGCAAGCGGGAAGGCAGTGGTATACTAAATTAGATACAGAGCTGAAGAACTTTGGATTTGAAGCATCAAAGGCTGATCCGTGCGTATACATAATGGCGAAAAGAGGAGAAAAGATAATTATCACCATATATGTAGATGACCAATTTATAGCCTATTCCTGCCCGAGAAAACTTGCTGAAATTAAGTGAAATATTAAATTAATTTATTTAAAGGGTACAATGGACATTGGACTAACATACACAAAAGCACAAAACCTTTAGAAGGCATGGCTGATTGGGGTGACTGCAAAATGGACCAAAAGTCATGTTCGGGGTACAGTTTCAAGTACGCTGGAGCAGCCATCAGCTGGGCGTCCAGAAGAAGCAGAGAAGCGTAGCCCTGTCTCGCTGGTGGTGGCGTGTGTGTTGGATCGTCGAGTTCCCTTCAAAATGGTTGAGCTAAACGGTGCTGATCCATGCGTCATGTTCGTGAACGGGCGCCATCAGTAGGGACTGGTCATCTCTTATCTGCCACGGCTTATTTTAATTTTTGAATTGTTTTTTTATTTTTATTTTTTATTACGGACGCTTTTTACATACACGTCTTTCTACATTGTTCTCACATGTATAATTTCAACATGAATGATGTAAACAATATTTTGTAAGAATATAATTTTTTTAAAAGAGTGTCCGTGGAGTTTCTTGCCCGTTCTTCTCCATAGGAACCTACGCTTTGGAATGGGCAACTAGTTTCATATTTCTGACTGACTGACTCCTTGACAATTCAAAAGTGCCTGTAAATGGTTTAATTGAAATAAATGCTTTGAGTTTGAGTTTGAGTTTGAGTTTGAGCAGAGGCTGAATACGTTTCACTCACTGAGGCCGCCAAAGAAGCCGTGTACCTCAGGTCATTATTCAGAGATCTAGGCGTAAACGTGGGGCAGATAACAATCTGGAATGATAACCAGGCCGCCCTAAAACAGAGTCATAATCCCATAGTGTCTCCAAAATCCAACCACATAGACTTGAAGGTACACTATATTAGAGACTGCGTCAAGGAAGGAGTACTGAAGGTCATGTACATGCTCACTGAAGATTTGGAAGCGGATATTTTGACTAAGGCACTCCCAGGACCTAGACTATCCACTCTAAGGAACAAGCTAGGACTCCTGCAATAGTGTTGTGAGAAGGAGTGTTATAACGGCACATCACTATTTTTGTATCTAAGGCACTCCCAGGACCTAGACTATCCACTCTAAGGAACAAGCTAGGACTCCTGCAATAGTGTTGTGAGAAGGAGTGTTATAACGGCACATCACTATTTGTATAGTCGCCTACCTATTCCCGCACTATTATCTGTAAAATATAGTCTGTGGTGTGCTCATTACAACTTATCGTCTCATTGTAATTATCCTTTTATTGGGCTAATATAGTTATTACAAATATACTACATAAGGTTCTTATTGTCGCCGCAATTACCCGATCCAACAGTGAGTCTCCTGTTATATTATTTATATCACAAAGTGGTATCTTTAAAGGCATGGAAACTTCAAATTTATTGTTATCCAGCTTGCTAGGTGTACTTGTGTTAGTAACATTGGAAACAGTTGTATTTTGAGCAGATTCTTGTTCATTTATAGAATGCAACAATGCGTTATGATTTTGTTTACAACTTTTACATTTATAATGAAATTTACATTTATTTTGATGAGCATTAAGGCAAGTTTTACACAATTTATTTCTATTAATAAAGTCTAATCTTTCTCTAATTGAAGCTAACATAAAGGCAGGACAGTTAAACAATTTATGGTTCAACTTACCACAGAAGAGGCATTTCATTTCCTTATTGGTGGACACTACATTGACCACTTTAGCCATCCCTGCTTTGGCAGCATTAGCATTACCAAGCCTCCTTGCTTCGCCCGGATTTTTCTAAGGCTAAAGCCCGTGATTCTAGGAATTAGCTTATTATAGGATGGCCTTAAGGATTTAATGTTTTGATTGTGTGTGACATGGAAAGCATTGGTTGTGTGGGGATCTAGCTTCTTCACAAGACGGCAAATAAGGAAATTGTCCCATGCTCCAATTGACTCACTCACCCAGGTTTTTAAGCGCAGCAAGATGCTATTTTGTATGAGAAATTAAAGAACGTCATGCTGAAATGTTAGGTTTGCTCATAGCAGGATAGTCAACCAAAGCATTCAAATGATCCTGAAGTATAGTAAACTCATTATTATAGCGATCTGACAGAATATTCAAAGCCACCTCATAACTAGACCCTAAAATAGGCAAATTCTTAACCAAATCATATGCCTCATCTTTTAGGAAGCTCCTTAAATAGAAGAACTTTTGAATTAATGTCATCTAAACCTTTGTCATTATGTATAAAAGCATTAAAGAACTCAATAAATGGTTTGTATTCTACATATTTGCCGTTAAATGATGGAATAGACAATTGTGGCAGCTTCAACGTTGACGATGAAGGCGTGGACTTTGTACTCTCGGCCTCCACCCGCTCTGACAGCCCGGTGCGGCGTGCACGCAACTTAGACATGCTTGTTAAGTAGTAAGTTGATTAAGTTAAGTCGAATAGATCGTGATCCTATTTATCGCGAGTCTAGAGCAAAGAGGCGAGTCTCTCGCGTCTCCCGTACCCCGTTAACTTAACAAGCCGGCATGTAGATAGCCGATTTTAGTACAGTCCATAAATTTTCGACTGCGCCTGCAAATACGTGTTATTTTTTTAGTGTAAAATGAACTCACTCGCCTACGTTTAGACGTTACTTACTACTTATTACTTAATTGTCTCGCTACTGTACTTATTAAAGTATAAATCGGGCCTTACCTCTAGTAGCCCGCATTGACCATTGAGCTGCGAGTATTTTGCTTTCTAATGAGTTTATCTCGTGGCGTGGGTCGCATATAAGTGCAATATTTTGTAAATAGTTATTTAGGCGAATATAAGCTACCTCTACATTCAGCTATGGTGCCAATTTTACCTGTTTAATTGAGACGCAACGACGCAAGTATTTATTAAAGCTTCTCTTCTATGCCCCTACTAGGCCATCTACTGACGCGGAAATTTATTAACTATACAAATGGAATGAAATTTATGGCTTCTTTTAAATCAAAATGAACCAACGAATGATGTTTTTCACTTCACAGACATGGCGGATTCAACTCAAAGAAAAGACAGAGCCCAGTCATGGATAAGGAATTATCCTGAGATGTTTTACGACCCAGCAAGTGGAATTATAGTTTGCACGAAATGTGAAACACATTTAAACGCGAAGAAAACCATTTTGAACCGGCGGCATCTGAAATCACAAAAACATCGCGGCATTCAAGCAAGAGCACCAAATGATTTTTATTGTGATTTGATTGATTTTTTAATTATGTGTAACATACCATGGTCAAAAGGTGAAAACCCCAGTTTTCGTAATTTTTTTGAAAAATACATTTGCAAGTGTAACAATCAAGATAGGGCTATTCCAAGTGAAAGTTTGTTGAGACGAAAATACTTGAGTCAAGTTTATGAAAACAAATTAAAAAGTATTCATAGTGATGTACAAAACAATAAGCTGTGGATATCACTAGACGAAACTACTGACTTTCTGGGCCGATATGTGGTACATTTTTTAGTAAAACCATTAAGTGAAAAGGAAAACGTATCAAAGCGAGTTTACATGTTAGCTTGCAAAACTTTAGATGTAGTTAACGGTCATTCTGTGCCTGAGTTTGTAATCCAATGTTTAACAAACTTATGGGGAGATCAATTCGACAGTAAAGTGCAGGATGTCTTAATATTATGTACCGATAGCGTAGCGTATATGTTACTGGCTGGAAGAATATAAAAAAAACATTTCCCAATATGAAACATTTTATGTGTTTAGCGCACGCCCTGCATAGATTATCTGAGACAATACGAATAAAGTTTTGGGGATCGGTCGACACTTTAATTAACAATGTTAAGAAAATATTTTTAAAGTCTCCGAATAGAGTACGAATTTTTAAGGAGTTAAATCCAGATTTACCCTTGCCTCCACAGCCAGTTATTACTAGATGAGGAACATGGTTAAAGGCGGCATTTTACTACGCCAAACATTTAGATAAGATATCAAATGTTGTAGATTTATTGGATAGCAATGAAGCCATATCTATTAGAAATGCTAAGGAAGTATTAACTAAACCTAATTCGAAGAAAGATTTGGAGTATATAAATGAACATTTCGAAATGTTAGATATTGCAATATTAAAATTAGACAAACGCGACCTTTCTATAACTGAAACCTTTCAAATATTTGACGACGTAAGAGTAATTCTAAACCAGACATCAAACAATACATTTTTAGTGTTATATGGTCACTAATTATTGAGTTGTGTGGTAAGCAGTGGTAAATAAAAACTAACTGTTTCTACTCACGATTATCCTTATATTGTTTGCACACAACACAGAACATTCACAGAATGAAGGCACAGTTTTACGACACACTGTAACGTTACATTTTCCCGGGAGGGGCAAAATGTAAGGTCAACGAGGTAACTGTCACCAGAACTGGAGGAGTCCCGGCTTAAAAGAAAAAGTAAAAAAAAGTAAATGGTAAAATAATTTAATGTATGTGAATACAAGGGCAGGGAAACCGGTTTAGAAAAAATTGAAGATCCAAGTGTTTAAAGAGGCTCGCAGGTTGTGATGAAAAGGGCCTCGAGTCAGGCCTCCACGTCGCCGACCTCGGAGGGGCAGGCCGTGGTAGAGAGGACAGGCAGAGGGCTGAGAGCTATCAGCGGTCGCATCACAGGTTTGCAGACAACGACGTTATCCCCACGAACGATGTCCGGTGTAAAAAGACGCGTAGACTTGAGTTTGAGTTTGTCTTCCAGCACAGCCTGTGGGCTGTGCTGGAAGACAAACTGGCTGGTGTGGGCTGTGTGTGCTATCAGAGGGTACAGTCCTCCCACCGAGCGCTATATCCAACAGGACCTCCTGCCAAGGCGAGCCTAAGAGTAAAACTGGTCTCCTGGCCCCGGCTCCCTTCCTTTTCGGATCGGTTGTCATATCAAAATAGCAATGTGATTCTAGAACATACAAGAAGAATAATAATTTATAACAAGGTCTAATACGTATACAACCTAAGCTACCGGCAGCTCTAGCAATAAATTAAAAATAAAACCTAGGCTTGTCATTATCTGACATTACAAAAGGTAAACAAACATTCGGAGAGCACTAGAAAATCTAATTAGCTCTAAATATAGAGGCCTAGGATTGCTTAAACTACAGACAATGGCCATGCAGATAATTGGAGAGAACATATAATATCTAATTAAAATAGCCAAAACGTAAGTAAAAAAATACGAACATTACAACACACAAACAGATAAACACGAAGAGGACAGTCATATTACAGGAGAATATTGTCAACCGGAAGGGCATAAAGTTGCATGGGCTTCGCGTCGCGACAGCGTAATCGGACTAAAGGTCAGGCAAGGTGACCGAACGACCGCTGCGTCTTCCGACCCCACTCATGTGCACCGGCTACGTCACCGCGTGACGTAGACGCGGAGCGTTTCCACAGCATTACGTTGCTGTTGAGTACGACGGTGATAGGTTGGTAAATAATGTATATGTTATGTATAAGTGTGTTTATGTTTATGTAATAAGATAGATATATATATATATATATAGTATTGTGTGAGATATATATTAGGGATCGCCACACATTAATCAACAAAATGGAACAGCTTATGGATAGAAACCCTGATTTTGAAATACGCGAAAAAATTACTAAAGAGAGTGACGTTAGTATTTAAAAATTTGCGCCACTAACGTCTGTTGATGTAGAAAGATCTTTTTCTAATTATAAATGGATCCTAAATGTCAAAAGAAACAGACTAACAAATTGATAATCTCGAAAAAAATATTATTGTATACTACAATTCTCTAAATGAAACAGAAGTTAAGAATTTAGATTTAGAACAGTCACTGGAATCTGATGCAACACCATCATGTTCAACACAGACAGAAATGTTAACGTCAAATTTCAGTAACTAAGACCCGATTTCACCAACCAATTCTTAACGAGCCATCAGCAAATACTCTGTTAAAATTGACGTAGATGTCAAAAAGTTTTACGTTCTATGGAGGGATCTTAACAAGGCGTTGCTAAATCAAACATCTAGCAGATATTATCTATTATCGAGTGAACAAAAACGACCGGTCTGAATTTTCATTCACTCTCGTTTTTATGCAACCAAATTAAAATGTCATGGCGTCTAAGCAAAACGTTCTATAAACAGTGTAATTCTCTATTAGTCGTTTTAAACGTCAAATTCGTAAAAATGTTTTCTAATGATTTTGTTTTGTGGTATTTTTTGCTGGCTGAGCTTGCTAACAATGAAACTAAGATATCATTGTAACACAGTGGTTTAATAAAGTACATTTTATTATAACACAAATTAACTTCATTTGTAAAACACAGGATGACAGAAACTGGTCACGCCACTATTGCGGCGATAAGTCCCCTCTTTGAGGAGTGGCTGGAGAGGCGCCACGGCGTCCTCACCTTCCGCCTGACGCAGGTCCTCACGCCCGGGTGTCATCACTGCGTGGATCGCCCGGAGGACACGGTGGAGCATACGTTGGAGGTATGCCCGGCTTGGGCAGAGCACCGCCGTGTCCTCGTGGAGGCGATCGGTGGCGGGGATCTCTCGCGTCCGGCCCTGGTCCAGGCCATGGTACGGAGCGAGAGGGCATGGGAGGCCGTCACTTCCTTCTGCGAAGCAGTAATGCTCGTAAAGGAGGAGGCGGAGCGCGTGAGGGAGAGGCAAATTTCGCGCCCTCACGCCCCTAGCCGCCGCAGGAGGAGACGCCCTGGGTGTCGGGAATCTATTGCCGATTTCCGGCCACCGTAGGCGCGGGCTTGCGGACGGTGAGCAATGGGTAGCTCGCCGTCCGGTAAGGACCAGGCCCGGTTCGACGGCGCGTTGTGTTCCACGCGCGCCTCAAAGAGTGTCAGCAAGTGAAGGGGTCCGATGAGACCATTGCCTGCCGGGGTTGCGGGAAAGTCCGAAAGGGATACCGTGGCCCCCTGGCATTGCACAGGCAACAGAAGGAACACGGGTGGGTTTTAGTCAGTAAGAGTCTGACACGCCCTCCCGCTCCACCCAGAGCGGGAGACGTCATTTGATGATTCCCCACCCAAAAAAAAAAAAAAAAAAAAAAGAATGACAGAAACAACAGTTGCTAGGCAACAACTAAAGAAGACTACTCTTAATTCATAGTGCATTATATATAACCTTTATGGTACTTACAACAATTTTTGATTCTTCTAAATTGTAATTTTTACTTATTTTGTGTGTTAAAATGTGGCGTGGTGTGTTATTGTGTGTGTGTCGTGGCTAAGTAATAACTGCCGCACGGGTCGATCCGTCAGGTTAAGCTACGCTTGCCGGGGTTGGTCTGTGGATGGGTGACCATCTTTACATACCGAGACTCCTCCGTGCCTCGGAAAGCACGTTAAGCTGTTGGTCCCGGCTGTCATTCGTGGATCTTTGACAGTTGTTACGGGTCGTCAGAAGCCCGAAAGTGTGACAACCAGTCTTACCAAGGGGTATCGTATCAACCAATTACTGGGTTGTGGAAGTCAGATAGGCAGTCGCTCCATATAAAATACTGGTATTCAGCTGCATCCGGTTAGACTGGAAGCTGACCCCAACGTAGTTGGGAAAGGCTAGGCAGATGATGATTTGTGTGTTAAAATGTCGAAAAAAAGTCGCCGACCCAATGTCAGCGCTAGTGAAAAAGAAATTTTAATAGGACTCATTACAAAACATAAAAATGTAGTTGAAAACAAAAAAACAGATGCAGTTACGATTGCTCATAAAAATGAGGGTTGGAAGGTGCTCTCTGTGATGATGGGGCGGTCCTATTACTAGTGGCAACCACTGTGAGCTTTTACACTACGTTAGGTAACAAACATTTCTAATAATATTAAACATCATGGGTGGGTAACTTACGTAAGAAGTTGTAAGTCTAATCTTTAAGGTAGATACTAACCGATTTGATGGATATTGAAGTTTATCTTCAATCATTTGCAAGACCTCTATATGTACAAGATTCTTTCGATAAACGAAACCTTGTCCTGAAATCTAGATCGTCATATTCTTCAAAATATAAGTCACGTCGATCTTTGTATGTTTTAGGACGTTTAACTTTATTGTCTAAAAGTTGTAAATTTTCTAAAATATCATAATTTCCGTGTTCAAGAATAAAATTTTACGCTGCTTCCATTTTATTTGACCAACTGACAACCAATTGACAGCCGTTAAAAGCATTAACGGACCTTTGGAGCAGTGATTAAGTTTAACGCCTTGTTAAGAGGATTAACCATTCGTTAGTACTTGGTGAAAAACTCACTACGCTTAAAGGGCCGTTGTCTATTTAACGGGACGTTAAAACTAACTAACAGTGTATGGTGAAACTAGGTCTAAAGCACAGTGATTACGCCCAATCAGGATATCAGCCAGTCAGCAGGCTGGTTGGATGATATCTCTTACTCAACTTTGGACACTTCATTGTAGAATATTTATAGTACTTAATATGTTTTGTATCGTGTACTTATGTGCAATAAAGTATTCATTTTTTTAAAATTAATACCTACTACTTACCTACTATTCCTCTTACACTCAACATAGAGTCATAAATTTATGGGGAGCTTAAAATTTACTTCAAGTAAATATACATTAATAATTATGAAACACGTTTTTTTTTTTTTTTAATAAATCCCACATGTTACAGACGATGTTTCTTCACCATGTTACAGAATAGTTTCGCATTCCCGGAATTTTTCTGGAATCCCGGGATTTATATTTAAAAAAATATGTTTTAAGAAGCCGCTTCCATAATTTCCTAACCAAAAATGTACTTTAGGTAAATATGCATCCGATTATCCGATCACTAGTTCGTACTCACCAAAAGTAGCTATTATTTTCTCCTCGTATAAAATTATTGTATGCATAGGCATAATAATTGAGATGCCGCTAGAATGCGCTTCAGCATTCTGGTAAGCGTTCCTTTAAACATCCCTCTGGATTGGATCATCTTCTTCACATCTGATTCTGCCATATTTATTAAGATTTGCACACAAAAAATATGACGACGAAGAAATTTTTCGTGAATAGCGTTCAAAATCGCGAAGAAGTTTTCTTTTTGTATGCGGCGCAGTCGCGTAAGCATAAATAATCAATCGATGAGATGAACGAATGAAATTCGCGCGTTATGTTGGCAACCGTGACGTCTTTGTAGGCGATCTGTGCGGCTATTGGCGACAGACAGACGACACAGATGACAGCTCGTCGCCGTGTTGCGGTGATAGAGGGCAGCACGGTGCAGCACTGCTGTACCGACGCAGCCGGTATGAAGCGGCGAAAAATGGCGACGCGATGTAGGTTACCACTAACTTGACCTCAAAATCGACGCGATTTTTTCGTTGATATTCTTGGCACAAACACGAAGGATGGCTCGAAGGACCATGTAGAAAACCGCTTTAGTTGGTTTCTGGCGTATTCTTCGTGTAGGAGCAATTTGAGGAATTTTTATATGAAAAATGCGTGTGCTTAGCAGGGCTAACATGACATGCACGACAAGCGCTTCTCGGCGAGTTAAAACGAGATATGTCTTTTTGTCGTCCGGTGCTAACATGACTGCACAAACGTCTCGTGCTGTCAAACTTAGACAAACGAGACTTCGTGACAAATTAGTCTTCAAACCCTAACATATGCTGATACCTAAAAATATGATGTTAAGTGCTGCCAGCACTTAACATCATATTTTTATCGTGTTTTGACACTTTTATACGAGTAATGTCATGATTTTACTCGTCGAAAATGTTGACGACGAGAAGGGTAGACAAAACGACAAAGCTACAGTTGTCAATGCAACTTATGAGAAAATTGGTTCTTTAATTAAAATTTTAATTTTAAAGAATTTATATATAAACATGGCAGTTCCTTATTACAATTATTTGAGAACTGTGTACGAAGAAAGGGAGACCCGTAAAATTCAACGGAAGAGGATAAGAGATGTTTGCGATCCCTTTGATCTGAGAGATTCAGAATTCCATTCCCTCTGGCGGATCTCAAAGCCTATGGCTTTTTATATAATAGAAAAATTAAACTCCGACTTAGAACCCAAAAATGGCACGGGTCCACTTCAAGGTTAGTACAATCATCATACTTATCAATTATAATTTAACTAATTAAAAATACTTGTAATATCATTGGTACTACATTATAACCAAAGTACTTACTAAGTATTGTAACCGAATTAGTTAAAAGGTTTTTATTTTAATGTGCCACTGCAAAAATATGTAGTTAAGTTTGTTCAAAATTGGTTTTAGGTACTGTGCTCAATTCAATTTTTGGCCAATGGTGGGTATCAGAGGCAGATTGGTCAAGACCACACATTATGCCAGGGACAAACTACCGTAAGCAGTTTTCTTGACCAGTTCTTACAAGCTATTTACACAAGGTTGGTATATGTCCACTTCCTGTAGGTAATTATATAGTTTTATATTGTTCATGATGAAATTTCTTGCTGGAGATAAAGATATAGTGTAAATTCCCTAATTATTTATTTATTATTATTTTTTTATTCTACAGACAATTAGATCCAATATATGTTAGTAAACAATTCAACTTATTTGCTATGTTTGTACTTAATGCTGCCTGCTCAGACCTGTCATTAAAGATCAAGGTCTCAGTTTCACCAGTACTCGGTGAAATGTAGGAGAGGTAGTCTGAAACTACCTCACCTACTCTGAAACAAGGCAAGGTATGCCGAAAAACAACCAACTTTCCTTGGTGCTTGAACAAAACAAGTGGTGGATTACGACTCACTCCCTCTCATAGAAAAGTCCTGTGTCCCAACAGTGGGAGTGTTATAGCTGATGATCAGTGCCAAGTTTCCAGTTTACTAACCAATGGAATAACTTATTTATTTAATATAGAAATATATGTATTTAGATGTAAAAGATAGATAGATAAATATAGAAGATATTGGTGATAATTTTCAGACTTTTGGCTGAATGGGATCATTTTCCGGCTTCACTAACTGCACGGAGGAGTGTGGCTGAAGCATTCCAAGCAAAATTTAATGTCCCTGGCATATTGGGGCTCATCGACTGTACTCATGTAAAAAAAAAAACTCCACCTGGGCCGCAAGGAGCCCAATACAAAAGTAGGAGAAAGGGTGCACACACCCTAAATGTCCAATTGGTAAGAGTTTAGAACAAGTGCTTATCATCGCTGCTTTAAATTTTGTTTAATTTAACTTATATTGCAGGTAGCTGATTCAGATTGCAGGATAATAAGCTTAAATGCCAGGTAGCCTGGCAGAGTCCACGACGCTTTTATTTGGAATCACTGCAATATAAAACAGGAGATGAAGAGGCTTCACGATGCTGAAATAGGCAATTACTTCCTCTTAGGTAAGTCAGTAGTCATAAAATAAAACAATGTTTTTTTTATGAGTAAAAATATAATTTAATAATCAAAATAATACAATGATTAATTTTTTAAAGTAATCATAATACCTAAGTTTGAGATCATATAATTAAATATCACAATAAAAGGAGGGAGGCCTTTGCCCAGCAGTGGAACAATAATGGCTAGTAATATTTTTATTTAATAATCAAAATTATACAATTATTAATTTTTTTAAGTAATCATAATCACAATAAAAGGAGGGAGGCCTTTGCCCAGCAGTGTGCTGTGGGACTGAATAATTGCTAATAAAAAATAAAAAACTATCGTCGCATGCAAAAGAAGAGTATTTTTATTTATTAAGTTGAAACTTCATCTGCAGGTGACTCAGGGTATCCCTTGGAGCCGTGGCTCATGACGCCAGTGCTGCACGCTGAGCCTGATTCGCCTGAGCAGCGGAATACTGACTGGCACTGCCAAGTTCGGAATGCAGTAGAGCGTACCAATGGGTACCTAAAAGGCAGTTTAAGGTGCTTGTGCATAGATAGGGTGCTCCACTATTCCCTAGAGAAAGCTTCTGAAATTATATATGCCAGCAGCATCATATATAACCTAATGAAGCATCTTGGGTAGTATTGAATGTTTATTATTTTGTTTGACAATTTGTTGGTTTTGTGTGAAAAAAAAAAAATCGCAGGGCGCCATTACAAGAAGACCTGCAGGATGACGGTGGTGACTCTGTTGACTCATATATTGAAACCCCTGTACATCTGCTGCGGCAGTCTCAAGCCAGGCGCAGGGAAATAATAAGGAACTATTTTCATTGATATTTTTATAACTTATTTTTTTAATTATATAGGTTGATATTGTAAATAAATGTTTTATTTTATGCATACATAAACCTTTCATTATTAATTCCCATTTCCAACAGTAGAATGCAATTAATTATTAAAGGCCGAGTTGATTGATTGAAATATCAAACATTAGGGTTCCTTACTTTAGCAACGCTTTCTGCTCTTCTTTTAATTGATTGCTGTGGCGTACTTCTTTTATTAATTCCTGAAATCAATGATGTCGGTTTAATTAATACTGTTTCGAACTGAAGTCTTTACATAGGGTACCTATTGCAGTTACATCTAGGCTAGAAGACACTAACAAAGAAGCTAGGATAACCTTCTCCTTACGGCCCTCGACTGTTTTGTAAACTACTTAATTAAAAGACTTATCATTCAGAAATATTTTTTGTTTATATAAAATAATAGTCTACGGTCCGGTAACCGTGAACACAACATCATCACATGATGAGCCGGAAGACACCCAATGCTGGTTATAAAAGGCCTCCCCAAATAATCGCTATAATGAACAGTCCTGCACTTCCCGGTGTCATATAGCTATAACTATCAATATTGGTTAGGTAGTTATATTAACATAATTTATGAACATGTGTGGCCACCTTAATTTCATTTTGTCATGGGCTATCTGACCATTTCTGGCTAAAAGGCTGCTGAACGCTGGTATAGACAGATTCTGCTGATGCTGATGATGTTTCTTTCAATGACCTTATCCAATATTATTTAAAATAAAAGATTTGACTTACTTTCATTACCAGTTTAAGCTCTAACTGAGCATTAATGAAGCGGTCTGGCGGTTGCATTTTTCTAATCCGCTTTCGTACTACTGGTCTTGGCGGGCTTGAAGCAGCCATTGTTTGTTCTGTTTCTGACACATCAATTGCTTGCAGCACATTGATTGCTGGCACAGATGTGGGTGTGGTGGCTGTGAATGTGGCGCTGGAGCAGTAATACTGCGTTGGGCAGTATTATTGCTGAACTAAAACAGAGAGAAACAAACAATGAATACATTACAATTTATTAACACACATTATTTTGCCTGCGGCTTCGTCTGCGTAGAGGGCAAAAATTAAACCTTAGTATGAATTGGTATAAATAACATAGTGCCCGAGGTAGACAGTCCACACCAAAATTTTGTTCAGTATTGTTAAGTCCTATGTTAGGACACTTACACGGCAACTGTTCAATCAGCCAGCCACAAATCAAGGTTCCAGGCGTACTGAAAATAAGGGAATGGCTCTGAAAAGTAAAAGTTTAACCATGAAACTTACCCCGATGGGTGACTCTGTGGGGCCACACCCCGTTGCCATCTCCTGGCTGTCTGTCTGAAAACGCAACCATTATTTTGGACACCATATGTCCAAAATAATGGTTGCGTTTTCAGACATTAGCGGGACAGGGACATTGTTGCCAGTACTATTTCTGGCCATGTTGACAGCCCCACCCTCTGTCCAAGCCTTCCGCTTTTGGTCACGCCAGCACTGAGAAATCATACTAGGTTGTCATCATCACCATCATTCCAGCCGAAAGGCTTTAACTGCTGGACATAGGTCTCCCTCAAGCTTCTTCATGCCCTATTCTTAAGTTTTATGAAGAATGAATAATGAATTTAAAACGATTGTATACACCTATGTAATTATAAATTAACTAAACTTAAATGAGAGGCTCATAGCTACCTACTAACCGCGCAGTTTGGATTAATGGTTTATTACCATCCCATTGTGCGTGTTTATTCATGTTTTGGGCAAATAGTTGATCTTATCTTATCATAAATTTACGATTTTCCACTGTTCCACCGTTTTTGGTGCACCAAGTTCATCTACAGCATTTTTCAGCTCTGTCCACTGGCGCTCCATTTGAGCATGTCCATGTGCGGTGGTGTATTCACCGGCAGCAAATTGTGCATGATTATGCATGTACTGGCACAAATATTTAATTTGCTTTACGCTACTTCGTACACTGAAACAATACGTTGGTTTAGTGGGTGTTTAATTTGTATATTTCGATTCTGAATTCAGATCAAGTTGTTAAATCCATGTAGGTACTTACTTTTTCCTTGGAAACATGATGCAATCAAGAACGCACAACACTACAACCAAAGAGACAACAATTTCAGTTTGAACACGTCCTGTGACGTCCTATTTTGTTTTGTAATGTTCTTTGTGATATTGCACTAAATAAACTTCAATAAAATAAAAATTCGAACGGCTTGAATGAAAGTTTTGAATTTCGTACATAAACCTATCAATGTCACTGTCAAAGCTGGTGTCACAGTCAAAAAATAAATAAAATCTAGAGGTGGAATTGTCAAATCGTATCAGAATCAAACGAATGAAAAGTAACAAAAACGAAGTTGCTACATAAAAAAAAAAAAAAAAAAAATGGCAACTCCGGCTTCTCGTGAAGAGAAATCTAAGTCACGAAGTCTCGCGCGAGTTTTTTTCTCGTGCGTGGCGGTCATGTTAGGGAAAACGACAAACGAATCGACAACGACAACTTTTGATAACTCGCGCGACATATTTCTGGCGCTTGTCATGTTAGCCCTGCAGGTTCGTAGTTTATTAGAGCGAGAGCGACATAGACAATACAAACTTTTGTAATAGAATAGCACAGATACCAAGTTTATTTAAAAGCAATACACAATTTAATGTTTCCAACATTGATAGTGATAATACTATTATTAGATGTGTTTATAATATTTTGTCCCGATAAATAGGTTTAACAAATAATGTCAATAGATATTATTTTCTATTTTGAGACAATTGCTGCCTGATCATTGTCATGTTGTTATTTACAGACTTTTATCAAGTCAATAACCAATTACTTGTTTAACATAGGTATTTATTTATTACATGTTACTTGTTTAGATCTCAAGATTGGAAAGAGTATGACGTGCTGCTTGCATGAGGGCAGCTACAAGAGAAGCGCAACGTCGTGATCAGCATGATTCCAATCGTCTTGGTCTGTCAGAAGCTATTTTGACGGATGGTGGATCAAGTGGGGGTCTCAATATTCCTGAGCCGCCCCCTCTTCCTCAACAAAACTATCATACTCCTCAAGTTATGTAATCCAACAATTAAGTCTACTTTGTATAAGCGTGTTGCTAGCACCTCCAATCACGGTATATTTGTTAATTGGTTTAGAACAGAACTTTTACTGGTACCTTAATCCATAAAGCAACAGTTGTTACTTAATTATAAATTCTATGTGCCACCGGAAGCACGTATCTGTCGTTACCACCTGGATCATGGCCGTTGGAGCGAATTAACTTTCCAGATAAGAGATTTTACTGGTAGTCAATTTGACATAATTATTAATATGATGCAGCGAGCTGCCAATTACCATATAGATTTCTCAAATATTTTAAATATGCCTACATATTTGTGTCACTTTTGGCTTTGCATGAACTTAGATCAGTTTTATGATTTGTTAAACTGTATTCCAAGTCTAGCAGAAGAAGTACCTAATGCCACAATTGCTTTATGCATTTACTTATAGTCACGACCCCAGAGAAATCAACATCAGGGAAAGTGGTGGTCGATGCCATCAAGCCGAAATTTGGTTCAAAATTAAGAAAAAAATATGTATAGTTACATCCTGAAGTCTCTAGAAAAACCGAGATACGCGTCATACTTTTATATTGCAAAATAGTTGTAAAATCTGCTTTTTTTTGTTTTTTAAAGTTATTTTAAAAAGTATTGGTTTTACAACAAAAAAAAAACTGGTAAAAGTTGTTCAGAAGATAATTTTACATAGGGATTAATAATTTAAAAAAATAAAATAAAAGAATTATTGTTTATTTTTGGCCCTGAAACCTAGAATTGGAAAAAGGAAAAAGTGAGTGAAAAAGTATCTTAAAGACGTTCGAATTTAATAAAGATCGGGTATTTTGTGGCTATTGTTATTATTAACAAAGTCCCCCTAGTACGATCGCGAAATTTCTAAATGTATATGATACCGCAAAATTGTTAACAAAAAAATTGAATAAGCATTAACTTGTGTCGCAGCGGCCAGATCCGAACTAATTTTATTGCAATCTGTAGGTAATTATAAGCCATTCAATCAGTCCAAAATTCATTTTTTTTATCTATACACAAAATATATATTTAAAAAAAAGTGAAAATGTACGTCCGTATCTTTACGAATGTTGCACTTTGCGATTTAAAATAAATTGCATGTTTTTGCTGTTATTTTTTTATGAATTTACAAAAAAAAAAAAAGTTCTACAGCCAATAGGAGCGAAGATAGGTTTTTTTTTCAATTACGCATAGCGATCGTTGTGTTGTGTATTTTTACTTCGGACCGGGCTAGTTCTTTTCTTGAATACTTACTTTTCAATGAGATTTTTTTTCCGAAAGGTTTACGGCGATCCTTTTGCCATAAACGATGTTAACAAAATAAGCAAAATCACGCGCAAGCTGCGGCTACTGCGGGCTTCGGCCAGCAGCGCGACGCGCATGCGTAGGACCAAAAATCACTCACGACGATGCAGATTTCTCCATTCCTATGTATATTTTCCTCAGCTTCACGCTGGTGCTATTTGTTTTTTCGTACAAACGGTGATGAAAAGTAGAGTGTTCACCTTGGGAGAAACACTATTTTAAGCTCGAGTGACGTACTTTGAATCCCTCGCTGCGTTCAGGATTCTACTCTAAAATCCTTCACTCCGCTCTGGATTCAAAGAAACACTCTCCTTAAAAATTGCTGTTTGCTCCCTGGGCAATCAATCTACTATTAAATATCATGTCGGAGAAATACGCCATCGTGGTAATCCGTAGCCTATTTAAAAATAACGTGCTATTGGAATAACTTAGACCAAACCGTAACAAGGATAATTAACTCGTGTGAACTCTGTTAGCAAAAGAAGTACGATAGAAAACCATTAAAACCTAAATTACAATTAACTTAAACAAAACCTTTTCATGAAATCTTCATAGATATACTCGTACAGTCTGTTGTCAACATTATCTGACCCACCCTAAAAACAAACGAATTTGGACCCTCTGACATTAACATTAAGGTTTATTCAATTTATATGAGCTTATCAGGCGAGTGATAGGACTTGATGAACAATTACAATAATAATACAGATACGCAAATTTGATCTTTAACCCTTTACCGCATGTCGTGTCACATTTCATAGTTGTGTTAAAATGTACGTCAAGCGACATCTGTTTGCCTTGATTGAAAGTATAATTGTCGACTAGTGTGTTTCCGAACGTAAAAAGTCTATGGCAAAACTTTAGACTGTCAATCGTTCTATATTTCAGTGTCAGAACTCGTCTGTCTGAAGAATGGATCCCAGGAAATTTTATGGCATAACACGTAAGTTACATTAACTGCATCCTAGTAAAAAACATCCATAAACTCCGTTCCTGTTTTGGAACACGATGCACTAACGGTAAATTCATTCGGACATATATGGAACTCTATGAAGTAAGGGTTGTATTTAACATTGGACAAATATGGAACAGTATGATGTTTATGGTACATCATAATACTATCAACTTTTTACCTAACCTCTTTCGATTTTTTAATGTATTTAGCTATGTGCCTATTTGTATTTTTCACTTTGTATTTCACTTTAAAACAGGTACAAAAATTAATAATCGTGTTTTGGCACTTCCCGACGACTCTGATGATGAAAACCTATCAGATGACTATGAATATCAATTACCAAAGAAAACGATTCCAGAAACTGATTCTGAATCTGATTCAGAAGTAATGGAAAATGAAGTCATATATCTGCAAGAAATGGAACCGGAAGATGCAGAGGAGATATTCGAAGATATCGATGAAATGTTTCAACTGGCATCAGGATCTGAAAAAAAAGATATTCCTATAGAAAAACGAGCAAAGGTTCAAAAGCGATCAAAATTATTATGGACTGAAGATTCTATTGAATACGAGAGCCAGGATATAACATTTTTAGGTTGTGAAGATCTGCCAGAAGAAATTTTACAATTGGAGACGCCGATGATTTTTTTTAAGCTACTATTTCCGACAGAGGCGTTAAACCTCATTTACGAACAAAGTAAATTGTATGCAGAACAAATTCAGCTCGAAAAACCACAATCTGTGACCAGAGATGATATCAGTAAATTCATAGGCACTGTAATTTATATGTCTGTAGTACAACTACCTTCTACACGTCACTACTGGAGAGAAGGAACTTATATTGAAAAAGTAGCTTCCACTTTGACTTGTAACAAATTCGAAGAAGTAAAAAGATTTTTGCACTTTTTCAATAAAAACAGTGAACTTAAGCAAAATGATCCAAATTTTGACAGACTTCAAAAAATTAGACCATTTCTTGACATTCTGAGAAGTCAATTAATAAAAATCCCCAAAGAAGAGTATCTTGGAGCTAAAAATGTACTAGAAATAAACTGATCTGAACTGGGCTCGACCTGCGAAATAGCACCTAGTTCAGTTAAATTATCGACAGCTAATGACATGTCACGCTGTTCACTCAATGACCACGTAATTCGAGGTCATTGAGTAGACCAAATTTTGTTCCAAAGGACGTTTGTGGACCAAAGGTTTGTAACGTCTCACAAATCAACGGAATAGGTATTCCCTTCATGATCCAATTAAGAATATGGTATTATTAGTAATGTGGGTCCAACAATTATAGAAGTGTTGTACCCTACCTGCATGTACCTGTGTTACTGGCGTGCAGGGGCACGTGACCGGTTCTGGTTCGCCTTAGATAGCGACGTCGCTGTCGCCGTCGCTGCTGCTGATCGACGCGCTGACGTGGGGAATCTCCTCTGACCCCCTCGAACCCCCCCTGTTCGTTGGGTAACGAGAAGGTCCGGCCCAGTTTCCCTGGAACTGATGGCGTGCAGACATTGTGTTTTGGGACTGGGCATTAGTATTAGAATTCACTAGACGTGGCACAGTCTTCTTTATCTAGACCCCTTTATGTACTTTTATGTAGACGTCATCGCCTTGCTAATAGCTGTACGAGTAATACCTGCACCCAATTGTTATTGATGTCTCAACTTTCTTGTGTCGTAACCTTACCATTTCTGGAACAGCGGCTGAGATCTCAATGTTTAGTTTTGGCGCTTGAAGTAATGTACAATTACTGGGTATGAGATATTGTTTTAATATTTTGTCTCTCATTTCTTTAACCATTCCCTTTTTGAGTAATGGCAACCATAATTGGGTTAAGTTGTTATGTATTTTCTGGCCCCATATAGATCCTTCATCAGTTGCCTCGCCAAGAGCGGACAGGATCTCTGGATCCAATGGACGGGTGTTATGTCTGGCGGGCCGACTGCCCGACTGTTGATGTCGGATAGTCTTATATATGTCGTTCGCGCGGTAAACTCTAATTGCGCGATGCAGGATTTGTGTGACGTCATGTCTTTGATGAGTAGTTCGTATGTGGCGGTGTAACCGCTACATCACTCCCCTCCGGAGACCGGAGGTCGACAATGGGCTGAGTCTTGTATCTTGCGATGCTTCACAGTGCCAGTGGAGGTTCCAGTGAGTCGGAACCGGGTGCCGCATAGTTCGCGGTGAGTCGGAACTGTCTGCGGTGATTCCCCAGTGAGTCGGGGTGGCGCTGCGTCACGATCCAGTGAGTCGGATGTGGTATAGCGCCGGGTTGTGGCTGACTGCTAGCGTCGACCAGGAGAGGGTAGAATGAGCTCTGCTTGTGAGACTGGCCCAAGGTGCAGGTGCTGTGCCAAGGTTGCTGATGAGGCTGAGGGTGATGACCAGGAATGCGAGTTCGCTGCATGCTGATGGTCAGGATACCCGTTGAAGCCGAGAGTGCTGGCTGTCTGTGTGACTCACCTCATGAAAGCTTGCGGGAGTGATGATGATGATGACGTCACGCTGAAGTAGTTGCACGAAGGCTGCGTTGACGTTAATACTCGGGGTCACCAATTTAGGGGCATGAGGAACAGGGTGTAAAGTTCGCACATCCACCATAGAAAAGGGAGGATCCTCCGACCAGACGGGTGTTGTGTCTGGCGGGCCGACTGCCCGACTGTTGATGTCGGATAGTCTTATATATGTCGTTCGCGCGGTAAACTCTAATTGCGCGATGCAGGATTTGTGTGACGTCATGTCTTTGATGCGTAATTCGTATGTGGCGGTGTAACCGCTACAGTTTGATAATGCCGATATGAATAGGCAAGAAATCGTGACTAGTTTGAGACTTCGCTCCGGACACATCCCATTGAATAGTTTTGCTGCATTGATGGGCAAAGTTACGTCTCCAAACTGCACGGAATGCGATAAGGTCGAAGACGTTACCCATATTATAGTAGTGTGTCCGGAATGAGGCTGAAAGAAATTTGATTCCAGACCAATTTAATATAAATATTCAGGAATTAGGAGTATGCAATATGATTCTAGCCTTTCCAGCTTCTAAACTGCTAGAATAATATACAAAATAGTTAATTTAGGAATTAAGCGTAGATTGTAAATTTTGCATGTATAGTGTTCCTATTAGGGTGACATGTTCGCTATGTGAACAAACCCTCCATAATAACTAAAGATGAAAAAAAAAGTACCAGGTACTTAACAAAATAATGATGGTCAACAAATCTACAATCCACTAAGCCTACAGCGTTCTCACATTCACAAAATAGAAAATAATCTATGTAAAGATAAATAACTACGTATTTTAAACGAAATTACTTGATTGCTATTACAGCTGTAGCAAATCTGAATAATTATATGTCCACAAAAGCCACTAATGCGAGGCACGGATGTTACGCGATTACTCCGTTATAGTGTAACTTCATTACAATGAACCTTAGGCGTTGATGAATTGCTGGTCAATATTTGATTTACTGTGTGATAAGGGTCTCCAATCTAATGTCCGTTTTGTTCCTAAGAAACTGCATTAAATCATCCAATGTAATTACTGACTTTAATTTACTAGAAGCATTAAAGAATGTTCCTCGATGCTGTTCTCAATCACGTTCTGTAACAAGGTCTAATTTTGAAATCACAATATAAAGGATTAATGAATCCCAATATTTTGTTGGTTCTCCCAGTAATTTTAATGCACGTAGATTTTTAGATTATTATCAATAAGTTTGCGCAACAGTCCCGGAGATTTCTTAGTTAATGATGGAGTTGTAAACTTAGACTTCACATGATTATCAACCTATAACTTGGTATTATCAAACCGATTATCTGCAGAGAATTCAAGAAAATTTATGACCGACTTTGCATTGCCTTGTAACGATGACTTTAAGTAATGGAACTTCCGAATTTGAGTTATCGTTTTACAGTTGTGCACTAATGACATAAATGTATCACGAAACTCCAACCAGTGTTCATATAAACCTTCAAAGGTAGGAATGGTAATTATAGGTAATTTGATTGAATTTGAACTATTTTCTGGTAAATCAGTGAAGCTAGTCGACTTCTCATCAGTACTTGTCATGCATTCAACAAGTGCAAGGATTTTATAATGATCTTGTTCAAATTCTTCGCGGGATTCTAGTTGAATGTCAATCTCTAACTCAGTTCTAATGATTTCTATTTTACTTTGTACGTCATTGAAATCGTTTGTTTAACATTTGAGATCCAAACATGCGCAATTTTAATTTCTGCTTGCTGTTGGGAAGATAAATCAAAATTCTTGTTAGAACTCACATATTTTTTTAAATTAGTTAGACGACATTTTATTGACACACGCTTCCTTTTCAAATATTTCAATAACAATTCTATTTTAGCACCGCGATCGGATAATTCAATTTTAAATAGCTATATTGAAATGTAATACTCACAGTTTTTTTTTATAATCAGCGTACTTTATAGTATAAAAGCGAACCTTTGAAAAATCTGTAGCGTGGCGAGCTAAAGCGTAAGCATCACCCCTCGACGTGCAAGTCGACATGCGAAGTTGCAAAGCACTGAAATGACGGGAAAGTATTATATTTATTGTACAGGTGAAGAAGAAAGGGTTTGGATATTTTGGCTGGCACGCCTCACCAAAACACTGTAATCCACCGTTATTCTTGAGTTTGGTTATGCACCGTGATGCATCTCTCTATGCCCAGTTTCTTTATGCGTAGAGTTCCGGTTCGAAGGTCAAATTTATGTAGCTGCTACTGATAGAGGATTGAGGGCGTTGAAATAACTGGAAACTTATTATATGAGATTTAACTGGTGTATTGGTAAAATTACAGTTTAGATGTCCTGTTGCGACTATTCAGTTCGTTGTTTATTATAAAGAGTCACTGTCATGGCGTCCAAACACAGACCACGCACCACACACTAAACACTTTTTGTCTTCTGATTGGTTGACTAGCCGTCGCGTCATCGACACCCGGCCAATCACACCGGTCGATTCACTAATCTGAAATCCGAAAAAAGAAATCACTATTTCCGTTTTGATACATACCTGGCTCTATGGTTGTGACATTGTCATTGTTACTTATTTACTACGTCAATAAATACATTCTTGTATGTTCTATGTTATGGGGTTTCATTCTTCTATGTTGATATTAATCTATTTCATTGGCGACAAGGAGTCAAAATGAACGCGGAACAATTTAAAGAATTTACTCATATAGTAACGTAGATATAATTTAATTGAATTTGGCAGTACACAGAGTTGCTATTTGTTACAATTTATGATCATGCATCGACGAGACGTGTTGGCTTCTCAAGTTAATCTAAAGACCACTATAGAAGGTCCAGCAGGTGTGGGCTGAGCAGTTGGGGCTCCATTTATTATAGCGTCGATTCGTACCCAGCACGCACACTGTCCGCGTACCATTGAATTTTTTGAATTTTGAAATAATTCAGATTAGTTTCTTACTCAAAGCCTATACAGGGTGCTCCATCGTCGCTACAAACGTGGTTTCGTCGTCGTTACAACCGAAATCTACTAATTTTGTAAATTGTATTTACCTCATGTGGTAGATAGATAGATTAATCGTTTATTTAGTACACACACTACGCACAAAAGACAGCACAACATACAAAAGCACGATTTGCTGCAAGGTGCCATATATACAAACAAACAAAAATAAAAAAGGAAGAAAACAAGAAATTGTGATGATACTATTGGCTATAACACAGTTTAAAATGGATCAGCGAACATAAAAAAGTGCGGTGTGCGTCTCAAGGTTGCACCAAATGGGAGTCCAGCTCAGCATGTACCAGGCAAATATACTTGACGCTGTTATTCTGCCTAATCCCTGTGGTGGCTATAGGTCACGTAGGATATATTCTGATGTCTCGTCGTGCGTCTAAAACATCTGCGCTTCTTCTTCTTTTCATGTGGTTAGTGACTAACCTGGTGCCAGAATTTTAAAGCCGGCCCATGGGCCTCTGACTTGGCTTCGCTAAGAAAGTGGTGGTCCACCAGCTTGTCGGGTTGTGTGCCTCTCCGAGGTTTGCTTACGCCCGGGTCCTATATCGATAAAACGATTCGTTTTCCTTACGGACAGTAAAATTATCTACCAGGCGTAAAGCTAAGCCGTTCCTATAACATACGGCTCGTATCTCAACTTACCGACTGTTTCTAACCAACGGATGGGAGGATTACCAATAACGATCCGTAAATGTAAAGTATGGAAGTGACGATCTGTGGTGTTCCTATAAAAACTTCAAACGTCAGCCAAACTGTGAAATTTACTGTTCATAGTTTAGTTTGCGTACCGGCCGTTTTCTGACGGTTTTAGAAAGTTTTGTGGTATTTTTCAAGCGTAAAGTTAAAATTATTTTAAAATGTCGATTTCAGAAAGTGAAGTGAGTGATTTAGAAATGTTATATTTATTATCGGATTCCAGCGACTCTGATTCAGAAGAAAATAATCGCCGTATTAGAGTTTACCAACAAAGAGTCAACTATTTATCAACGTAGGATGATTTTGAGTTCCAGTTGAGATTTCAGCTTGATAAACCGTCTGTTCAAGAAATACTGCTTGAAATATATCCTTATATAATAATAACAGGAGCAAGGTTAGTAAATCTACCAGTACCTAGATAGGTGGTACCTACTTGATACGAAGAATGATTGGCTTAACTTGTATTCAACCAGTGTTATCTTGAACTCAGACATGTTTAACAAACCTTTATACCTATTACCTACCTAATGTTTTACTTGGTTTGTTTAAGGAATCATGGAATATCTCAGATACACCAGCTTTTATTAACTTTAAGGTTCTATGCATTGGGAACTATGTTAATACCAGTGGCAGATTTCATAGGAGTGTCAAAAACATCAGTGTTGTATGGGCTAATAGCCACTGTGTCAGATTCATAAAAATGTAGATTCGACAGCCCGCCTTCTGGGACGTGAGTGTGTGTGAATCTGAGGCATGAGTAAAAATGTTTAAGCAATTCCGTGATTTTATTAAACTGTGAAGTACAAAATTATTGAGACTTTGATTTATAAAACATGGTGGCAGCGCAAAAAAGGAAGAAACTTCAATAATGAACGTAGTTCAGCAACAAACTGTGCTCTTGAAGTCTATGCAGGAGGAGATCGCAAGACTATCTCAGAATTCACTCCCTCAAAACATCAATGTGCCCTGGCCAGCACCTATAAACACAGATGCGGACCCGCAAGACGCATTTAAATCGTTCTTATCTGCATGGAACAATTCTTGTTCCGCAACCCAAATGAACGAGTGGTCAGCAGAACAGGAACCGAGAAAGGTGAGCGTCTTGTTCAGCGCCATAGGTGGCGAAGCACTAAAAAATATAGGAATTTCGGTCTTACAGACACAGAAAAAGCTTATAAAACATGCAAGGAGATATTACAGATTATATCTACCAAAATGCTCCCTAAAAAAAACATCATCTATAATAGGTACGTCTTCTTAAGTAGAATGCAACAAAAAATACGAAATGTTTGATGTTTTCTATGCAGACCTAACAAGACTGATTGAAGACTGTGATTATGCTACGTTCAAAGATGAAATGTTACGAGACAAAATTGTCTTAGGAATAATAGACATGAAAACAAAGAAAGAGTTATTAAAAAAAGATAACCTGACTTTGTCAGATGCAGTCAATTTGTGCCGCGCCGCAGAGGTCACTGAAAGACACATGAAGGATTTATCAGGATCAACAACATCAGAAATAAAGAAAATAGAGGAAAAAAAATTCATTAAAAAAAGAAAATGCAAGTTTTGTGCAAATTATCATGTGTTCAAGAAAGAAGTATGTCCAGCCTGGGGCAAAGAATGTGAAAACTGCAAGGGTAAAAACCATTTAGAGAAAGTATGTAAGAAAAAGAAACAAGTAAAAGTGGTGAAAGAAGAACAAAATGACAGCCTTGTCTCAGACTCGGACACGGAATATGTTATCAACAAGATCATAAACAACAAAAATAAGAACTTACAGAATGCACACTTGAATAATTTGCTAAAAATAAATGGAAAACCACAAAATGTTTACTTGATACAGCAGCTGATGAGTGTCTAATTGGTCTCCAAAATGTTAAGGAGATGTTTGGTGAAAGTTATGTACAAGAAAAAAATGCGACCTTCAAAGAAAACTCTGTTTGGTTTTGGAGGAAATGATATTATAGTACATGGGGAAATATATTTAACTTTAAGAACCAATATTTCAGGTCATAAAAACAATCACATTGTTACATTTCAAATAGTACACAATAAACACATTCCACTCTTATCATGCCAAGCTTGTACTAATATGGGTCTTGTGAAATTCTGCAAGGAAGTGCAATGCAATTTTACTCAGGAAACACAAAAAATTATAAATAAATATAGTTCAGTTTTTGAAGGCAAAGGAAGTTTTTCAGGTGAGGTGGATCTTGAAATTGATGAGACGGTTTCACCAGTCATCCAAAAAGCTCGTCGTGTTCCGGTAGCTCTACGACCAATGCTGAAAGAAGAACTAAAGAGATTAGAAGAAGAAGGGATAATCTGCAAAGAAGATAATCACACAGACTGGGTAAGCAATGTACTTATTATACAAAAGAATGAAAACTTCAGAATATGCCTAGATCCAATTCCGTTAAACAAAGCCATTAAAAGGCCTAATTACCAATTTACCACAGTTGAAGAAATCCTACCAGAGCTAGGTAAAGCTAAAGTATTCTCTACATTTGATGTTAAAAAAGGGTTTTGGCATTTGAAGCTATCTGAAAAAAGCAGTAAATTAACAACATTTTGGACACCATTTGGTAAATACCGATGGAATGTCCTCCCCTTTGGCATCTCTTCAGCACCAGATCACTTTCAGATAAAAATGAGTGAAATGATTCAAGGGTTAAATGGTATTGAGGCATTGGTCGACGATTTGCTTGTTTATGGAGTTGGAGATACAATGGCAGAAGCTGTTATAGATCATAACAAAAACCTTGAGAATTTACTAAACATACTACAAAAATACAATTGTAAATTAAATAAAACCAAAACTAAACTACTACAAACTTCAGTAAAATATTATGGACATGTGTTTTCCAACAAAGGTCTCCAACCAGATCCATCAAAAATAGAGTCTATTTCAAATATTCCAATCCCAAAAAACAAAAAAGAAGTTCAGAGATTTCTGGGTGTAGTGACATATCTCAGTAGGTTTATTCCTAACTTGAGTGCTAACTCAGTACATCTAAGACACCTTACACATGATAAAACGGAATGGTTGCGGGATAAAAAAGCTCAAAAAGAGTTTGATACACTAAAATCTATGATCTGTGACACAAAAACATTGAAATATTATGATAAAAATGAGCCACTTATTGTAGAATGTGATTCCAGCGAAGGAGCCCTGGGGGTGGCACTGTTTCAACAGAACCAACCAGTTGCATATGCATCACGATGCCTCACTCCGGCTGAAAAGAAATATGCCCAAATAGAGAAGGAACTTCTAGCAGTTCTTTTCGCCTGCAAAAGGTTTGATCAGCTCATTATTGGTAACACGAAAACAATTATCAAAACAGATCACAAACCATTATTAAATATATTTAAAAATCCTCTTCTTCAGGCTTCAAAAAGGCTTCAATCCATGCTTCTGAGGCTACAAAGATACAGTCTTGAGCTACAATTTGTATCTGGGAAAGAAAATATTATGGCAGATGCTTTATCTCGATTTTATTTAGAATGTAAAGACTTTGATAGATCAAAAGACTTGAAAATATTTAAAATTATAGAAAGAATTAATCCTTTGTTAAACTTACCTATATCTGATAGCTGCATACAGGAAATAGAGGATGCAACATCAAGAGATTACAATGGTCTGGCTTTAAAAAACTTTATTCTACATGGATGGCCAAAATATTTGAGAGATGTGCCAGATGCCATTAAACAATAACATAACTGTAAAAGTGAGTTAACAACTTATAATGGTCTTGTACTTAAGAATCAAGCTATACTAATACCAGAAAATTTAAGAAAAGAAATCTTGAGTAAGTTACATAAAGCACATTCAGGAATTGAAAACACATTAAAATTAGCAAGAGATGCTATATTCTGGCTATCAATGTCTAATGATATAAGAGAAATGATTAAAAATTGCTCTACTTGTAGTAAATATCAGCCAAGACAGCAGAAATTTACCATGCAAACTCACAAAATACCCGAATATCCATTCCAAATAATACCTATGGATGTATTTTTTTTCAACCACAATGGTAAAAAAATTAAATATTTGTTAACAGTTGACCATTACTCAGATTTCTTTGAGATGGATGTACTAAAAGACTTGTCCTCCAAACAAGTAATAGAAATTTGCAAGAAAAACTTTTCACGACATGGAATCCCAGAAATTGTTGTCACAGATGGTGGCACTAATTTTGTCAGTCAAGAGTTTTCAGACTTTGCTTGTAAATGGAGCTTCACACAAGTCACATCATCTTCGCATCATCCCCAAGGCAATGGCAAGGCTGAAGCCACAGTCAAGATAGCCAAAAAAATATTAACAAAAGCTACTGAAGATAAAGAAGATATCTGGTTGAGTCTGCTCTGCCTGAGAAATACCCCTAACAAATTAGATTCAAGCCCAGTGCAAAGGTTATTTTCACGTAGAACAAGAGGATTCCTACCAACTATTAAAACTTTACTGAAACCAAATGTGGTTGAAAATGTTTCTGAAAACATCAAGACTAAAAAAGAGAGGATTCATAAAAATGTAGATTCGACAGCCCGCCTTCTGGGACGTTAGTGTGTGTGAATCTGAGGCATGAGTAAAAATGTTTAAGCAATTCCGTGATTTTATTAAACTGTGAAGTACAAAATTATTGAGACTGATTTATAAAACAATCAGCATGTCGTATTGTACGTGATATCAGTAATGCTATAGCACAGCTGTATAACAGATATATATACATGCATACCAATACCGAGCAAGATTTTTATTCTGTATCTTGATTTCCACGAGTACTTGGTGCACTTGATGGAACACACATCAGGATACAATCACCATGTAAGTGCATCATATTAGACATGTATCAACTAACTTTACTACTACATAACTTTAATTATGAATGTATTTAATAATTCTTCCTTTTTTTTGTTCAGGTTCTCAGAAGAAAGAATTTAGAAACCGTAAAGGGTACTTTTCCTTAAATGTACAAGCAGCATGCAATGCCAATTTGCAGTTTATGAATTTAGTGGCTCGCTGGCCAGGATCTGCTTATGATGCTACTATATTTAACAGTTCAGAACTGCGAGGTACATATTTTCATGTTGTTATATTTCATTATTTTAAAACAAAGTAGATAGGTAATTTAATACTGTTTTACTAAATTATAGTTCTATTTTTCAGCACAATGTGAAAATGGTCATTTTGGGAATAAGTGGCTGCTGGGGGATAGTGCATATCCTTTGAAGCCATACCTCTTAACTCCTTTATTAAATCCACAAACGCTAGGTGAACAACTGTATAATGAAGCCCACATCCGAACAAGAAACACCATTGAAAGGTACGTAGAGGTTATGTTAAGGAATATCTATCCTTACAGATTTGTGATTTGATTGTCTAACATCAACTTAAGTATTATATTAATGTCTTACATGATTTGTTATAGGTGTTTTGGAGTTTGGAAACGAAGATTTCCAGTTGTAGCTTTGACTTTACGTCTGAGTCTTTTAAGAGAGTAATTGTTGCTACAGCAGTACTACATAACATTTGTAGATTAAAAAGCCTAGACGATATTCCACCAGAAGTTGAGATTCCAGATATGGATGCAGTGCCTACACATAACAATACTGAAGCGAAAAATCAAACACTACGAGAAACTTTGATAACAGAATATTTTAATAAGTGAGCTATGCATGTTTATAGTTGTTTTTTTATAGGTATATATACCCTTTATCTAATTCCAAAATAATAGTCCCTGTGTGATGCCAATCAGTGTACACACTAGGTGGTAGAACTTTTGTTGCAAGATTATATGTATGAGTTTGTGGGTACAATAGTCATTATGATGCCTCCTAGTGGAAATATGCAAATATTGTTGTGTTTAGGTTTGTAGCTAGTAAAATAAAATTACTGGGTTTAAGAGACCCAACAAGTGATATGTACTAAAAGTTTTTATTTTATTATTTTCAGTTTGGAATAAGGAATAGGAAGGAATCTGGTCATGAAAATTAAAAAGAAGCCAAAATAATGTCATGTGTTATCTAAAAGTGCACATAGGTACTTTTGTGAGAAATCTATATAGATATTTATATTCAGAAATATTTTGTATAAATAAAATAAATGTTGATTGAAATGTTTTATTTGTTATTTAATACCCCATAAAAAACCTGATTTTGTCATAATCCTGCGACAATCATCAAATTACTTAATTAAAAACTAAATATCACTAACATTTTCCTTATTAGTTAACTTTAACAGTCTTATCTCTAAATCTAACTTTTCTGTCTTCTTATTAAAATAATTTGCTATAGCTAATTTTTAATAAAGGATTGCTCGTCGGCCTTAGAGGAGCCTTTACTATATATATATAATCTTTCGCTTAGACAGTGTTTATACCCTGGGAAGTGGAAAGTGTCCAGTGACTCCAATACCTAAATGTGGGTCATCCACAGATATAACAAACTTTAGACCTATTGCTATATTGTGTGTATTTGGGAAGATATTTGAATCCATTCTTAATAACGCCATTTGTAATCAAATCAAGGGACAATTGAGTGATTGCCAGCATGGGTTTCGTCCTGGGCGCTCCACAGTATCTAATCATATAGAATTTGTTGATTATATAAGTAGTAGAGTTAAGTCTGGTTGTCAGGTGGACGCCGCATACTTTGATTTCAAGAAAGCCTTTGATCTTGTAGATAATGATGTGCTTTTAAATAAATTTGCATTACTAGGGTTCTCAACTTCTCTCTTAAAATTCATGGCCCACTACTTAAAGGATCGTAAACAGTTTGTTAAGGTAGGAGGATATAAGTCGGAAGAGTATTTTACTAGATCAGGGGTGAGTCAAGGTAGTACCATTGGGCCTACACAATTTTTAATAGTGATCAATGATTTACCTACTGTCATCACTAATGCAAAGTGCCTTATGTTTGCTGATGATTTAAAACTGTACCTCTCTATAACCAACGCCAAGGATTGTGAGGCACTACAACATGATATTGACGCTGTGGTTGAATGGAGTAAAAAAAAAAAATTGTCATTTAATAATTCTAAGTGTAAAACTATAACTTTCTCCCGATCCCGTAATCCGACTAGAAATGATTATAATCTTGCTGGCGCGTCAATGGAACGTGTTTTCTCGATCCGGGATTTGGGAGTAATAATGGATAGCAAATTAAATTTTCATGAGCATATTCTTAAAACTTGCAAAGACGCTAATAAATGTCTTGGTTTCATCATTAGATTATCATCTCAATTTAAGAACACTCAATCTGTAAAACAAATATACAATGCCTATGTCCGTAGTAAATTAGAATATAATGCAATAGTTTGGAGTCCTCAAGAGTCATTGTACACTATTATTATAGAAAAAATTCAACGCAAATTCTGTAGGTACCTATACAAACGTCAATATGGTTACTACCCCTTTCTATATGCTTCTTTGTTCGTGTCAGGAATGGTGGGTTTAGACACACTCAAATTCAGGCGAGAATCCACACATATAATAAATTATTATCTAATATTAGTAGGTAAGATGGATAGTGCCGTTCTACGAGAGTCAATAAATTTTTATGTTCCTGACCAGTATATGCGTGGCGTTGGAAGACGACAACATAGACTCCTCTGCTATCCGCCTACATGGCGTGCTCCCCGAACCAACACAACTCCCACTGCTAGAGCAATTAAGTTAATAAATGACTTTCTAAAATATATTTCTGAAGCAGATTTATTTTTTGACTCTCGAAGGACAATCGCTAAACATGTGTATGTTTATTTAAATATGAAGAAATGATGCAGAAATAATTGTTGAGTTGTTTAGTCTAAGAAGTGTTAATTAAAATTTTAATGTAAATTTGTAGAATTAGCATAGATATAAGCGATTTGGTGTAAACTGTTAGCTTATATTTGATGAATAAATGAATTTGAATTTTCCAGGCATTCGTCTTCAATTCTCTTCTTTTTGCCTGTTACAACAAAAAAAATGGTTTATACATTACACCACACTACATAATAGCTGTAATTGCTATTAATTATTAGAGAATAACGAAATAAAATATTTCATAATAATTACCTTTGTTTTGAAGAGATTTTGACATTGTAGGCATTGCATATAAACATTTTACTCCTGCATTGCCCTCTACAACACCTTCTTCCGGGGTCAAGACATTTAATTTTCTCTTTTTTACTGAAAATAAGGGAAATAAATTAAATATTATGTACTAAGAATGACTAATCAAGCACCACTACAGCAATTACTTCTTAACACACACGTATGAGCAGGGTTTGTAAGAATCATAATAATAATTATAACTGAGTATTGTAATGATTGATAGATTTTTATCGATTTTAGCACTATCAGCTGACTAGTAGGTATTATAACAAATTGAAATTATATACATTAGGTAGTAGAAGCATAAGTATGTAAAAAATTATTAAAGCATCATTGCTACGCCAACAGGTGTCTAGTACTTACAATTTTGGATGGATGGATGTTAACATAAAAAGTTTATATAGGTAATTAGACATCATAATAATACCTTCATTTGTATGTGGAAGGAAATCTTCCATGGGCATTTGCACTCTTGCATTATCACCAATCTGTTAATTTTCCACCTCCAACTCTACAACCAGACTGCCGTCACCATATCCATCACCACCAAATGGAACATCAAAGCCCGTGCAGGTAGACCCCATTAAACTTGCCACTTTATCAAGAGTTTCATCTATTGGAATTAAATCGGCTTTTCCACCACCAGTCTGCACCAAAACATACATAGATAATATTTATGCTACTGATACTTTCTACAAATATTAACTAAGTACAACAAATGAACTAGTACAATATATTATTAGGTACCTACTTTCAACCTATTCATGCGCATTTGTTGCATTCTCTTCCTGGCTGCCTTTTTAAATTGTCCCATTTCAGTTTTAATTGTTCCTTTTGTTTAGGGAAACCTCCACATTTTGCGTTGAAGGCAGCCGCCAAAGAAACCCACGCTTCGTCTTTTAATTTGTTGGAGGACGCGTTTGTTTCCTTGCTCGTTAAAATGGTGCAGTTTTCGATTAACTCCACAAGATAAATTACTTCATCTCTCGTCATAGGCTTTCTGCTCTTCTGTAAATAGGTAAAACAAATCACACAATCATTACAATTTCGCCTTAGGTCACATTTAAACTTAACAACGAATAAGATTACTTACTGGTGTAGTATCCATATTTTATTATATTTGTAAATAGAATTACTAGTTATGGTTGAAAATGTATTTTATTATTTATTTATTAGAAGGATTTTTATACTTAACAAAACCGAAACCAAACAAAACCACTTTGCGTTGTCTTGAAATTGAAATGTCTTGGCGCGGCGAACAACAAACTTGGCGTCATAGATTATTATTATTATAGCGTTTTGTTAACTCTTTAGTAACACTAGCAATTATGGTTAAAATGTGGGTTATATAGGACAAAAATATTTTCTTAGCTAAAAAACCGTAATTTATGTAAAGCCAATATAATTTAGTATTTAAATATCTTATAATGTTTGAAAACAGGTCGTACTTTCTGAACCATACATTACATAATTTTTTGTAATAACGAAACGCAAAGAGGGCGTTGAGGACCATCGGTATTCAAGTAACCGACGAATGTTTGTAGCTGGTAGGCTAGATAAAAACTATGTGGAACACCAAGTTACGCCTTGTAAGTAGTAACTTGGAAACGGGTGGTAACTGTTATGCTATTACGATCCGTTGATTATAGGAATCAGGATTAGTGCAGAAAAGGTTTCAACCTGAGTTGTAAGCAGTGGCGGCTGTGCGTTAGGTGCGCTCGTGCGCCGCACTACCATTTTAAACCTTCTAATATACAGCTACCTTCTACCCATACCATACTATCTATACAGTATAAACCTGAGGTATAAACTTTCAAAACAATGATCTATACATAATACTACCTAGCCTACACAGAAATTACGTTTATGATAACATGGTTTTGTTATTGGAGTTGAGTAAATCAAGCTGATCTGTTTTGATTTCTACTGCAAAAGAATTAAATCTTTATAACGATTACAAAAATGCTACTACATGTCATAACTGTAATTATTTGCTCTTTGACGATAAAGTAATGGATCATGATCACATTACAACACAATACCGAGGCGCAGCACACTCTTACTGTAATTTAATGTTAAGAGTTTTCCCATTCGTGTCTGTTATTTTTCATAACCTATCCGGCTGTGACTCACCTATTTTTATAAGAATTATCGAAATATGAAGGTGCTTTTAAAATTATTTTGTTGTGGCTCAGCTCGTGGCAGTGCAGCGCCCTCTAACGCACAAGTCTCGCAACTACGGTATAGTTGTTCTATGTCACTATCAATGTTCGGCCACCAAACGTAACTACGTGCTACCGATTTTGATTTTACGATTCCCATGTGACTTGTATGCAATTGAACCAGTACCGTTTTGCGTAACGAAATCGGTATAATTATACGATAGCCCCACATTAAAGAACCGCCATCTAAATACTGTTTAGGCTCGCCTGCTGTCCATCTACTAGCAGCGTGTGCGACTCACATACATTGCCAACAGCTCTCGGCAAGGCGTTATTATTGTGGCGGTGTATGTGAATAATTTTATAAAATGTCACTTTTTAACTTGCCAACCGCACGAGCGGTCGATATAATTTCTGTCGTCTGTAATTAATCAAAATTAAAGTAATTTCCAAAATTCTTAGTCTCTTTGAAGAAACCAAATTTACACTAAATCTAATCCTACGAGTATATGTCGTAATAGACATACAAATTGGCGACCGTGACAGGACAGAAAATCGAAATCACCAAAAATCCATTCTTTTAGTCGGCACGTGGCGTGATCATCGAGACCACTAAAAGCCGAGTTCCCGTCGTGCCTGAAATCAAAGCCATTGCAGAACGTTCACCACCGGATCGATGCAGCTAAAGTATCTACGCAGGTGTACGTAAGAATAAGCGAAAGGAGAAGAACTGGATCATCAGAAGTTAAGTGCCCTTCCTTCCTCATCCATTATCCTAAGTAACATTAAAAAAAAAAAACAAAAAAAGTGTGAAAAACGTGCCTTCCACTTGTGCAATAATTTGCAGTTAATTCAGGGTCAAAGTTTTACTTGATCAAACATAATTGAATTTTACATAATTTACCATAATATCAGCGTTTTTCATGAAAGATCAACATTAATATTCCATATTAGACAGTTGGCACGAAAAAATCCAAATAATCATCATAAATTGCTATTTTAAAATAATTTTCATTAGTTTTTTCGTCTACCGACATTGTGTATTTCTCATGCCATTCTAAGAAAAGATACCGTAACGTTCCCAATCAGTTCTTAATATTGTTCGCCAAACATTCCAGATACCTCGGAACATCACGATAGCACCATTGGTACGAGCAGAGCTTGCATTCCGTGCTTGGCAGCGTGGCTCCGGTTTCCTGGTCGATGGGTGACGTCGAATTGAGGGGCGTGAGATTCTTTTATTTAACTTACATAATTATTATTTTTAACTTAACTTTGCATATTTGGTTTTGATTAATTTTAAGTTTTAAAAAATGACGCAAGAAACAGATTTAAAGAAATTACGCGAATTGACTGTCAGGCGTAGCTCAATTAAAGGTCAAATTACCAAGTTTAAAAACTTTGTGGACAAATTATCGTCTTCGGACTCATTAACAAATGTGGAAATAGCTGAATTAAAGATTAAACTTGGTAGATTTGAGCAGTTATCGGCTAAGTTTGATGAGTTGCAAAGTCAGATTGAAGTCTTAAATAGTGGAAGCCTGTCATTAGAGCTTGAGGAGCGGGACAAAATTGAAGTTGATATGGTGAGTGGGCTTGCCATTGCAAAGGGTTTGTTGGACAGCCGTATGCAATCATGTAGTCATGACTGTCATGAATCCCGAGCTGAACCTCGTGACTCTGGTATCAGGTTACCACGTATACAAATTGCAAGGTTTGACGGTGCATATTTTAAGTGGCTCGAGTTCATCTGAGACTCTTTTTTGAGCTTGGTTGATCGTAATAAGCAACTCTCGCCGGTACATAAATTTCATTATCTAATGTCTTACCTTGAAGGAGACGCGGCACGCATAATTTCTAATCTTGAAGTATCATCTGAAAATTACAAGGAAGCTTGGAAGTTGTTGTGTGATCGTTACGATAATAAAAGACTTCTGATTGATCATCACATGAATTCATTGTTTAACATACGTTCATTTAGCAGAGAAACTGTAAAGACATTACGATTTTTAGTGGACCATGTTACAAAAAACTTAAGAGCATTACCTAGTCTAGGAATGCCCACAGAAAATTGGGATATGTGTGTCATATTTAATTTAACCTCAAAATTAGACAATAATACACTATTAAAATGGGAGGAATTTAGAATCCAGCTTGGTAACGATATTCCAACCTTAGAAAACTTTAAACAAGTTTTGATAGATCGCGCTGATGTGCTTGAAGCCTTAGATCGGAATAAAACAGATAACAGCCAGTACAGCCACCAAAAGGGTTCACAGTTTCAAAATAATCAATTTCCTTCGAATAACAGCACACAAAATAATCACAATAATAAACAGGATAAATATCAAAAATGTTTTATTAAGGCAGTAACAGCTACTAATAAAGACACTTCAAATTCATTTGTATGTATAATCTGCAGTCAAAATCATAAAATATATGAGTGCCCTAGTTTCAAAAACAAAACTATACAAGAAAAATGGGCAGACATAAATAAATATAAACTTTGTTCTAATTGCCTTAAACAAGGTCATCCAGCAATTGCTTGTAGATTTGGACCATGTCCTGATTGTAAACAAAGACATAATCGTCTCCTACATAACCCTAACCAGGCAGTTAATAATAATCATGTACATTCAGAATCTGAATCTATAAACGTTAACTCATCGGAATATCAATTTAATCATGTTCTTTTATCTACTGCTTTAATTAAAGTTCATAATCCTAATAACAACCAATATGAAATAGTGCGTGCATTGCTCGATTGTGGTAGCCAAGGCAGTTTTATTACAAAATCTTTAAGAGACAAACTGTCACTTGAGTCCATTCCAATAACCAGTATTAATATTATTGGTATCGGAAACCACTTTTCTAATAGGGTAGAAGAGAGCTGTATTGTTAAACTGCAATCTATTTATAACCAGTTTGATGTCACTTATGCTTGTCATGAATGAGCTAACTGGTGATTTACCGAAAGGCCACGTTAATATTAAATTCAAAATACCTAAACATATAAAATTAGCCGATCCTAATTTTAATGAACCCTCTCAAGTTGATATCTTGATTGGATGTGATCTTTTCTGGGATATCCTAGGAAATGAACAAATTTCTATAGGCCCAGATAACTTTTTTTTTTTTTTTGGGTTGGAAATCATCAAATGTCCAACCAAATCTCCACCCAGAACGGGAGAGGTCTCCCGTTCTGGGTGGAGCGGGAGGGCGTGTCAGACTCTTACTGACTAAAACCCACCCGTGTTCCTTCTGTTGCCTGTGCAATGCCAGGGGGCCACAGTATCCCTTTCGGACTTTCCCGCAACCCCGGCAGGCAATGGTCTCATCGGACCCCTTCACTCGCTGACACCACGTACCATGGCCTGGACCAGGGCCGGACGCGAGAGATCCCCGCCACCGATCGCCTCCACGAGGACACGGCGGTGCTCTGCCCAAGCCGGGCATACCTCCACCGTATGCTCCACCGTGTCCTCCGGGCGATCCACGCAGTGATGACACCCGGGCGTTTCCTCCCGCCTTATCCGAAACAGGTACCTCCCGAAACAGCCGTGACCGGTGAGGACCTGCGTCAGGCGGAAGGTGAGGACGCCGTGGCGCCTCTCCAGCCACTCCTCAAAGAGGGGACTTATCGCCGCAATAGTGGCGTGCCCAGCACTGGGTTGCGACAATCGCACTCTCCATGACGCCATGAGATCCCGTGGGAGCTCTGTCCGCTGTGCCGCGATTTCTCGCGGCATCGGAGTCAAGCCTCGGCGTTTCGCCTCCCCGCGCCACTCTCAAATATGCGCGAGGACTTTTGCCTCCAGATCCCATGGCGGCAATCCGGCAAGGAGGCTCGCTGCCTCACCGGAGACCGTGCGGTATCCCCGGACCAGCCGGATGGCCATGACCCTCTGGGACGCGTTCAACCGGCGGGCAGGCCGCCGCCTCAACGAACGCGCCCACACCGGTGCCCCGTACAGGGCCATGGACCGCACGATCCCCGCGAATAGCCTCCGGCAGGAGGCGTTTGGACCCCCTTGATTGGGCAGGAGCCGCTTCAAGGCAGCCCCGGCCCGGTCCAGTCTGGGAGCCAAACGTCGGAAATGCTTCACGAAGTTCCACCGACTGTCGAGGACGAGTCCCAGGTACTTCATCGTCGACTCGACGCCGATGTGAACCCCTCCTACCGTTATTTGGGAACCCGACGGTGGCGCGTTCCGAGGACCATGAAAACACATGGCCTCAGACTTGTGCAAGGCCACCTCGAGTCCCAACTGCCGGATTCTGGCCACGATTGTCGCAACCCCGTGTGTCGCTAGTTCGGCCGCCGCCTGGTGCGACCTCCCCTGCGCCAGGACCAACGTGTCGTCAGCGTAACAAACTACGCTGACGCCATTGGGGAGGTGGGCGCGCAGTACCCAGTCGTATCCGATGTCCCACTGATGCGGCCCCAGGACCGATCCCTGTGGGACACCGCACGACATCTCTCGCCGGTTCCACTCTCCCTGGTGACCGGGGTAGATGATGGCCCTGTCTGCCAGATAGGCCTCGACCACACGACAGAGGTAGGTCGGCATCCGGTGATACCGGAGTGCCTCCCTGATGCCACTCCAGGGCAGGGTATTGAAGGCGTTGGCTATGTCTAGAGACACCGCCAAGACGACCCCCCCCACCCCGAGCCACCACATTCCCCGTCGTGAGAGGCCCAGATAACCTAAAGTTACGAAATTCCAGATTGGGCTGGTTGATAGCCGGTCCGATAAATAAAAATAATTTGAATAGCATATATTGCAACAATAGCATAATTACAAAAAATAACAAGATTCAAGAATCTTGCATTGATAAATTACTTACCAAATTCTGGGAGATTGAAGAACTCCCAAACAAACCCATTCTCAGCGAAAGGGAAAGGGCTTGTGAAAAGCATTTTTTTTACAAAATACGATCCGTTTGAGTGACGGACGATTTAATGTTAAATTACCTCTAAATAGCAACTTGGGTGAATCCTATAATACTGCAAAAAAAAATTGTTTCATTTAGAATCACGTTTTAGAAAAAATCCTACACTAAAATCACAATACGTTGATTTTATGAAATAATACGAAGAGCTAGGACACATGTCTGTAGCACCTAAAAGCAAACCATTTCCCTCATACTTCTTATGCCACCATGCTGTATTTAAGGACAATAGCGAATCAACCAAAGTTCGTGTCGTTTTTGATGGAACTGTCCCCACCTCCTCGGGTATGTCTGTCAACGACATTTTAATGGTGGGCCAAAATATACAGGATTCTCTTTTCTCCATACTCATAAGAGCACGTCAATATAAATATTTAATTACTGGTGACATTGAAAAAATGTACAGACAATTGAGAGTAGATCCTGTAGAAACTTGCAATTAATTCTATGGAGAGAAGATGAGTCCTTGCCCATCAGAACGATGCAAATGAATACTCTTACTTATGGCACCACAAGTGCGAGCTATTTAAGCACTCGCTGTCTGTGGCAGGTGGGCGAGGAGTGTGGGGACGAAACTATAAAAAACATAATACAACACGACTTTTATGTCGACGATTTAATCACTGGTTGTGATGATGAAGAACAATTAACTAATATTCAAAATTCCATATCTTCCGCCCTAAAGTCAGCCTGTTTTAATTTACGCAAATACAAAACTAATTCTAAAAATCTATTCAAAAATTCATCTCTAACCACACAAAACAAATTAACTATAAGTGAATCTTCAAGCAGGCTGGGTTTAGGGTGGGAGCCAAAAACTGATAATTTAAACTTTCCTGTGCAACCATATCACAATTATGACAAAATAACAAAAATACACATATTATCAAATTCATTTAAGATATTCGATCCTTTAGGGCTGCTAAGTCCATGTATAATTACAGCAAAAATAATATTACAAAATTTATGGCAACATAAAATAGACTGGGACCAAGCTATCCCTCAAAAAATAGAGGAAAGGTGGTTAGAATTTGCGAGTAATTTGAACTGTTTATTGGATTTACAAATACCTAGAAGAGTGTTATGCGATTCACCGAAACTAATTGAACTTCATTCATTCAGTGACGCTTCACAGAAGGCATACGGAGCATGTGTGTACATGAGAAGCACAGAAAATAACCGTGACTTCATGGTACGACTATTAGCTGCTAAATCTAAAGTAGCTCGTATAAATCCTATGACAATACCGCGGTTGGAACTTTGCGCTGCGTTGTTGGCTGCTAAACTATGCAAAAGAGCCCTTGAATTTATTCGCTACAAGCCGTCACGAATCGTCCATTGGTGTGATTCAAGCGTAGTTACTAGCATGGCTCAGAGGTGATCTAACCAGACTCAAAACATTTGTCGCAAATAGGGTGGTTGAAATAACCGAGCTACTCGTAACTAACGCATCCTCATGGCGATATGTTCCCACGGACATGAACCCGGCTGATCTCATTTCTAGGGGTATAAATGCCAATCAGATAATAAATAATAGCCTGTGGTGGTCAGGTCCAAATTATTTAATGAATAGTGAAAGCGACTGGCCAGTTCTAAATTCCATTGATATCAATAATGTACCTGAAACTAAAAATATATCTAAATCTAAAATTACACCTAAGATTACAAATAAAACCAAATACTCACCCGAGACGGACCCACCTGCTCCACTCGGCTCATCATTGACACCGCCGTCAACGAAGCAAGCAGATCAATCAGCATCTGAAACAAAAGTTCATATAACACAATTCATTATTAACAGCTAATAAAACCTTGTCTGATCAAAATGAAATAAATACTTACCTTAACACAGACACACGGCTACCTATAATAGATCTAGAAAAATATAGCAAACTAAACTTATAAAAATAATCGCCTTTGTAAAAAGATTTTGTTTCAACATTTGTAATATTCATAACAAACAGGTTTTAGCTCTCAGCGCTAATGAGTTAGATGACTCATTTCATTATCTATGTCGTGTTTCTCGGTTTAAATGTTTTCCTAATGAATACAAAGCATTATCTAAAAATTACCTTTGAATGTTAAATCTAAATTACTAACTTTGTCACCGTTTTTAGACGACAACAATTTAATTAGAGTTGGAGGACGAATAAGTTCTTCACCTTATAGTTTTGACAAAAAACATCCAATACTACTTGATTCGTCCCATCATTTAACAAAACTTTTATTTGAAAGAGAACATTTACGGCACATGCATGCTGGCCCGCAGCTGTTGTTATCAAAGATAAGGGAATCAGTATGGCCACTAAATTTACCAGCTAGGTGCCAGTTTCTCTGAGAAATTTTTTCAAAGATATCGGTATTCTCACAGTGGCATCACAATACATCTTCGCCAACATCTTATATATTAGGCAAAATATACACTTATACACTAAAAACAGTGATATTCACAATGTTAACACAAGAAGTAAGGATAAACTACGTGCTCCCTCCCTTTCACCGGCTTCATAAGGTTCATAACTCATTTGTTGGGCTTGGTATAACCTTTTATAACAAGCTACCCTCTTCTTTGCTAGATTTGCCTTTTATTGCGTTTAAAACTAAATTAAAGTCCAACCTTTGTGCAAAGGCATACTATTCTATCAAGGACTACTTAAATGATAAGAATAAATGGTCGCTGTGATTAACTCAAGACAATGTTTAAATGTTCTTTCTCCAGAATTAGTTTACCTACTGACAGGTTATATGAGTTTATATAATTGTTTATAATTTTACTTTATAAGTCAATTTATTTTAATTTATTGTTGACATAATCTACTCATTACAATGTTTTTTTATGAGTTGTATTGCAATATGTGGTTAGCTAGCGACCTCGACAATTATTTATTTTACCTCGATGGTCCTAGTTTATCAATTATAACTTCTAGTTACAGCTATATCTATGCGGGCACGCCCTTTATGCCTGGAGGCTTTATTTTCTTTTTTTTAGATATTGTTTAATTTTAGTTATTTTTATTTCTGCTTGAGTATAGTTCTCGATGCTTTTGGTTGGTATATTGGCGTGTGCTAGCTGTCATATGGCTATTAATTATAGCTATTTAATTTATAATTTAAATTATTTTTTGCGTATTGTTAATTGTCTTGCATACTATTGTATAGAATCATTTTTTTTTTCTAACTGAACAGACAGCTGTGCTGCTGGGGAGTTTGTTGCGCCTCTTCTTCTTCCCAGCAAAAGCACTAGGAAGTGGTGAAGGGCGGGCGTTTTGGGGGATTGTCTTATGTAATTTTGACGTTCGAAAAGTGCTGATTCTCAGCCTAGTTTGAATAAATGACTTTTGAATTTTGAAATGGCAGAAGGTTAGCTCGGCGCACAGTTCACAATTGTGTGCGATTCTGTCGTGTCCGAGGCAAAACTATTTGTCCTAAAATGGGTGATTTGCCATCACAGCGTGTGAGCGCAGATTTCCCATTCAATTCAGTGGGCATAGATTTTGCTGGACCTTTTTACATAATTAATCGTAAAGGTAAAGGTGCAAGGGTGAAAAAATGTTACCTTTGCATATTTGTGTGCTTGCGTTATAAGTGCGTTCATTTGGAAGCAGTCTGTGACCTTACCAAGGACCCATTTGTAATGACATTACGCAGATTTATTGCCCGTCGTGGCAAACCCAATGAAATATTTTGTGATAACGGTGGTAACTTTGTGGCTGCTGCTAAAGATATAGGGGTTTTTCTGAAATTACATAATAGGGAACTTAGCTGAATTTGCAACTCATGAAAATATAAAATTTGTGTTCTCGCCTGCTCACGCTCCTCACTTTGGCGGCATCTGGGAAGCCGGAGTCATATCTGCAAAATTCCATATAAAAAGAGTTATGGGAAATACCCATATTATCTTTGAAGAAATATCTACACTTTTCGCACAAGTGGAGGCCGTTTAGAACAGTCGCCCCTTGTGTCCTTTATCCTCATCTCCTGATGACTACCTCCCTTTGTCCCCAGGGCACTTCCTCATTGGAAGACCGCTGAAGGCACTGCCTGAATCTAGCTTAGAAAACTTGAAAGAAAGTCACCTGCAACGATACGCTCGACTGCAACAAATTCATCAGCATTTCTGGTCACGCTGGCAGCGTGAATATATACACGAGCTACAACAACGACTGAAGTGGAAGACGAACGCAAAACCCCTAAGTATTGGAGACCTCGTGCTTATCCACGAAGAACATGTGCCTCCATTGTGTTGGCGCCTTGGACGGGTTACCAGATTATTCCCTGGTCCGGATGGAAATTGAGTGGCCGATTTAAAAACTACTAGAGGCATTCTACGTCGGCCGATTATAAAACTATGTCCGCTACCCACTGCTGAAGATTTACTGTTGAAAGACAAGCCTTTCAACGGGTGGGAGGATGTTTAGGCTCGCCTGCTGTCCATCTACTAGCAGCGTGTGCGACTCACATACATTGCCAACAGCTCTCGGCAAGGCGTTATTATTGTGGCGGTGTATGTGAATAATTTTATAAAATGTAATTTTTTAACTTGCCAACCGCACGAGCGGTCGATATAATTTCTGTCGTCTATAATTAATCAAAATTAAAGTAATTTCCAAAATTCTTAGTCTCATTGAAGAAACCAAATTTACACTAAATCTAATCCTTTATGTCGTAATAGACATAAAAATTGGCGACCGTGACAGGACAATACAATTCATTCCGCCTAGCATAATAATATGGCTTCAGTTGTTCATCTGTACATAATGAAAACCAATTCGACTGCACATAAAGTATAATTCTACTGAGTAGTGTATCAGTCGCCGTTTGCTTCCTAACCTCGTGACTAGTCACTGGTAAGAAGTCTTCGACAAAGTTTAAATATGTGATCTCTGTACTCACGTTCGGTTGTTTCCCTTGCGGTAGCCTCGATAAGGCATCCGCACAATTTTTCTTGGATGACACATACGCTATTTCATAATTGTAACCCGATAACAGAATCACCCATCTCTGCAGTCGCGACGCTGCCATCACGGGAATGCCTACTTTATGCCAACAAATCTTATACTCGCGGTAAGGGATAACGGTCAATTTCCAAAACCTTATTTAATGTTAATTTGTAATCAGCACAAATTCTGATAGTACCATTCTTTTTTACCACTGGCACGATGGGTGTGCCCAATCAGAGCGATGCACAGGTGTGAGGATGCCATCCCGCACCAGCTGCTCCAGTGCACGCTCCACCGGCTCGCGCAGCGCGTACGCCAGCGGGCGCGCTCTCATGAACACCGGCCGCGCGTTGTCTTTCACATGGATGCTTACAGCACCACCAGTGAATCGACCCAGACCTTCCTCGAACTCCTTACAGTATCTGGAACTAAATTCAGACATATTAAACTCTTATATTGTACATTATTTACTGACACAACCTCACTTTTAAAATTGGGGAATAGTATTTTTAATTCGGCCATCCACTGTCGGCCTATTAATGAAGTTTTATCTCCCCTAATGACATACAAATCTAATTTACTACTCTTACTTTGATATTCAACTTTTGGTTTTATGACCCCAATTGGTTTTACTATTTCCCCTGTATAGTATCTCAACACAATATTACATGAATTTATTTTTAATTCACTGAACAGCTGTTTGTATGTTTCATAATTAATACAAGATATGGCACTTCCTGTGTCACACTCCATATTTAATTCTCTGTTGTGCACTTTTAATGTCAAAAATATTGGTGGACACTGTGTTAAAGATAAATGATTATTTTCGACCACCCTTGCCTCGTCACTTCGGTCACCGTCTGATATCATGTTTGATGAGGCTTGGACTCCCTCCAAATGATGATGTCCTACTTCTAACGGGCATACGCGGCGCAGATGTCCTTGTTTGTTACATACACGACAAACATATCGCGCGAATTTACACCACGCCGTGTCTTGCTGACCTCCACAAGCGTTGCACTGTTGATCTTTTCGAGCACGTTCCCCTGGTCCGGTCATTGTCGCCGTGTCCTCGCCATGACGCGGTTTGCGCCAACCTGTACCTGTACGTCGCTATCCGTTCCGCGCCCACGGGAGCCTTTCACCGCGCGCTCCGGCTCCTGGGTGCTCCGCCCCACTGCGGCCACCGCTTTGAGTCGACGTTACCACCGCCAAGCAGTCGCTCACCGTGCTCGCCTTGTCATGTTGCCCTCGACAACAGCTGCATTTCTCTCGGCCGCTTCCATACTCATCGCCATACTAAAAGCTTTTGCATAGTCTAGTTTTTCCTCAGCAAATAATCGTTGCCGAATTACTTCACTGCTTAAACCGCATACGAATTGATCCCGAATACTCTATTCCAGCCACGTTCCAAACTCACATGATTTTGTAATTTTCTTGAGAGTCTCCATGTATTCAGCTATGCTTTCACCCGAATTTTGTTTCCGCTGGTGACATTTGTATCTCTCCGCTAATACACTCGGCTTAGGTTGTAGATGCTTTTCCATAATGGCGGTTATGTACTCGAAGGTTTTTGTGCTCGGCTTGTCCGCTGTGCACAAATTGACCAATAGCTCGTAGCTCTCCGCCCCCATCAATGTGATTAACGTCGGCACCCGTAATTTCTTTTTTATTTCATTGATCACGAAATAATTTTTCAGACGCTCCACATATAATCTCCAGTCATCCGCCACTCTGAATTCGCCAACTTTGCCAATGGTCATCTTACTTGCTTGTTTAATTATGCCAAACGTCGTCTTCACGCTGATTTTTGGGATTTTCTTTTGTTAATCTCGTCGCCACTGATGTGTATGGGGGAACCCGGTTGTGGTAACAAGGAAACGCAGGCTTCGTCCAATGAATTCGGAATGACACATTGACAGGAGACTATTTTACACGGGGTTGTCACCGGACCCGGATACAGTACTGGAGTGATCTAGTGTTATTAATTCTAATAATAATATAAAGGTGAAAACACACTACATACATTACACTTTGGTGTTATAATACTGGGTAGATGTATAGATGGTGAGCTGCGGAAGACAACTTCTCCTGCTTGAACACGGCGTTTTCTTAGTGTCGTTTTACCAAGTTGTACCTCACAGGCACTGTCTAGTGCTATGATGTATGTGCCCATGATGTCGTGCTGGCTCATGCCGTTGTCGCAGTGTTCTGTTAGGAATGTAGGAAAACCTGCGAAAATAATCCAAGTCTGGTTGTATGGATTTTATCTTAATATCCGATGCATTGACGGGAATTGGTAGGCACGATGTTATCTTCGTAGAGATCGTCATTAAATCATTGATGCATTTATTTTCCTCCTCTGGCGACACGCTGCTCTCGTAACAAAGGAACTTTCCTTCGTCTATTTCTCTGCAGGGCTGGGAGAGCGATACTATTTTAGACCCTTTCGCAAGGATATGGGAATGTTTAGGAGTAATTAGGAATGATAGGTCAAGGTGGGAATTATACATAGGAAAAGGATGTAGGGTATAATAATTATAGATATCTATTTGGACTGTTGGTACCGACATAACAAAAGTTATTTGTTTGCCTTTTACATAAGCTTCGATGTCAATACAATGTTCAATATTAACTAAGTTTTCGATAGTAACAGGAAATGCTAACCTATCTGTTTTCTCGATGTCTTTAAGAATATAAAATAGTTCAGTTGTATCTAATATCGACTGGTGTAATACATTAACTCTACTAAATGATACTGCTGTCTCCACTTCATCTAAGCGGGTTAATAATATTTGAAAGTTATGAGTTAACTTGTAAACAAGTATTTAGGACAAGGTCCTTACTCCTTTGGAATTGAGTTTTATTTAGGATTTCTTCTATTTCCTTACTAGTTTTTTCTAGTACTATAAAGTTGTTTCTAGTCGAGTTAGTTATGTTAACCAACGTGTCAACTAGTTCGGAAACTAAAGTAACTTTATTTATGATCACATCTTGTTGCGATTGCAGACTGTTTATCAAGTTATCATATCTAACTGCATCATCGTTATTTAAATTTCCAGTAATAGCTTTAATTAAAGATCCAGCAGGATTGATAAGTCCCCTTTTTATTATAATGCTTGGAATTAACTGATTATATCGTTCTATGGTAATGTTCATGATATATTGGGTTTGCAACTCAGCATCAACAAGACTACTATCTAAAATATACATGCTTAATTTATCTTTCATATAGCTAGAAATCTCGTAATATTTTCCTATGTTGTAATCTAAATTCCTATGAACTAAGTTTAAGTCTAGTATCTTAATTATGTGCCAATTATAGAGGCTTAGAGATGCTTGTCCTTCTTTAAGATTGTCTTCAATCCTTTGAAGTTGAAGGGCCAGGCCCAGGGCTGCTTGCATCGTTACCACCAGGACGAATCTGTGAAGGACGCTTAATGTCTTTAACGGGTATTTTCTTAGTCTTACGGGCTTTACTTTGGATCGCTACGGTATTTCTATTAACTTCATCCATAACTGTCGCTTTTTGGTATCTAGGTTCATCCTTGCTACGTCTAGTATTAACTCCTTTCATATAAATTGTATCACCTATTTTAATATCGAATTGTTTTTCTCCGCCGCGTTTTTTCTTTGTTTTTTCTTTAGATTGTAACATTTTATTAGTTAAACAATTATATAGGTATTTAGTACGTTTAACATGATCATTTACTAACTGCTGGGTGTAGCTTTTATTAAAGTCTACTTGCAAAGGTGCTTGATGCATCGGTATGTCCGAAGACTACTTCAAACGGTGTCAAACCAGTAGTTGAATGAATGGACTGATTGTATAACATGATAGCATATGTCATGACGGATGCGGCGTTGGTTGTTTTCCTTTCATACTTCGCTAGTCTATAAATCTCGATAATGGTTGAATGGAATCTTTCTACTAATCCCATAGAGTTTGGGTTAAGAGGCGTACCTATGTGTAGATCTATCTTGTAAAATGTTAAAATTTATTTTAATAAATTATTATTAAGTTCTGATCCTGGATCTGCACTAATTCTTGATGGCACACCATATGTGGCGAAATATTTTAATAGTGCCCTAATAACTTCCGGTGTAGATCTATTTGGTACTTCAAATGCTTGCCCTAGCTTACTAAATGCGTCTATGATTGTAAGGAAATAGGTTCCTTCTATTGAGAATATATCTATGAAGATTTCTTGAAAAGGTTTTGTTTGGGTTTGAGTTAATTGTAGTTCAGGTTTTAATGGTTTTCTATCGTACTTCATTTGCTTATAAGTTTCGCACGAGTTAATTATACTAGCTATGGTTTGGTCTTAATTATTCCAATAGTATGTTTTTTTTAAATGAGCAACGGTTTCTTTGATACCACGGAGGCATGTTTTCCCGACATGATATCTTAAGACTATTTCCCGCTGTTCGTTTTCGTCTTCTACGTAAATTAATCTTTCGGTGCATTCATAAATGCACTGAAAGAAAAACCGCTCGGAAAAACAACTGAAAATCCTATAAAAACAAGTGCAAGTGCAAGAGCAAGTACAAGTGAAAGTGCTACATCCTTCCAATCGTCATTTAGACAACCTTGGCGGTTACCAACAGTTCCAGCACGCAACACGCAGGAATGCAGCTAGCCCTCATGCTCGCCTGCCTGTCGTGAGTCTCTCAGTATCCTACAACAACGCTACACCGCATCTTTACAATAATACCTACATAATATTATGCCCAGAACCAATCTTAAACCAGAAGAAATCGCTGAATCCCTCGAAAAACTAGCTTCTGAAATGGACCTCAATACCCTGTTCAAATTCGTGAAGTCATACGACGGAACTAGGGAAACCCTGAATTCATTTATAACGAATTGCAATAACGCGTATCAACTCGCCTCAGAATTTCAAAAACCTATCTTATTTAAATATATTCTCAGCCGACTTGAAGGAAAAGCGGAAGTTGTTTGCTCAATAAAAGAGTTCAATACTTAGGAGCAATTAAAAGAATTCCTAAAAACTCAATTCTGTGATAGAAAGCACTATGCCCATCTTCTTACCGAACTCCAAGAGAGCAAACAAGGTCCGCAAGAGAATGTTAATGAATTTGCACTAAAAATCGAGACATGCCTCTCACGTCTACTTACAGAAGTGTCACTATCTACGGCTAAGGCTAAAGAACTTCCCGGCCGCACAGCCGCAATGGAAGACCTAGCTCTCCATCATTTCACGTTGGGTCTACACCCGCGTATTTCCAATATGGTGAGATGCAGGTCTCCACAAAACCTAAACGAGGCTGTAAATAATGCTATCAACGAAAAGCGCATTCAACAATCAATGTTTAAAAGGAACCAACCAACGGAAAATAGGTTTTCTAAGGTAAACAAATCTGTCCCTTCTAAATCTCAACAACAGCGTCCAACATCTAATCAATCTAACAAATCCGATATCTGCCGATACTGCAAATTCCCAGGGCACTCAATTGAAAATTGCCGTAAACGAGAATTTAACAATAACCGTTTCCGTAATAACGAACAACCTACCACTTCCGGCTACAAACCTCCACAACGAGTCAATTTTGTTGAGGAATCAAATGAACAAGAAGACCCTGAATCTAATGACGAAACCGACAATAACCAAAAAAACTATTAAGTGGGTCGTATCGGTGTCGTGCGAGACACCACCCACCATATCCATTGGACACCATACCTACAAAATCTACCGAATCTACAAAATCCACTGAATCTACTAAATCCACTGAATCTACTATATCCATAAAATTCCCTAAAAATACTAAATCCAAGCAATTCCCAAATCCTAAGGAAATATTTGAAATTACCACTGATCCAAAATTAACCTTACTCCCACATCTCCTTATCAACACTTCCGTCTCAGACTTACCACTGTGTCTTTTAATAGATTCTGGATCAGCAATAAGTCTTATTAAGAAAACTTGTATAAAAAAAATCCCCAAACTCATAGCTGAACCTATAAACCTAAAAGGAATAGAACCCGACCAAGGAACCACGGTAACCTTAGGTCATTTCCCACTTAAGTTACAACTATCCGACTCACCCCGAAAGTTCGTAAATCACTAGTTCCATGTAGTAGATAAAATACAGCTCCCTCATGATGGAATCATCGGAAGCGATTTACTAAACGCTTTTGGAGGTAACATAGATTATCTTAGCCAAGAAATCAGATTTAATAAATTACCAATACCAATCCAATTCAACGAACCTATTTACTCTATTCCAGCTAGATCTGAAATGGTAATAGAATGCTCTGTCTCTAATCCCGAAATAAAGGAAGGATTAATACTCGATCAAATACAACACAAAAACATATTAATAGCAAACTGCCTAGTCAAAACAAAAGAAAATAATAGAATCAACATAACTGTAGCTAATATATCTGACTCCCCAATACCACTTAAATCCAATCTGAACCTTACTCTAATCCCGGTCGAAATACCCTCTGAATCCTCTCAAAACGAAGAATATCCTATCAACACTATATCCCCTCAAAACACTTATCCGCGCACTAAAGAAGTGCTGAAACAACTTAGAACGTCTCATTTAAATTCCGAAGAAATTAACGCTCTTCATCAAACCTGCTCTAAGTTCTCAGATGTATTCCATCTACCTGGTGACACACTTTCAACAACGAGTGCGTTACGACATGAAATCAAAACAACAAGTAACGCACCGATCCATGTTAAATCTTATAGATTTCCTGAATGCCATAAACAAGAAGTTCAAAACCAAATTACTAAGATGCTGAATGATGGCATCATTAAACCTTCTATGTCCCCATGGTCCGCACCTATTTGGGTCGTTCCAAAAAAATTTGATGCCTCCGGACAACGAAAATGGAGAGTTGTCATAGACTACAGGAAGTTAAACGATGTCACTATCGGAGACTCTTATCCTATTCCCAATATTACTGAAATACTAGATCAACTCGGAAAAATAAAAGTATTTCTCAACTTTAGACCTAGCTTCCGGTTTTCATCAAATTGAGATGTCACCCGAAGACGCAGCTAAAACCGCGTTCAGTGTACCACAAGGACATTTCGAATTTAAGTGAATGCCCTTTGGCCTGAAAAACGCCCCATCAACATTCCAGAGACTCGAGAATTCTGTCCTATCAGGACTACAAGGAATCCGATGCTTCGTGTATCTTGACGATATTGTAATCTACTCCTATGACCTAGATTCCCACATTAAAAACCTAGAATTAGTATTCCAACGTATTAGAGACTTTAATCTTAAATTACAACCTGACAAATGCGAGTTCCTTCGAAAAGAAGTTTCGTATCTTGGTAACCAAATCACTGATGATATAGTTAAACCCGATCCCGAAAAAATCAAAGCTGTATCCAATTTCCCGAGACCTAAATCTGCAAAGGACATAAAATCATTCCTAGGTCTCATGTCCTACTATCACAAATTCATACTCGACTTTTCCAAAAAAAAGTACACGCCATTCGAGTGGCAAAATGAACATCAACTTGTCTTTGAAACTCTAAAAACTAGACTCATATCCCCGCCTCTACTGGCATATCCAGATTTTTCTAGACAATTCATACTCACATGTGACGCGTCCAATTACGCTATAAGTGCCATACTGTCTCAGGGAGAAAACGGTAAAGAAAGACCTATAGCTTACGCGTCTCAAACTTTTAATAAAAGTGAAAATAACACCACTGAAAAAGAATTACTAGCAATCCTCTTTGGTTGTAAGACCTTCAGACCATATCTGTATGGTCGCAAATTCCAAATTATTACCGATCACCGTCCATTAAAATGGCTCTTCAACTACAAAGATCCCTCCAGTAAATTACAAAGGTGGAGGTTAAAGCTAGAAGAGTATGAATACGAAATTATTTATAAAAAGGGAAAACTTAACTCCGCTGCAGACACACTATCTAGATATCCAATGTGTGCATCTGCCCCTGTGAACACAGTAAAAACTGAACATTTAAAATCTATGCCTGTCCTACCCATATCAAATCCCATAAATGTTAGCAGACCTATTTCCCCAGGACCAGGCCCCTTCACAAACTAACCCTTTAGATTCAGAGCTCCCGCCTAGTCCTTTTAATCCTGATGGTTATAACTTACCTTCCCAAGATCCTCTTCAAGAAAAAGACTTTGACTTACCCAATACACTCATTCCTGGAAATGAACAAAGCAATATTAATACTAATCCAGATATTCTTAATTCCGCGAACCATAACGTCGAAACATTACCAAACCCTGAAAACTCAGAAAATTCACCCGTAAACTTACCCAGTCCTGATCTGCATGAAATCTCGTACTCCGATTTCCTGAAAACTACATCTAATAAGAACCACACTTACAACACTATAATACACGAGTATACAAACTCTCTACTATCTTCAAATTCCAAAGTCATCATTGTCCCTACATCCATCGATCTCAACGAGTCGAATCCTTACATAGAAGAAATCCTTGCTAACTACGATGACGCTTCTGATGTAATGGATAAAGAAAGAACACTGTATTCCTTTCGAAACCTTAAATCTAAAAGTAAATCATACTACTTAATTTTCACTAAAGTACACTTTGATGAACTCCCATATCCAGATTTATTCAAGTCACTGAAAAATCTAAGAAACGAATTACTAGTAGGATGTCATGAAATTCCCGAAGAAATCGCTATTTCAGATTTCAAAAACCCCTTTGTCAAACTTTCATACGCTAAAATATACAATATTATAGCTTATACACACATCAACACGGTCTAGGGATATTTCATACTCAATTAAATAACTCGAAAAGTACTGGCCGCATTGGAATCTTTTATACACCGATTTGTTTGTAATTTATCTCAGACTAATTCCAAATTAAAATTTTTGAAAATTCTTTTGTTTCGGTGGCATAAAATGTCTTGATGTATAGGAGAGGGAATTTTCATTTGTGCGAAATTTAGAAAACAATACGAATTACGTTTAGTTACAGTTTTTTTTCATTTTTAAACGAAAGATAAAGTTAAAATTGAGGTATTGTAGCCATGCAACGCCGACATTTGACGAGGGCGGAGATGTTACGAGCTGTGGGAATGCTGGAAGCTGGATCTGTTCAGCGTAATGTTGCTGAGGCCATAGGGACCCATCAAAATGTAATTTCAAGATTGTGGACACGCTATCGTGCCACAGGTGAAGTAGCGGAGAGGCACCGGGGGCCAAGTCGCATCACTACCCCCAGACAAGACCGATTTTTGCAAATTACTGCGCGAGCTCAACCAAATGCAACGGCGACTCAATTGGTCCAAAGGCTGCGAGTGGAACACCAAGTGCTTGTGAGTGACCAAACTGTAAGAAGGCGACTGCATGAAAGCAATCTACGCTCTCGTAGACCACTCCGGGTCCCACCTTTACGGAGAGGCAATCGTGGACGACGATTAGAATGGGTTCGGAACCACGTGGACTGGGGCCGTGAGCAATGGTCCAATGTGCTGTTCACGGATGAATCCAGGTTCGGCTTCCATCCAGATTCACGAAGGACGCGTGTTTGGCGAGTTCCTGGACGATGGAGCCGTCTCCAGAACCCTCAGGAAGTTCACCCATACCAAGGAGGAACAATTATGGTTTGGGCAGGAATTCGTCTTGGAGGACGGACGGATCTCGTTTGGGTGCGGGGCAATATGACGGCAGAACGATACGTCCAACAGGTGCTGGGGCCCGTAATCTTGCCCCACAGAACACAAATGGGGCAAGATTTCCTGCTCATGCACGACAATGCCCGGGCACACACGGCGAGAACGGTAGCAGCTTGGTTACATACACATAATGTTAGGGCCTTAGACTGGCCTGCTCAATCGCCAGATCTAAATCCCATTGAGCATGCGTGGGATATGCTGCAAAGAAGAGCTCTGAAGGAAGTTCCTGAAAATCTGGCTACAGAAGATCAACTTTTTGCGCACCTCAGAAGGACATGGGACAATATTCCGCAGCAAGACATTGACAACCTTGTTCTGAGCATGCCGAATCGTTGCCGATGTGTTATGAACATCATGGGCGCTTTCTCAGACTACTAAATTCAAGTTTATAAACACAAATTAAATGATTTTTCTATTTTCTTCAGTTTTTACTCACAAATTAAAAGTTAATTCATATACGGTTTCCGTCTATGCTTCATTTTTTTTCCATAAAATCCTGAAATTTTAATCTAAGTACCTTAACCATTATTAAAAAATGGTAGAATATTAAATAACGTATCTTTTAAATATATATATGTCATATAAATAATTAACACATTGATAGTAATTCGCTTTTTTAAAAATATCCCTAGACCGTGTTGATGTGTGTATATTCCACAATACAAATATAGCAGTAAATATATACAAAAACACTATTATATTTCCCGTTCCAAGCGAAATTCCTAAAATCCTAAGACAAAATCATGACTTGCCCGTAGCCGGACACGTAGGTCAATCACGGATGTACAATCGTATCAGAGAACGATACTACTGGAAAAACATGAAAGTCGACATAGAAAACTATGTAAAGAAATGTTCTCAATGCCAACTCAACAAAGCCCTCCGCCAAACCAATCGAGCTCCTATGCAGATAACCTCAACATCAACTGCACCTTTTGAACGCATTAGTCTCGACATCGTAGGTCCGCTTCCTGAAGCTGGAGAATTCAAATTCAAATACATACTAACCCTTCAAGACGACTTAACAAAATTCTCCTTTGCCTACCCCATTTCTAATACTTCAGCTGAGGAATGTTGTGAATGCCTTGTCCACTTTATCTCCCTATTCGGTATCCCTAAAACCATATTAACCGACCAAGGTAGTAATTTCACAGCTGATCTATTTAAAAAGACTTGCGAATTTCTTAAAATTAAACAACTGTGGTCAACACCCTATCACCCCCAAACACAAGGAACTTTAGAAAGGAGTCATTCCACTTTGAAAGAATACTTGAAATCATATGTTAATAACGACCAAACAGATTGGCACAAATATGTTTACACAGGAATCCTCGCATATAATACCAATGTCCACACAACTACTCAATTCACGCCCTATGAACTGCTGTTCGGTCATAAACCTTATTTACCAGACTCAATATATGAACTAGACCCTACTAGCACCTACCACGAGTACATTTAAATGTTAAATCACCGATTGAAACGGTCCCATAGTAAAGCCATAGAAAACATAACTAAATCCAAAGAAATATCAAAACAATATTACGACAAACGGTCACGACCTATCACTTATAAGGTTGGTGACATGGTTTACTTAAAAAGCCACCTAAGAATGCGGAAAGCATTGTCACCTGTGTGGAAAGGTCCTTATAAAGTAGTTAAAGTACATGGGAACCACACACTTTCTCTTCTAATCAATAGAAAACACGTCAAACATCATTACGATGAAGTAAAAATTGCCACAGATAACTCCCCTAGTTTATAAGTTATTTTATCTTTTTTTAGTGTTAGATTAGATAAGCTCTATACTTAGTAACAAAATATATTTAATCTCTTACAGCCTGGCAGCATTATGCTATAGTGTGCCAAACGGGTCCATATTGGCTCAACTAAAGTTCTTTACCCGAAATTGTTCTTCCTAACGATTTGTAATCCGAATGATCACTCTTCCTAAAATTTTTCATCCTATAGTTTTCATTCATACTATTTGTAGTGCTACCGGCGATGTTCATAACACTCTTGTTTCCGAAAATTGTAATTAATAATATCATTAATGTAAATATATTTAAACTCCTACTGTTTTTTATCATAACGCTTTTATCCCTAAACATAATTACCATAATATTTTCCGTACCTAAACCAATAACAATAGGACTGATTCGGTTCTGGCACTTCGCCGGCCGCTGCCGCGGCACGCTCGCTTCGCTCGCTCGGCTCGTGCGTTGTGGTCACAGTTCTAACCTAACCTAAACCAATAATTATGAATAAGACCGATTCGTTTCTGGAACTTGACTGAATGACTGGAGCGTGACTCTGGCTTCCAAAAATACACCAATAAAAGTGATTATTTGAAAGCTATAGCCGCTAATATTAAACTAATTTAATTGAAAAGTGTATATGGAAACATGTATTTAACTACTTGTACCATGGTACTATTATTCTTATTGTACGTTATGTGACAACAAAGTTACGCAAAATTAGTGTATATAATACTGATTATTATGAATAAAAAGAAATCTAAACAAAAAGATATGAATTTGAATAATAGTGTAAAAGTGTAAAAGATGGTTATGTTGAGAAAATATAGGAAAACAAATAAAAGTATAATACATGTTTATTGCTACTGACATTATGAAGTTGAATGCTTCGGAATTATGAACATTAGAGACAGAGTAGTTAGGAATTGTGATTGTTAGGATGAAAAATGTTAGGAAGAACATTTTCGGATTTCCAAATTATCGGAGTTGAAAATTTAGGTGAACTTTGGCGCACCCGTGCCAAACACCCAGGACACCACCACCATCGAACAAATTTCCAAAAGCCCTGGCATCTATTTTAATCCTTCAGGATCTATTAAACTAGTAAACGACTACCTACACGTTCTAGTGCCCATAGAAATAAATTACATTGAATCACACATCGACAATATAAAAAGTGTACTGTACTCGTCCTTACATCTATGCACCAAAATCAATTCAATCATTGATGTAAACTGTCAGAACATATTTCAACCGCTAATCTCTATGAATGACGACATAATTAGAGACTACTATTCAATCTCACACCTAATACCCACCAAAACCAAACGATCTGCCTGGATACCCGTCATCGGTACTATTTTCAAACATATACGTGTATATAATAAACGTATTTTCTTTCTTTCTTTTTTTCTTTCTTTCATATAATTGGGATAATGGACGAAGATGATGCGATTAGTTACACTAATGCCATCCAATCCTTGAAAGAAAATAACAACAAACTTCTGGGAATAGTCAGAGAGAGCACTCTAATCTCCAAATCCGCGATTTACAGTTTTAACAAGTCATTCATAGAAATTAATAAAAATAAGAAAGCTCTGAATACGGCCATAGAAAACCTCTCTTCCCATATTGATAATATCACAGCAATTACGAATGCTCTAGCACTTAAAGCCACTTTACAAAACATGTTGAATGTGCTCCAGTCAAGTATTTTAAGCCTCTCTTATAAATTACTTCGGTTTTATCACCAAAAGATTTGTATTACGACCTAGTCGAAATCATTAAGAACTTGCCTAAATATACAGAATTCCCAGTAAATTTGGAACTAAATAACATAAATACTTTGATAAACCTGTCAGAAATTGTAAGTTATATAACATAACATAACATCACGCCTTGTTTCCCCGAAGGGTTGGGCAGAGGTGTACCTGTAGTAGTTACACCCACATTTCGCCAGTTATGTTTTTAAGTCCCATGTAATAGGGGGCGAGCCTATTGCCATCAACCGGGCACAAATCCAGACTCCGGGCTGCTACTGAGCAATTCAAGATGGAAAAACCCAATAACACTTTGCCCGACCCGGGAATCGAACCCAAGACCTCATGCTCAGCAGTAGTGCTTGCGACCACTAGACCAACGAGGCAGTCCGTGTAAGTTATATTTAAGATGATAAACTTGTATTTACTTTAAAAATTCCCTTAGTTTTGATAAGTCATTATAGCTTGGTATAAGAATGTCCCTGTGCCTGTACCTCATAACGTTAATGTGTCTAAATCATATGCACTGTTACTACCGACAGCTTCATACATAGCCTTAAATCAAGATAGATCTAAGTATATAACGCTAGATAAGTTAACCGATTGTAAAGTTGTTACTAGCTATACATACATCTGTAAACAAATTAACGAACTTAGTACTCAAGATAACCCTATTTGTGAAACAGAAATAATGACTAAAATTCTTAATTCCCTTCCGGTACAATGTACAACTAAGTTTTTGTATGGTCGAATAGATATCTGGCAATCATTAGAAAATAATAAATGGCTGTTCACCCACTCGGAACCAACGAAACTTAGCGTTGAATGCGAAAACAATATATCCGAATATACTATCATAGGCACAGGCATACTAACACTAAAACCTAACTGTAATGGATATTGTAAAAATATAAAACTAATAAGTAAGAAATATCCTAGAACAACTCTTAATTATATTCACTCCGATTTTAACCTAATCAACGATTCATGTTGTAATATGTCTAATTTTAATAAACTTAATTATAATAAGAATCTACCTAAGATTTCTAATCTGAACACTGATAACCTTGAAAGAATTAACAATAGAATTGATAACATCCTAGAAATAGCTAAGAACTTTAACGTAAATGAAACACCCAATGTATCTTCATCACATTTTATTGTTTTATATATTTTTACGAGTCTTTTTGTAATGTTTATATTGTACTACTGTTGTAATAGGAAATGTATGGCTCTTTACAATAAATTCAAACCCATTCAAATAATACACGAATCTGAAAATAATAATTTGAACACCGATAACCCGACTGGCGAAAATATAATCCAATTAACACACATGCCACGTCTGAGAACAAACTAGAACCTATAATTTTTTGTAAACTTTGCTTTTTAAAAAGGCGTAAGTTTCCACTTAAGCAGGGGGTTGTTATAACCCTGACTTGCAAATAAAAGACAAACAAATTAAGAGAAGTACATCCTGCACTTCTCGGCATTCCAATCTCGGGTATCGCTGATAAAGGCCCAACCGCCGTTGCATAACTCCGAAGTCACATGCATCAGTCTCCCTTGATCATTCCAAAGAGCCACACACGTTCTAATTCCTTATTTTGTAATTTCTATTTTCAATATTTTATTAAATATACTTTAGGTAAAACGAATTACCTTTTTTTAAACCCTCTCGCAAAGGCACGGCCTAACAGTTCGTCTTCAAAGTAAATGAAGTATTTTATTTTAGGGCGGATATATTCCTTTGGGAATTCTTTTATTAATTCGGGTTTATGTATCGGTAAATGCAATTCGAACACCTTTTGTCTATCCCTAGATAGATCCTTCACGCTGTATTCATTTCTATGCCAAGTGTAAACAAGTATTTGATTTGGCTTCGTATCTATGGCTTCCTTTAATATTGGACCATCAGATGAGTCTGTGTTATCTTCTGAATGGACAGTTACTAATGAGGGAGAGTCTGCTCCTTCAGAGGCTGTGATATTTTCGCTTCCTATTGACGGTATGAGATAAGGTGACTTAGGTCTATTTTTAGAATCGCTGGATGAAATAGTAATACTGTCATCTGATGAGAGGATAATGGTCTTTGAACTATCGGTATTAACTAACATTGAAACATCATCTAAGGCGTTAATTCTTATCCTAGACAATGCATCTGCATTGCTGTTTTGTTTACCGGGTTTGTACTTAATTTCATAGTCGTATTCTGAGTCTAAGTCTCCATCTAGTGAGTCTACTTCCTGGCTCTTTAATAGAGTTTAACCATACCAATGGTCTATGATCACTTAGTATCGTAAACTTTTTACCATAAAAGTAAGGTCTGAAATGTTGGCATGCCCAAACAACTGCTAATAGTTCCTTTTCTATAGCACTATAGCGTGTTTCAGCGTCGTTAAGAGTTCTACTCGCAAAAGCTATCGGTTTATCGCTACCAATTGGACCTTGGGATAGGACTGCTCCTAACGCAAAGTTAGATGCATCCGTTGTTAATAGGAAAGGTTTGTCAAAATCTGGAAATTGCAATAATTATTAAAATAATTATTAAAATAATTAATAATTAATTATTTAAATAATTGCATGGGTAAGTAATTCTTTGCACTTTTCAAATGCATTTACAAATTCTTTGGTTATCGTTACTTTATTTTTCTTTTTAAGGCAATTTGATAAAGGTTGAGTTATCTTGGAAAAATCTTTAAAGAATTTACGATAGTATCCTACTAAACCTAGGAAACTCTTTATTTCCGTTGGTGTTTTAGGCAGAGGAAACTGCAAAACAGCTTTAATTTTATCGTTGTTCGGTTTAAGACCGTTTTTAGTTATTGTGTGCCCCAAATATAACACTTCTTTCTTAAGAAATTCGCATTTATCTAGGGTGACTTTAAGGTTAGTTTGTCTAAGTCTATCAAATATCTTTCTAAGTTTATCTATGTGCTCTTGGAGGCTGGTTGAATATACAAAAATATCATCTAAATACACAAGACAATGTATGCCTTGCAGTCCACGGAGCACATTGTCTATTGCTCTTTGGAAAGTAGCTGTCTTTAAACCAAAGGGCATTCGAGTAAATTCATACTGTGTAGTAAATGCGGTTTTCGGTTGATCCTCTTTTTCTACCTCTAGCTGATGATAACCACTAGCTAGGTCTATCGTAGTGAAATAAGATGCTTTTCCTAGCCTATCAAATAAGTCTGTGATGTTAGGTAGTGGGTATTTATCGTCTATTGTTATCTCGTTGAGTCTCCTATAATCTATGACCATTCGAAACTTTTGTTCACCTGAAGCATCTATTTTCTTCCCGACCAGGTGTACAGGGGCACTCCAAGGTGAGTGTGATTCTGTAACTACTCTATTTTCTAGTAGTTTATCAACTTGTTTTTGTATTTCCTCGTTTTGACTAACGGGCTGTTTATAAGGGCGTATGTAAATCGAACCTTCGTTCTTTGTACGAATCTTATGTTTGACTTGGTTGGTGAAAGACAGAGGTATGTGTTCACAATGGAAGATATCTTTATATTCTTTACATAGGTTAGATATTAATGACTTTTCTTCTATGTTTAGGTGTCGAGAGTTGCTGTTTAAATTATTTACTAGGCAACTGTCTGTGAAATCTTGTTTTATTTTATAAACTGTAAAGGGTTTTTTTAAATGTTATAGTCATTTCAGTATCAGTAGTGTTCTGAATTATGGTTTAAGCTAAGGAATCTACACAGTTAACTAGAGCGTCAGGCATACGGACGCCTGGGCAAAATTCTATGTGATTTAGAATTGCACTCCCATTGTCCAACATTGTTGGTACCGTAACGCGTGTTTCCGATCTTGTTGGTATTATTATCTGATAAGATGGAATATAAAATAGGAATTTCTGTTGTGTTAGTTTTTAAGACCTGACTTTTCATGTCTATATTAACTTTTAACTCTTTTAGTAATTCTGATCCTTCAACTGTGGCGGCCATTTTGCAAAAAAATCCTGTCAGTGTCGGGGTCCCCGGGGTCCCGGGGACCCGGGTGATTAAAACGACGATATCTCTAAATTTACGATAGGTAGCTCTATAGAAATTATGTCGCTGGAATCATTACTAAATAAGCTAACTCATCCTAAATGGATTAGTCCAGTTTTGTTTTCTAATAAGATACCGATTCTAATTAGAAATTATTTAGGGGGTTTACCCAGTTTTTTGTACAAAAGTCGTTCTAATTACAAAATAGAACCATTAATTCAAGAAGTAATTGTTTTATCTTCATAGATATACATAATTTCACATTAATAAATAAAAAGAACACACATCCCCATTTTTTTTTTCTTATCACACATGTTTACACTATCTCAACATGACTCATTTGGTCGACCGTGCGCGCCGAGCGATAACAAAGGGTCTATTCACTGTTCAATTCCTTTGTAACTGGACGCCAAGTGGCTTGGGTTACTATTTTAATATATTGTTTGGTTTTAACATTCTTATCACAGACGGAGTTTCGGCTACAACAAATGTTTATTTACTCGTAAAATGTATCGGATACCCAACCCAACCACTTGACGCTCTGGCCGAACGGCTTACGGCGTCCCTAAATGCGGACGAGGCCCGAGTATCCAGGACCACCAAATGCGCTAAAATGCGTATTCTATGCGTAGGGCAGGTGGTGGCCGCTGTCGTTAGGACTGGGGGGTGCTCTGACGAGCAGGTTAGGGCAGGCGCCATCCGTCCTGACTTCACGGGGATGCGAGCCGTTACGGTGAGCTGCCCCGTGTCGGCGGCCAAGAAAATTGCCGGGAAGGGCCAACGGCAATTGGTGGGCTGGGTTTCCGCGCAGGTCAAACTGCTGGAACCTAGACCTCTGAGGTGCTACCGCTGCCATGTGGGCAATCACGTGGGAGCTAAATGCACGTCGGAGGTGGACCGCAGCAACCACTGCTACCGCTGTGGTCAGCCGGGTCACAAGGTCGGCTCTTGCGACGCCACGCCGGACTGCGCTGTATGTGTGGCAGCTGGCAAGCCGGCCAATCACCGGATTGGAAGTAAGGCCTGCGCCCCACCCACAAGAGCCAGAGGCAAGCCCTCTGCCACTGCCGTCACTGCCGTCGTTGTCGCCGCCGCAGCCGCCGCCGCGCCGCGGCGAGGCCCTCACAGGGGGCTAAGGAGGGGGCTGACGTGGAGTTGCGGAAACCAGCCCGTATTACCTATTAAGGCGGGAGGAAACGCCCGGGTGTCATCACTGCGTGGATCGCCCGGAGGACACGGTGGAACATACGGTGGAGGTCTGCCCGGCTTGGGCAGAGCAACGCCGTATCCTCGTGGAGGCGATCGGTGGCGGGGATCTCTCGCGTCCAGCCCTGGTCCAGGCCATGGTACGGAGCGAGAGGGCATGGGAGGCCGTCACTTCCTTCTGCGAAGCAGTAATGCTCGCGAAGGAGGAGGCGGAGTGCGTGAGGGAGAGGCAAATTTCGCGCCCTCACGCCCCTAGCCGCCGCAGGAGGAGACGCCCTGGGCGTCGGGAATGGATTGCCGATTCCCGGCCGCCGTAGGTGCGGGCTTGCGGACGGTGAGCAATGGGTAGCTCGCCGTCCGGTAAGGACCAAGCCCGGGTCGACGGCGCGTTGTGTTCCACGCGCGCCTCAAAGAGATGTCAGCAAGTGAAGGGGTCCGATGAGACCATTGCCTGCCGGGGTTGCGGGAAAGTCCGAAAGGGATACCGTGGCCCCCTGGCATTGCACAGGCAACAGAAGGAACACGGGTGGGTTTTAGTCAGTAAGAGTCTGACACGCCCTCCCGCTCCACCCAGAGCGCGAGAAGTCATTTGATGATTTCACACCCAAAAAAAAAAAAAAGTTATCCATGTAGGTGGTTAGGTAGGTACATAGGTAGGTATGAAGGTTAGGTATAACATTAGGTAGGGTAGGGTAAGTAGGTAGGTAGGTAAGTAGCTAGGTGCTTCGTAGATAAGTACTAGTGCTACCCGTACGAAGCTGGGCTGGGTAAAGCTAGTACGAGGGTGAATCAAAAAATTCTTGGAATCAATATTAAAAAATGCAAAGATTTAAACAAAATTTGCTTCGAATCTATTAGACAAACTAAGTTGTTTGGTACCATGAATTTCTGTGATTGATTGTGATGATTTCTGTGTGTGTGTAACGTAAATAAATGAATTTTAAATATGGGTGTCAGTTTTCGGGGACAAATTGAAAAAAAGTTCAGCAAACTGTACCGTGTGACATCAAATGAAAGGACTTATTTTGAAGATCTTAAAAAAAATATTTTAAATAATATTAAAATAAATACTTTTAAAGATAATTTAACAAAATTGATGAAAATTGACCCTTATCACCGAAACTACTGACTACTGAACCAATTTTTTTGTTCTAAATACCGATATTGGTTCTTTACACTTTTTACAAGAAGTGGTGGTGGTGGTGGTGGTAGTGGTGGTGGTCTTTATATAACATGGTAAATCTCTGAATATTGTGTGTACAAACATACATTTGCAGTTGGAATGTATGGAGAACATGTTTTTCAATTTGTAATTTACATTCCGATATAAATTATTTATTAAATTATTAACTACAATATTAAATTTGTTCTTGAGATATATTCATCCCAACTACAGAACCCTTCATTGTGAGTGTTCCGACTCGCACTTGGCTGTTTTTGTATGGACTCTTCAGTTATTTATAACAGAACAGTCCATTTATACTCATTTATTCTATGCTCTTCATTCCAGTCTGTACTAAAAACTCAGGGTTCTAAGTGAAACTAAATCGTTTTTACTTTTAGAAACTTATGGCGAAGCACGACTACACCTGAAAAAGGCCGAAGAAACTTCTAATTTGGACTCAGACGAAGAAATAAGGAAAATAAAAATGAAGAAAAAAAATGTCAGAGGATTCGAATTCATCTGATGTTTACCCAATTTCAAAGACTAAAGCTCGACAAAACTTAACGAAAAAAAGTAATGACTTTTTAAAATATCCAAATCCTCTTAAACCTAAACCAGTTGCCCAGCAAAAGACATTGGCTGAAGAAGTTGAAGCAGATTTTGTTGAACTTTCCAATAATGTGACAGCGAATGTAAACTCTCCTGTGGATTGCCGCATCATCATCATTCCATCTTGTTCTAATCAAGACAATACACATCTATCAGAGTTCAGCCCAGATGTACAACTTGATGCATATTGTAAAGATCTTTTTTATCTTTCTTACTCAAACCTAAAAAAAAAATTTGTTGCATGCCCGTGCTGTATTAGTTGAAGAAGATATTGGTGAAATTTTTAATAATGTGGCAATGAATGTTAACTCTACTGTAAATTGCCCAGTCATCACTCTATCTATGAAGTTCCAACCAAGACAATAAACGACAGAACCAGATGGAAAATTTAGTTCCAAATAAGCCACGAAAACTCAGACTTGTCCTAATGAAAACTGTCTATAAGGTAAAGGTTTTTTGTTCTTTTAAAGATACGCCTCGTTTCCCCAGAGGGTTGGGCAGAGATGTACCTGTAGTAGGTACCCCCACATTTCGCCAGTTATGTTCAAGTCCCATGTAATAGGGGGCGAGCCTATTGCCATCAACCGGGCACAAATCCAGACTCCGGGCTGCTACTGAGAAATTCCAGATAGAAAATCCCAATAACACTGCCCGACCCGGGAATCGAACCCAGGACCTTGTAGCGTTGTGAGGTTCACAACTAATAATAGCCGAGTGTTGCTGAAAAATCACAATTAGTAAACTACTAATCACATCACTAAAATCGGGGTACAATACTAATCTTCCGGAGACTCTCGGTCATTTCGTCTCCGCTTGCAGAACTGGTGAATACTATTCCCTGTTCCTCGAAATCCTGTGTGCCCCGACCTAGGGTGAGTTCCACATTAGTTTGCTAATAATACCAGACCCTCTGCGCTGGATAACCTATATTGATTTTACCACCTAAGTGATATTCGATTTCGCGTGTCATTGTCGGACACGCGGCCTAGTTATCCAGCGCACTGGTAATGGTAATTTATATGTACTGCTGCTGCATCAAGGTGGTGTAGTGCCTTGCTGCGCTATTGTTAGTGATCCATCTGGTAGGATCACGTTACTTTGTATTTTATGCATGCGTGCTCGCATACTTAACCTAATCTTGGCATCTGTCAATGCGCCACGCTAATTGCAAACTCTCTGCCAGTAAACCGCTGCGATGTGCTGAGCGTCTACCTACTATGCTTCCCACACCGTTCCTTGGCTGGTAAAGGGGAAGAAGCTGGCACATCGCATGCGGCTTGCTGCTATCTTGCACTGCATCTAACTCGCGCTTCCTATGGCGCTTGCAGGGTTCCATGTACGGGCTGAGGGCAGGACCCCTTACACAATCCTGCTGCTGAGCGTCGCAATACTGCACGCCACCTACATACCAGTTGTGCTGACAACCGGTGCCGCCACATGCCTGTGCTGACAGGCCTGTGACCTGTGCTGATAGGCCTCTGACCTGTGCTGACAGGCGGCTTCCACGGGCTACCGCCGCTAGCTACCTCCGCATCCTGTGCTGACAGGCCTCCGCGGCCACGTCTGCCACGTGCCTCTGCGGCGAGCCTGTGACGTGCCCCCCACGTCTGCCACGTGTAGCCAAGGACGGTACCCTACCTACCTCTCTTAAAGTGTGTAAGTGCTCAGAACCAGTGTTAGGACCTTACCCGCGACCTAGCCGTGTAAACCTTAACTATCAATATATGTATTAACCTTTTTTACTGTTTTAATTATCATTCTACCTACTACCTATCAGTTAACGGCCTGCGCAGCCTAATCTGTGCAGCCCTAGCCGCTACAGTGGCGCCCAACTCTTTAACTAGCCTACCTAACCTAACACTGTTCTGTTCTGAGCCCTAGCACATTGCTCTGTACATCGTTGCGGTATAGAAATAAGATTACTGTTTGTGTTGTTTCTAGTCCTATTACTTGTATACCGTACCAACTTGTTTTGTTATAATGGGAACTCACCTAATCTTACTAAAATCTAAAAACTATCCCCATGCTAGCAGCGGTGAAATGCAAATTCTTACTTCTTGTGATTTCTAACTATGTAAAGCTGTCAAACCTATTCAACCTAAAATGTTATAATATCTATGTGTTATGACTACTACGATTACTATTATGATTACAAAAATAATAACTTATCCTAACTTTAAACTGCTAAAAACAAACTACCTAACTATTTGTTAACGGCCTGCGCAGCCTACACTGCCGCAGCCCTAGCCGTTACAATTACAAATAATCTACCAAATAAATTTAACTACATTCCTAACTACTACTATTTACTTAATCACAAGTTAATTACTACCTACTACAACAAAATAACTATACTTATCTAATTAGTATAAAATTTATTAAATATAACTACAATAAACTAAAATTGTATTTCTGTCTAGTCAATATAAAAACAAACTTTTAATTAACAACTATTTATTACAATTTAATACTCAATATTGCAATACAACTATTACATTGCTAACTACTACTGATTATCTAATTAGAATATTACTAATAACTTTTATGACACTGCACAAAAATAAAAACTACTTATAACCTAAAAATGGAACTGATGCCTGAACTAGTATGGTCAATTATGGACTGTACTACTATTTCCTATCCATATCCTTACACACATTCATACATACCAAACAAATGATTTCTAACACTACATAATTATGAATTGTTGTCAAACTATTAAAATAACAATAAACAACAATTACTTTAAAACTAAACCTAACTAAATTCCATTATCAGCAAAATCTATGTTAACAATTAGACAACTGACTACCAGTACAGATCAACCCCCACTAACACACTAATCTAACACTGCTAAACTAACCTAACCAACCTACCCTCACTAACCTACTGCTACCAACCAGTTCTATCCCTCAAACAATTGCACACACCCACTACAACTACCTACTGACCAACTGTGACTACTTAAAACCAACAATTATAATAATATCTATAATATACTTCAACTATTTGGAAAATCCAAACAGTATGATAGGATGATGGTCTACCCCATCCATCTTATACTTCTATAGCGACTATTGGTCCTACAACCATAGTTGTAATTGATGATGGCCCTACCCCATTCATCACTTACCTTCTATTCTAATGATCATGATGGTCTACCCCATTGATCGGTTTGCTTTACCAATTGGCCCTACACCATTGGTAACCTAAGCAACCTAAGATATCTATCTATTACATTCTAAAGAGCGGTGCAACTCTATAAAAAAGCCTTTGCAACAGCGGATGGTTACTGTCTAAATAAGCCTAAACCAAAATATCTATCTATTACACAACTATAATATTCTAGCAGCGGATGGTTACTGCCTAAATAAGCCTAAACCACAATATCTATCTATTCTCTAACTCTAACTATGTAAGTATATTCTAAGGAGCGAATGGTTACTCCCTAAACAAGTCTAAACCAAATGTATCTATTTATGTAAACTATCTATCTATGTAATTGTTGGTATTCCTATTCAGTTTAAGTATCTATGTACTAAATAAAACATATACACTGATTACTACTTTGGACTGGACCCTACCCTAATTTCTAGTCTTGTGTGTGCATTATACAATTGGGACTTGAGTTGGAACTACAACTTACAGAACTACTTGCTTATATCAGATCTGTTGCTGGCAAATCTATACTATTATCTATACTAAAATACAATTAAATTATGGAAACTAATGACTATTAAATATAATAATAAAATCAAACTAAAACGGTTAACTATAACTTACTAATACTACTACGTACTATGGTAGTCTTGTGTGTGTCCATACTATTGGAACTTACGTTGAAACTACAACAGTACTACTTGCTGAAACCATGATCTGTTGCTAGAATAACTATTGTATTGCCTGTGATATTAAATTATACTACCTGTGATATTTAGAATGTATACTACTACTAATATATGACTATAGTGAAGTTGTATAATTATATTGTGGGAACGCTAATGACTATTACATAAATGAATATGCTATATTTATGAATAAAATAAAACTATTACCTACAACTAAAAGCAAACTATATCTACTACCTAATACTACACCTACAAATTCATACAGAACTCACCCACCTACCTACCTACTCACCTACCTATACTTACCTACAGAACTCACCTACCTATACCTACCTACTGAACCCACCTACCTATACTTACCTACAGCCAGTTAAAAACCTAAATATCTAATACACTACATGTCTACTCACATTAATAGAACACTACTGACTGAGATACACTTGCTGTTACACTTGTGTATTTCTTTGCTTGCTGTCTGTGAATCTTGAGTGATCTATGACTAACTATTTTCACTCATGGCTGTTGAGTATGGTTCCAGTCTCCGCTGGGATTGGACTGGAATCAGACTTGTGCTAAGGATTGGACAGCAAGTGGGAAGTGGTAGTTCTAGCGGATTTTATGCAGGTAAAATCCTCTCTCTGCAGCCGGGGTACTGTAGCGTTGTGAGGTTCACAACTAATAATAGTCGAGTGTTGCTGAAAAATCACAATTAGTAAACTACTAATCACATCACTAAAATCGGGGTACAACACTAATCTTCCGGAGACTTCTCGGTCATTTCGTCTCCGCTTGCAGAACTGGTGAATACTATTCCCTGTTCCTCGAAATCCTGTGTGCCCCGACCTAGGGTGAGTTCCACATTAGTTTGGTAATAATACCAGACCCTCTGCGCTGGATAACCTATATTGATTTTACCACCTAAGTGATATTCGATTTCGCGTGTCATTGTCGGACACGCGGCCTATTTATCCAGCGCACTGGTAATGGTAATTTATATGTACTGCTGCTGCATCAAGGTGGTGTAGTGCCTTGCTGCGCTATTGTTAGTGATCCATCTGCTAGGATCACGTTACTTTGTATTTTATGCATGCGTGCTCGCATACTTAACCTAATCTTGGCATCTGTCAATGCGCCACGCTAATTGCAAACTCTCTGCCTGTAAACCGCTGCGATGTGCTGAGCGTCTACCTACTATGCTTCCCACACCGTTCCTTGGCTGGTAAAGGGGAAGAAGCTGGCACATCGCATGCGGCTTGCTGCTATCTTGCACTGCATCTAACTCGCGCTTCCTATGGCGCTTGCAGGGTTCCATGTACGGGCTGAGGGCAGGACCCCTTACACAATCCTGCTGCTGAGCGTCGCAATACTGCACGCCACCTACATACCAGTTGTGCTGACAACCGGTGCCGCCACGTGCCTGTGCTGACAGGCCTGTGACCTGTGCTGATAGTCCTCTGACCTGTGCTGACAGGCGGCTTCCACGGGCTACCGCCGCTAGCTACCTCCGCAGCCTGTGCTGACAGGCCTCCGCGGCCACGTCTGCCACGTGCCTCTGCGGCGAGCCTGTGACGTGCCCCCCACGTCTGCCACGTGTAGCCAAGGACGGTACCCTACCTACCTCTCTTAAAGTGTGCAAGTGCTCAGAACCAGTGTTAGGACCTTACCCGCGACCTAGCCGTGTAAAGCTTAACTATCAATATATGTATTAACCTTTTTTACTGTTTTAATTATCATTCTACCTACTACCTATCAGTTAACGGCCTGCGCAGCCTAATCTGTGCAGCCCTAGCCGTTACAACCTCATGCTCAGCAGGCGCAAACGAGGCAGTTTTTTCTATTTAATTTTTATTATTATACATATATTAATAGCCCCACGTGTGTTATAAGACTTAATTTCTTTTTGTTACAGGCAGTATCACAAGCAAGCAATTTTCCATACAACAGAGTCACCTTATTCAGGTTGTGACTGACCTGAATAATCAAATGGCTGAACTGAATAGAAAAGTCGACTTACTGTTAGGGTGTTCAGGAGAAACATGTTTTACACATACAGATGACAATTCTGCAATTTCAGAATTATTAGCAAGTCTTCCAGTAAAGAATGACGCAAGTTTTTGTCACTTGAATGACGAGTTAAAAATAAACCAGAACAAACAGGCAATTGTATGTTACATAGTAGTAAATTTATAAACGGCAAGGTAAACGGATACCATTATCTGTTTTTAGAAGTTGGATGAAAAACTACATTTAGAGGCATAGATATCCACTTAACTATCAACTTTTGAGTGTCAAAATGGTTACCTACTAGTTATTTATTTCACTATGTAGGTATTTTAATATCTATGAATATGGTGTGTAGGGAAAAGGATTTTAAGAAAAGCATATGCAGACGAAGAGTAGGCATTTATTTCAAATTCGATTTAACACTTACGTAGCAATATTAGCCATACATCATAGTTATCTACAATAAAAGCAGAACTTCCGATAGGCAACATGATTTGCTTATATTCGATTTTAGCAACTTAATATTACGGACATGGATACCACTCAGGGTCTGTTCTTAGATGTTAACGTTTTGAAAGTCGAAGAGCAACTGAGCTATACCATATTTTTTATTTTTTTTGACTAGGGCATCTCGTAGCTCACCTCTGAGGTGATGACTACTAAACCGGACATTCCTGTGGCTGCCTTAAGCTACTACACTCAAAGCCTCCAGCCAGGGGCAAAAACTATTCTAATTAAAACTAGGCGAGCGCTCGCTAAGGGCACCCGTCTGTGCGGTACGGACCTCGGCTTAGAGCGTCGCTGGCGGGAGGACAGCAAGTCGGGACAGGCTGGATCAAGGATAATTCATCTTTATTAATCGGGGAATTTAAAGCTACTGGCTCAGCATCGACGCGGGCAGGCGCATCAACGAGCAAGGGTCGGGGGGGAGTATTATTTACTCGGGCGGGTCGCGATCGCGGAGGACCTCGGCGGCAAGGTCGGAATGCGGGTCGGTGTCTGTGTTTGTGCACTGTACTTGTGGCCCTATTGCTCTCCTGGAGGAGGGTTATGGGGTCGTCTGGGTCGGTAAGGATGAGCTATACGAGGGTTGCACTAAAAGTATCGGGAATGGAATATTTACACTGTTCCTGCCATATTAAAATCTTTTTAATTGAAAACTCCTTGGTTTTAAAAATCGAATACCATTTATTTATTTAAAAAAAGATTCTCGGTCTTGTCACAAGGTTTTGTCTAACTTGTTTAGTCGTTGAGAAAATGGAATTGACCCGAGAAAATTCAACAGCGATGATTTATTATGACTTTCGAAATGGTTTAACACAAAAACAGTGTGTCATCCGGTCAGGATGATTTCTGCATTTGGTGATGAAGCCCCATCCAAAACCACAATTTATCGCTGGTTTGCTGAATTTCAACGTAGACGTGTCAAGTTCAGTGATGATCCCCGTCAAGGTCGTCCAAAAACTGCAGTCACCCAAGAAAACGTTGATGCTGTGCGTAAGCTGATTGAGGAAGATCGACATGTGACATACCGCGAAATTCAGGCAACTTTAGACATTGGCATGAGTCAAATACAAATAATCTTGCACAATTAGGTGTAAAAAAGTTGTTTTCCCGATGGATACCGCATTCGCTCTGTGAAGAGCAAAAAGCGGTTCGCGTTACTTGGTGCGTCAGAACTTTCTAAAGATTCCACGCAGGATCCTCAAATGATGTATACAACATCGTATCAGGTGACGAATCCTGGATATACGCGTACGAACCCGAAACAAAAAACCAGTCACGAGTTTGGGTGTTCGAAAATGAGTTAAAGCCAACAAAAATTGTTCGTCCACGGTGTTGCAAAAAAAATGGTGGCCACGTTTGTCTCCAAAACCGGCCAAGTTACGACTATTCCTCTTGAGGGACAAAGAACGGTTAATGCAGTATGGTATACTAGCATTTGTTTGCCACAGGTCGTTTCTGAACTCCGTAAAGAGAACTGCAACCGCCGCATCATCCTCCATCACGACAATGCGAGTTCTCACACCGCGCACAGAACAATAGAGTTTTTAGAGCAAGAAAACATAGAATTATTAGACCATCCGCCGTACAGCCCCGACCTAAGCCCTAATGATTTCTATACTTTCCCTAAAATAAAGAATAAATTGCGTGGACAGAGATTTTCATCACCTGAAGAAGCTGTGGACACCTACAAAACGGCCATTTTGGAGACCCCAACTTTCGAATGGAATGGTTGCTTCAATGATTGGTTCCATCGTATGGAAAAATGTGTCAAATTTCGCGGAGAATACTTCGAAAAGCAATAAATACATTTTTAAATAGTAATATTGTGTTACCTCCTTGATTCCCGAAATTTTCAGTGCCGCCCTCGTACCACTGTGGCTCCGTTCTTTTATATCCGTTAACAAACAAGTATGATCGTATATGATATATAGTAGTATTTGAGTATGATTCACAACAGTTGAGTCAAATCAGTGTTTGACTTATAAAAATAAGTTTGTTATAAAAATCATTTAGTAAATTAACAATAGATAATAATTACGTTTATAGGTATATTAAGTATTTAGTTACATTTAGAAACATTATAATTACATTTATAATATAACACATGCATAAAAGTTTTATTATATTTTTTTTTCCAGATGACATGTTTGGCTGGTGTTGGTGGTAGAAGCATCCGAAGTCTCACAACCAATATGTTGAGAAGAATATTACTCGACGATGTGGCAGAATTATATTCTTTAACTGGAAAACAAATGAAAAATTCCAATAACCAATCCTTTGTAAATACAGAAACATGTAAATTAATCTTTCGTAAGTCTATTTTATTACTTACCTTTCAATTTTTTTGCAATTTTAGTGATTTGAATTTGGAATCTCACATGCTCAGCTAAATTGGCAGTATAGTACTAACAAACACCCTTTGGTGCCAGAAAGAGGAAAGTTATTCTCGATACCCTTACTACGCGTGGATGATATTCTCGATTTCCTACAAAATCATAACGACTGCTTCTTCATATCATTGCCATGTTTTCGAAGACATAATATTGTAAGAATAATTAGATAACTACGAACCATTTTTTTGAAGGAATGGAATAACATTAAAACTGGCATTAATAATAACAAATACCGTACCGCGCCGTAATACCGTAATAGTAATTGGCTGTAACATTAGTTAATTTATTTTAAGTAAACTGCGCTAAGATTGCTGTGGATTTTGTGAATAAATAAATATATGTCGTCGCAAGCGATTTCAAGACGACAACTTTACCAAAATTACTACCCGTTGTTTTCATAATATTGGTAAAACTGTAACTTATTCTTATTGGTTGATCGGTTAGTACAGTGAACGCCGTCAGGTGGCGCTTTAATTTTCCCGCCACAAAAACGTGGACAGAGTCAATCGAGAATGCGAGATTCACATTGCTGTAGCTGACGCCTCATAGTGCAGATCATACGATCGAAACTGTCACGTTCACCGTACAAGCCTTTGTTCCTTTCTAATAACGAAAACTATTGTAAATTGCCGAATAAACGTGACTGATTGAATTTCTACCTACGTTTTGCTGGTTTGCCCGAGTACCCACCTACCTCATCATGGAACCCGTACCAAGAAACGAAGACGATGACCCCGTTATCGCTACGCCCACGTTCCCGCCGTCATCAGAAGTGGGATCAACTCGGGCTCCTACCACAGATATCTATTGGCGCCAGCTCCTCGAGCAGCAAAACCAGATTACCATGCGCATGATTGAAGCCATACGAGGATCAACACCGAAGCCAGATTCAATCAAGCTGCCAGAGTTCAACCCGGACCTACCAGACGTCGATCCACTTTCTTGGTGTTCGACGGTGGATATTTGCCTCACAGAACGTCCCTTGGAAGGAGGCGCGCTGATTATTGCGCTCAGCAAATCTCTGAAAGGAAGTGCATCGACATGGCTTTCTCAAGTGTGGCATACTGGTATGACGTGGAGCCAATTCAAGAACGTCTTCCTAGCACGATATGATTGTGCGGAAACCTGTGCAGCGACTATAATTAACGCCAACAATAGCCAACAAAAGGAAGGTGAAAATATAGCTGCATACGCGAGCCGTTTGATGACGTCACTCCTAGCAAAATGGAAGGACATGAGCTGCGAAGAGATAGCTATATCGTATGTACTTGCTCACTTAGCTAAAATGGATAGTCGAATCAACCGACTAGCTTTTACAACGGAAATTAAAACAAGAACTAAGTTGATCCAAGAATTAAACGCATTTTCGTTGAAGAGAATAAATGATCGACACGTCGACAACACCACTTCGGACGCTAAACGAACAAAGACAAGCAGCACGCCGTTCCAATGTAATTATTGTCATAAGATTGGACACAAAGCAATCGACTGTCGTTTACGTAAAAGCAATCAGGCGCTTGCTACACAAAGGACCACTTCTACCACTACGTCTACGGATCCTAAGAAGAATGTCACCTGCTTCCGCTGTGGAGAACAAGGCCACATCGCACCTCGCTGTTCGAAGACGAGCAACGCAGCAGCCAGTAACACCAGCAGCAACAGCGGCGCGGCACTGGAACGACGAGTCAACTACTGCCAAGTTCAAGGTGTACGTGGAGAGCTGACACAATTCGGTGAGTCGTACATTTTTTATTTCGATAGTGGTGCTGAGTGTTCTCTCGTAAAGCAAAGTATCGCGAATAAATTCTTAGGAGAGCGTTCCGTTGCTAACATACGATTAACAGGCGTTGGTAATGTTCATGTTTACTGTACCGAACAAATTTTATGTGAGGTAGTTATTGCCGGACATTGTTTACATTTGTCATTTCTTATCGTTCCGGATGAATTTATGCCGCATAACATAATGATAGGCTCGAATATTTTAAATTGTGGTTTGAGTGTTACCCTATCGAAAGAGTGTCTAGTAATAACAAAACCGGTTTCTTGTTTTGCCGCGGTGACAGAAATGAATTTAAGTGCAATTAATACCGACGTTCCTCCCGCTTATAGAGATAGTCTTGCACGTGTGTTGATTGAATTTTCGTTCGCATTTATTGATGGTTTACCGGTAACTCGGGTAACTACAGGTGAAATGAAAATTCGTTTAAAAGATCCAACCCGTACTGTTTATCGCCGCCCTTACCGACTCAGTCCCCGCGAACGAGAGATAGTGCGTAACAAAATAAACGAGTTGTTGAACGCAAACATAATCCGACCGAGTAGTTCACCGTTTGCTGGTCCGATTCTACTTGTGGAAAAACGTGATGGTTCACAGCGTATGGTAATAGATTATCGAGAGTTAAATTCGAATACGATGCCAGATAGATTTCCACTCCCGCGTATAGACGATCAAATAGCTAGACTGAATGGCGCCAACTATTTTACTTGCCTAGATTGTGCTAGTGGTTTTAATCAGATTCGTATCCTAGATCCTGAAAGCATTGAGCGCACAGCATTTGTGACACCGGACGGGCAATTCGAGTATCTAGCTATGCCCTTCGGATTACGCAATGCGCCCAGTGTATTTCAGCGAGCAGTATCCAACGCTCTGGGGCCTCTAGCTTTTTCATACGCGATCCTCTATTTAGATGACATTTTAATCCCATCAACCAACGTAGAAGAAGGACTTACTAGGCTACGTGAAGTGTTAACTGTCTTGACCGATGCTGGTTTTTCACTAAACCTCTCGAAGTGTTCTTTCCTCAAACAAAGAGTCGAGTTTTTGGGCTATGTTATTTCTTCAGGACAGATCCGACCAAACCCTCGTAAAGTAGAGGCGCTTAGTAAGCTTCCCCCTCCCGAAAATAGTTCTCAATTGAGGCAATTTATAGGCCTGGCTTCCTATTTTCGAAAATTCGTAAAGAATTTTTCACTTATTATGCTCCCATTGTTTCATTTGAACACCAGTACCCAATTTAACTGGAAACCTGAGCATAAAGAGGTCAGACAGAAAATTATTTCTGTTTTAACCGACAAACCGGTACTTACGATTTTTGACCCAGACCTCCCAGTTGAATTACACACTGATGCGAGTGCTATTGGTTATGGTAGTATTTTATTTCAACAAGTAGATGGTCAGTTGCGCGTTATCGCAAATATATCGGTATATATAGCAAAGATATCGGTATTCTCACAGTGGCATCACAATTCATCTTCGCCAACATCTTATATATTAGGCAAAATATACACTTATACACTAAAAACAGTGATATTCACAATGTTAACACAAGAAGTAAGGATAAACTACGTGCTCCCTTTCACCGGCTTCATAAGGTTCATAACTCATTTGTTGGTCTTGGTATAACCTTTTATAACAAGCTACCCTCTTCTTTGCTAGATTTGCCTTTTAATACGTTTAAAACTAAATTAAAGTCCAACCTTTGTTCAAAGGCATACTATTCTATCAACGACTACTTAAATGATAAGAATATATGGTCGCTGTGATTAACTCAAGACAATGTTTAAATGTTCTTTCTCCAGAATTAGTTTACCTACTGACAGGTTATATGAGTTTATATAATTGTTTATAATTTTACTTTATAAGTCAATTTATTTTAATTTTATTTTAATTTAGTGTTGACATAATCTACTCATTACTATTTTTTTTTAATGAGTTTTATTGCAATATGTGGTTAGCTAGCGACCTCGACAATTATTTATTTTACCTCGATGGTCCTAGTTTATCAATTGTAACTTCTAGTTACAGCTATATGTAAGCGGGCACGCCCTTTATGCCTGGAGGCTTTTTTTCTTTTTTTTTTAGATATTGTTTACTTTTAGTTATTTTTATTTCTGCTTGAGTATAGTTCTCGATGCTTTTGGTTGGTATATTGGCGTGTGCTAGCTGTCATATGGCTATTAATTATAGCTATTTAATTTATAATTTTAATTATTTTTTGCATATTGTAAATTGTCTTACATACTGTTGTATAGAATCATTTTTTATTTTTTTCTAACTGAACAGACAGCTGTGCTGCTGGGGAGTTTGTTGCGCCACTTCTTCTTCCCAGCAAAAGCACTAGGAAGTGGTGAAGGGTGGGCGTTTTGGGGGACTGTCTTATGTAATTTTGACGTTCGAAAAGTGCTGATTCTCAGCCTAGTTTGAATAAATGACTTTTGAATTTTGAATTTTGAATCGAGTACTACAGTCGAAGAACCATAGACGCCGAGTCGAGATACCACTCTTACGAGTTGGAAACTCTGGCGGTAGTGAAGGCTGTAAAACGTTTTCATCATTACCTTCAGGGACGTCACTTTGTAGTAGTTACTGATTGTAATTCCCTAAAAGCATCTCACAACAAGGTCGATCTTTCCCCGCGAGTCCATCGCTATTGGGCTTTCCTACAGGCATATGATTTCGAGATTGTCTACAGGGAGGGTAAACGTATGAGCCATGTTGATTTTTTATCTCGCAACCCTTTGCCCGAACTACCCACATTACCTAAGAATGTGTCAACGGTTGATAGGGTAGAACAAAAACGAATTGATCTTACAACTCTGTCAGAAAATTGGCTATTGGCTGAACAGTTGCGAGATGACGAAATTCAAGCAATTGTTATAAAGTTTAAAGAAAATCAACTCCCTGCCGACATTGCCAAAACATATGAGCTGCGATCGGGTGTATTGCATCGTAAAGTACAAAGAAATAATCGCACGCGTTGTCTGCCGATAGTACCACGTGCGTTTCGATGGTCCGTTATAAATCACGTACACGAATCGATAATGCATCTAGGCGCGGATAAAAGATTAGAAAAGGTATACGAACACTACTGGTTTGACGGTATGGCTAAGTACGTTCGAAAATTCGTAGACAATTGCATCACTTGCAAAGTTTCAAAGTGTCATTCCGGACGTATCCAAGCAGAGCTTCATCCCATCCCCAAAATTTCTGTTCCCTGGCATACAGTGCATGCTGATATTACCGGTAAATTAAACGGTAAAAACGATCAAAAAGAATACGTGATAGTGTTGATAGACGCATTCACAAAGTTTGTGCTTCTTTACCATACGCTTCGTATCGACACCAATAGTATAGTCAAGGCGCTCAGATCTAGTGTACCTCTTTGGTGCACCCTCACGCGTAATAGCAGACCAAGGTCGTTGCTTTGCTAGTAAAGAATTTAAAGAATACTGTAGTTCGCATAACATTCACCTTCATCTAATCGCGACAGGTACCAGCCGAGCTAACGGTCAGGTAGAACGCGTGATGAGCACACTAAAAAGCATGCTTACTGCAGTAGAAACATCGCACAGGTCGTGGCAGGAGGCTCTTGACGAGGTACAACTGGCGTTAAATTGCACTGTAAATAGAGTGACAAAGGCGAGTCCCCTCGAACTTATGATCGGTCGCGTAGCTAGACCACTGAATCTTTTAACTGCTAACGATACTGAAGTTGAGGTAGATATTTTTGAGACGAGAGAGCACGCAGCCCACAATATCGAACGAAGTTCTAATTACGAAAAGTCTCGATTTGACAGTAATAAGGCAAATTTAGTCAAATTTAATGTCGGTGACCTGGTTCTTATTCAAAACGAAGAGCGAAATCAAACAAAATTAGATCCGAAATATAAAGGTCCATTTCAAATAACTGATGTACTTGAAGGCGATCGTTACGCTCTGAAATCATTGACCTGTAACAGAACCTATAAGTATGCCCACGATCGTCTTAGAAAGATGCCTCAATGTGAAGTTCCATCTGAACTGATTGTTGACATAGAATTCAGTGCTGAAAATAACAGTGAAAGCACTTCCACTATTGTTTGAATATACACACTAAAATGACTAAGTAAATACCTACGAGTACCCTTTCTTAATCAAACTGTACAGTCTAGTCGTAGTTGTAACTGCGATTCTATAAGTCGTTCAGGGTGCAATGCGCGGCTAGATGTATGGTGGCTGAGTCTGTAAGATTATTGCTTGGGTCTCAATAAGACTACTAATCGGTCTCTGTGAGACTACTGTTTGGGTCTATAGGACTATTGTCTGGGTCTGAATAAGACTACTGTTTAAATTGGGTCTCAATGAGACTACGCTGCCGAGCAGCCGGGTCATATTAGTGTTGTGTGTTTGTGTATTGTTCACTGTACAAATAATTAAAGTTTATTCTGATTTACTTGTGAGGTATCTTTCGTTCTCTTTTTTTTATGTTAACCTTGTAGTCAGGTTATGCCGAGCAAGAGTTTTGCTACAAATGAGAATTTTGTTACAGATACACACGAGGACGTGTGACTCATCAGTTTGGCCGTGTCATCGCAAGCGATTTCAAGACGACAAATTTACCAAAATTACTACCCGTTGTTTTCATAATATTGGTCAAACTGTAACTTATTCTTATTGGTTGATCGGTTAGTACAGTGAACGCCGTCAGGTGGCGCTTTAATTTTCCCGCCACAAAAACGTGGACAGAGTCGATCGAGAATGCGAGATTCACATTGCTGTAGCTGACGCCTCATAGTGCAGATCATACGATCGAAACTGTCACGTTCACCGTACAAGCCTTTGTTCCTTTCTAATAACGAAAACTATTGTAAATTGCCGAATAAACGTGACTGATTGAATTTCTACCTACGTTTTGCTGGTTTGCTCGAGTACCCACCTACCTCATCATGGAACCCGTACCAAGAAACGAAGACGATGACCCCGTTATCGCTACGCCCACGTTCCCGCCGTCATATATAATAAAACATCTATACTACAGTCGATTTATCACATTTTTATCAAAAATACTCTATTTTCACGAGCGTCTCCAATGAAAAAAAGCGATAAAAGAGCAATACTCAAATAAATTCCACATCAACATCTATAAACGTACCAAATAAAAACTTAACTTTATCTTTGCAAAACTGGACTATGTCTCAAATGTTACCATTAACTTCAATTAATATGTAACTAACATATAACTAACTAGTTCTAAATATGTTATTCTTACTGTATGTTTATTTAATAAATACTTTGTTTTTCGTATGGCTATTATTTTCTCACAGTAGGTGTAAAAAGTAGAGTATCCTCATCTGGGCTAAAGGTGTCTTTGCCTTGGGCTAGCTTGAATCCCTCGCTGCATTCAGGATTCTTGTATTAACTCCCTCGCTTCGCTCGTGAGTTAAACTCTTAACTCCCTCGCTGCGCTCGGGAGTTCAATCCCGAATCCTTCATTGCGCTCGCGATTCAATATGACGCCCGTGACATAAGACACAACTTTAGCCCCTCGGTGCATAATCTACTATTTTTTTACTAGTTATATAACGACGAGTGTTCGTTTGAGATCCAGTGGGGATCGTCAGTGAATTAATTTATATTGTGAATTAAGGAATTGAAATTGTATCATGGTAAGTTATTCCTTCATTTGTAAGTGTTTGTAATTTTTCTTTCTTTTTTTTCATGTATTGACTAGGAAGGTACAAAATAGTACCTTTACGTTAACGTTATAGTACTATTTTTGTTATTACAATGAATTATTTGATCATATGTTATTAACTTCACTCCCTCAAAATGAACTTGTTATAGCTTCGATTGCGGATATGAAACCTCTCCTAAAAAGTAGAGAGGAGGCAAATCGAGAGCTGACAGGGCAGACCGACCAATCTGAAGATGATACATCTATTCTGTCCACACAAACATCCTCTGGAAAAACCAAGAAACCGAGTCGCCTGGACAAATTGGAACAGAGTCAGCACAAATAAGAATCAATGATGGAACAATTCATTAGAAATTTCCAACCACACGAAAGTGGCTATTCGAGTTCCGAAGACGAATATATTTCCTCAGATCTATCGGAAGAAGAAAAGAATATACCTCCACCTACCACGCTGTCATCTAAGCCCTGGGAGCCTCCAGCTTCTTCTGTTGATGAAGACTTTGATTGGACTCCTGCTACAAAACAACAAGACCCACAAATACCAGCCCCTAAACCGCACATTGCCACACAGGATACTGAGTGTCAGCGTTTAGGTGACATAACTTTCAATCAAATAAGATATGCTGAGGTCCAAAAGAAATAACATGCTAGCCCTGTCTTCAATTCCTTAAAAATCCTCTTCTAATCAAGATCACTTAGCTCGTATGGACTACACCTTGGGCACAGTTTCTCATGGCTTACTGCTTCAACGAGAGGCATTGACCAACACATTAAAGGATTTAGCTAACAAGTACCCAGCTATGAAACAGGATTTAAAAGATATTTTATCAACAGACGCAACCTTAAAATCTATATCAGACGATTTGCTTCAGTATGTGTGTGGTAGAAGAGCAGAGGTTATTGAACAAGGAAGGAATAGTTTCCTTCCAAAGGATGAATATCAGGCAGCTCTTTTTGGTGCAATCCCTCCATCAACCACGCATCTGTTCTGTGAAACTGGACTAGCAGAGCTGATGAAACAACCATCTCAACAAACTTTTTTTCGTCAGCCGCATAAGAAGCCTTTTCAACCAAAGAACTACAACACCGCGCGTCAGATTAGACCGTCAAATAAGGTGTCAAAAGCGACCAAATTTGTTAACCGACCGCGAAAGTTCAGTTCCAGCAAAACGCAAGAAACCTTCAAGCGCCCATTCAGCACCAAAAACAAGGACCACGGTCAATCTTCTTTCCGGGGCAAGTCTTCTAAGACCTCAAGAAAAAATAGAAACGACTGACACGTTCAATGGAGGGCGGCTTTTGGGTTTTGTAGAGATTTGGGAGAAGGAGGGAGCACCAGTAAATATCCTGAAAATAATAACAGGATACATTATTCCTTTTGTCAAGAAGCCACCTCTCATACCGTTTCATCCAAGAATATTAACAAAGTTCGAAACAAAAAAACTTAACACAGAGATTCAAACTCTATTACATCAAAGAGTCTTAGAAAAATCAACATTTCAGACAGGATTCTTATCAACAATGTTTGCAGTTCCAAAACCCAACAAGAAAGTCCGTCCAATAATCAATTTAAAAGGTCTGAAACAAATACCTTACCCCGAAGAAATTCCGCTTGTTAAACCACTTCAAGTGCCTCGTTTCCTGCAGAAGGGAGATTTCCTTATAAAAATCGACATTTCCCAAGCATATTTTCATATTCCAGTAGCCAGCCAACATCGAAGGTTTCTGTCAATAGTCTAGCAAAAGAAAGTATTCCAATTTACATGTCTCCCGTTCGTTCTGTCAACGGCACCACTGCAAGGGTGACAAATTGGATAGCTTCACGGCTACGGCAAATAGATATATGAGTTATTGTCTACCTCGACGATTTCTTGCTCGCCAACCAAGATCCAATAAAATTACAAGCAGATGCCGCCATGACGATGCAATTTCAAAACAAAACTAGGCTGGATTATCAACATGGACAAAACTCTACAGATGCTATCTCAGAAGATCGAGTACCTAGGAATACATTGGGATACATTTCACAATACAAAGGCTTATATTCTCCCTAGAGAGAGATCTCAACAAAGTTCTTTCAACTCAAAGATGGAACTGGCACTCTTCAAAAAGTTTGCTAGGGAAACTAAACTTTGCCTCCTTCGTAATACCGTTGGGAAGACTTCACTCCAGGGAAATACAAAGAGCAGCCAACATTCTGCCAGAGAACTTAGCCTACAAAAAATATCCCATTCCGGAGAAGGCATTCCAACAATGCAGGTGGTGGATACAAAATCTCGAAGAGAAAGAAATTCTATTAAGTTGCGCCGAAACTATATTCATCACATCGGATGCTTCAGACAAAGGATGGGGAGCACAGGTGAACGAAAAACACATCAGCGGCACCTGGACCACTCACCAGTCTCAATGGCACATAAACAAAAAAGAATTGTTTGCTGTAATTCTAGCTCTAGATTCCGAGAAGGATTCGATAAGGAACAAAAGAGTTGTCGTTCAGTCAGACAATCGAACCGTAATAGCATACATAAGAAAGCAGGGTGGGACAAAATCACCACAGCTGACCGATCTGGTCTTTCAACTGTTGACATTGGCCAAGCAGTTAAATGCGATAATTTGTCCTCAGTTTATACCAGGGATATACAACGATGTAGCCGACAGTTTATCCCGGCAGATTCGTCTTGCGGATTGGCATCTGTCACCAAAGATTTGCAACCGGATATTTCAGAAATGGGGCATCCCCGAAGTAGACCTGTTCGCATCGAGCAGTTCGAAGGTGGTTCCAATTTATGTATCTCGGGACACAAAGGATAAGGATGCTCTCTTTATAGACGCCTTCAGCAAGATATGGGAATTCAAGTTAGCATGGATCTTTCCACCACCTTCGCTGATTCCTCAAGTGCTAGCACATCTAAATCATGCCAAAGGCTCATACATCCTGATCGTTCCACGTTGGGAGAAAGTATTTTGGAGGATGAATCCATCGAAAGTTCTAAACCTACATTTGGAGGCTTGGAGGGTACAGAGTGGTCTTTGTTAACAAAGAACTGGGACGAAGAAGATTCCAATTGAATTCAAAAAGCATGGCGAAATTCTTCACTTAAGACGTATCAAGCTCCATGGAAAACATGGTTAGCAAGATGTAAAGTCCTTGGCCTTAATCCAAATAAACCAGACGCAGCATCAGTAGCACAACATTTAATCTTTCTATTTAGAGTTAAAAAAATGTCATCTAGTACTATAAAATTATTATTATAATTTGCCGCTCCCATTATTAGGGATTCTATCACAGACAGTCCAGTTGTTAAAAAAATACTTAAAGCCATTGAATTGTCAAAACCTCCAGTAGGTAAAAAGAAAATTTGGGATGTCAAAGATCTAATTAATTGGATGAAAAATGTTACAGTACTAGAGGATAATCTATTTCAAATATCGCGTCATCTGGCTCTATTGCTACTTTTAGCATCTAGTAGAAGAATACACGACCTCACTTTACTTAAAATTAATAAAGACAGCATAGAGATAGACGACTCCTCAGTTACATTCTGACCGGAATTCGGGTCGAAAACTGATAACCACTTACATAGGCAGTCTGCTTGGAAACTCCTGCAAGTTCCAGATGAGAAACTCAATCCAGTCCGATGGATAAAATTGTATATGACTGCGTCGGATTCAAGGAGAAATGCCAATGGCAATACAATTAATTCCTTGTTCGTTACTTCAAGAGGTCGGGTAGCACCTGCATCGAAAGCTGTTATAGCAGGATGGATAAAAACTGCGTTTACAGAAATAAACATAAATTTTTCACCCGGCAGCATAAGGGCAGCTGTTGCTTCTTCAATAAAAGATAATAATGTTCCTTTAGATATAATAATTAGAAATGGAAGAGTGATAAAAATGTGATAAGACACTCGTTTTAAAGAAATAATTAGTACTCCGTCCAAAGATAATGCCAATGATTTAAATTTAGTCAACACTAGCTTTACTACTATGTGATTTAGTTCCTAATTAATGTTACTTGTATGGCTAATCTTGATTATAGTTCCTATTCAATGTTACTTACATGACTGATTTTAAACAGTTTATTTTATAATAAACATCTCCAAGAATGTTATTTGATTTTCATTCAATTCAATACAAGCACTTACACTTACCACTGGCACGGGAAGCTCGGACACGTATGTATCTTAAGGTAAATCGAGAGAGGTAATCTCATAGGTCAAGCCTAGGCAAGACATGAAATATATCGTTTTTATCCCTTCGGGGGAAAAACGTTTGCAATTTTTTTCAGAAATCTGCAAAAAAGTTTCAGATGTGACTGAAGAAAATCTCAAAGAAATAATTAGTGACTGGCTGAATCAGGCGAAAGTTATAATTACAAGAAGGTAAGATTGAAATTACATAAGTGCCCGGTGCAGGTTTTTGTGTGATTGTACAAAGCTGTATTCACTTAGTTATAATAATCTTATTTATTGTTTCAGAGATGAGAGACTGAAGAAAAAATATATTGATGATTGATGATGATAATAATAATAAAAATTTATTCACGAGATAACATAAACTTTGACAATAGACAAGTTATACAGAATGGTGTATACAAAAGGTAGGTAATGAGGTCAAGTCCAATAAGAGTAGGTACCCTGCCCCCCAAACTAGGAAAATCCTGTATCTTGGGCGGCAGTGACTTCGCATACATTATGTCGAGCGATTATTGTAGCGTACAAGTAAATGTAGAGTGAGATATTGTCAATGATAAGGTTATGTACTAGTGAAAAGAAAAAGAAAACTTAGTGTAAGTTGTGTAAGTACAGATGTGTGAGTTAGTGTATTTTGGTGATTGGTGATGTATGTATTTATGTTATGTTTGTGTTTGTGGGGTGTCATGGTGTGCTAGGTGCATAATTATGTGGGAAGTGTTGAGTGTAAGTGTGTACATAAAGATGAGAGGGGGGGGGGGAGTTGCCGTCGGGAAGATGGAAAACTAATCTAATAGAATCGATCAATAGACCCATGTAAGTAAATCTTCAACAGCGTCATACTCTTGATCAGCTATCCACTCCTCTATTTTAACTTTTACTCTGTAACCATCCAATTCAATAATATTCACTTTATCGTTAATTTTTGTGTACAAATGAGAGCTACTCGTAAGAACATAATGCTGACGTCTAGCAAAAGCGGTCTTGTGGGTTTCCGTGAGTCAGAGAGGCTTTTTCCTACGGCGTGTTGGGTCAGGTGGAGGGACCTTGGTGTGCTTTTTGAGTACAGATCGAAGCACAAACAGCTTCCTTACAGTAAGTACTCTTACATCTTTATATAATTGTGAAGTAGGATATCTGAAGTGCTTCTTTAACATCACCTTAAGGACTGCTCTTTGTGCTCGCTCCAACTTAAGAAGCCGAGTCTTAGCTGCACCTCCCCATACTATGATGCAGTAGGTGATGACGGACTGGCAAATAGCAATATACACCATTCTAATCGTGTTGAGGCTAGCAGAAGTCCTAAGAAGCTTAAATATATAAATATTTTTTCTAACTCTGGCACTTATCATATCTAGATGCAAGTACAAGTTGAGCCCGCCATCAATCACAACTCCCAGATACTTGAAATTATTTACCTCACGAAGGGATAGACAAGAGCAGTGCGTCTGGCCATTACAAGTGTGAGCATTAATGGTAAAGTCTTAAGGTGGTTTCGTACTAGGATGCAGCATAAAAGGGATGTAGTAAGTCTTATCCAGGTTCAGAGTAAGGAGATTTAGCCGCAACCAACTAATAACGGTTTCAAGAGACGTTTCGGCAGCAGTTCTAACATGTTCCCAATCTTTCCCATAGACTATAATTGCTGTATCGTCAGCATAGGTGAATATTTTAGAGTTCATGAGAGGTATGCAGCATAGCTCATTAATGTAAACCTGGAATAAGGTCGGCCCAGCACACTACCTTGCGGGACTCCGAAGGTGGTAATTTCCTCACTACTAACGTGGGAGCCAACTCTAACGCACAATCTACGATTAGTCAGATAAAATTCGAAAAAGTCATGAGCCAGTCCGCGTATACCGACGTCCACCAGTTTCGAAAGGAGGGTGGGGACAGAGACTGTGTCAAACGCCTTTTTTAAGTCTAGGAATAGGCTTATAAATTTATGTTTTTCGTCAAGCTTTCTTGCAACAAATTCACTTAAGTCAAGGACTGCATCTTCAGTCGAAACTCCTTTTTTGAAACCATACTGATTTTGTGCAATAACGTTATTTTTATTAAGAAACTGAGTAAGTCTGTGCTTTACTAATTTTTCAAAAAAAATCGAGATAGATGAGAGAACTGAGATAGGTCTATAGTTGTCTATACAGTCACTGATTCCACTCTTATACACTCAGCGTCACAAAAATCGCACCTCTCCGAAAATAAGTTTCAAGCAAGTCCCGCCATCAACGTATACATTAAACCCTATTAATATTGGTATCAATTGAAAGTATGTTTAACGACCTTTAAATTAACAACAGTTAGAATTCCTAAACACAACAGATCTCATTAGCGCGTAACGTTAAAGAAAATGTTGTCAAAATACGCATTACAACGGCCACTAATTGCACATCCCTACAAGGGTAAAAAACGGGCGACCCGGGTCAAATGTGAGTCATTCGCTATCCAACCTTTGAAGTGAACACACGTGAGCAGCTGCAGCAAGAAAAATACCCCAGAAGATGGATACCACTGCAGATGAAGCCGCTCAAGTCATTGCACTACTGCAATCAGGGATGCGGCAATGTGATGTTGCTCGGCAACTGAACTTGAGTCGTTTTTCCATTCGACGAGTGTTCCAACGCTTCCAAGAGACTGGTGGCTATATCCGAAGACGTGGATCTGGAAGACAACGGTGCTCATCCGAAAGAGACGATCGCTTCATTGTTTCAACGTCTTTACGTAATCGGTTCTCCAATGCTGTTGAGCTGCAACAACAACTGCGATCAGCTCGCAGAACTTCTGTCAGCGTCTCCACGATTAGAAGAAGAATGAAGGAGAAGAAAATTGCAGCTCACAGGGCTGCTACAGGGCCAAAATTGACTGCACAGCATAGGAGAGACCGGTTGCAATTTGCCCGTGACCATGTGGATTGGACAATAGACCAATGGAGGGCTGTACTCTTCTCGGATGAGACGAGGGTGTGTCTTTTCTGCAACGACAGGCGTAGAAGAGTGTACAGGAGGCAAGGGGAACGATTCGCACAAGCCTGTATTCAAGAGACAGTGGAATACTGGGGTGGCTCGTGCATGTTCTGGGGCGGCATGTCAATCGAAGGCAAAACGAACCTTGTGTGTTTCTCGGACTGGATATGCTCGCGGGCAAGGGTCGCTGACTGCTCCTCGGTACATAACAGAGATCTTAGAGGAGCAGGTTGTCCCTTATGCGGGTTTTGTTGGCAGTGGGTTCACGTTAATGCACGATAACGCCCGCTGTCACACCGCATTAATTATAAGAGACTACCTGCAAGAAGTTGGGATCCCTGTTATGCGCTGGCCGGCGCGAAGTCCAGACCTGAACCCTATCGAGCACCTTTGGGATGAATTGAAACGGCGAGTACGGGCACGTGATCCTACCCCTACCACTCTCCAAGACCTCCAAGATGCCGTCGTTGCAGAATGGGACAACATTCCTCAAGAGACTGTTGTCACATTAGTTAGGTCCATGAGAGAACGCATGGAAGCTGTCATCAGAGCTAGGGGGGGTAACACTAGGTTTTAAGTTGATTTTATGGACTTTTTTTAAATTTTCACTGATAAAATAAAATTTAAGTTTTTAATCATTTGCATTAGCGTGTTTATTTTATTCCCTGGCAAACAAACAACCAAATTTATTGATTTATTCTGAAATTTAAATAAATTGCCTTTCCAATGATACCTTATAGTCATGTGTACCATTGATTAATGGGGTTAAAATGACTTTGAAGGGAATTCTTAAAGAGGTGCGATTTTTGTGACGCCGAGTGTAGATTGGATGCACGACAGCCTTTTTAAATGCCTCGGGAAAAACTCCAGTGGCTAATGAGGTATTGAAAATATGCGTGATTGGAGTGACAAGAACATGGCGACAGAGTTTATGTAAATTTGTTGAGATGCCATCCCATCCAGTAGCACAATTCGGACGTAGGTTTATAATGGCGTTGCTTACTTCCGATTCGTCAAAGTCAAGGAGAACAAGTGAGCTTAGGGGGACATTTCTGTGAGGCTGTCCGCATGGAATAGAGGATATCGATAGCGGCGAAGTGATTTTTGATGCGAGGTTTTTGCCAACGTCTGCAATATACTTACACTCAAGATCAACAGATACTTGTGGATCAGGATCAATTTTTAATAAGTCCGTAGAAGGTGTGGGGAATTTTTTGTAGTTTGTAATGTCTTTAATTTTATTCCATAGTGTCTTAATATTATTTTTAGATTATTCCAACTCATGCCTGTCAGACTGGGTTTTTAGATTCCGTAACAGGATGTTACAATGGTTACGGTAACGATTATAGGTAATTCTTAGGATATCGTTATCAGGTGACTTTTTAGTGTCCATATGAAGTGTATCACGATGACGAATGCAACGCAGCAGACCCGGTGTAATCCATGGTTTAATATTTCTATCTTTTCTGGGAATGTTAACCTCGAATGTAAATTTCTTTATTAAGCCCTGGATGACACTGATCAGTTCATTCGCGGCTGCATTCGCATCGTCCACATTCATGAGATGTGAGAAGTCCATACCTTCAACTTCCTGAACTAGCTTAGCGTAGTTGACTCGTAAAATATTTTTTTGTGGTTTGTAGGGGTTTTTTTTATCCTCAAGATATAGCAAAATTGGCAAATGATCCGTGATGAATGATTCCAAAATTATTGTTGTTGCTGGTAATTCGCATATAAGAATGATATGATCGAGGCAGTTTGCTGCTCTCGTGGGGGCTTGATGAGCCGGCAAAAGACCATGCAATGCACTTAGAATAAGGTAGTCAGTCGGTTGACCGGTCATCATCATTAGATGGTTTAATGTCCACGTTGATATCCCCGACTACAGCAACAGTTTTAAATGTTTTAAGTTGAGTAAGTACACCATCCAAATCATTCAAGAAGCCTTGAAATTGATCTTTTTTATTAAGAGAAGGCGAGCGGTACACAGCGACTAATGCGATTCTATTATCAATTTCGCAGACGAGGGAATTTGCGAAAGAAAAATTTGGTTCGTGAACAGAACAGATCAAATTTTGTTTAGCAAAAATCACAATTCCGTCATTTTGGTTTTGTATATTCGGTGTAAAATGTGAGTTGTATCCATCTAAAGTTGGAATATTCGTAACTTTACTCAACCAAAATTCAGTCAAAATAATAACGTCGCAGTTAATTTTCATCAGAGACAATAATACTAAGTTCATTATTTTTTTTATTAATGCTACTAATATTCAGATGTAGGATAGTTACGCCTGTAACAGATACATTAATAAAGTCCGAGCACTTATCCGGTGGACATTTATAGGTTTTTGCAACAACAAGGTTATCCAAGTCAGAAAGTACATCCTCAACAGAATTAACCATTATTTACGGGTAGAAGTATTAAAACCTTGGACAAGAAAAAAATATACCCACAAAACAAGTAGCATTGCAGGTACACGTACAACAATATGGATAACTGAGTGTTATTCTGTATTAGGTACTCAGTAGAAAAAAATAACGTTAAACAATCACCCAAAACCGAATGAAACACTGTGGCACAGCATAGTTTGAGGGTACCGTTAAATAATGTACAGTTGTTGAGATTATGTGTAAATATGAGTGTAGTTGATGTAAATAATGATGAGTTATATTTTTGGTTATGTATATTGATAATGAGAATAATTACTGTTGAACTAGCGGTGAGACAGCACAATAAGATCAAATTGTATTTAGTGATGTGTAAAAGTATGTGTAGACAATGATATAAACTTAACTTACTTATAGGTAAATAATTGGAAAAAAATAGTATATCTATATTGCATAGCGATCCAGGTATGGATACTGGCAAAAAAGGGAACAAAAACAAAAACCGGTTTTCTGAAACAATAAGTCATTGATTTTCCTGGGTTATCAGTAAGTCTTTCAGATTACGCTCCGATCTAACCAGGATTTGTTGCGCTCCTATTTCTTTCCGTACGAAGATGTTGCCACCCTTTGTCCAGCAGAACACATACCCGTGAGTTTTAGAGAATTCTCTTGCCTTGAAGAAAAGTTTTCTCGCGCTTGCAGGTAGGTGCTCAGCGACGTAGACGGGCAGCCGGACACCAGTTATACCGATGTTGTGTGTACTCAGGGTTTCTCCTTTTTTCTGATTTTTATTATAGTTACGGACATCAGTAATCAGCTGGTTTTTGGTTTGCACAGTCATGAATTCGGCTACGATGGGCCTAGTTGTGCCTGTCTTGCCTGGAAGGCGATAAACATCACGAATTTGAGAGTTAGACAGGGGCATATTTACAACTGCACATACTTTTTCAACAATGGTGGTCAAATCAGAGACCGCTTCATTTTCTTTCGTTGGAATGTTCCTGAATTCCACGCTTGAAGAGCGCGATGACTGTTGCAAATCCAGTATTTTGTTTTCGAGATGGCTTATACAATTTTTGTGGGTAAGGTTTTCTTTCTTCAATATTTCAATCTGTTGTCTCATATCTTCAAAGTTTTTATTTATAAATTCTATGGATTCCCTAATCTCCAGGTTTATAGTCTGTATCGAAGAGTTTTGTAGTTTAAGGTCCGCGATCTCAGCAACAAGTTTATTCAAAGTCAAAGACTGTTGTTCACATAATCTTTTAACATACTCATTCTGTTCGTTTTTCCAGGTAAATAGTAGGTTTTTTAGTTCCGTATTATGGTCCTCACTCTCATTGTTGGGCGAGAACTCTAAACGAAGCCTTTTGTAGCGATTAGTGGTATTGACGTTATCGCCCTCACCATCGCTACTCACCGCTTGTGGAATATCCAGGTCTGATAACGATTTCGTCACCGTGCATTTGTTTGTAGATTCTACCGTAGTCGGAGGTGTACGCTGCAGGCGAGACATTGTGACGAGGTACCGAAAATGTGAGTACCTAGAGTCAGACCTTATTATATGATATTTAGGCTGAAGCTAGTTGTCGCAAAATACAGGCAGGCAATAGTATCGGTGAGTCGGCGGTCGCGAGGCACAGGAGTTGGAGCGTTGGAGCGGGAGAGCAATTATGACGACCGTACCGTTCCCGCGGAGGTGAAGGGGGCACTCGGGCGCACGCGGATTCGTGTACTCACAGTAAAGCAGCGGAAAGTTATACAAACACTATGAACTTTGGCTGACCATAAGGGTTATAATTATTTCCATAACACAGTAATTTATTTTAGACTATTATAAATTAAAGGTTCTTAGCACACGTCCGCTCTCAAACTAGGCACAGAGCGAAAGTCCATGATGATTGTTGCTGCAAGTTAGTAACCGTATCAAAAGATTTTCAAGCCGCCTCATTGCAAAAAATAAAATCATTTTTTATTTTATCATTCCATATTTCAGTAAATTATCATTTAAAGTACTAAACTTTTTTCTTTTAGTTTTCCTTTATTATTTATTTTAAATTTTACACACATCATGCAAGTTTGTTAAGTCAACTTTGTAAAAACAAACATCATGCAAGCTTGTTGCTGGAAAACTAGATAGTTTGATTTAAACTTGCCTCAAGTGCCACTTGCCACGTCAAGTTTGGCACAAACTTTCACTCTTGATACGTCAAACTTATTGCTAGTCAGATTCAAGTTTATATTGCTATCTGAGATCTCAGACTTCTGCCTCTAGGGCAATCCACGAAATTGTTAATGCTCTGAATAATAAGAACATCATTAGTAAATATAATATAATATAGATTTCCACAAAACCACAATGATCGACAAGTGCTCAAGTCAAGGCAAGTATCAAAAGTACACCTACATTTTCTTGTTAGTCTCTCAAGTCTTGTTTAAACAAGAGCAATTGTTTGAAATTTGAATGCTGATTACAGGTTTTACGAGAAATTGAAAATTCCAGGGGTGCTCGATGCATGCGTCGATGGCACCCTGATTTCCATGATGCGTCCTAAGGAACACAAGGGGAGATATTATTGCCGAAAAGGCTAATTCCAGGGTTGCTAGGTTGCGTTGATTGCACCCTGATTTCCATGATGCGTCTTAAGGAACACAAGGAGAGATATTATTACCGATAAGGCTATCATTCCAGGAACGTTCTAATTGTAGGTAAACTGGCAGTCTTACTTTATTAAAATAATGTAGAAACATAAAGAATCCATGTGTATATAATTATTATACTTGTCGTATCCGGCAATTGACATTTACAACAAAACAAGGCACGCCACCTAATGGCAACTATCAGGACTAGAGTTGGCGCGCCTAGACAGAGTTGGGGCCATAGAGGAAAGTAATATATCGGGTATAGAGAGCCCCCTTGCAGCTAATGCTAATGTCAATTGATCGGATAAATAGCGCCATCTATTATCACCATCCACAAACGTTTTTTTTATTCCGAGCCATGTATAGCAATAGCTAGCTATAGGTACTACCTATGCAATAGTGCCTATACTTTAGCTTCCTTACTAATTTGCTTGTTTTTTTGATAAAGTATTACTTAATTCCTTAATTTTCTCTTTATTAACAAAATCATAGTAAAACATTATCAAATAAAAAACAAGCAAATTAGTAAGGAAGCCAAAGTATAGGCACTATTGCAATTTCAAAAGGTACACAATGGATACATAAAAAAAAACTTTTCTTTTACAAAATTACTTTTTATTTGTAAATTTTAATTTATTTTAATATACAAAAGGTGTAGCTTATTTATTCGTCTTGTGTTTATTTTTGTAAGCTTGCGCTGCTGTTTTAATTTCATCCTCACCATGGTATGTGATTTTGCCAGACAAAATACGGTTGATTGAACGGCACCAACTATATATAAGCACATGAATAATTGTGTTTTCAAAATAATGTTTTAATACTTTTTTATGTGTTTCACAACTGAATGAAAAATCAACAAATATGTCAGTGAACATTTTTATTTTTTGTTTTAAGTTTTTTTTAGGAATATCTTTTTTTAAGATGTCTGTCACTAAATTTTGAATTTGGACTTTTTGAATTTTTCCATTTCTTTTGATGGGTATATTAAAGAATTTTTAGATTTTTTATATTCTTTGGCCCTTATATATTCATTTGATTTGCTTTCAGGGTCGCCATACATATCTTTTTTACAATTTTTGCAGCTTTTTGACACATTTTTAATGCATTTCCCCAGGACCCACCCACACACATAATTGCCTTGACCAGCATCCTTAACAGTAGTATTTAAATTAATGAATGGCACCACAATTTCGTCTTCTATGCTTTTAGAAAATTGTGGTGTCTCCTCATCAATGGGACTGGGAACATCAGAAGTTGACGCAATATTTTCTCTTACAAAAAAATCTAGATTCTGCAAGCAGCTATCGTCATCTTTTTCGCAGTTTGCATGCAGAGAATGGGGCGAGTTAAAATTAATTATTAAGAGGGACTTAAAGGCCCCTTCAAATGCAACCGTGTCTGGTGCCGTATTTCTCGCCCCATAACTTCTGATATTCCCAAAGAAATTCTCTATTGGGTCCTGGTTGAAATTTCGTGTTAACATAGCATCAAATGAATATGTTTGGGACAGCAATATCCATATTTGTTGCATTCCTTCAATTGTACGTATGAAGTTTTTTATAGATGGTATAGCTTTCGTTTCAATCACACGGATTTTGTTATTTTTGTCCTTAATTTTTTTAATGAATGTTACAGTTTTTAATACTTTTATGGCATTCTTCCACAAATCATGGTGTGGACTCGCCGTACACATCCTTTATATATTTTGCCATCAGGAACATGAAATGTGTTAGAATTTAAGGAGTCAAAAAGATTGTCCATTAATTTTGTAAATTTTACCAAATTTTGGCATTCTCCCGGAATGTCTCCTCTTGCCACGAGATGTCCTGCAGTCGCAGCTACGGTGTGACTGAAAATTTGGGCTGCTGATTTCACTTTCATTTTTCTTATTTTGTCGACATAGATGTGCTCATCTGTGACTCTCAGTAGACATTTCACTTCACCATACGATTTATCAGCTTCATATGTTTGTTTGTAGTATTCCCATTTAACGGTTTTTTCGCATTTCTCTTCAAAATCATAATATTTTAAATCTTTTGTGAGTAAATTGTTTCGGACTCCTTTTAATAAATGTGGAACATCAAATATAGGGATTACTTTTGTTTTCCCTATTTCAATAACTTCATTCTTCCATTCCTTTACTTCTCTTAAATATTTTTTTCTTGTTTCTTCTACCAAGTCATTTATAACACTGACATTGACTGTGCTTTGATCACAAACCGTACATATGACCTTTAATCCCGTACTACGTACATACTTAACAATTTTTTGCAAAATTTCTTTTAGTTGAGCCTTATTCATCGCGTTGGTGAAGTAATATGCGACGGGTTGTTTAAATTTCTTTCTTAATCCCTTCACCATGAAGACCAATACATGGTCTGCAATTTTCTTGCCATCAAATGTGAACCCCCTAAGCTGGTCTTTTGCAGCGTTGTAGTGGATTTTGGGGGAAATTGACATTTCATCGAAAATCAAGCTGCATAATCTGTCTTCTGGACATAACTCCTTGACGGTATTTTTAATTTTTATAAATATGCATTTATTCAGCCCCGGCTCTACTTCTATTTTGGACAACAGTCTTTTTAAAGATTTAGTGGATGGTAATGTAAAAAATTTTGCCAAAAGAGGGTAGCTTCTTGGACTCTTCTTATATAAAGAAAGTGAGAGCACTTTTTCTTCTAAAGAGAATCTGCGACCAGAAGGCTTCTTGCTTGTCTGGGTGTACTGCATTTTTGTGAAAATTTTTGCTGCTGTTGTCATTTTGTTTGTCAGTTTTTTAAATAAAAAATCTGAAGAAATTTTTCCAGCACTGGCTATTCTGGATTCAAGGGTTTTGTTTTTCTTTTGGGATCTGGTCATCCTTGATTGCAAAATTTTTATTTTTCTTCTTGTTGTTTTTAACTGGTTCAACCAGAATGACGACAATTCCTGTTGCTGATGATTATCTGTAAAACAAAAACACATATTTTTAGTCCCAAACTAAGCATACTACTAGCACTTGCTATGCTATATTTATGTATTTATCTGTTCAAGTAACTGCGACCAACTTGGAAGTAGCGCTCGCCTGCCGCTGCCGCGGTTCGTCACATTTCTAACCTAACCCATTTGGTTGGGGTGTCACATGATGCATGATCACTAATGTTTGGCCACATCTAAGCATACTACTAGCACTTGCTATGCTATTGTATTTATCTGTTTGTCATTAGCTTTCACAAAATTATGGCCAATTACTGTCCATTTGATTTTTGTTGTTGAAGTGGGAGATCACCATAGTGGTTCCCGAAGACATTCTTACTTTTCTTTTTATTTATTGCCTTCTTCTGGTGTCGGCAATAATTGTGTTCGGAAGTTATAATTCTGGCAGAGTTACCTGTAACGTGCGAGAAATATTCATGAGAAATATTGATTTTATTCGTGTGTTCTTTTTAGATTGAATTTAGTCTAACTTGATTACTGTCCATTTGATTTTTTGTTGTTGAAGTAGTAGATTACCATGGGGTTGGTGGGTCGTCTTAGGGGCGGAGTTTTAGGAGTTGGAGTATACGCTTAGGGGCACTATGAGCAGCAAAGAAAACAAAAAAAATGGGACATAATTCTTCGTTTTTTTTTTTCGGATTGTTCTCAATTTTAATACAGTACCGGGTTGACCTTGACCATAAAAACCATTTAAGTTCTGAGAAGCATGACCCTATGACGCACCGTTTCTGAGTTAGGAGCTTTCTAATTTTTTCTTTTTTTTACAAATCGCTCTATTGTTCCAAAATGGTAGCTCGGATGAAAATCTTTACTAGAAAGAAATTGTTGTTCTAGTCGAAAACCATGAGATGATGTAAAAATCCCGCGAAATATTGAGAAAAAAAAATCCAAGTGTCGGTCGATCTTTCACCTTGAGTATCCTTAGGGGCAGAGGAATTCCACAAATTTTCGGAGATTTTTTTAACCGATTTCGGCTTTTTTTATTGTTGCGCCTTATTATGAGGGAACAGGGCCCGCGATTCTCCATACAAACGCATTCCCCGTTTTTCTTCCTGAATATTGCCTCTAGAGCTGTCATTTTTTTTGTATAAAATCAGGGTCTCTATAGGCATGTCCCTGTCATTTCCTTTTTTTCAGCAATTAATAAGTAAGGAAACTATGACCCTCCAAAAATTACAAAAATGCCTCATTTTTACCGCTGTGATTAGAGGACTACCAGACTAATTCGGAAAAGTTTTTAGCATAAAAGAAAATAATAGGAACCTAGACATACTCTTTCTTAAAATATTAATGTAAAAAAATATTAAATCGGCTTAGTTTTCGAGGAGAAAAAAGGAGAATGCCAAACGTCGTTTTCGTTAAAATTTTTGTGTTATAATCGGTCTGAGCTGCAGTTGTCCCTATCGCACTTTACGGGGTTTAACTCGGTTTTTCGGGCGCAGCGCGACGGCAATAGTTTCTTCAAATACCTATTTTTCAAATTCCTCGCAGCCCCTGTTCCCTCTTAACCTTGTCCATAGAAAAATACATCCCCTAACAATCTAAAAAAAAACTTACTTTTATTTTTATTTATTGCCTTCTTCTGCTGTCGGCAATAATTGTGTTCGGAAGTTCTGTTATCTTTGTTGTGTTCTGTTGTTGTGGTTATTCTGGCAGAGTTACCTGTAACGTGAGAGAAATATTCATGAGAAATATAGATTTTTAATGTGTTCTTTTTATATTTAATTTAGTTTAACTTTACGTATATGTCGTGACCATTTCATAAAACGACAAATTTAATGATATGTCAGTAGACGTTTGGCCACATCATGAAGTAGTCGTGCATTTAACTGTTCATATTGTCAAACGTTGAATATTCAATGATCTGGCCGGACCATATCATAATGTGACCAGCGATCGATGTTCATTTCACGAAATGATCAATGCTAAGATCTGGCCATAATATACAATCAACCAATAACATGAAAAAAAAATGGAATTAATATCTAATTACCTGTCAGTGTCGGTTTTAATGTAGCAATGCTACTTTCTTCATTCACAGGTTCAGGTGCAAGTAAAACTTTCTTTGAAGTACAAACTTCAACAGACTTGCCTGAAAAATAAGAGAATAACGAATTAAGCATAATGCACAAGCACATAGGATGATCGGGTCATAAATCACCACGCAAGTCAGCTCGAAATTTTATAATCGTTTAGCATGCACAATCCGCAATCTGTTTAGCATTCATTTGCAGCGACACCAAGCTCTTCAACATAAGTTTAGAATCGAAATGACCAATAACTACAACATTTAGAGACAATATGACAATGACTATAACATTTAGAGTATATTTTATTAGGTTTGGCCCAATATTAAGACAAGACCTGGTGATGTTCGGTGATGTTAAGGGTGAGTCGAAACATTAAGGCTGAGGCTCAGCTACATTTTTTATATCTAATAACTAAAATAGCCTTTATGAGGTGGGCGGTAATGACCTTTTGAAGTTGCTGATGGCACCTAAACTCTTTATACCCTTAAAATGTTTAAAAAAAACTTACTTTCTGTAATTCAATATTTTATAATATAATTTCTGGAATAGGGACATAAACTGGGATTACTCCCAACTTTCAAGTGACGAGTTGTCATCATACGGTGGAGGAGCGGTTGCAATAATAGTATCTTCTTTGTGGGAATGAATTATTGATCTAACCCTGGTCTTTTTAGGTCCTTTTTGTCTAATAATCAGTTTCTCAAAACTCTTCTCGTGGTTATATTGGGGCTTCAACTGTTTTAACCCCATATACTTTAGTGTCTTCAACTCCTTATCCGATAATAATTCTAATTTTTGAAACCCCTTATTCCTCAGGGAATTACGATTTTCATGTTGGAAAGTTCTAAGGGCAACCTTGAACTGAGCTGTTATAATAATAAGGTGGTTCCCAGGGCTCATTACTTCCCAAGACCTAGATCCTGTTATCTTTTTAGGGGGAGAGTTGGAATCAATGCAGGAACCATCCGAGAATCCTAAATGGGTTATAATAGAGGTGAGCATATGACAGTGATCCCCAAAACCCATTTGGACATTAATTGAGTTTAGAATATTTTCCCTCAGTGATTTCCAGAAATAGCCTAGACACCCGGACCAATCTCGATCATTATAAAATAGTTCTAACGACCACGCTTCGAAAAGTTGCCACTACATAATACGCAAAACGTTTTGAGGATGATATTCTCGTAGCATGTATGTTTCGTTTTTCTTTTATTTTAATCACATATAAATTGAATTATATTATTTTTCTGTAAGTACGCTGTACTGTGTACAGTACTGCTGTACAGTGCCGGTACAGCGTCCTAGTTATTGTTTTTTGCTGCACCGAACGACGTCAATACGTCGGGGCCGGTTGTCGCTGAAAACCAGCGCTGGGGCTCTGTCGTGCATAGGGTCGCAGCATAATGCTGAGCGATAGCCGTTTTGCGTGGATGTGACGCATGTTTCCCGCAACCTTTTCTATTTTTATTTTGTATAACCTCTTTTTTGCGTCATGTTTACCGCAAATAAACGTATTTTCTTTCTTTCTTTCTTTTCTTTCTAATTCCCGTCTTCGGTAGTGGGCAATAAATGTATCCTGAAGCTATAATTTCAGCACGGTTATCTGCAAGGTGAGAGAATTTAATATGCATGAGAAATAAAAAACACACTAACAAAGTTAATAATCAACTCAAGGCCAGTAATAAGTTATAATTTATTTGTAAATTGTGTAAATCTTACCAGGAAGATGAAGGGATGGTACAGCTAGAAAATTCAACCGGTTATTACGGTTCCTATCCCTGTCTGTAAAATGGATATCACATATAACCTTCTTCCTATAAAGCTCATAATCAGCTGGACTATCTAACTTCCCACCAGCTATATGAACCCAAGCCTTGAAACGGTCAGGATTCTTTACTGGATTTGGAAATTGATGATAGCTGTTCTCTGAAACAAAAAGAAAGAGCACTTATTTTTTATCTTGAAAAGTTTAGTTTTCCTGAATTGTGATGCGTAACAATATTGACATCTTAGCCAATGATTCTACTAATATTTAAAAAAAACTGGCCAAGTGCGAGTCGGACTCGCGCAAAAAGAGTTCCGTACCATTTTCTATAAAAAAACCGGCAAAAACAATCATGTCTGTTGTATAAAAACAGAATAAAATAAATATTTAAGGGGGGCTCCCTTAAATATTTATTTTATTCTGTTTTTAGTATTTGTTGTTAGAGCGGCTTTTAATAAGTAGGTACAAAAATAAACACGGATAACCGCAGTGGTCCATCCATAATGTAAATCTTATACTGTTTACCTATTATGTAGGACAAGTATTGCAAGTTCACTGGGCACTATGAAAATCTATGGAGGAGGCAGGATGGCAGAGATATACTGATGATTATACTTACTGTTTGAACATCCTAATGCACACCGTTTAGGCATGATACAAACAAATCACAAGCGTCTATTATCGCAAAGAAACAGCACAAACGAAGCGTCCGAGTCGCTAAAAAACGATTGCACTAGAATGGCGGAGGAACTAAAAGCTCAACTCACACAATAACTTCGGAAAATTCTCACACTTCACTACGGAGGAGAGGACTCAACTCAACGAGGATCGGCGGATTAATTTCACGAAGAAAAGCACAAACATGGGACGACAACAAAATAAAATGTTGTGATCCACAGACTATGATTGTGATCTGATCTGACAATCAATATCAACTCAATAATTCGCTGTGTTGCTATCGTAATTATTACGCGGCTTGTAATCTCCACAAATATTTGTAAATAATTTTAATACGTGTTATATAAAATGATTAGGTAATGAAATTAATATTAAATTTATTTATTTTTTTGTCATAAATTACATTTGTATCGGTGGTGTCGCCATCTGTGGTGACATAAAGTAACTAATTGTTTTGGATGGGGGATAACAGAGGTCGCATTTTGAAAAAATTAGCCCAAATCTGTCAATGTATGGAATTGTCCTACCCCTGGTTGGGGCGTTTCCGGTCGGTTACGAGGTTGAAGAGAACGCTCCAAGTCGGGGCATTCCTTATCCTGGCGATCGAGCAGTGAAGACGCTTCGGAACTGTGCTACGTTTTTTTTAAACATGATCGTCATACCAGCCTGTTATTAGTTAATTGTAACCAGTGATTATTAAAGTGTAATGATTATTTGCCTAAGTAATTGTTATTAATTTGCAAGATACCCACTTTACAAATTTTTTCAGATCTTTTTCTGTTTTGGAACACAATTTTATGTCTTCCATGTAAATAACATGTGATATTGTTGTTTCCTCTGTAGTGTGATTAAGGCAATATCGGCTCTACATTTTTTTTGAACGATGTAAAATACATTTAAAAATATAAAAAATAGCATTCCGCCGGTGCCAGGAGCAGGGTTCAAGCTACAGGTGGCCTGGTTCAAGCCGCCGCGCCATCGTCGCCGTGAGTTCATGTCGACGCGTCGTAGCCGAGTGGAGAACGCGGCACGCCGCCGTCGCGATGAGTCGCAACTTGATTTCCCGCTCGCACGCGCGGCCCGCCCGCATTACGGGGTGTCCTGCGTGAGCGACGAACACGACGCGACACGAAGTTGCGAACGCAACGAACGCGATCAACTCAACGGCATACCCTGCTTGCGGCCTATATGGCAGTCTGCGGCGAGACGCGACGTAAAGCGTACATGTTCTAAGGGCGATAAGACGCGACACCACGAACTAATTTACTTTCAAGCTAAATTGTACCGTACTTGTCCATGATTCGAGAAGTAATGACCAAAATCACGTAGGACATTTGTCGCGTGTAGCATCGCGACGCATTGCATCGTGTCGTGTCGCGTCGCGTCGTTTCGTATTCGTCGCTCACGCAGGGCACCCCGTAAGTTGGCCTAGTCGCCTCGCCACGCTCGTCGCGCAGTCGAGTCGAATATTTTACCGATTGAACGTGTTTGTGTGGTGTTAACAATGGCAGCAACTTCGACTACTATTGATGTTTATAAGACGAAAATAAAGAATATTTATGTGACCCCAATGAAAAATCTTTCCACAATAACTATGTGTATGTCCAATGAAAAATCTTTCCACAAAAACTATGTGTATGTTACATAGTTTTTGCTGGACAGCACTTGGCCAACTATCGGTAGAAGTAACCGGAAAACGAAGGACTGTTTAAGATGAAAATGTTTTTTGTGGAGTGTTCTAAGCTACAAATGAAGACGAGGATGCTTTGTTTTCAATGGAAAGTAACATACTTTTGTTTAATATTCTTAGTAGACTGGAATTTCATCACTTAAATAAATAAATAGGTAAATTCATGAATGCGAGGTATTAGGGGTTGAAGAATGAAATTGCCGATTTGTACTGAAAAATTGAAATTAGTTTTTTTTTTAATTTAACATATTTATTGAATCAAAATCATCATCTGCCTAGCCTTTTCCCAACTATATTGGGGTCGGCTTCCAGTCTAACCAGATGCAGCTGAATACCAGTATTTTACATGGAGCGACTGCCTATCTGACCTCCACAACCCAGTAACTGGGTAATACGATACCCCTTGGTAAGACTGGTTGTCAGATTTTCGGGCTTCTGACGACCCGTAACGACTGTCAAAGATCCACGAATGACAGCCGGGACCAACGGCTTAACGTGCCTTCCGAGGCACGGAGGAGTCTCGGTATGTAAAGATGGTCACCCATCCACAGACCAACCCCGGAAAGCGTAGCTTAACCTGATGGATCGAACCGTGCGGCAGTTATTACTTAGCCACGAGAATAATAATGGTAATTATTTAATCAAAATAATTACCATTATTATTCTATACATTGCTGCCATCTAATAGGACGGTCATTTATGCCTCTGCGATAGAACTATCGTGATCTCGTGTCACAATTCGATCCAATATTCCTTCATTTCTGTATCGATTCAAAAAGGCAACACAAGTTTCAACACGCGTTTCTTTCTGCAGATCAGTCAAATCATGAGGCACCCATTTCTCAAATTTTTTTTATTTTATCGACTGTCGCAAATGAGTCAATATTGTTGATAAGGTAACGTTAAACCATGCCACTAATTGCTGGGTAGTTTGGCTTGGATCGGCTGCCACCATCTCTTTCAATTCATTGTTATTTACCTGTGTGGGCGGTCTTCAAATCAAAGTTTCCATCACGAAATCGTTTAAACCACAATCGCACAGTGCGTTCATTAGCAGTCCCCTCTCCAAACGCAACATTGATATTGCGAGCTGTTTCTGCTGCGTTAGTTCCGCGCTGGAACTCGTATTCAAAAAAAAACTCGAATTTTCGAAGTATCCATCTTTTTTGTCTAAGCTGATTAAAAAAACCAATTGATTGTCGATAATCAAATGTTGCACATTTTTTAAAAGAAGAACTTCATAAGTACCATGTGAAAAAAGTTTCACTCAAAAATCTCAAACCATGAAGGTTCTATGTCAATTCGAAGTACCAATAACAATAAAACGGCAATTTCATACTTTAACCCCAATTATTAAGCGTTTAGGTAATAATTTTATCTTTTATAGCTTACGGTAAAAGCATAGCCACATGTAATCTTTTCAGACTTTAAAAGATGCACATGGTTTAGAAGAGACCCAAAAATCACAAACAGTGACCATAAAAGAGTTTTTACTCCAAGACCAAGAACCAGTAGCAGATACAGAAGTAGTAAGAAGAGCGATAAGTGGTCGCTGTCTCGAGATTTGGCTCGTTGGTTTGCTAGGTTACTGATGCCATTTGATACTGTGGATAGTGATGCAATGATTGACTTTCTAAAAAAATACAGCATCATAGTTTCCGACGTCGACTTGCCATCGAGACACAATATAGCACGAGAAGGACTGGAAGATGTGTACAAAAGTATGCTGGCATATATAAATGCTTTCTTTCCGAAGCAAAGTCCTCGCTTCGATGCCTTGACTGCCGATATGTGGACTGATAAATACAGACGATGCAATAATAAATATCACTTGTACGAGGGTGAATCAAAAAGTTCTTAGAATTGCATATACAGGGTGTTTGGTGCTGCGTGGATCGCCCGGAGGACACGGTGGAGCATACGGTGGAGGTATGCCCGGCTTGGGCAGAGCACCGCCGTGTCCTCGTGGAGGCGATCGGTGGCGGGGATCTCTCGCGTCCGGCCCTGGTCCAGGCCATGGTACGGAGCGACAGGGCATGGGAGGCCGTCACCTCCTTCTGCGAAGCAGTAATGCTCGCGAAGGAGGAGGCGGAGCGCGTGAGGGAGAGGCAAATTTCGCGCCCTCACGCCCCTAGCCGCCGCAGGAGGAGACGCCCTGGGCGTCGGGAATCGATTGCCGATTCCCGGCCACCGTAGGCGCGGGCTTGCGGACGGTGAGCAATGGGTAGCTCGCCGTCCGGTAAGGACCAGGCCCGGGTCGACGGCGCGTAGTGTTCCACGCGCGCCTCAAAGAGATGTCAGCAAGTGAAGGGGTCCGATGAGACCATTGCCTGCCGGGGTTGCGGGAAAGTCCGAAAGGGATACCGTGGCCCCCTGGCATTGCACAGGCAACAGAAGGAACACGGGTGGGTTTTAGTCAGTAAGAGTCTGACACGCCCTCCCGCTCCACCCAGAGCGGGAGACGTCATTTGATGATTTCCCACCCAAAAAAAAAAAAAAAAAGGGTGTTTGGTGCATCGTGTGCCAAATTGAAATGGTCGACTGAAGGGGTCATCCGCTAGCCTTCCAGACCCTTTTACACCCCTCATGCTCTGTGGATTTTTTTTATCGACTTTTTATTGTTTTCCAAAAAAAGAACCAAATTTTACATTCAAATACAGATTTAAAAAAATATATAAGGCGTAGACTCTGAATTTTAATTTTATTTCGATGTGTATTGTTTAAGAATACTTTTAAATACAAAATTAGTGATATTAGGCACCTAGTTTTTTTTTAATTCACCCGCAAAGGTAAAACTTAAATTAAAGCTGTACATGTTACAGCTATTTATAAGGCTACAAAAAAAAAACAAAAGCGACCGGGATCTTCCAACTTCCTCATTAATTCTCCAGTCTATCCTCTTTCTAATGATGTGCCACATGCCATAAAAGTATTTTAACAACTTTGTGAATTCGCTAGAATTGTGAATCAAGTCACATAAAACTACATTCCAAATTCTAATGAAAAAATATTAATTGCGGAACTGTTACTTGAGAAAGAGGTAAAATTTGATTTCTCACTCTTTCACAGTAAAATCTATCTTCTATCTCTTTCTTGCATACCTTAAATCGGTTTGAACAAATCGCGCCGCCCGACCCGCCATTTTTTTAGTCGAGACATCACTGCCTCTGCTACCTATCGTGTGTGCTAGTTCACCATACTCCGCGATTCTTTTATTACTTTGTTATCGTTGACTTTTGTTGGTTCTTGTTACATTTGTTTAATTTTTGTTGTTATTGTTAAACTTTGAGTTTTTTGTTATTGCAATGGCGACATTCTCTAACGAAGAATATGCGGACATCATGATGGCTTACGGAGCCGCTAATGGCGTCGCTCGTGCAGCGCAGCGACTTTACCAGGAACAATATTATAAATCAATTTACACAATTTGCACCACTGGACAACGAAAACGCAAAACCCACGTGTTAAAAGACAGAAATCTTCTCAAAGAAGCTTTAGTGTAAACGTTTGGGCAGGAGTGATTGGGAATCAGGTAATTGGACCGCATTACCTGCCCGATAATCTCAATGGCGAAGACTACCTGGAATACCTACAAAATGACCTGCCCGAATTAGTGACCGATGTGCCCGTATTTAATGAACGTGTGCCCATTGTATTTCAAAATGACGGCTGACCCGCGCATTGGCGATTGACTGTGAGGGAATATCTCGACAATGTGTTCCCCAATGCATGGATTGGCCGCGATGGCCCTATTCCATGGCCGCCACGTTTCCCAGATCTAACTCCGTTAGACTTTTGTCTGGGGACGCGCCAAAGAGTTGGTATATGCCACGGAGGTTCCAACTAGGGAGGTATTAGTCCAACGCATAGAAGCGGCATTCAATACTATTAAGGAGGAAATACGTCTTTGTACAACAACTGTTGAAATACGAAACAGGTGTCGGGCCTGCATTCGCAACAGAGGCCAACAATTTGAGCAAGATTTGTAACAATGATTAAATAAATGTTAAAAATGCAATTTTGTTTTTTTATTTCAAGTAAATCCCACGAAAGATACAGATATGAGACACGAATTTACCTAACCATAAGAATAGCAGATTTATAGGTTTGACAGGTATCATTTAAGAGATTTTTTTTTAATCATAATTTTGAATATGAGCCTTAGGTGACTCGATTCACAATTCTAGCGAATTCACAAAGTTGTTAAAATACTTTTATGGCATGTGGCACATCATTAGAAAGAGGATAGACTGCAGAATTAATGAGGAAGTTGGAAGATCCCGGTCGCTTTTTTTTTTTGTAGCCTTATAGACAGCTGTAACATGTACAGCTTTAATTTAAGTTTTACCTTTGCGAGTGAATTAAAAAAGAACTAGGTGACTAATATCACTAATTTTGTATTTAAAAGTATTCTTAAACAATACACATCGAAATAAAATTAAAATTCAGAGTCTACGCCTTATATTTTTTTTATCTGTATTTGAATGTAAAATTTGGATCTTTTTTTTGGAAAACAATAAAAAGTCGATAAAAAAATCCACAGAGCATGAGGGGTGTTAAAGGGTCTGAAAGGCTAGCGGATGACTCCTTCAGTCGACCATTTCAATTTGGCACACGATGCACCAAACACCCTGTATATAAAACCTTTTTGGAAGAAGATCGATATTCAAATTAAAGAGTGTCAATCACACAATATTTATGCAAACTGTAACTTGTTTTTGTCAGTTCGTACGCACGTGATAAATTGTTTTGTGCAACGAGTCGCTAAAAACCCAAAATTATGGATAAAAGTGAGTTACGTGCGGTGATAAAGTATCTCAGTTTGAAAAAAATGTCTACGCGGGAAATTTTTTCGGACATTCAGCAGACATTAGGGGATGATGCTGTACCCTATTATACGGTTGCGTACTGGGTGGAAGCTGTAAAGATGTCCCGCGTTCTGGGCGGCGAATCTGGTTTTGGAAGACAGAAGAATAACTATAATACCTTCAGGTAGGTACTATCCTAAAGATATCATTTGGTAGCGTTCATTCCATTTTAATTGATTCACTGGGGTTCAAAAAAGTGTCGGCAAGATGGGTGCCACGAATTTTAACCGACGAAAACAAAAAGCGACGTTTGGAATTTTCTAAGCGTAATCTCGAAATGTTCCAGCGTGATTCGAATATTTTTTGCCGTCGTCTTGTCAACATGGATGAAACGTGGGTCCACCATTTCGATCCTGAATCTAAGAGACAAAGCATGTCTTGGAAACGACAATCCTCTCCATCCATTAAGAAATTTCGAGTTGCTCCTACCGCTGGCAAAGTTATGGCCTCAAGTGTTCTGGGATAGTGAAGGAATCCTTTTTATTGATTACATGCACGAAAGGCCAGACGATTACTGGACCCTATTATGCAAAGGAGACTGAAACGATTACATACAATCTTGGGCCTGGTTGTAAAATGATGACAGTGGTGTCAATTAATAGCTTATATATTATCAGCCTTTCACTGAAAATTCTGCGGATTTTGTCAATCTGAGAACAGAGATAAAAGAGATTATGTAAAAGTGAGGTTATGTTACATTAACTAACAGCTGATTCTCGAAGTGCAAAATATGTGCTTTTGCACTAATAGTTATTATATTTAGTAGCACATATTTGATAAATCAAATGAATGAACGTCAATGACTTCAGTCCTATCTACCTATGTAGGTAACAGGTATGGAGTTACGGAAAGGATGTCTAAAATAACATAAAAAATCATTTAAGTATTATAGTGTTTTATTCGTCTTCAATTATAATTAAAATGTCGTCTAGGAATTGTGCAGGTGGTGCTATATGATCTTGGTACCTAGCCCAGCTAAGGTACCATATACCTAAGCGCAGTAGCCTACAGTTCGTCTCTACTATAGCCTCCCTTCCTGTACGAGAGCCATTGCCGAATCACTGACAGAATTATTTCATCGGGTAAGGGTCGTCGACCCAGTGTATTGCAGTGATCAGTTGTTGTCCCACAATTCACACAGCGATCCATAGTTTCACTGATTTTTCTATTCCGTGGTTTCAACAATACCCAATACACAATCCGGCGGTAAAATCCAAAATAACAATTCCAAGTCAAACGTGTGACCGATCTTCGGTGTCCAGTGTGAAAGCGAGGGTCGTACGAGGTTGACAGGGTCGGAATCCGTAAAATACAAAGCAAAGGTCGTGAAAAATGAAGAACAATCGGGAAAGCACTCAAAACGCATCGGAAAACACGAAACGAGTAAGCAAACGAGATCATTAGAGCAGTTGGCAACCACAGGCTACATATGGATACTACGTTGGCAACTGTCTAGTGTCCGTGTCAGTCAGCTGTCATGCCAGTGACATAGACTAAAAATAGAAAACTAATTTTAATCGATATGAAATCGATAATCATTAATATTGTTTTTTCAGTAATTATTTGATATTTTATTTATTAATATGACTGTAATTCTAAGCACTATAATGCACATAAGTGTATAAAGTGCATTTAATTACTTTGAGTTAATTATTTAGTGCAAAGGTTTTATTTTCGTAACTGTGTAATCGAGTACTCAACCGGTAATCTCACGAAAACTATCTTTTCCATATTTCTCCGCTTCCAGATTGCGAATTGAGGTGATTTTTCATATTCTAAGATAGAAAAATATGACTAATTTTTTAGATCATATCTTAACTTATTACATTTGGGCCCACCGTTTCCCATCTCCTTTAATCCCGAAAGCGCGTGAAGCGATTTAAGAAAAACGTCGTGGAAAACTATCGTTGGGCGTGTTTTTTCTTCAAGATAAGGCTTCTGCTCATCGATCGGAAGTTGCGCGCAATCCGCTGTGCTGGCTTCAATCTCCTTGACGACCCACCATATTCTCCGGACTTAGCCCTAAGTAATTTTCACTTATTACCAAAATTAAAAGAGGACATTGACGTGGAACAACATTTTACGATAATGACGCGGTTATGGCTGCGGTAGAGAATTTTTTCGAGTCAAGAAAAAAAAAATTTTTCACAACGGATAAGGCAGTTAAAAACACGTTATTATAAACGCATTGCATTGGAGGGAGATTATGTGTTAGACAAAATGCAAAAGGCTTGCTAAGCATGTTCCCGGTATCGAACATGCTTAGCAAGGCTTTTGCATTTTGTCATTTTTTAAAATATTTCTCTGGTGTTTTCAATATCACGTTGACCAGATTATGTAGATCAGCAACAAATCCCTTCTTCTGTTGAAGAATTCGCCAAACATCTGGAAAAAGCCGACTCAACTGACTCTGAATCCGATTGAACTGAGACACCTGAAAGGGCTTCAAGTTCTAGACAGCGTTTGCAGCCCCCTCCAACCATTAAATCGAGCACAAGATGGCATAGTATTTTAACCCCGCATAGCTACCCAAATATGGGAACTTATTTTCAAACGTTCTGAATTATAAAAGTATGTTAATTTACTCTTTACGGCATATAAAGACAGATCTGGCAACGTCCAAGCTTCAATATAAATACAAGTGCTGCCATCTAGTGTACCGCGTAACGAAACTATAACCTGTCAAAACAGTCGGCAGCCGTTGAAATTTGTCGTTAGTGTGTGCTAAGTTTTTAAAATTTGTTTTGTGATCGTGTGTTGTTCTTTCGTTCAATCTTCATATCGTGGTGCTAAGAAGACTTATCAATGGTCTCAAAACACTGAAAACATGTAAGTAAAAAGTAATAGTTTAGCGACAATCATGCCAAACATTAGCATGACAAATATGGAATATTATGCAGTAACGTGTTAATTAGTTTATATTATTATATTATTACCATATTTGGCATTGTATGCATTACTAGTAATTTCTGCATTCAACCACATATGGGAATTTATGCAGTGAAGCATTATTTGATAGTTTTTCAGAAAAATGGATCCAATACGATTCTACGGTCTTGATATACCAAATGGTAGCGAAGATGATGACGATGAAGTAGGGGGGGGTGATCTGGATGATCAAGACTATGAACCCAGTGGGAATTCTACGAGACGAAGAAACAAAATTATTTATCCTTCTGATTCTGATGAGGATTCTTCCTCAGATGAAGGTCAGCAGGCTTCTGTTGATCCGTTAGCTGCTGGTCCCTCGCGTTCGCGGGCCATACCCAAAAATAAACGTATTCGTTTAAATTGGCAGGAAAAAGCTCTAGATTATAATGAAGCTGATTGCGCCTTTTTGGGAGACCAAAATATTCCTCAAGAAATTAAAGATTTAGATACACCTCTTCAGTTTTTTTTCATATTTATTCACTCCAGAAACTATTGAACATATAACTCAAGAAATGCGTCGTTATTCAGAGCAGACGCGGGGGTCGGCATTAGAAATGACAGGCAAAGAATTAGAAAAGTTTATAGGTGTACTAATTTATATATCTATCATGCATTTCCCTACTACTCGACATTACTGGAATAGCTGTTCTAACTTCACACCAATAAGTAATGTTATGACTTGCAATCGCTTTGAAGAATTGAAGAGGTTTCTTCATTTTACTAATAATGAAAATACTGTACCGATTAATGACCCCAACTATGACAAGCTGCAAAGAATTAGACCGCTTATAAATAAAATTCGCGAGAGATTGTTGCTTTTACCAAGAGAAGAGTACTTGGCAATTGACGAGCAAGTAATACCAACAAAAGCAAGGTCTACTTTAAAAACCTACAACCGTAAAAAACCACACAAATGGGGATATAAGGCTTTTGTTTTGAGTGGTGCCTCAGGGCTGACATACGATTTTGAGCTCTATCCTGCATAGAGCTCAAAATCGAGGTACAGTCCAATGTTGTTCTCGAAGGCCAGCCTGACTTAGGAGTGAGCAGTAATGTTGCCATGCGCTTATCAAGCAGTATTCCAGAGAATATGAACTATAAATTGTTCTTTGACAATTGGTACACAAGTTTGCAGCTTATGGCTGCATTACATAAAAAAAGTATATATCCGTTAGGTACTGTAAATCGGAAACGCCTTCCTAACCATGATCTACCAAATGCTATTCAAATGACAAAAAAAGGAAGAGGCTATAGCGTTGAGAAAGTCGTAGAGATAGAAGACGTAAATATATCCGTGGTTACATGGCTAGATAACAAAGTTGTCAACTTGGCATCAACCTATGTTGGTAAATATCCAGAGAGAGAGGTACAGAGATTCAACAGAAAGAAAAAAATATTTCTCAAAATATCTCATTAATTAAATTTTATAGTTTCATTACGTTTTCAGTTTTATTTTCTAAAACCTTATTTTGTCCTAAGGATTGATTTAAAGTTACCTTTAAAGCATGCGATGCCAAATATGGCAATTAGTTTCAGTCGCCCTTACTGCAATGCATATTATGCCATTTATGTCAAATTAGTTTAAATAGCTTTTACTGCATAATAAGCCACATATGGGAAATATAAGTTTTTTTATTATATTTCGAAAAGTAATCGGATTTTGGAAAACTGTCTTAACTAACTTACGAGTAATAGTACGTGTCAAGGACTATCAAATGTATTTTTTCTGGAAAAAATAAAAAACACATGCGGTGAGGGGTTAATGATGCTACAAAGCATTTCTAATTACGCAAATCGACAGCCTATAAACACACTTCTCAACGGAATAGGACGAGGTGATCTCGTATTACAATATACCGCATACGAAACCCTTGAGGCTCTGATAATGTTTCTAGAGAACTTTAAGAAAATCGTTGAATTTGTAAGTTCAGAAACTCAAATCTACTATGAATCTGGTTCTAGTATTTCGCTCAGAAGTGAAAAGATTTCTTGAAGAAGCGAGTGATGGTGAGCCTCTCGTAATAGCTAGGCTCAAAAATAACATGCTTCAGGGTCTGGAATCCCGATTTCCTTTAACCGATGTGGTGGTTTCGGCAACTTTTATTGATTGTAGATTCCATGCCATTAATGAAATTGATGAATACATGCAAAAAAAAAGAACTAACTAAGGTTTCATTCTTATCATCAATGGTCAGAAGTCGGTCGGCAATAAAAGATATTCGTCAAAATCAAGTTATTGATTACGCTAAAGCTGGGCCGATTCCATCTACTAGTTTGAACTTTCTACTGGATTTGGCGCGAAAACACAGCACCATTCAACGTGATTCCGGGAAACTGTCGAAAATGAATGCTGTAAATATTTCAACACAGCATGTCCTGAAGATTTAGAGCCTTACGATGGAGACGTTCTACAGTACTGAAAAGACAGGAAAACTTCTATGCCATCACTGTATGCTCTTGAACGCTCAATTTTGAATATACCTGCCACCAGCACGCCGAGCGAGTCTTTTCCACAGCTGGACTCGTGATAACCGTGAAACGTTCAAGACTTAATCCTTTGAGACTAAGGGCCGGTATTTCAATGTTACCTTAATTTATTGCTTAAGTTAAGCCCTGCATTTAAGCTAAGTCTCACTTTTGAAAGACAGAAGCGTATTTCAATCCGGATCTTCCTCGCCTTAACTAATCTAGGATAAATCGCAATATTGCAACATAATAAACAGATTATGTAATTTGTCTATGATATGTCATTGACAGTTGACTGGCATGAACATAACACTTCTGTCTGCCAATTTTTTACTTTCCTGAGATAAATTACCTACTACATTGTTTATATAAATCTAATTTATCAAGTTTTAAAATCAAGTTCACGACATTTTTCTGCTGCGAAAAATGAATTAAGAGTTGTCTCAACAATTGAGTAGTATCACGTAAGTATCTGCCTACCGTTTTCCTCTTCACGATTTTACAACTTGGCAATTACCTACTTAACTATAAAATGTTTTTGGTTTCAGTAACTATCCTTCTAGCTCGAGCAGTGATGATGAGGATATTATTGAATTCATCAATTATTCTACGACCCCACGACGTATACGAATTTATAGAACAAGAGAGAATCATTTCCAAAAATGCAATGAAGGTGAATTTTATGACCGATTTCGTCTAACGAAACGTATAGCATACGTTGTGCTGGAACAGATAGGAGACGAAATCAAATGGCCTACTACGAGGTAATATTTCGCAAGAATATCTGTACCTACCTATGGGTACATAGATTCCTCACAGCCTTCTCTTATTACCTAGATAATTCAGTAATTATTTTTTGTTTCAGATATAAAGCATTAACACCATCACAACTGCTATTGCTAACATTGAAGTTTTTGGCAACTGGTAATTTTTTGCTATGCAATGGAGATTTTATTGGCATACACAAGTCAACAGCTGGAAAACTTATATGGAGTGTTACTAGCAATTGTAAAACTACGTTCAAAATATATAGCATTGCCAACAAATCAAAAATTGCAGAAATGAAAAAGAAATTTAATTTAATTTCAAAATTTCCAAATGTGGTTGGAGCCCTAGACTGCACATATAAAACTTGAATCTCCAGGTGAGTGACATATTAGGAAAAGAAATGAAACTAAAATATTTCAAGGCAGTCATTGTTATTGGCTTCCAGATTCTGTCAAAATCTGTGCTGCAGTTGTTAGTTGCCTGCCATAGTATAATATTTCCCCTTTAGTTTTGTAATGGCTGCAACATATAAAGTAACTGTTATTTATTAACATTGTAGGTGGTGCACAGGCTGAGACTTTTCGGAGCCGAAAACAATTTATTTCATTAAATGTTCAAGCCATATGTACGGCTGATTTGATCATTCAAGATATTGTTACTCGTTGGCCCGGATCAGCACATGACTCAAGAATATTCCAAAATTGTCTGGTGAAAGAGAGATTTGAAAGGGGAGAATTTAATGCATCTATTCTGCTTGGGGATAGTGGTTATGCTGTTACAAATTATTGTCTGACTCCCCTTGCACAGACTACTACAACAGCAGAAGAATTATTTAATGAAGCTGAAATTCGAACCAGAAACCCCATTGAAAGGACATTTGGTGTTCTGAAGAGAAGGTTCCCTGTATTAGCACTTGGTATTCGTATGGCACTTACAAAAGTGCAGCATATATGTGTGGCTTGTGCAATATTGCATAATGTTGCAGTAAAGATGAATAATGGTGATCCGCCTGTCAATTTACCAGAGATTGAACAGGCCATCTTAGAGACTAGCAGTGTGCCAGTAGATCCATTTTATAGAAGCAGCCAGAATGTCTCTCCACATGTTCTGCCATATATTCACTATTTTAATAATTTGTAGCAAGGGGTAATAAAATAAATTATATAAATCTACGTTGTGTTTTATTTACTTAAACTTAAAAAAAAATTACAGGTGAGCAAGCAAATCAAGAAAACGCTAGGTACTATTATAATAGTAAAAAGCCTAATTTTCCGAAAGTGAATCCTCTGTCTTTTTCTTTGCTAATTCTAATAATAATAATCGATTTTGCAAATCATAGTAGCGTTTTCTTGATTCGCTTTCAGCAATAAGGTCTTGTATGTGTTCTATCTTCATTTGACATATTTCCTTTTTAGCATTTGCCAGTTCAGTCCAGGCTTTGTTTGTCATTTGACCAGTGTGATTGCGCTTCCGATATCTGCGGAACGGATTTTCTTTGTCATCATCTGTTACTAATTGTAGGGATGGCTTTGTTCTTAATGTTTTTGGAGTGTGGTCACTCCACTTATTAAGTTCGTCCTCTTGCAAATCATTTTCCTAATAGATACTCTGTAAATAATAACAATAAAATTAAATTTTGTCAGTAAACAAATGTGGCAGAGAATGAAAAAGATGAGAAGAAACATAGGTTGGTATTTATTTATTTATTTATTTATTTATTTATTTATTTATGTACACACAAAACACTTAACAGGACACAATATTAACATAAAAGAGCACAAAGGTACTGCTTATTTCTTACAAAATTTCTTCCAGCAGACCTGCGAGAGGAAAGTAGGATTGGATATGTAGACACAGTGTGTAGAAAAGTCGAAACAAGAAAATTTAAATTAAAACTCAAAAAAAAACTATTCTATATAAAATAAACATACATACAAATACATACACACATATATAAAAAAAATACTAGTATTAGTAAATATTTACCTATATATACATACATATATATGTAGAATATTACTGTAGAGAAGAAAGGTAATGCTCTTTGACTTGCTTTTTGAAGAGAAATAAAGTTTTAGAATCTCGAATGTTAGGCGGAAGTGAGTTCCACAAACGTACTGCGTGAACAGAGAAGGAGTAAGAGTACAGTTCAGTTTTATGGGATGGGAAATTAAGATGATGCCTGAGGTGGGATCTACACAGAGCATCCGGAGGACGGGTAAAGGAAAAGCGATCACGCAGGTAGCTGGGATATGCAGTGTTATAATGGATGTTGTAAAGGAGACATAATATCCGAGTGTTCCTGCGAAGACGGATAGGGAGCCACTTGAGCTCCTTGCGGAAGTGAGAAACATGGTCATATTTCCTCAGACCAAACACAAAACGAATACCAAGGTTTTGTAAGCGCTCAAGCTTATTTAACAGCTCCTCGGTGGCATCCAAATAGCAGGCATCAGCATAATCAATGATCGGCTGAATCAGAGTTTGAGCTAAATAAATTTTGGTTTTGAATGGCAAGAAGCTCTGTAAGGATTTGAGCGAGTGAAACGAAAAGTGAACCTTACGACTAACCTCACTGACTTGAGCTCGCCAAGAAAGATTGCTGTCAATTAAGACACCAAGGTCCTTGGCTGTTTCAGTATACGCAATGGTTGTGCAGCCCAGAGATAATGGAGTCAAAGATGACAAGTCAAGTGCTGTGCGGTAGTGTCTGCTGCCTATGATCATGGTCTGCGATTTAGCAGGGTTAATCTGTAAGCCGAACGACTTAGCCCATTGATATATGCTGTCTAGGTCATGATTCATGGCATTGATTGCCGATTCTGCATCAGCCAGCAAGAAATGTCGATACAGCTGCAAATCGTCTGCATAGAGGTGGAAGCTGGAAGTGATAACTTTGGTAACGGTATTAATAAATATAGAAAAAAGAAGAGGAGAGAGAACGCCACCCTGAGGAACACCAGCAGTAAGATCACACCAGTCAGAGTAGATCTCTTCTTGGCGGACACGCTGAGAGCGACCCCGAAGATACGAGTCAAACCAGGCTATTGCAGAGGCAGAGAAGTTAAAAGATTGAAGGATCCCAAGAAGGATGTCGAAATCCACCGAGTTGAACGCGCAACTAAAGTCAAGTAACACTAAAACAGTAAGAGATTTATTGTCCATAGCCCAGCGGATATCGTCAGTAACCTTCAGGAGTGCAGTGACAGTACTGTGGCCAGTACGGAAGCCAGATTGGAAAGGTTAAATGAGAGCATTAGACAATAGAAATTTAGAAATTTGACCATGAACAATGTGTTCGAGAACTTTAGAAAGGAAAGGAAGAATGGAGATGGGTCTGAAGTGGGATAAGGAAGAAGGATTGTTAACTTTAGGAAGTGGAATTATGTGAGCCTGTTTCCAGGCTGACGGAAATATACCAGAGAATAAGGAAAAATTAACAATATGAGTAAGGATAGGGAGTAGTTCTGAAATAATGGGTATTATCATTCTCGAACACAGATTATCATGGCCCACAGCAGAGGAGGAAATAGAGAGAAGGGACTTTTTCACAACGTCTTCAGATACAGGACTGAAATCAAAAAGTGTACATTGGGGTAACGGAAAGTTAGACAGCTCAAGTAAGGTAGAAGCTTTAACGCTAGGGTCTAGAGAAACAGGTGGTAGAGAAAAGTGCCTGTTAAGAGCGGACAAGTCAACATCTTTACAGGTATTCGTGGGTGATTTGCCGATACCGACAGACTTTAAAAATTTCCAGACATCGGAGGAGTTACGATCAACGAGAGATTCGTGGAAGTAGCGTCTCTTCGCATCTCGACACAGACGATTGCAGCGGTTACGTAGAGCTTTAAAGTGAGTGAGATTAAGTTCCGTGGGTCTGCGTCTGTACCTACTCTTCGCCTTATCCTTACGAGCAATAGCATGTTTAATTTCAGTAGTCATCCACGGAGCCGGATTATGTTTAATTTTAATACGCCGACGAGGGGCATGTTTATGTATTTAATATAATATATTGACAACTTCTTGTAGCATTACCTCAGAGACGTTCAAATTTTCTTTGTCATTATTGGTCATATCCACTGTGATGTCTATTAATATTATGGAGGCCTGACTTGGAACTTGTACAGGAGTATCAGGTTGATAGACACTATCACAAACAGACTCAGTGCCAGCTGCTTGAACACTAATCAAGCTAAATATTCCTTCTTCTTCTTTGGTGAGGTTCGGAGGTGGCCTTGGAGGACCTCCCCCGTGCCAAGAGCATACATATTTTCTTTGGCCCGTCACCTTATCTTTCACAGATTTTTGCAGTGTCCCATTATTTACGTACCTACATAGTGTTTCAGCAGTTTTTGAATTTAAAGATCAGCTTTTAATTCCACGCTAATTTCTTCCCAGCAGTTTTTTTTCGCGTTCCATGTATTAGCATCGCTTTTTTTATTTTCAATTATATGTACTTTATTCAAGACTATGTCTTTCAGCTGATTTATCTCGATTGCACTGAAGTTTGTGCATCGTTTTTTCTCCATACTGAATTGATTCCGAACAAGAAATAATACCGAAAGAAATAATCAAATCACCACAAACAAATCACACGCGACCACCACTCACACAACAAAACGCAGCGGCAATACTTCAATTTTGACATTTTATCCTACTATCAACCTAAAAATGTTGCTATTCTATTTGCGACATAAAAAAACAAATTGGCAATTACCTATGAGTAAAAAAACTGTTTAGGTTTCGCTAAAGGCTTGGCTTCTATTAATTCGCGTACTTGCGTATGAAAATTATTATTTAACAAGCAAACAGCCATTATTTCATTACCTACCATAGCATGTTGATTTTTGCGGGTCAAAAATAAATTACAATAAAGCAACGTATTTTTGAGGTAGCCACACGCCAATCTCAAATCGGAACTTAAGCGACAGAAATCCTCCACTTAGATTAAGGCTAGTTAGGGTGGACTTTATTTGCCGCATAACTTTAATCCTATATTGAAAACATAAGTCGTTCTTATCTTCAATCCTGGATCACTTCAAGATAAGCTATTATTGAAATACCAGCCCTAAGTTGGATAGTATTTATTCATGACAATTATGTATTTTGCAAAGAATCCATAAACGGTCATAACGGTGTTTTTGGACATTGTAATACATATTCATACTTCATTCAATTAGGTGCAGTAATATAGTAATTAGGTGTCCGGTGAGGACCTGCGTCAGGCGGAAGGTGAGGACGCCGTAGAGCCTCTCCAGCCACTCCTCAAAGAGGGGACTTATCGCCGCAATATTGGCGTGCCCAAAGGAACTTTCCCCTGGTTTGCAACTTTAGCCATGGTCCTCTTACTCAACACCGCGACAAGTCCATGTTTGTTTAAATCGCAACGTTATCAAGCAAAGAATTTTTTTGTTACATCCATTATTTGGCATTTTAGTGAACGAGGATATGGTAAAGGTACACCTTATGGTGTTGGAGGGTGTATCAAGCGCATTTGCGATGATCATGTCGCAAAGGGAAATGACGTGTCTAATTTAGATGATTTAATGGCATGTTTATCTATAAATTGTAAAGGAATAGAGGTGTTTAAAATCGACGAGTAGAGGTTTCCTGAATTCGATCTACTTTTGAAGGAGAGCGCTACACGTCCTTTTAAAGGTACGCTCAAAATACATCAAATTACATGGCATAAACAAAATCCTCATGTTATCCATGCCATGCGATTCGAGTTGTTTGGATTGAGCAGACCATGAAAGATGTCCGCATTATGAAATTGGACAGATTCAAATTCAGTTTAAAGCTCCTATATCTCCCACTAATTCCATATTATCTGATCATCACTCTTTCAATGTGTCGCCGGAATTTCCTCTAGCAGGGCCTTCCAATAATCGCAACTCTTTGTTTGAAGCTTACTCACCTGCAAGTACAGGATACTAGTAATGCTACAACTGAGCCCATGTCACCCGGTTTCTCTGAAAGATGACCTGATAATCCAATTGAAAACTAATCTTTACAAAGCCTACCTATAAAAAGCGCACCTCGCGGTCGTTACAGTCTTAGACGACTGAGTCTTCCGCAGAAATGACCCCAAAGAAACGCCAATTATGCCTTATGGACGAGTCTGGACGATGGACGAGTCTGGACGATGGACGCTTCTGAAGATGAAAATTTTTTTTTTTTTTTTTTTTATAATGGAAAGATGTCTAGTCTGTGGACATTTTGTTTATTTTTATTTTATAAATGAAGATACTGTAACTTTCGCACATTGTTTGCTTACTTCCATAGTAAGCAAACGATTGGATACCTTTGAACATTTTAAATTAGGTTTTCCAAATAATAATATGTCATAACTTTGTGATTACTAAATAAGTTGTATGTTATCACCTGTAGACAACTAAGTCTTTTCTGTGGATTTTCTACAGGAAAGATGTCCATTCTGTGGACATCGTCTTTATTATTTTTAATTTTCTAAAATGCTTGAATTTTCAAACGTTATTCTGTCTTGTAACGAAAGTGTTATTTATTTTGATCATATAAATTAAGTTCTGTAAACAAATCATAATAATGTGAATACATATTAAGGTTTATGTTGTTACCTGTAGACAATTAGGTCGTTTCTGTGGCCTTATAAAAATGAAAATTGTTATTATTCGAGAGAATATGTAAGACTGATGTATGTCGATATAATTAAGAATTATAAGAGACCATTACACGAATAAAGGCTGATTTTTAAACTCATATGGGAGGTTTTATTTTTTGGAAATTATGAATTACGTATTTTGTGTTTGACCCGAATGCCTATGAGCAGTTGCTTGAAATTTTTAAGAGAATTAAACCAGGCGCGACAACTAAAGACGTAATTGCAAAGATTAACTCATTAAAATCTAAGTACAGAAAATCATTTAACAAAAAATAACAGATTCGAACTCGAAGCTATCTGGTGCTGCAGCGGAAAATGTTTACAATCCAAAGTATTTCATATGCTGAATTTTTTAAATAAAAATGAAAAGCGCCTTGATATGGTAAGTTTTTTTTATTTTATCTACATACCCTAAAAATTACATTTATTTGGTGTTATAATAGTTACAGGATCTGTCTCAGTATCTTAGCACTGTTTAATGTGCATGTCATGTGTATGTCGTACGTTGCATGCTCACTAACTAATATATTATTATTTTGGTCATCTCCACTTGACGAAAGATAAGTGTGATTCTGTTTTAAGTACATAATTATGTAAATAACAACATGCAGTAGTCACCATTGTAGCCTTTGCAGGTGTTAGACATATAGCTTTGAAAAATACCGAACTTAGCAGCTAATACGAGTATGCTAAATACACACTCAACCAAAACCTGTAGCTTTTGATAAACGGTAATTAAATGTTAGTTCCTCTTTTGTGGCATTTTTTAAAGCATATGGTTTCATCAAATTAGGCCCAAGGGCGAAAGCTTCGTCTGCTGTAAATACAAATGGAAATGTTTCGTTTATTTTACCATGGTAAGGTTTAGTTTATTTTAACTACGAGTACACTCGCGAGCAACCAAATCGACTCAACCCATACGTGCGCATAAATATACAGGATTACTGGTAATTCGACGTACATCCGTCAGGGGCTGATAAAGGGGGCCAAATGCAACAAATTGAACCCGCCATATGTATGGCCGAAATTCAATAGTATTCGAGATATTTGAATTTTAAGGGTTTTTCGATATTTACCCAAAATTTGACATTTAATTCCAAATAAAAAAAAAACTACACATTTGAATGGGTACCATTAAAAATCATGTTGTAGCTAGCACTTCAATTAAGCTATGGACATAGTTAAAACTACTTAATTTAACAAAATAATTAAAATAATGAACGATATAAGAATAACATCTTACCAATATTTTTATTTTACGCTTCAAAAATGTTGCCTCCTCACAAAAATTTCTATGACATTAATCGTAAAAATAACTAGAAAAACTTGCCTATTCTGTAAGCTTTCCAAAAAGGTATAAAAATCAATTTTAAAATACATAATTCGTGGCATGGCATGTGTTTGAACCGGCGCGGGGAGAGAAATAATGTGTGTTTTAGTTTATGATCCTTGCTAAAACAACCGATTTTACTGGCGGAATTCTTCGTGATGGGGCGGGGTGTGAGGGTGGGGGAGCACACGGCGTCTGCTGTGCTCGCGTCGCCTTCCTTAGTAAGTTTCGACTCTACGCCGCGCAAGCACGTGTGTTGTTATCTTGCTATTAACCAATCTCTCATCGCGTTAATTTGTTATCGATCATTATTGTTAATTCTTGTTTCTCTTGTTATTATTTTTGTTATCATTGTTATTTCGGATACCATGGCTTCGTATGCTAATAACGAATACGCAGACATTATGTTTTGTTATGGTTTTGCCGATGGAAACGCGGCTGCGGCTCGGCGAGAATACCAACGCCGCTTTCCCGATCGTCGACTTCCCCACGTTACTGTTTTCGGGAGCACCTATCGACGATTGTCTGAAACTGGCAGTGTTCAGAGAGCACAATTCAACGCTGGCAGACCTCGACGGTATACGGCTGACGAAGAGGACACCATTCTTCAGTGTTTTATTGATGACCCAAACATCTCAACGAACATTGTTGCAAGACAGCTCGGTATGTCCCAGTGGAAAGTGTGGTCGGTAGTACATCTATCAGGTAGACACCCGTACCATTATCAACCTGTCCAAACATTGCACGAGGGAGATCCTGCCAGGCGACTGGAATTTTCTCGGTTTATGTTAAACGCTGACGCTGACCAGGAACATTTCCTAAGAAATATTTTGTGGACTGACGAGTCAAACTTACATTTTTGGGCACCTAAAGCAGGCAGGAATCCAAAAAAACTAAAAGAAACTGCGTCGCAAATGAGATTTTCCCTGAACGTATGGATGGGTGTCGTTGATAATTATTTGGTGGGCCCTCATTTCTTGCCCCAAAATTTGAACGGCGAAAATTACGAGGAGTTTTTGAGAAACAACCTAGACGATTTGTTGGCGGATGTTCCCGAAGAAATAAAAAACAACCTCATGTTTCAACATGATGGGTGCCCAGCACATTACCGGATTACTGTCCGACAGTGGCTAGATGAGAGATTTCCAAACCGATGGATTGGGAGGGGAGGGCCAATTCCGTGGCCAGCACGAAGCCCTGATATCACACCACTTGATTTTTACGTCTGGGGTCATATGAAGGAATTAGTTTATGTGACCCCAATAAATTCAGTCGAAGAACTTCGACAGCGAATAATAAACGCGGCGCAACAGATGAGAACAACGTTTTCATCAAGAGTGACGAAAACCGAAGTTAGGAAAAGAATTCGAACTTGCATTCGTAATAGAGGGGCTCATTTTGAACAAGATGTGTAAAATTTTTAATAAAATTTGACGTACATTTTTGAATGCATTTTATTTCATACAAATACAAATTCTCTCCCCGCGCCGTTTCAAACACATGCCATGCCACGAATTATGTATTTTAAAATTGACTTTTATACCTTTTTGGAAAGCTTACAGAATAGGCAAGTTTTTTTAGTTATTTTTACGATTAATGTCATAGAAATTTTTGTGAGGAGGCAACATTTTTGAAGCGTAAAATAAAAATATTGGTAAGATATTATTCTTATATCGTTAATTATTTTAATTATTTTGTTAAATTAAGTAGTTTTAACTATGTCCATAGCTTAATTGAAGTGCTAGCTACAACATGATTTTTAATGGTACCCATTCAAATGTGTAGTTTTTTTTTTATTTGGAATTAAATGTCAAATTTTGGGTAAATATCGAAAAACCCTTAAAATTCAAATATCTCGAATACTATTGAATTTCGGCCCTACATGGGGGGTTCAATTTGTTGCATTTGGCCCCCTTTATCAGCCCCTGACGGATATACGTCGAATTACCAGTAATCCTGTATGTATTTTTCGAAAAATATATTACTAATTTAAAAAAATATTATAGCGTTTGAAAGCTTGAGACCTTAGCTTTAATATGGTACCACTTTTCTTAACATTTATTCAGGACTTTCACAATTAATGCTATCTGGGTGAAAGTAGAGGTAAAATGGGAACTCAGATGTTAACGACTCGATTATTTGTAAAGCTTCCTGCATGCTCGATAGATGGCGTTGGCCTCAAATTAGAAGTCGTTATGGTTTCGTTACCGCGAATAGTATATAGGCAAAAAGTATTTTTTTAATAAAGTAGCTATCTTATCAGATCAGTACACAGTAGTTTTATTACAACTCTTGCTAGTGTACCTTTAGGTCAACCTTTCCCCAAAATACCAACCGGTATTTAACACAGAAAAATATGTAGTGGTTAGTTATTTTAAAAATAAAACTAAAACTGTAAATAAACATAAAATAATTTATTATATCAGTATTTGGTATTGCCCCCCTAGCTCTAATCACAGCTTGCAGTCGATTCTTCATCGACCTGATCAATTTTTTGACGGTGTCTTGAGGAATTCCATCCCACTCCTCTAATAACGCCGCCTTCAGTTCCTCAATGGTCGAAGGGACTGGATTTCTGGCCCTGACCCTTCTTTTGAGCTCGTCCCATAGTGCTCGATGGGATTCACATCTGGACTGAGTGCAGGCCAGTCCATTGTCTGTATATTCACTTCGTCGAGGAACTGCCGAGTGATACGCGACGTGTGACACCGGCCATTATCATGCATTAAGACGAAGTTCTCACCGACAAATCCTGCGTAGGGAACAACGTGGCCCTGAAGTATGTCGGTAATATAACGATCAGCTGTCAGCCCTCCTCCTCGGCCTCCCCCGGGCACGAAAACAAGCTCGGTTTTTCCGTCTAAAGAGATACCAGCCCACATCATGCAGGAGCCGCCGCCGTATGCAACCGTTTCAGCGAAACAGCACTGCGCAAATCGCTCGCCCGGACGCCTGTAGACACGGCCTCTCCTGTCACTGCCATGCAGACACATTCTGCACTAGTCAGTGAACAAGACCGAATGCCCGAATGCCATTGCTCGACGCTCCAATTGAGATGCTCTCGAGCAAATTGAAGGCGCACTTGTCGGTGGCCTGCTGTTAATTTTGGGCCTGTGGCAGGCCGTTTTGGAATGAGATTGGCTTTCCTCAAGCGTCTTCTTACTGTCCACTCGCTGAATCGTCGTCGGCTCTCGTGGAGTGCGGACGTGCGGACGTATTTTTCTTTATCTTTTTTCCTATTGGTCGGCGCGATTTCTCGGTCCCTCCTGCTCTCGCGTGGGCAAGTTTCCGTTTAGGCCCGCGGCCATACTGGATTTAGAGTGAGCGCGAGTGCTGTGTGGGTGGAGTCTGCAAAGTGACAGTGACATTACCTACCCCGTAACACCCGGTAGTGCGCGACAGTGACGTTTGGCGACAGTGACGTTTGTGTGAGTGACGTTTTATTGGTGACAGTGACACTTCACGACAGTGACGTTAGATTTTGGTTAGGCGACAGTGACGTTTTTCAGTGGCAGTGACACTAGGTGACGTTTCACCGAAGTGGTGACAGCGACACCTGGCGTGGCGGCGCTAGTGTTGTGTGCTGGTGCGCTCCAGGAATTTTTCCGATTTTCCGGATTTCCCGGATTTTCCCGATTTTCCCAGCTTATCCCGTACGGCCACAGGGAGTACCAACACCTAGGCCCAGAATTCTGGGACTTAGGAATTTTGTGTTGTTTTTTGTGTCGTCACGCGCGCGCGCTTCGCGGCAGGCACCTGCCTGCATGTGCTAGCGCACAGGTTGATCCCATCGATCGACACTAATAACTGACTATCGTTCGTGTATTACCTGATGAATAGTGTTCGTGCATTAACCTTTGAATAGTGTTCGTTATCAACGGTCTTGAACTACTTTAAGAGGCGCAATGGCGGACGAAGAGGAGGCTGAACGCCTCCAGCAGACGCTCCTGGAACAGGAGATGGAGAGGAAAGCCGAGGAGCTGAGGGTGCTCTCGGAGATGCGGCAGGAGGGTGCCTTCACCCCGCGGGCGACCCTTTCGCGCACCCCACCGCAAGGATTTAGCACCCCCCCCCCCTGCGGGCAGCAGCAGCATAGGTGAGAACCCTGAGCCATCCCCCGCTAACCCCCCCCCGGTAGTGGAGAGAAGCGAGAAGCGGCTTCTCAGCTCGCCGGAAGAGGTGCAGGAGGCTGTGCGGCGGCGCCTGGCGAAGCGGACGCCGCGCACGGATGTGCCGCCAATCGGTGGACTACTCTCCCGGCCAGCCAAATCGCCCCCGCCGCCCCCGCAGAAGGAGAAGGAGAAGGACAGGGAAGAGGCGGAACAGGTGAGCATGCGAGACATCGTTGAGGAGGTGGACCCGCTGGCGACGGCTCCGGTCGAGTCCCTGGCGGGCCTGGCAACGTCGTCGATCCAGGGGATAATGGAGGCAGTGCGGTCTAAGACCGCTAGACTTAACAAGGATGAGGTGGCGGCAATTGGCCTCCATACAGAGCGCATATCGGCCGTGATCGTGCATCTCACCCTGCGCTTGGCGGCTGCAGAAAACAAGCTGGGTGTGGCGGAGCGTAGGATCGAGGAACAAAGCGGCGTCGTACAGTTGGCGGCGGCCGCAGCACTACCCCCAAAGACGTCCTACGCCTCAGCACTGCGCCTGCCCCGGCATGCGGAGCCGGTGCAAATCCGGAACACGCCAGGACCTACAATGGCATTTTACCCTGCAGATGAAAACGGTGCCATCAAAACGGCAGAGGCAACCAAGGCGGAACTAAAGAAGGCCGTGGACCCAACGAAGCTTTGGGTCCAAGTTACCAAGGTGCGCAAGGTCGGCAATGCGGGTGTAATCGTGCAAACGACCACGGATGCAGCGGCGACACGACTCCGGGCGGCAATACCAGCGACGCTCAGGGTGGCGGAGCCCAAAATGCGGCGCCCATTGGTTTGCCTGAACAGGCTGGATGGCGACCCCTCGTTCGGGGAAATACTTGAGGCGCTGCATGAGCAGAATTTTAGGGACGACCCACAATGGCCCCTGGAGCGCATAAAGAAGGAAGCAACCGGCGCCTTCAAAAAGAACCGGTCGCGAGGCGCGGCCCAGGCTACTTCAGCGGTATTCGCGTGCTCAACGCAACTTCGTGCAGCTTTGCTCAACAAGGGGCGAGTCTATGTGGGTTGGGAAGCGGTGGAGGTGACCGACTTTATTGACATCACCTGCTGCGCCAAGTGCCAGCAGTACGGCCACCCTGAGCACCATTGCAGATCGGCCGATGTCACGTGCGGCCGTTGCGGCGTAACCGGCCACCGCGGGCAGAAATGCACCGCCAGCGAGACCACCTGCGCTACGTGCAAGCGCCTAGGGAAGAAGGGGGCGGCGAGACACAGGACCGCCTCCAGGGATTGCCCAGCGAGGCTTCATGCGGAGCAGAGGAGCGTGGCCATGACCCACTATGGGTAGGTCAGCGACCACCATTGGCCAGCTCAACCTCGCTGGGTCGGCGCTTGCGACGAGGGAGCTCCCTGCGGTGTGCCGGGACCTTGGGATTAGTGTCGTACTTCTCCAGGAGCAGTACGCGCAGGCCGACAACATCTTGCAGCATAGCCCGTCCGCAAAGGCGGGCATCTACATCCACAGGAGCGGCATGGCCTGCGCGGTGCTGCACCACCTCTCCACCGACCACTGCCTCGTGGCCCACCTGGAGGAGTGCGACCTGCACGTGGTCTCGGCGTACTATCAGTACGGCGAGCCGGTCGACCGCCATCTGCACCACCTGGAGGGTATCATGGACGCGCTACGGGGGAGGCGTGTCATAGTGTGCGCAGATGTGAACACCCACTCGCCGATGTGGCATAGTGCGCCCCGCCACTACACTGGCCGGGGCCACACCGCGGAGTACCGGCGGGTGGCACTGGAGGCCTTCATAGCCGCACATGGACTCACCGTTAATAACGTGGAGGGCCAACCTTTCACTTTCAGCGGCCCAAACGGTGAGTCCAACATCGACGTCTCCCTCAGCACAAGGAACATCAGTGTTGAGAAGTGGGAAGTTCGGGATGGGGCGAGCAGCAGCGATCACCGCCTCATTACCTTCCAGGTGGATGCAACCATCACACGCCACAGCGCTGGTCCGGACAAGGAGCCGGTGCGCTTCCGGGATCGGGGAGTGGATTGGCCGCGCTTCCAGCAGGCTATCCATGAGCGAATGGGGAGGCTTGACTTTGGCAAGCCAGCGTCCTTTGTTTGCAAGGCATTTACCAGGGTGATTATGGATACGGCGTGCCAGTCTCTAGGAATGAAAGGGCCACCAAAGGACGCAGGATATGAATGGTGGAATCCGAGGCTCGAGAAGCTTCGGAAAGCGAATGGCAAGGCTAGGTGCAAATGGCAGGGATCGCGAAAGGGCGGGGGATTGAGAGAAGAGCGACTGAGAGCTGAGTTTCACGATATACGAGCGAGATACCGACAGGCAATGGAGGAGGCGGAGCTTGAGCACTTCCAGCAAATTGCGGAGGCGGGATCCGTGGGGGTTGGCCTACCGGGCTGCCAGTGGCAGGCACAGGCCTCCCTCCCGGGTCATTAATGGAACGAAGCTGGCGGAGGGCTTTGCCAGCACAGTGGGCGAGGCGGCGACCGGTCTCCTGCGCGCGCTGTGCCCGGACGACGATCCGTCCCGGGACACGCCATACCACAGGCAGGTGCGTGTCGCGCCCTCGCTCACCCCGTCAGGCCAGGCTGCGCCTCCTCTGTCACGTGACAGTCTGGGGGGCATTATTAGGAGCTTGCCCAACACAGCACCGGGATTAGACGGAATTAGCGCGCGAATAGTGAGGAATGTCTGGAGCGTCGTACCCGCGGAAGTCACCGCGGTGTACGCCAAGTGTGTGTCGGACGGAGTGTTTCCGGATGTGTGGAAGGAGGGCCGGCTGCTCGTCCTGCCGAAAGGTAACGGCAAGCCGCTTACCGACCCTAAGGCTTACAGGCCGATTACGCTGCTGCCTGTGCTCGGTAAAATTTTAGAGCGCGTAATTTTGAAGTGCGCTCCAATGATCGGCAACCAGATCTCTGCTGCCCAGCACGGGTTCTCTACGGGCAAGTCAACCGTCACGGCACTCAATGATATCTTGGGTGCCGCGAGGGAGGGCTCGGGCAAGTACGTGCAGGCCATATTCCTGGACATCGCGGGCGCCTTCGACAACGCCTGGTGGCCGATGATCCTGACGAAAGTCAAGCGGGGAGGGTGTCCGCCCAACATCTTTGAGATGCTGGCGGACTACTTTGTCCGCCGACGAGTCGGGCTGTTCATCGGGGACCGGGTGGAGTGGAAGGTGTCCACCATGGGCTGCCCCCAGGGGTCTGTCTTAGGTCCAGCTTTATGGAACCTGCTCCTGGACGATTTGCTTCGGCTGCCACTGCCTAGTGGCGTCCGTATGGTCGCATATGCGGACGACGTGACCATCCTGATCGAGTCCCAATCCCGCTCTGGGATCGAGGCGGCGGCCAAGACCACTTTGGACTTGGTCGCGGATTGGGGGGCTAGGAACAGGCTGGGATTCTCCCCTGCGAAGTCCTCTATGATGACGATCAGGGGAAAATTCCAGCGGCCCCCCACGGTCAAGCTGGCCGGGGACTCGGTCAGGAGTGTCGCCTCGACGACGGTGTTGGGCGTGGTGATCGACGCAAATCAGTCCTTTGCGCAGCATGCGGTATCGATAGGGGAGCGCGCGGCCAAATGCTTCGGGAAGATGTCACGAGTGTCGGCATCGTCCTGGGGCATTCGATATCCCGGACTGCGCGTCCTCTACAGGGGCACTTTCGTCGCCACGATCACGTATGCTGCTGCTTGTTGGTACCATAGAGCGACACTCCACGTTGTTCACAGCGCGCTGCTTAGGTGCCAGAGAACGAGCCTGACACTGCTGACGAAGGCGTACAGGTCTACCAGTACGGCTGCGCTGGCAGTGTTGGCTGGCGTTCTCCCGGCGGACCTGGAGGTAATCCGTGCAGGGCGGATTGATGAGGAGCGCCAGAGCGCGGCCGAAGCACAGGTCGAGCTGGGCTTGCGGAGACGGGTGCTGGCACAACGGAAGAAAGAGATTTGGGAAGACATGATGAATGCATGGCAAAAGAGATGGATGGAGTGAGGAGAAAGGACGGGAGCTATTCCGCTTCTTCCCGGACGTGGAGGCACGAATCAGGTCACACTGGGTCGTGCCTGACCACCAGCTGTCCCAGATTCTCACGGGACATGGGTGTTTTAGGAAACGACTGCATGATATGACGTTATGCTACTGCGGTATGGACGAGGAAGACCTGCACCATGTGCTGTGGGTCTGCCCCCTGTATGAGGAAGCTAGGTGCAAGATGATGGATGGGATCAGCCGCGCGGAGGTCGGCCCGATCTACTACGGCGATCTCGTAAGTTCACCGGCGAACTTTGACCGGCTACGGGAGTACGCGCACACATGGCATGCCGCCCGGAGGAAGATGGAGCATGAGGAGATGGCAGCACCTACGCAGTATGCAGCGCAGCACAGCATACAAGTTGATCGGGCGACTCTTCATCATTAGTGGAGGGCGAAAAGAACATCGCCCGCAGGGTGAACAGGCGAAAAAAGCAACGCCACCTGTATGAAAAGAGCTATAACAAGGCGAAAAGAGCGACGCCACCGTAATAAAATAAATAGCGAAACAAAATAAAATAAATAAAAATTGGGAAAGCGAAAAGAAAGACGCTAATATCTATTTATGTATATATTACTAAGCAAATTATTTACAGGCGCGCCGACGGCGAGGTCACGACTTCTGTGATGTTTCGTGCATGCCCAATTGGGAGAACTGCTTTTAGGGACACACATGGCAAATAACTTGTAAGGGATCAAGAAGCGCCTGCGGACTGGAAAGATTGCCAAGGGTGCTATGTCCGCAGCCGCCCCACGATTCGGCCCGTATAACGTACGTTGGTAGGGCCATGGGAAGGTTGGAGGGAATGTCCACTCGCTGACAGCCACCCCTCGAACACGCCTCAATTCCCAATTCCTCATCACATCAACACCCGTCAGGTGGCGATTCCGCAGCGCTGTTGTAACGATGAAACGGTCGTCTCTCTCTGAAGTGCACCGGTCGCGGCTGGCTCTTGGTCTCCGATTAAAGGCACCAGTCTCTTGAAATCTTCTGTATACCCTTGATACAACAGACTGGCTCAAGTGAAGCTGAGCAGCGACGGTTCGCTGACTGAGTCCTTGTTGCAACAGTGCAACAACTTGAGCAGCTTCTTCAGGCATAGTGTCCATAGTTTCTTCAAAACAATGAGTGAAATTTGCGGAGATGTGTACAGGTCAACTTCTGATAAGCGACTGATAAGGTATAATGGGATGTCGCGACGCCCCCGCCAGGGATAAGGTAAAAAGTTTGTGAGGGTTTTATAAGGGTGGATCGTAGCACAAGTCGTGTGTACCGTAGAGAGTGAATTTTCCTATACAAGTACAGAATATTTTTTTATGACAGTGGTGTTGGTGTAAAGCTAAAGTCTCAAGCCTTTAATGGACATATGGTTTTTATAAATAAAATAAGTATTTTCTGAAAAATAAAGATATGTATGCGTGCTTAAAGGTTGAGTCGATTTAGTTGCTCGCGAGTGTAGTTTATCCGTATTTTTTTATTTATTTATATAGACCGTTAACCAACGTTGACGAAGTGTGACGACTGCCCATGCAGAACTATGCAATTAGCAGTTTCTCAATTTATTTGCACAAGTATAGCGACGATGTTGTTAAAGATGTAATAAAATATTGGACCGAACCATCAATTCTATTTTAGGTCTACCATGGAGGTTTGTTTGAATTATGATTACAATGTGCTTAGACACCTATTTTTTTGATGAATCGAAAAAAATGACATGACGAAAGTGTGATGATCATTCTTAAGTAGAGTAATGTAGTGCGCTTCAATTATCAGTTTCTCAATTTACTTGTACTAGACGATAGATAGTCATTATTGATTCTGTTAGGATGAGTTTTATCTGAATTGATGCATACGTCCGACTATATTCCGATCTATGTGTATCATTGAAGTATCTATGAAACATTATTTAATACAGTATCTTATATTATTATTCTCTTTCACTTTTGATTCCAGACAAGTTTTTTTTTTATAAAAGAATTTAAAAATAGTCAAAAACAAAAAATCAGATTAGAACAACTACTTCTTTGTTCCGTGCGGGAATTAAACCCGCGACACTTGGCGTGTATTTGTGTGATGATGTTGATGTTAAAGAGTTCTTAAGCTATGCGCCAAACGTGTCGTCAGCGTTACGATGAAATACTGGATCAATATCCTAACATAGAACATCCGTAATGAATAAGGTATTTCGAGTAACATTTTTATTTTGAAATAATTATTGAACAATTTTATTATATGATTAATATTAAGTATAGTAAGATAGATAGATTGTTGAGTATTTTACGTTTAATGCAGTCGCATAGTTGTAGCTGATAACGTATGAATACATTATTATTAGAGAAGGGCAAATTGTCATTATTATTTATTCGCATCGGTGCCCCGCGAATTCGTTCGCGTGTAAGTCGTACCTACTAAATAAAATGTAACAGACTTCAAACGATAAAACGAAATTCTCGTAAACCAGGTTCTGTTTAACCTTTTACTGACGTAATACCTATAGACTTTTAGGTTTTCTAACAAAATATTTTGGAGTTCAATTTATGTTAGTTATAGTCAATGTTAATATGAAAAATCCGATATGGCTGGTCTCTAGAATTTCATGATGGTGAGACGTGAGACCCATTTGTATGCAAGTACATACGATTACCTTATAAAAGAACAATGGCAAAATTTGGTCTGGACTTTTTTTTGGCGTCCATGATTTTCATTTAAATGAATCGAATTTAATTAATTTTCTATGATTTTTCAATTATTCACTCCTTCTCGTAAAGGCCGGAATTATTTTATGTTTTTAAAAGCTTATCAAATGATGTTCGAATTAAGTACATACGACATGTTACCATTAAAATAGTGGTGTGAGTACAAATAGTATGAATGCAATTTATCTGTATCAATAATTAAACGAATGATCGATTTTATAATCAACCGATCGATCGACCCCTGTAGAGTAGTTGGTTTTGTTTTTAACATAATTATTAAAATGCTTTATTCTTTCGTCTTTAATCAACTGATATCTTTGAAGACCTATATCCAATTAATAATTAATCAAAATATCACAGGATCGTTTCAGTGTTGTATCGATTCTTAAGAAAACTGAATCGAAACGTGCAGCACTACTTTTGTCTTTGACAGTGACATGTTGTCTGTGTTTGTCTGTCAGGTCAGGAGGCTACAGAATCCTTCCACGTTTTTCATCTCGGTTGTTTTGTAATTTTATTTGGCTTTCTATTTATTTTTACCCGACTTGGACTGTTTATGGACTGATTGATACTGTCCTGTGTGACTAGTGCGTGCCCTTAGGAGTCCGATATTGCTTTTGCGTAACCATAAGCTAATCTTGTGCTCCGATTGTGCCCAGTGGATTGGATTTTTGTTTAAACCCGGAAAAATCATAATGGTAGATTACGGTCATCGTGTCGCACGCGCATTTTATGTGTTAACTGCAATATATGCGTGAACACACTGCGAAAATTATATTCCTGGCAGAAATAGTTGAATATTGCTGTAGTTGTTTAGTTGGCCGGCGCACTGTAGGCTGCTGCGCACACACTATGACCTTAGTGTGGTATCTAGGATGGGCCAGACATCAAGAACATAATATCTCAGCACCAGCAGGTTTTCCTGATGAGATAATAATACGAGATGAGTATGAGGAATAAAATAAATATGTTAAACAAAATGTGTGTTTTTTATTTGCCCTAACATTAGGTATTAAGGTCTTCTTCTTTTCGTGTGGTTAGTAAACTAACCTGGTGTCAGAGTTTTAAAGTCGTCCATGGACCTCTGACTTGGCTTCACATGCCGTCGAGAAATATCTCTCAGGCATTTATTTCCGCACAATGTTTTCCTTCACCGTTTTTTGAGCAAGTGATAATTATATAATACGCACATGAATCCGAAAAGTCAGAGGTGCGTGCCTTGGGTTCGAACTCGAGACCTACCTACGACTTGTCAGTCTGACGGTCACACCACTAGGCTACCACTGCTTCTAGGTATTATTATATTATAATCTTCTAGATATTAAGGTTTAACTGAGGGTTATAACCCTCAGTTTTAGTGTTTACGGGGCAAGCGCATTTTTTTTTAAATACGCGCCCGACTTCCGTAAACATACAATTGAGTACCTACTACTCTACACCGAAGGTTAGAATTTATTTGCGTTTTCCTCATTTTATCTGTAAATACTCTTATCCTCACTTAGACCACACCACATTATGCTTTTCTTTATGATTTAATTTCAATCTGCGATGTTTTATAGATAATTGTTGTTTGACGTTCATTCATAACCTAAAAATTCAAACACTGAAATCTTTTTTTTCCGGCTTTCCCAAATGAAAATAGTCTCATTTATAGATTCTGGAGCTAACGCCAAATCTTTTAACATATTTTTCATTACGGGACGCTTCAATTTGATCCCAGACAATTCTTTGTATGGAGACCTGCCATTGTTCTTTCGACTCAGTTTTCAGCGACAGCGCGGCGCCGGCTAATATATCTTCCTAAAATGGAAAGTTAGGGCCACGTTACAATTGAGTATGAATGATGATTAAGAAATAAGTAATTATAAATCTTATGCACAACATGTATAGGAATTAAAACTGTATATCAATATTTTACGCCTAATTTTAAATAAACTATAACTAATAACCGTTCCTTGTGTGTGTATACCGTTTTACAATTGATGGTTATAAAATCAGTGTCATCTGGAGATAATCTCCAACATTATTTTTAACAGTGCAAGTGCATTGTGCAGTGCTCCGTATAATAACTTAACATCGTTCCGTTTAACAAATAAAAACAGTAAGTATGTACCTACGTGTCATTTTAACTATTGCAGTGTGCATGTTTGTGTATATGACTATGCGGTTTTGTTAGTAGGACTTATAGGTTCAGAGGTCGCTGTTGACATTGAGTTTATGAGTTCGATTCTCCTGCAGGAAAATAGCTTGACGTGAAAGGAACCTAATAATGATGTATGTAGTACTATGGTCTGTATGATAATAATTGTAACTAAATGTTTGAATGTTCGTAAGTAGACCTGCTTTATAAAATGTTATCATTGTTTTTTTTAAGGTTTTCCAATCCATTTGACTCTGACACTGAAGTGATTCCTATATCACAAAAGAAGAAGGTATTTAAGCCTAAACCCTCGAAGCTAAAAGGAAAAACTAAGAAACCGCTCCAAGAACAGCTGGGTGGTAGCGGGTCTGAATCAGTGACCGACTCTTCGACTGCACCTGCATCTGCGTCTACATCGGGTGAAAAGAAACGAAAACGTTGCACCTTTCCTGATTCCGAGGTAAGTTGAGATAAAATTGTGATTTAATCATTGTATTTTGATGGCTCGCTTGGTCTACCGGCTTAGCCATTGGCTGCTGTGCTGTGTGTTGCGGGTTGCGATCCCCGTACGGTGCCAATATTTTTGTGGTCTACAGACAGTTGTTCCAGGTCTGGCTGTTGCTGTATGTGAGTTTAAATGTTTGTAAACGCACTCGTGATACAGGAGAAATTCCAAATGTGGCAAAAGCTTTTAGTTTAAAAAAAAAATTGTGTGTCATGGGGACTGTCTACAGAAGTGAAAACTTAACCGTAAAACTATGCATAGCACATCGCAGTGTAAAAGTGTCATGGTAGCGCGGTGAATTAAAAATCGCTCAATGCGACTAAAGAAGTTTTCGCAATAATATCTGTAGTGCTATTCTGTAACCATCTCACCGTGAAAACTTAGGTGAAGTGAGCAGTAGTTAGAGACAGCTCACTTTACATGAAGAACTTAGGTGAAGTGAGCGTGAAGTGAGCTGCTATTCCACCTGCTGCTAGGGACTGACAGCTCACTACGAGCTCACTTCACCTAAGTTTTCACGGTGCGATGGTTACAGAATAGCACTGCTGAAGGCATCCACTTCAGATATTATTGCGTTGGTGTATAATAATAGCCGAGGGTTGATGATTATTATGAATTAGCAGAGTATAATGATGATATAATAATAATAATAAACTATTTTATCTTTGTTTCCAGGATGAAGAGCAACGTGAACCAATTCGGGCCGCGAAACTGAAGAGCTACCTAACGCGTCGAGCCGGTTCTGGTTATAGTATGCAGAGCAACCCCATAAAGTGCGGAGAATATTATGTTGAGGTTCGCATATCGAATAGTGAGGAGGTGGAGGCCATAACAACCACCAACCGTTGGAAACATTCACTGCTTTGTTTCAAAACAGCGGTGAATGACAATAGCCCAACTTGGAAGGCGGTTACTCAGTTGGTTGCAGCCGTTAAAGAGGATTACTCCTCTATCCAACCAATTTTGAACCCCTAAAACCCTTTTTAAACTTTTTAATATTTTTTTTAACTCTTTTTATTTTTAATGGATTAAGTTTTTTTTTGTAAAGGACATTGTTCGGCGTCCATACATCGTTCGCCTAAGAACCAACAGACACGTGTATTTACTTTTTGTGTTCTAAATAACGCATATATTCGATTGAAATTAAATTAAAATCACGGAAACTTCTGAGAATTGTAAAAAATCAAAAACACTTTCGGATTTTGGGGTTATAATTAGGTCAATAGAAACATATAAACTTAGCGTTTATTTGTGAAAATATATTGGATTTACATTTACATTGGAACAAGTCCGAACCATTATTTTTCTACACTAATTAATTTGTAGATAAGACCAATAGAAAAATGTACCTACTCTGAGTGATGACACTGTCATTACTAGCAAATGTCAAAGTGTCATCTGTCAATTCATCGACTGTCAGTCGATGTTTCTTGTTTCACACAGCGCTTTCAGCCGCTTTATTTTGTTGGTAAATAAAAACCTTATTCATAGATCAAGCGCTGAGTGAGCCTATTCAAAATGTCAAATTGAAACAAAAAATAATGGCGTTGGGGAATAAGACCGAAGTGATTACTTTTTAAAAATGTTTTCGAAATTATGAAGTGTCCATTTTATAGTAATAATTTTAATGTAAATTATAAAATAAACTAGTAATTATAGTAAAGGTTTCATACGTGTTGATTCATAGGCCATTTTTTACAATGTCCTTTAACACTGCTTAAATTTTATGAAATTGTTTAACGTTATACTTAAGTTTAATACTAAAATATTATTTAGTATTAAACCTGTATTAATCCTTTTTAATATTGGGCATATTATACATAGGTACATATTGGTGCCGATTCTCTTGTCACAAATGCCTCTAAACTAGACTAAAAATCACCAAAATTTAGTTTACTCCTTTCAAACGATGATTTCCCATTCTGAAATAGACTAAAGTGGCACAACTTAACTATATTATAGTTTGACAGCACTAAGATTGTAATGAGATTTTAATTTAGGGAAAATGACAATTTTGCTATTCTGATTTTGACGTTTTTCACCCAAAATTTTAATTTTCTAACTAAATCTGACCATTTTTCAATCGCGATCAAAAATGGTGTGAAATATTATTAGTTGTCATGAACTAAAATTCACACGAACACCTCGACTTCAGGTGCAAAAACAGTACTGTACTGGATTTTTTTCTTTTCTTTTCCTTATATGTCGAAAATGGTGTGTCCTATCGCAAAAATAATGAAAATTTCGACCCCCTTTATGAAACTCTTATACCCCTAATACTCTACACGTAGGTAATATTTTTTTTTCCATACAAAAAGTGAAAAATGCCATATAAAACACGTCGAGGCTGCCCCCCCTGCTCTATAAAAATTCACAGGGTAGGGCGAACAAGTATGTACAGTCTGTTGTCAACATTATCTGACCCACCCTAAAAACAAACGAATTTGGACCCTCTGACATTAACATTAAGGCTTATTCAATTTATATGAGCTTATCAAGTAAGTGCTAGGACTTGATGAACAAATACAATAATAATACAGACACGCAAATTTTATCTTTAAGACGTTAGCATTAGGTTTATTTTATAACTACTTGTTATAATATAATTAGTGTAATAGCTTATTTTAATAATCGTGTTCAATTAAGTCTGGTCTCGTGGTCTTTGTATAAAACTAAGAAAAACAAGTTGCGAGATCAAATCCTGCGTTGAAGATATTGTTTTGCTTTCAATTTAGAATTTATTCCAAAACTATTTCTTGAATAAGAACTATATACAGATAACCTTCAAATATAAACTTTCTAATATGGTAATATTTTCGCATAACTTGTAATAAGTGGGTAGTTGAAAAATAAATATTCGTATTCATTATAAAACATAAGGGTATGCAGTGACTACGCGCAAACATATATTACCTTGCCTTATTTGATTGATTAAGTTTTTGAATAATGGACAACCCTACTAAAAATAACCTACCAGTTTGTATTTGTACGCCGTTAAGGCAAAACATGACTGTGCAATAATTTTATGTAACATTTTGCATGCCATGTGTGTGTGTATACTTATGTTTTGGACAAATAAATGATCTATGTATCTTACTAAATTGCAAAAACAACGTCTCTTTACAATTTGTTATTTTCTATTTTATAGGTATTTTTTTTTATTATCCTGGCTCAATGGGGTGATTATTAAAATACAAAATAATCTATTTGCACGAGGAGAAGGTTGGCTGCTTGTGCTGTGCAAGAATAAACTTTATGAATGTATACTATATGGTTCAAATTCTTTAGAATATTGCGTGTAGCATTACAACTAAGATCAAATTTCAATACGATAAAAAAGAGTACAGTTGGTCTTGTGGTCACTAAGATAGTGCGATGTTCATCGTTATCTACCTTCGAACCAAGTTTAACCTAATTATAGCTTTTTGCTTAGCTGCTTTTTTAAATTATTTTATTGCACTTTTTTACATTTATTTAATGGACAACGTGGAGTCTTGTTTTTTTAAACGGGCAGTTTGTATATAAATAAAACTAAACAATTGCAGGTTTAAAATGTTTATTATTTCATTAAAACAAAGTTTGTAAGATAAAGTAAGTAAATGCTCATATATTTCCAAATTAATATACATATTATATTAGAATGCCATAATTAAATCTAACCATTTATAAACATTAAAAAAGGCGTGCTTATGCTTAAAAGTTTGCTATAGAGAAAATGAATTCATCTGTGAAATGCTTTACAGATTTAGGTATAGCTGCCTATATGTAGTGAATAAACATGGTATTTAAATAGAAAAAATCTATTTATAACAATAACTTCACCACATAATCTGCAACATTCTAATGGTTTAACAATCAATCTATTGAGCATTTACTTACATGGTGTGTATAATAATAAAAATAATAATGTTTTGGTGACTTTTTCGGGGAAACCGAAGGTTTCGTCTGTGCAATTATGGACGAAGTTATCTTGACGAAAAACTACCGGAGACATATTATGAGGGACGGGACGGTTGACGTGTGTCGGGCATGCCACCGTCCGGGTGAGTCCATCAGACATATTATCTCTGGTTGTTCTCGTCTGGCTAACGGCGAGTAATTGCACAGGCATAACCAAGTGGCCAGGATTATTCACCAGCAACTTGCTTTGAAATATAAACTTGTGGATTCTGAGGTACCGTACTACAAGTATGTGCCCGACCCAGTTCTCGAAAATGACCATGTCACGTTGTACTGGGATCGGTCTATCATTACTGACAGGACTATTGTTGCCAATAAGCCTGATATAGTGGTGATAGACCGATTAGCGCGCCGCGCAATGATAGTTGATGTTACCATTCCACATGACGAGAACCTCGTGAAAGCTGAGAAACAAATAAAATATCTCGACTTAGCACACGAGGTTGTCGACATGTGAAATGTGAGCTCGGCTATCATTGTGCCGATTGTCGTAACGGCCAATGGCTTGATGGCCTAAAGCCTCGACCAACATCTCTCGAGGCTCTCGTTAGGCGGTTGGATCAAGGGCCTGATTCAGAAGGCAGTACTTCTCGATACGGCTCGTAGTGTGAGGAGGTTCCTATCTCTGCAGCCCAAACCACCGGTAGCTTGGGCCCTGCTCCCGACACCGGCGGAACACTATTTTATATATTATTAAATGTTTTTAATACCCATTAAAAAAAAAAAAAAAAAACATGTACTTTATATGTTAGAAAAATAAATAAACGAAAAAATTATAATAAATATAATTTAATATAATTAAAATTTAAATATTCCTGGGCAAAACGGACCCTTTCTTCACGATTAGCAGGTGTCAATGCAATTTTCTGTTCCGGTTTATAATTCCTTATCAAAGCAGGGTGTGCCTTCTCACTGTTTCCACTGAAATATTGTAGTTTATTGTGCAAAAATGGATTTTCAACATGGCTTGAAACAATAGCCCGGTGGCGTTCGAATTCAGAACTATACTTGATGGGTTTAACTCCTTGACGAATCCGCTGAATATTTCCATTGTCTCCATAACGTCTTAGCCTGACCGTATTTCTCTAAAACAACAAAAAAACATTTTTGGAACCGTGTATGTAACTCGTAAGAAGTGAATGTAATGGTAAAACAGCCAACTACGCGTTCATTAATCACAATCAATAAAATAAAATAGGTATTAAAAAAACACTTACTGCTGTATTAAATCGACGACCAATCTCTCGAATTCCAACATTCTGCTCATGTAAAAAAATGATTTTATGTTTGCAACTTGATGACTATACTCATCAAGTTGCGATATGATGCTTTTTTTACACCAAATTGCTTAAAAATACTTAACGAGTTATGTGGAACGATTTACAAAATGTGTGTGCGCAGTCACTGCTATTAGGCGTAGTGTAACTATTGTCACTTAGATGAATTTATTATCTACCTCACGAAGCAAATGTATGTTTTACTTCGTATCCAGCCATTCTTGGTGAATATAAATTCTGTGAACTTAAAGGTTTTTAATTTACCCACCTGTTTACAAAATAAGTTATTAGACGTAAACCATATTGGTCGTTCTTTAATAATGCAAGCAATATTGTAGAAATGACAACAAATTTAAAAAAGGAACGGATAATAGGTGGACTGTTTTCGAACCCACATGTTTTTCGATGCCAATCCAGCATCAAACCGCTAAGCCACAAGAATTTGTTGGGAATAAGCGAAATTAAAGATTTGGTTGTAATTATGTAATGTGAGTCGCAATTGTCAAATTCGATTTAGTTGTGTCAAAATATTTTTTAAATTTAGAGACTTTTTATTGCAGAATAGCTCTATGATTATCATAGCCAAAAGTACAGCTTGGCCAGAAAGAGTAGAAATTAAACAAATATGAACTAATTTTTTCTACACATGGCAACTCGAAAGAAATGTCAAACATCAGTCAAACTATCAAAACAAAAAAGTGTATTGTGAAATAATTTAATTTTTCGTAGCTATTAAACGTATTAGTCGGTGAATTATTATTGAAAATGGGCAAGACGATAAAAAGTGGTGCCAGAGAAGTTATTTACAATGTTTTTAAGAGGTGTTTGGCGGAATATCATGCCGGAAAACTTCTAACAGAATTGGATGACCTTTACAAACGAGTTGCTGATATGACAGGTATTTATTCACTCTCATTTTATATAATTTATATAGTTCATGATCTAAGTTACAGTTAAAGTCGGTTAGGTCTTCAAAAAATACCACATCATCGAAGTTTTTTACGGATTTAATATAATTTTAGAGGTTATGGTTACATCGGGTTCACAATGACTTTGTATAGAGCGACTGCATTTTTTGATCGTCACGCACGTCATTCTACATTAATGTTTTATTTTGATTACAGGAAAATCAGAAAGCACTGTTCGACGCATAATAAACGAAGGCAATAAAAACGAAGGCAAATTCATAACACCAGCCAAGCATAGAAAAGGACGTTCAAAAATAGAGATGGACGATTTTAGTGTCTGTGCGATTCGTCAGAAAATTCAGTTTTCTTACACCGTACAGAAAATAGCGCCAACTTTGCGAAAGTTGTTGGCTGTGGCAAAAGAAGAATTAGATTACAAAGGAGGCCGTGAGAAATTAAGGCAAATATTACATGCCATAGGCTTTTCATACAAAAAATGTTCGACAAATAGAGAATCGCTAATAGAAAAACCTAATATAGCAGCAAAAAGAGAAAAATATTTAGAAATTATAAAAAGAAATCGGGATTTGCCTGTTGAGCTACAAAAACAAATTGTTTACTTGGATGAAAGTTACATCCATAGTTCTTATAAATTGAGAAAGTGCTGGCAATCCATTAAAATCAAAGGCATAAAACATGATATATCAAAAGGAAAAAGATGGATAATTGTCCATGCTGGAACTGCCAATGGATTTGTACCCAACGCTTTACTAATATTTAGTGGTACTAACAAAATGGAAGACTACCATTCAGAGATGAATTCTCACAATTTTACCAAGTGGGTGACAGAAAAACTGATCCCAAACCTACATGAGGCCTCTATAATTGTCATGGACAATGCGCCTTATCACAGTGTGGTGCAGAACAAGGCTCCAACATCAGCTTCCCGAGTAGATGAAATAAAACTGTGGCTGTTAGAAAATAACATCCCGTTCGAGCCATCAACAAGAAAGCCAGCATTATTAATGCTTGTTAAAAAGCACAAGCCAGAACCAGTATACCAAATAGATGAGTTGTTGGGGGAACATGGTCATGAAGTGGTACGGCTTCCTCCGTACCACTGTGACCTAAATCCTATCGAGCTCATCTGGGGCATAGCAAAGCAAAAAGTTGCTGCATGTAATGTGGGAGGAGCAATTGACATAAAAAAAGCAACTGAGGAAGCTTTTAATAGCATTGGTCCCGAAACTTGGAATAATTGTGTCGAACACATAAAGAAAATAGAACATAATTACTATGAAAGGGGAAGAACACTCTATGAAGATATAGACAGACTGGTAATTCGTGTTGGTGAGGACAGCAGTGACAGTAGCTCAGATTCTGAAGATGATCAAGAACTTGGATCGGACATGTCAGGTGTAGAGTATTTAGATAGTGACTAGAAAAAATATTGTTACTATATTAAAGATGCTTTACTCTCCTATGGTTTTTAATTACTAAATTAAAAAAAAATGAAATTTAGCTTCTGATTTAACGATTTTCCACATTCAGATTTATCATTAAAAATACTTGAAGTATCAAATTCATTTTGGTTGTAGTATAAATGATGCCATATAAACGATAGTGGCGACCTCAATTTTTTTCTACTCTTTCTGGCCAAGCTGTAAGGAATTTTAGTGATAGTTTAGTTAGTTTAGTTCGGTGTACAAGAGAATTGGCACCATTATCGATATAAGAATGCTTTTTTTTAAATTTGAGTAGGTGGGTTTTCCAATAAGACGTGTTCTTTTGATATTCAAAGAAAAATGCCATTTTTTAATACAATGTGGATCTGGACTTACGACATTAAATTAAAACGAGCATAGTACTAGTCCATAGAAACATTTTAAAAGACGAAGATTAGTAGTTAATGGAAAATTGAAAAATTGCAATTTTCAAACAAAATAAATAGCAGAATCAACTGCATAAAAAGTATACACGCTTTATCTACGAAAAGTCACTAACCCGTTGCGCGGCCCGATGCGGGTCGCGGCGCCCGGCGGGGGGCGGCGCCTGCGCGGCGGTGCGGGGCGTAGGTGGACGTGGGCAGGTAGTTTAGTCGGAGAACAACAAATTAGCGGCATAAACTCACTAAGTTGCGCGTTGTTAATTAAAAGATCACTGATTGAATAATTAATCACATAATATCACATCACAATCAGAATTTACATCAATAGTCAAATTTATAAATTTTCAAGGTTTCCACCGTTGTTTCATTATGCACAAGCGACATCGATACCTAATTAACTAATATTAAACTAACACTGAACAATAAGTCACACTAAATCGTCTTAATCACAAATAACAACTAAATTTTTTCACAAAATCAAAAAAATGCGCGCGCGGCTCGTCTCGTGATAAAAAAGTAGCCGTGTGCGCGCTCTTCAAAGGGCGCCGCCTTACTGGACCGAGTCCCGAGACTTTTTGCCGAAAAAATTCCGCTCACACACACACTCGCAATTGTCTATGCACCACTAATGCATAATTTGCGTAAGTAATATTTCTTTTTCTTTCTAATTGTAGTATTATTTTGTGGGACTGGGCGGGGCGCGTCAGAGTGGAATCGTATGACACCTTTCTCTGTCTCTCAAGCATATTGAGTCGTAGAGGATAGAATCGTACGTTTTGCACAGGTTCTTGACCTTACAATGTTTACCTATTATTACGGACTCAGATCTACATCATGTAGAAAAATAAGAAAATGAAAAATAATTTCCTGTGGCTAAAGTATTCATTGGATTTGATTGATTTTTTGTATACGGGTAAAGAACATGACACTCTTTATGTGGTTTTATGGAATGTCAATCGTCCTGCTCCACATTGTATAAATGATCGGATGTTTATTTCATTATAAAGAGGAAGGTATGCCGTTAATAGTGAAAAATAACATAAGGCAAATGACAACCACGCTTACAGGACCATATCCTTTTCATTAAATTTTCCATAACGAAATCGCAAAGTGGCTGCCCTATGTCCTCGATAGCCTCACGAATTCTATCTTTGAGGTCTTGAATCGACCCTGGGCTGTTGGCGTAGACTTTTCTTTCACGTGGCCCCAAAGGAAGAAGTCACAAAGTGTTAAATCACAAGATCTCGGTGGCCAATTATGATCACCTCTTCGAGAGATAACACGGTCCGGAAACGTTTCCCGTAAAAGATCAATGGTTTCGTTGCTTGTATGGCACGTAGCGCCGTCTTGTTGAAAGTAAACGTTTTCCAGATCAATACCATCCCATTCCAGCCATAAAAAATCATTAACATAAAAAAAAAACATATTAAATCATTATCATTATTATTTTATCATTGTTGCTAATATATACTAACAAGATATGGATTTTAATTATCCGAAATAAATAATAATAATAATAATTAATCATCTCTCGATAGCGCAATCCATTCACCGTAACTGTTGCTCCAGCCTTTTTTTCGAAAAAGTAATGTCCAATGACTCCACCGGAGCAAAAACCGCACCAAACAGATGACTGTGTGGTCACGTGTGAACGTTGAGGATAGAGAAGCTTTTCAACAATAACTCTTGGATTTTCCGAGCCCCAGATGGGACAATTTTGCTTGTTGACGAAGCCACCGAGGTGGAAATTGGCCTCATCACTCAAGATGATTTTTCGATGAAATTCCGGATCATTTTCATGCATTTCAACGACCCAATCAGCAAAGACACGACGTTGTTGATGATCGGCCGGCTTGAGTTATTGTGTTAACTGAACTTTATAAGCCTTAAGACCCAAATCTTTATGCAAAATACGGTGTAGTGACGTTTGTGGAATGCTGTAACGAGTTTAAAACATCGTTACATGCTTCTCGCCAGTTAGTCGATTTCAGAACGTGATTTTTGCTGTCATCGGTTGTCTTTGATGTTTCGTCGGAGCTGTCAATGTTGACGTCCAGCACTTTGCGACCGAAATCTTCATGGACTCTTGAACTTTAACTAAATTTTTCCAATCGGGATAAATCCTGGGTATTGGCGGCCTATTGATGCCGTAAACTTCAAAAACTTTCCCTCAGGACGTGGTGACGTAGGAATAATCCTTCATTTCTTTGCCGGACTACGGACCCTCTTTACGGTATATTTCTACAGAATACGTCTTTCCTGTATATTTATACTTTGTTTCCTCAAGGGATTTTTTTTCCTACCTTCAACGCCACGCTCCTGGAGGTTTAATATAATCCATTTTTTTTCATTACCTTTTTATAAACAAAGATGCAATAATAATATAAATTCAATAATAATATAAAATATATAATAATAATACTACATAATGGTAACAATATTTTATATTTAAGTTCAAAATTATTCATCTGAAGCTACTGGAAATTAAACAAGGTATTAGCAAGGGAAATTCCATTGTTTTATTAACTTAGTTCCTACTACCGGCAGATTAAAAGTCTGACTCTCCGAAGTGTTCTATCTGGCAAGTTTGTTTATTTAAAACATACTGTGTGCATCTCCAAGGCGCCCGAAATCTTTTAATTGTTTACAGAACACATCATCTTTACACATTTTCATTAAATGGGGCAAGCTCCCAACACATGTGACACTCATGAAACAACCCATCTATTACAATGCCTAATTCCAAAGAACGACGAGGAATAGACAAACCTGGGTTTTTTTCAACACTTTCGGCTACAGCAGCAATATTACCCGCTATTCTTGAGCGACGTGCACGGGTTTTATTCTTCACTTTATATTAATAATTCGAATTTATCCACCAATTTCTGTATTGCGGTCCGAAAAGCTGCTTCACGACGACCCAAAAATGTTCGAGTTGTACGAACCGTATCTGCCAAATTTTCATCATTTTAATTTTAATGCGTTGTTGAAGCGTGTATCGTTCCATTTTTATTAATGGCGTAGTTTCTTCTTGTCAAATGTCAAAAAATTACAGCTTCAAAAGTGACATCTATCGAAATAGCGGGCTATTCAAAATAACACCTCTTATACCAAAACCCTTTACTAACCATGTACACAATTTGCGCTGTAGCATGGTGCGGGTGACAGTTTCAGTAACATTTCGTTTCACTCTTGAAAGTTGCCACGATTTACAAATTATGACTTAGTATTTCAGCTGTACCACATTCGTAATATATTAAATCATTAATAACTGTAGTAAATTAAATTAAACCCAACTAGAATGTTCTAGTCTACAAATAAAATCAAATTGAATGAAAAATTAAGCAAAGTGTTATGCTTATAACGTAACGCCATAGACGTATTTAGTGATGGGATGTACTGCTACGATGGATAGTTGGTTTTTTTATATTAAAAAACGTATATTGTGCGAAGGTCAATTTTTATTGTTAAAAGGTCTATAATTATACAACAGAACATTTATAGGGTAAGGTTGCTAAGAAAAAAATACATTTTATTCGTCTAAAGTTTATATAAAAGTCAGGAACATCAGAATTGTCACTCAATTCATCATCTGAATCTGTGACGGATATTATTAACGATGGTTCAATTATGTTATCAGTATGTATGTCACGATCCCAATCAGATATAATGTCCCTTTTTGTTTTATTCACGACCTTCGACCAGTCTTCATGTTGATGGCCTCTTGTAATAGGGCCAACATCTTATTTGCCGTAAATGGTGGCGAAGTATTATTTCTTGCGGCGTAACCTAAAAATAAACGAACTTATGAAAAAAAGTATTCAAATAATCATTTATTTCATAAATAGGTAATGCTAAAAATTACACTCGAAATACGTCTAATCTAGTATCTGGTAATTTTTTTAACCCTTAATTTGGTTTCGTGGAGTATACTCAACGTTACGAATAAAAAAATCTAGACCTCAAATTTTCTTCTGTGGTTTTGAATTTTGTAGGCTAAGAACACTTCAATATTCATTTAATTCAGTAGGAAAAAGTATTTTGCCCGCTTGGCAACATTGTACTTGACATTAGCGAGCAAAAATAGCGACGAGACAACGCGCTCTGCGAGTTTTACAGGTAAATATTTGTTTTTGTGGGTTTTTGGTCTAATTTTGATACATACGTTACTTATTTCTATTTATAAAATGTGTAATCAATACAATACAATTATTTGCAATACGTTTCTCACCTGGATAAGAACACGACGAGTCAGTAAACATGATTGTTAAGTATACTCAACAAAATCCGGTGGTGAGTAATTTCGTGCGAACAGTTTATGTAGAGTATACTCAACAAAATCCCATGGTGAGTAATCTAGTGTGAACAGTGTATGTAGAGTATACTCAACAAATCTGCATGTTGAAATTTATTGAAACAATGGTTCAAGGACTTTATATCGGCTTGATCAGCTTTTTTGTGGGAATTGTTTTTTGGGAATGAAATGCAAGTTCCGCTTTGGCTCAAAGACATGACATGTATTTTATTTTAATAGTTTTATGACCTATCCAATAGGTTTCGTTAATTCGAACTAAGGGGCTTATTACATTACACGATTCCTCGGGCCCTACCTGCAGGGTAGTGTAATAAGAAACAGCAAGTATAATTGATGATTTCACACCCAAAAAAAAGAATGCTTTCAATTATTTTACCGATTTCTTTTCTGAAGATCTATTTGACGAAATTTGCCTGTCTTCAAATATGTATTCTCTGCTGACGACGGGCCGATCAATAAATTTGACGGTTGAAGAGTTGCGAAGCTTCTTGGCCATAAAAGTAATAATGGGTATTGTTTCCATGCCATCTTATTTAGATTATTGGTGTACCAATACACGCCTTTCATTAGTCGCAGATGTTATGCCACTGAAACGCTATCAGCTTATTCGGAGATATCTACATTTCGTTGATAATAATGAAACAAACTCTTATCCGTACTTCAAAATAAGGCCAATTGTTGAAAAGATTCGTCAAAACTGCCTCAAAATTGAAGAAGAATTGATGTTTAGTATTAATGAGATGGTAATTCGGTACAAAGAAACCCAAGCAGGCAATAAGTGGCAATACAATCCCCGTAAGCCACGGAAATGGGGTTTCAAAAACTTGGTTCGGGCTGGAGCTTCTGGGATCATTTATGACTTTTTTTTATACGCTGGTAATGACATGTTTGAAGAATGTAGTTTTACAGAAGAAGAGGAAGGCTTAGGTTGGGGAGCTAAAGCAGTTTTGAGACTGTAAAACTGTAAAGAAGAATCCGTGTATCGTATACTTTGATAACATTTTTTCCTCATTGGAGCTGATCTCTATTGGAGCTGAGCTCAGGAATACTTATGGCATATTTAGTCTAGGTACAATGCGTGCAAATCTACTGAGAAGTGCTTCTAACAAGCTAAAAAGTGATAAGGTTCTGAAATCTAAAGGAAGAGGATCTTTCAGTCAAACTGTGTGCAACAAGACAAAACTATCGCTTTTAAAATGGAATGATAACAAATGTGTTATTCTAGCCTCTAGTTACGCTGATGCGTATCCTACAACCAAAGTGAAGCGGTATTGTAAAATTAAAAAGCGCAAAATTGAAGTAGACTATCCTAACATTGTGAAGCATTACAATGCCCATATGGGCGGCGTTGATTTGGCGGATATGCTTATAGCGCTATAGCGCTATGAGCATACCGTGTGCGGTATACCGCAAAGAAATGAAAAGCAGACGCTGGTATCTTTCAATATTTTCTCAGTTACTAGACATCTGTTAATATACTGGCGAGATATGTAATACAAGAAAAGGAGTTAAAAAGTTTAAACCTTTGAAAGAATTTCGGCTCGTAAGAAGAACTAGCAAAAATGCCCCACTTCCGACTGCAAAGATAAGTATCTCAAAAAAACGCTAAAAATTAGTATAAAAAATGATATACTTCCGGTCATCATCCTTACTGGCTAGCACATAAAAAAATGCTCTAAATATTAATTCAGGGGCAGAATACCTGTAATATACCAACTATTTTAGTTTTACAATAGGATTAAAAAGCAATTAAACACTGTAATAGCTCATTTTGATAATAGATATTATACTAGAATGTTGATAATAGATATTATACTAGGTTAATAATATTAACATATATTTAAAAAGTATTATTTTAAAGTACTAACTATATGATCTATTTATTTTATAAAATAATTTCGGGTATTACACACGGAGAGCTACTTAACAATATCCCGGCGTCACTCAGCCACTCAGGTAGTTAAAAACCGAGGTTAATATTGTTGTTTCGTTCACTCACATGAGAACAAAAGAGGTGTACCTGCGCGCGTGCTCCTAAATCGTTCCGCTCGCAATCCTGCGCTTGCGTTAGCACTCTTCGGTACTGTGTATATTACGTGTGATTATTTTACTGTGACAAAGCTTACTCTTACCGGGCTTGATATTGCCTAGCGATTCTATTTTGTTTCTATTGGATACTTTTACGATAGTAAGCTTGTGATTACCGGACCTGATTGGGCATTGTGATTTGGAAGTTGTCATGGAAAATAACAGTTGTGTTGTGTGCAGGGTCTGACAACTCTATTCTACGAACATTATCTAGTTGGACTTGAAAACAAGAGAGAGACAACAACATCAGAGAAAAAGAGATAATTATATACATTTATATAATGTTGCCACCAAAAAATAAAAGTTCATCTTCTCGATATTAATGAGCTTATTCTATGATTTAAAAAAAAAATGGCCTTGAAAATACCTTTTGCTATTATTCTGATTCCAAACAAATATATTTTATTAAGAAATGGAACATATTTGATTGATTATTACATAATAAAAAAGTATTAGTACAGGGGATAATTTGTGGCAACACTAACGACCGTACGTGACATCACAAAATCACAAGAAAAAATTCTGCCGCCGTTTGCGCACCATTTTTTCTTGTACTTGTTTATTTGAATTAAATAAACTAGTTCTATTTAATTCTACCTAAATTGATAACGTTGAGTCGTGGCTGTGTTTTGGTGAAATTAAGTGTGTATTTGTGAGATAAAGACTCGGTGTTGAAACGAGATAGTGACTCTTGTTTTATTTTGTGTTTTAATTTCGCGATGAGTTCGCAGAAAGAAAACACTAGAATGTGTCGCCGAAATTATTATTAGTAGTACGTGTTAAAATGTTAAGAATATCGTATAATTTTACAATGTTTGTAAATATGTGAGCACCATGCATCTATCACATAATTAATTTATGTCATTCCTTCATTTTTCATTCTTTTTACCTATCGTGGTATAGTAATCTTATTCTAGGTGCATCGTCTTCACATATAATTATATAATTAATGTATACAGAATATTGTGAAAATATTTTAAAAGAGTAACGGTGGAGTTTCTTGCCCATTCTTCTCCATACGAAAACGACCTTTTGGAATGGGCGACTAGAATCAATTATTATATTTTTTTTTTCTGTAAATGTTGACGTTCATAAGTGCCTTTTTTGTGCCTAAATGAAATAAATTATTTGACTTTGACATGTGTGGATCTTCACCTTCTAAAGATGCCAGTATCAGTTTACATCGGTTTCCAAAACCTGGCTCAAAAAATGCTCTGCGGTATGTACCTAATTATGAACTTTCCATGTTATTCGCTTTAGACGACATAGAATACCACAAATTAACGTAACATATTATGAATACATAGGTACCTAATGTACCCTATACTAAAGTCCCAACTTTTGTTGCCTAAAAATCATTAGGTACTTACTATGACTTACTTTTCTTGGTTGATGGGTCGTCTTAGGGGTCTTAGGCACGTATTACAGAACCTCACTCAAGACTCAAACATTACTTAAAACTCGTTTCAACCAATGAAAAGGCTTTAAACGAGTTTTAAGTAATGCTTGAGTTTTGAGTGAGGTTCTGTAATACGGGCCTTAGGCTTGATGGTGGTCTACACTATTTTCGTATTTAGTATGACATCTCTTTCAATCAAATCGAATACTGAAAGTTTCGGTTTTTATTTAGATATAGCTTAATATTAGGAATATGATTATTATGGTATGTAATTTTGATCTTTTATCATTTCCAGTTGTGAATTATGGGCAAAGTATTGCTTCCCAAACGAAGCCTGGTGGTTGGGCACCTTAAGTGACCCAAATTAACTTGTTTAATATTTATTTCTGCTAAACCTAAGTATTGGGTCATTTCTTTAAAAGTAGTTAATTTGATTCAAATGGTTTCTTTCTGTCAGTACTGGAGCTATTTGGTTCGCGCGCCATAAGGATCGCGCTCATGGATCGGCTGAACTTGGCGACACTAGCGCCAGAGTTTTGACTACCGCTCACCGAGCGCCGACCAATGAACATTCCAAAACGTTTGAAAATCACGGCCGGTCTTCTCGCGTATTTTTTGGTGAAAAGTTGATTTTTTTCCGTGATGGACAGCTAAAGATTTCAAGAAACTCGTTTTATATACCCAGCAGTGACCTGACAATCTGTTTTTCGTGAAAGTGATTCATGGTGTGAGCTGTGCAATTACAGATGCTGGTGAGGCGTTCCTGAGCTGGTCTGAAAGGTTAGTGGGCCAATAGTTTTCAGTGCTGACGTCGAAACCATTTCTTATTCCTCAGTTCACAGGGTGGGTTTCATAGGAATCGATATAATAATGTCATAAACATAATTTTCATAATTAAGTTCCCCGCGTGTTGCGGCTATTTACACGCCGCTACACCATTTTTTGGTCCTTCATAGCTCGGATATTGTACCTAGCATATTATATTTTCATTCTAAACACTTATTACAAGTATTATTTTCCATATTATAAATGCTTGGATGTTCGCAGATTTACGTAATTTTGGTAAAGTTCTCGAAGTACCTACAACGTACCGCCATTGTGCGTCGGTTACGCCATTTGTAAATTCCACATATTTTTACGTCAATTAAAATAATTTCGTTCGAAATTAATATTTCAAGTTTTTTCTCATATTCATTGTGAATTCTTGCTTTAAAATGCCTACGGATTAAGACAATACGTCTATGGATTCGATTGATTCCCAGTTCGTCCTTTTGACGGCAAAAAAAGAACGACTTTTTTCACGGATGAATGATTTATTTGATCTTTCAAAAAACATTTCTAATTACGCGTCAAGAAATAATGAAACTTTCATGGCTATGTCTGAACCAATTGGTGAAATGCGTAGTCAGTCCGAAAAGTTATTAGATGATCTAAATGGTCTCCAGTTATCACTTGATTTGACGTTTAAGCCAGACTATAAGCCTTTAGATGCGTTTGATGATCTATACCTTCGAGTAAAGCACACCCGAAATCATATTATTCAGGCGTTGCGATCGGATGAATCATCTTCGCGAAATGACTCGTATAATTCTAATGTCACATGCGCCATTAAGTTGCCACCAATAGAATTGCCAAGTTTTGATGGCAAAACTCATAATTGGCCTAAGTTTTACGAAAGTTTTAAATCTAACATTCATAACAATAGTCAGCTGACTGACTCGCAGCGCGTTAAATCTAACATTCATAACAATAGTCAGCTGACTGACTCGCAGCGCGTGCAGTATTTAGTAGGTAAACTTACGCACGACGCACTCAAGGTCACGGCAGGCATTGGTGAAACCTATAATATTATTTGGGAAAGTTTAGTAAAAAAGTTTCAAGATAAACATGCATTAGGCACGCATTACTTAAATAATATTCTTGACTCTAAGGGTTGCATAAACTCGTCTAATAGTCTTGATACATTTATTGGTATGTATACCTCCTCCGTGGCGGCATTGAAACAATTAGGTATTGAAGATTTGTCCGATTTCATCTTATTTCATTGCGCACTTAGGAAAATCGATTCACAAACAGTACAAGCGTTTGAGTTAGCGTTTCGTAATAAAGATATCCCGTCATATAATGACTTGGTGTCTTTCGTACAAGATCAAGCAAAAATATTGCAACGTTCAAACAACAACTCGACGCGAACATCGAACACTGGCGCGAGCGCAAGTAAGCCGTCCACTAGTCAGTCGTCCCGTCCTCATACCTACAAGTCGTTCGTCGCGAGTAATGAGAGTGTGCCTACTACTTCGCCGTCGAAATCGTGCGAATTTTGTAACAAAACCGATCATGTAATTTACGCTTGTTCTCAGTTCAAGAACTTGAGTTCTCCGCGCGCGCGGTTTGAATTCATTAAATCAAAACATGGTTGTGTTAATTGTTTAAGTGGGTCACACACAGTTACGTCTTGTAAATCTACACATGTTTGCGATCTTTGCAAGAAAAAACATCATACTTACTTACACTTTGATAAGAAAGATCAGAATATTATGTCAAATAATTACGTTCAAGTGTCTCAAATCCCTACTGGTCAAAGGTCATTGACATCACCTGTAGTTCCGTCACACGCTTCGTCCGGACAGGCCGACGATGTAAACATAGACTCGCGCGTTATGAAAAATTGCTCAGCTGAGAGCAGCGCACCTGTTTCGGCTGCGTTGCGCATTGATAACTCGAATCATAGTGTTGATGTTTCTTCTGGTATTCCTTCGCTGTCATTAAGTGCTGAAGTTAGACCTAATTCTTCTATTTTATTGTCAACCGCGCAAATTTACGCGAAATCTAAGAATGGTAATAAAATAATAATACGTTGCCTTATTGATAATGGCTCTCAAAATAATTTGATAACCGTTGATTGTTGCAAAGCGCTTAACTTAGTTATAATTCCCTTAAGTAATTCCTTGGTTAAGGGAATTGGCTCCTCGTCTCGGCCGATATTGGGGTACGTTAATTTGGACATTGAGTCTCGTGTATATCCAAATAATAAATACACGATACATGCACTTGTCGTTGACTGTATAACAGATCAGCTGCCTACTCATTATATAACCAAGGGTGATGTCGGCCACTTAGAAGGATTGCCCCTTGCTGATTTGACGTGGAATATTCCCGGGAACGTGGACGCCGTACTAGGTGCGCAATTGTTTCCATACATTTACTTAGGTAACAAAGTTGAGTCGGGCACCAACGCGCCCCCCGCTTTATTGACTGCGTTCGGTTTCGTGTTGATGGGTGACTGTCCCTGTAATGAGTTTCAAAAGAAAATTAATAAAACTTCTTTTTCTGCACTCGCACTTAATGATTTAGTTCAAAAATTCTGGCAACTGGAAGAAATACCTAATATGCGATTTTTAAGTCCAGAAGAGACTGAATGTGAGAACTTTTTTGCATCGTCGTTCACTCACGCTGATGATGGGCGGTATTCTGTTGCGTTACCTTTTGCTAAAGACCCGAGTGCACTGGGTAGTTCTCGCATTGCTGCTCAACGTCGACTGATGGCCTTGGAACGCAAGTTCAAACAATCGCCTGACTTACAAAAAAACTATAATAGCGTAATAAGTGAATATGTCGATAAGGGATACTTGTCACAAGTCGCTGAGTCCGATATTACTGACGAGGGATACTACATCCCGCATCATACTGTTACCCGTCCGGATAAGCCGATGCCTCGGATCGTACTTGATGCTAGTGCCACAACTCATACCGGACTGTCATTGAACGACGTGCTACATACCGGTCCTAACTTGCAGGCAGATTTATTCTTGCTATTGCTAGATTTTCGTCTTTTCCCTGTCACTATGACTGCGGATATAAAGCAAATGTATTTGCAGATTGAAGTCCCTGATGAAAATCGTAAATATTTGAGGATCTTATATAGATTCAATCCTGATGGTTTAATACGAACCTTTCAATTTAATCGGGTCCCATTTGGACTCAAGTCAAGCCCGTACTTGGCAATGCGGACCGTTCGCCAATTAGCCCAGGATATGAGGCCACATTTCCCGGATGCTGCCACTGTGGCAGAGTCTAAACTTTATATGGATGACTTGGTTCATTCTATTGCAGATGAATCCAGCGCCGTTCTTCTTTCACGAGAATTGATCTCGTTGTTTAAGTCCGGAGCCTTTGATTTAGTAAAGTGGACGAGTAATTCTCAAGTGCTACTTGATGATCTTCCGGATTCGCATCGCAGTACGGTAGACTTTTGTGTTGATTCTTCTAACAATGCTTCGAAGGTATTAGGCCTTTCATGGGCACCGGCAGCTGACAGCTTTTTCTTCACGACTCATAATGTAGAAGAGAAGTGTACTAAGCGGAGCATACTGTCGATAGTTGCCCGATTATTCGATGTCCTCGGCTTAGTAGCCCCTATAATTTTATATGCTAAGCTACTTATTAAAGAGCTGTGGCTGTCCAATATTGGTTGGGATGACACTCCTCCCGAAAGCATTATTAAAAAGTTTTCGGCGTTCATACAAGAATTTCCAGTAATTTCATCTCTGAAAATTCCTCGACATATAGGCGCTTTACGTGATAGCACTGTGCTGATCGTTGCCTTTTGTGACGCCAGTATGAATGGGTATGGATGTGTCATATACCTACACACTACTGATTCTGCTGGGACTATCACAGTGAGATTATTGTGTGCAAAATCAAAGGTTTCCCCTACCAAAGTGACCACACTTGCTCGCTTGGAACTTTGCGCTGCGGTTCTTATGTCCAAGCTGATACATACAGTTCAGAAAACTTATCGTGCGCGTCTTCCTATTGCAGGAACTTTCGCGTTCTCGGATTCCACCATCGCACTTTCATGGATACATTCTTCTCCGCATCGGTGGTCAGTATTTGTAAGCAACCGCGTTGCCCAGTGTCAGGAGAATTTACCTCCTGAAAATTATTATCACGTGGCCGGATGCGAAAACCCGAGCGATTGTCTTTCGCGTGGTATGTTACCTTCGCAGCTCATGTCGCACGACTTGTGGTGGAACGGTCCATCGTGGATTCGGAAACCACCTTCGGAATGGCCCGTAAAACCGTTTACTCCTTCCAATGCAGGTCAATTGCCTGAACTCAGGGTAAAGGTACTTACTGCGACAGTTCAATGTGAACCATTGATCCTAAATGAATTAGCCCAGCGTATATCCTCTTGGGATAAGCTTCTTAGGATTGTCGTTTATATCCTTCGTTTTATAAAGAAGGTTCCTTCTCCTCCTGGCTCTGTCAGTAATCTTATGACTGCAGAAAAGGCTGTGATTCGTTCTGTTCAAAGAGTTCACTTTGCAGAAGATATCAAAGCTCTTAAAAAAGATAAGTTGCCTTCAAAAAAGCTACAAAGCTTATTCGTGTTTCTTGACGAAGATGGGCTGTTGCGCATTGGAGGTAGGCTTTCTAATTCGGATTTGCCATTTGAGGCTAAGCATCCTCTTCTGCTCCCTAAGCATGACCCCGTGGTGGATCTTTTAATTGATCATTTCCATGATATGAACTGTCACACAGGCCCAGGTCTGCTTATTTCCATTTTGCGCCAACGTTTCTGGATATTGGACGCCAGGACCGTTGTAAGGGCTAGGGTGAGGAAATGCAACTACTGCTTCAGGGTAAATCCATCACACCCAAAGCCCATGATGGCAGATTTGCCGTCATACCGTGTGTCGGAAGCTAAAGCCTTTGTTCATACAGGCGTTGATTACGCAGGCCCAGTCCGTATAACGCTTACTCGTAGGAGAGGACAGCATGCACAGAAGGCATATATCTGCCTATTTGTATGCCTGGTAACTAAGGCCATCCATATCGAGTTAATTTCGGAGCTAACTTCGGATGCCTTTTTGGCTGCATTTAAACGATTTATCTGTCGTCGTGGCCCTGTCTCATGCCTGTACTCCGACAATGGCACCAATTTTGTGGGTGCAAAGGCACAATTTGACAATATCTTCAAAACTCTGATTGACTCCGAGTTTCAAACTGCACTAAAGCAGGAGCTCAGTAAACGCCGAATAGAGTGGAAGATGATCCCACCTCGGAGCCCACACTTCGGTGGGATTTGGGAGGGGAACATTAAGAGCTTGAAAACTCACCTTCACCGTGTGATAGGAGAACAGCTTCTCACCTACGAGGAGTTGCAGACAGTGTTGGTTCAGATAGAGTGTATTATGAATTCTCGTCCACTTACTGTTGTGTCTTCTGATCCTTCACCAGAAGTTATAACCCCTGCGCATTTTTTAATGTCAACCCCATTGCAGTATTTGCCTGCCGTGGATTTGAAAGACGTGCGCATTAATTTTATTCAACGCAAGCAATTATTAGATAGCATGGTTCAGACTTACTGGAAAAAGTGGCGTTTGGAATATCTGCACACGCTGCAAGTCAGGCAGAAGTGGACCTCTCCTGACCGTCCTATAGTGATCGGAACTGTCGTACTTGTTGGACAGGATGATTGGGACCTAAATCTCTAAACTTTCCCTCCTTTAAGATGGCCATTAGGTGTAATCACGGAAATTCATCCCGGTTCTGATAAGGTCGTTCGTGTTGCGACGGTTAAAACAAAATGTGGAATTTTCAAGCGTCCAGTTGTAAAACTGTATCCCATACCAACACAATAAGAATATCATCTCTTTTCTCATATTGTTTAGTTTAGTTTAATTAATTTAATAAACATAATTATAACAACTATAGCTCATTTACCTTTTTTAATTTGTCTCCTTTCGAAAGTTCTGCGAACTTTCAAAGCCGGCAGCATGGTTGGGCACCTTAAGTGACCCAAATTAACTTGTTTAATATTTATTTCTGCTAAACCTAAGTATTGGGTCATTTCTTTAAAAGTAGTTAATTTGATTCAAATGGTTTCTTTCTGTCAGTACTGGAGCTATTTGGTTCGCGCGCCATAAGGATCGCGCTCATGGATCGGCTCAACTTGGCGACACTAGCGACAGAGTTTTGACTACCGCTCACCGAGCGCCGACCAATGAACATTCCAAAACGTTTGAAAATCACGGCCGGTCTTCTCGCGTATTTTTTGGTGAAAAGTTGGTTTTTTCTCCGTGATGGACAGCTAAAGATTTCAAGAAACTCGTTTTATATACCCAGCAGTGACCTGACAATCTGTTTTTCGTGAAAGTGATTCATGGTGTGAGCTGTGCAATTACAGATGCTGGTGAGGCGTTCCTGAGCTGGTCTGAAAGGTTAGTGGGCCAATAGTTTTCAGTGCTGACGTCGAAACCATTTCTTATTCCTCAGTTCACAGGGTGGGTTTCATAGGAATCGATATAATAATGTCATAAACATAATTTTCATAATTAAGTTCCCCGCGTGTTGCGGCTATTTACACGCCGCTACACCACCTGGTCTTCACCAAAATTTCAGAATGGACTCCATTCTAAACATAAGATGCTTTGCAGCAAACATTTTAAACAAACATGCTTCAATGAGAACAAGTTGTTCAGAACAGCGGTACCTGGTGATCAATGCGATAAGGTTAGTACAATATTAACAATTATAACAATTATACTTGCTGTTTCTTATTACACTACCCTGCAGGTAGGGCCCGAGGAATCGTGTAATGTAATAAGCCCCTTAGTTCGAATTAACGAAACCTATTGGATAGGTCATAAAACTATTAAAATAAAATACATGTCATGTCTTTGAGCCAAAGCGGAACTTGCATTTCATTCCCAAAAACAATTCCCACAAAAAAGCTGATCAAGCCGATATAAAGTCCTTGAACCATTGTTTCAATAAATTTCAACATGCAGATTTGTTGAGTATACTCTACATACACTGTTCACACTAGATTACTCACCATGGGATTTTGTTGAGTATACTCTACATAAACTGTTCGCACGAAATTACTCACCACCGGATTTTGTTGAGTATACTTAACAATCATGTTTACTGACTCGTCGTGTTCTTATCCAGGTGAGAAACGTATGCGTTCGTGGCGTTGGAAGACGACAACATAGACTCCTCTGCTATCCGCCTACATGGCGTGCTCCCCGAACCAACACAACTCCCACTGCTAGAGCAATTAAGTTAATAAATGACTTTCTAAAATATATTTCTGAAGCAGATTTATTTTTTGACTCTCGAAGGACAATCGCTAAACATGTGTATGTTTATTTAAATATGAAGAAATGATGCAGAAATAATTGTTGAGTTGTTTAGTCTAAGAAGTGTTAATTAAAATTTTAATGTAAATTTGTAGAATTAGCATAGATATAAGCATTAGCATTAGCATAGATTAAGCATTTGGTGTAAACTGTTAGCTTATATTTGATGAATAAATGAATTTGAACACTTGTAAAGTGTATTTAAAACACATTTGTGCCTTACATTACAGAGAAATACAGACATTATGCTATGTTTGTCACAAATAATATGATTAATTCACATAATTGCTATATATATTTCTGCACCTGATGGTTTGCCCAAGGAAGCACTATTTAAATCAAGTGAGATAGACAAGTATCTGCAGTGCTATTCTGTAACCATCTCACCGTGAAAACTTAGGTGAAGTGAGCTAGGAGTGAGCTGTCTCTTCTGCAACTTCAACTCTATGCTATTACCAATTAACTTAAAAATACGTTTTAAAATGTCGTAAGCTATCGATGTACCACTGGATACGCGCGAATACTATGATAGTTAGATATATTCCGTCGCGGACTTTTTTGTAGGTAATAATAAGTACTTTAATCATGTAGCACATAATTTTGATGTATCATCAAGTTTTCCCAGCGTTCGCCAAATAATAAATTTTATAGGCAAAATTTTGCTACTTTGGGTTACATTACTGCAATTTTCTTAAGGATCGATTTTTTTTGTAAATAAATTATAGCCTATGTTACTTCCTGATAATTTAGCTTTCAATTGGTGAAAAAATTCGGTATAAACAAACAAACAAAAAAATCTTTCCTCTTTATAATATTAGTATAGCTTTGTATAAGGATTTAATTTCTTCTTTTTCAGGATACAACAATTCATAATCTGCCAGATCAACCTGCCTTATTTGAACCTGTTGCCGGTCCATCCAGAATTGAACCTTTAAGAGAACATAATGCAAACATTATCACTCCAACCAATTCAGGAATGTTTGTGTGCGAGTCTTCAAAAAAGAAAGAAGGTGATCAAAAAAGCAAAAAGCTGATTAGGAAACTGAAACATAGTATGAACAAAGTATATAGATTACAAAAAACTGTAAAACATTTAAAAAGTGAAGCATTTTTAAATGTTATTGGTAACAATGACACAGTAAAAGAAATCCTCAATAAAAAAATGAGTTCAACATTTGCACTGTTACTGCAAGGAGAACTGCAGAATTATAAGAGGAAGAAGCCTGGGCGCAGGTGGAATATGGAGGCATAGCATTCAGGCTCTACAAAAGGTCACCAACATGCTACAAATTATTGAGGAGAATGATTTGTTTACCAGCACCCAGCCCATTAAAATCCCTCTTAAGTAAATTTAAAATGGATGTGGGGACAAACAAAGCCATATTTACAGTGTTGAAAAAAACAACAAAACACTTTGAGCCATCCGAACGAGAGTACATATTGTTGTGGGATGAAATGTCTTTACGAAAAAAAATATGGTACAACTCTAAGGCGGATTTAATTGAAGGTTACCAAGACCATGCTACACAAGGTAGATCTCCACAGGCAGCTTCATATGCCCTTGTATTTATGGTAGTTGGAGTTAGGAAATACATTAAGCGGCCAGTGGCTTATTTTTTATCAAGTGGATTTGTCACAGCTGACAGACTATCTGCTTTGATTAAGGAGGTATGCATTTCTTCTTCATTTTGAATGATGATCATGCTTATTTAATACTTTGCTGAACTATGTTAACTAAAAAAATGTTTTAAGTTTACTTGTCACAACAACAATTTAAAACCTGAAAGCATTTTACGGGAGATTAGCTCCCTTAAAATGCTTTCAGGTTTTAAATTGTTGCTTCGGTGCTGGACTGAATATATGCGCTTCAGTTTGTGACTTGGATGTAGTCAACAAGAGAGCTCTATGTCTGTTAGGAGCTTCTGTACAGAATCCCTGCATAGAAGTGAGCAATCACAAAATTGTCACACTATTTGACACACCACACCCGCTGAAGTGCTTCAGAAATCTGTTTATGAAATACGATGTAAAGTTTAGGACCAATATAACATCAGACAACAATCAAGGAATTGGTAAGTTATTAAAGTTAAAAAAATAAAATAAAATATGATAAAGAGCCTAATATTTTTTTAATAAAAGAATGATAATGTATACTTAATAATTACTTTACAGGAATCGCTAAATGGAACCACATCAGGCAGTTTTATGAATTAGACTACAATAATCCCAATTTTGTATATGCACCAATTTTGAGGAAAGAACACATTGAGCCTAATTCAAAACAAAAAATGAGGGTAAAACTTGCGGCACAAGTTTTAAGCCACTCAGTTGCAGCAGGAATATTTACGAAAATAGCTGAAGGTAAGAAACCTTTTACAGTCAAAGTCAATCTCATTTATTCTGTCAGATCATAATTAGGCATGATAACATTTAACAACAACACCCTTTCTTACACATTTGTTTCAACAGTATGGTAGTGTGGGGTCGTATCTCTTTAAAAGTCTAAAACCATCCAGTAATGATTTTATACTATTAATTATTACTTAATCTTTCATTGAGCAAGGAAATAGCCCCAAGGCTTTTATCTTTTAAAATTCATTAATAGTATAGATTCTTGTTTAAGGGGTGCTTAAAGAAATGTACCCTAAGATGAGTGGAAGACAACAAATGAATGTAAATTAATAAGATAATCTAACAACACTTTTTTTTTAAATTTTATTAACTAGATATATAATTATATATTTTGTGGTCCAATTTAAACTTCACAATTCATGTTTTTTTTTTTATGTCAGCAAATCCGCTAATGTAAAGCTAGTTAGTCACATTGATTTAATTTGTTTATTGTGAATTTTCCATTAAATGAGAATTTATTGAGACATGCCGACTGACGCCGTGGCAACGGGTAATTTAGTAGCATGTATGGAAGAACTGTTCGATAGTGTAAACGCGTCGATACCAGACCTAAGAAGAGGAAAAAAAAATTCCACAAACTTAAAAAATAATTCAGGACATCTGCAACTATTCAATCAAATTAAAAAAAAACATTTCAAAGTCTTGAATTTCTGGGATGCAGGGGCAATCCCCCATCAAAAGATGGATGGATTTGGACCCTTAATGCAATTGAAATGCTTTGGAAAACCCTCATTGCCAAACATGCAATAATTAAAAGCCTGTCCACAAGATGACTCCAGCAGGACCCACTAGAAAATTTATTTGGGTGTATACGGTTCAGCTGTGGGTCGAATAGCAACCCGACAGTTGGACAATTCGTTGCTGGTTTAAAAACTGCCGTGATAAGCAACATGGCACATAATAGCTCAGGCAATTGTGAGCTGGATGATAACAGTGCCATTATCACAAATTTTAAAACACTTTTGATACCAGCCACTGCCACGCGCACTGACACGGAGCAATCTGAGCATATATACTCAATAGAAAACGAAATTGAAGATAATATTACTTCCTCCCTGGAACAAAACTTGGAGGAAGGAATTAGCGAACAACAAGCATGTGCGTATGTCTGTGGCTTCATTATTAAAAATAACAAAAATAGTTGTAATAATTGTAAAACTATTTTAGTCTCCGAAACACCAAAGGTAGTGCATAATTTTATAGGGTTTAAAAATTATGATTCAGTAAAAAAATCTCTTACATACGCCGCAATGAATTTAATAGATTGTGTAGAAAAAAGTGCAAGCATAATCAATATATTTTTAGAAAAAGAGGCGTATAAAGAGAATATCAAAGTGAAAATAACACAATTGTTAAAGAAATCTATAAATTATGACTTCCTCGAAAATTGTGTGGGGCACAAAGAATTAAATATAAGTTATATTATTAATAGTGTCTTCCATATTTGTATTAAGAGATTCTGCATATTAAAAAACAGAATGTATTCTGAAGAGGCTTGTAAATCTGTTCTAAAAAGGAAAATGAACATAATTATGCATAAATTTAGGCGTAACTAGATCTTTTCCCGCGTGAATTTCGGACTTTTTCACCCGAAATGAAACAGTCAGTCAAGAAAAGTAATTATGTATGTATAGATTATGTTAATTTTTCTTTTCGTATTTATTAATTTAACACCTTGCCTGCAACCAAAATAATAAGTATCTCTCTTCCTAACCATTTCTTTCTTTATTTATGACTGACTTTACATGACTACAGTGTTATTTACAATTGTTACTAATTTAATTTCACTGAATAAATACATGAGTTATAGTAGTATAACACGTTAAGTTCCCTTCAAAATGGTTGAGCTAAACGGTGCTGATCCATGCGTCATGTTCGTGAACGGGTGCCGTCAGTGGGGACTGGTCATCTCTTATCTGCCTCGGCTTATTTTAATTGATTTTAAATGTTGAAATGTTTTTATATTTTTTTTCGGACGCTTTTTACGTGCACATCTTTCTACATTGTTCTTATTAAAATAACTTGTTAAATATCTAGGGGCATTAAAATTTGCCGCCTTGCAACACTACGTCGGAGCCAGCCAAAACAACTTTTTGACATGAAAACAAATACGACGAATTTTGAATGTATGTGTTGTTTGATGTCTCGTATCTCTCTTTTCTCTAAAATAAAATGTTTGGAGGACGAAGTGAATCAGGTGCAGCTGCTGCAGGCCCGACTCCGAGCTGCGTCAAGTAAGAATCTCAACCTACAATACCTATTTTCGAATCTAATTTGTCGGTTTAATATTGAACGCTTTTTCTATTGACTATTGTAATCAACTAATGTAAAAAATTTGAATATTTTCTAGTGTACTTAAATATTTCAGACGTAAACGTGCACCGCGTGCTACGAGTGGCCAAGTGGATGCCCTCTTGTCCATTTTAGAAGCCCGGCCTTATCTGCACACCCGCAAGTTTACCGGCCTTCAGGGCCGTGAAAATTTTGACGAGGGCTGGATATAAAAAAAAAAAAGTTATGCATAAATACTCACTTGAGACTCCACAGAAAATCCATAAGGTCGTTGTCTCTGCAGAGATGGCTGAAGTTCAATTACGAGCTCATTGAACATTTCTTTATTAATTCTGTATAAAGACAGAAATTCAGAATCCTCCAAATCCGTTACATTTTCACAGTCGCGCCGATTTTTTCCGATTTATCGTCTTTCAATAATGTCGCGTCTGTGTTGAAGCACGACTAAATCCCACGCCAAATATGCTTCCGCCATAATTAAACTGTGATTTACCCGATATATTACTTTCCTCTATGCTGTGATTTCTTCCTCTTAAAACTTCTAACAACATCAATAGCAATCCTACCGAATCACTTTGCGGGCTGTCAAAAATGATCGCAAAATATATTCGTAAACAGCGATAATTTGCGACAACGTTCGATAACATACCGATGACAATCGATTACTCTAAGTATCGAAACTACCAAATAACGTTACATCCGGATCGTTATGACTTTGCGAACGAATTCGGTCGTAAAGTGATAGCTATCTATTTAACCATTGGTTGAAAAGCAATGTTGACCGTCTAGGGACATCTGTAGGACTTTGCGACCGAATTCGGTCGTAAAGCAATCGCTATCTATGTCGAGACTGCCGCCCCAGTAGTATCGATAGACGTTATCGATAAGATCGATGTTTGTGATTTATCGTGTTTCAAAATATAAAAAATTCTACTTTTTGTAAAATTTGACCGACTTCAAAAATAAAGAAGGTTTTCAATTCGTTCGAATGCATTTCGACCTGTATGTATGTGAGTTTGCTCGCGTAATACTAACGTAAATAGATGAATTATTTGCAAAGGAGAATGACCGCCAATGGGCCCCTTAGTTTTGGTGCCGTGTCAAGACTATTTACTTCTCAAAAATTAAGTCGTATTTTTACATGTTCAAGTTTTTTTTTTCAACATTTCTTTTACCCTAGCATTGGAAAACAAAATTAATATATATTTTATTGAATTTAGATCAGTTCCGCCATTAAAACTTGACGTGAATGTTGCCAGACGCGGACTATGTCAATTGAATAATTGTAATCGATTGAAAATATCGATATTTTACTAATCCGTCGACTAAAATGACCGGAGATAGGCTACAATAGCTTTTCTTTCGTCTTAATCTAGCTAACACTCTCATGTAACTGATTTGGCGCGAAGTAGACGACGGGTGGGCTCAAATAAAGAAAATAAAAGTAGTTAATAAACTAAAATAAAAAACACGAAGGAATTATATTTTGAAGGAGTGTATATTCTACCCACAAACGTATAATATTATAACTAGGAGATTCTGCCGGTCTTACCTCTGCGGTGCTTGTAGCTAAAGTACGATCCTGAAATGATGTGAAGGTCCTCTGTCCGATAGCGAAGAACTAAGGCGGAAACAGACGCTCCGGTTGCCCTTCCGATTGTCTGATCGGAACATCGAATCTGATTAACTGCCTACACGCTCCGGTTTTGCCTTCTGAAGAGAAACCAGAGCGTCTGTTTCCAGCCAAAAGAGTCTGAAGCGGTCGGAAGACCAAAGACAAGATCTATATTCTCTATGATCAGATCCGATTATCGGAACGGAGGGTCTGTGCTGTATAAAGCAAAATGTATGGCAGCTACGCTTCCGAATGTCTGATCAGACAATCGGAAGAGCAACCGGAGCGTCTGTTTCCGCCCATAATCCCACATAAATATTATGTGTTTCATGGTATTTCTACCGTCAGAAATATTCCGTTACCTTCATAACTGATTAGTTTCTTTCAAAAACAAAAGTTATTACCATATACATTATTGTGGTTAGTACTCAGGTTAATACCTCCCATACATACCTAAATAGCGTTAATAATTATCTTTTTAATTATGTAAATAATATTTTTTACAACACATCGATTTGCTAAATCGATTACCAAAATATTTAATATGGTCACACTTAAACAGATCTATCTGTCAAGTGTCAAATCAATGCATCAATCAAATTGTTTCGTGCCGTCCGTTTTGCGTCGAGTTGAATTTATTCCCGTATTTACTTCAGTTCGTTACAATTTGAAGCTGTTGAGTTGAGCGTTTACGTTCCTGCAGTGGATTTGTTTTGAGATATTGGACTCCTGTTTTAGTGATAAGTGAGGAAATGACTCTGTTTTAGTTTTTAAGTGAGCCTTGGACTCGTTTTACTCCTGAAAAATGTCTACACCTGGTAGAGGTCGGGTAAACCACCCTCTCTCTCGCTGGTGTATCAATTGCTCCCAACGTTTGGCGCCGAATCTTCGTAGACGTCAAATCGAAGAATTAGATGAACCAATGCTTATCCTTCTGAGAACCTGGGTAACACCGGTAAGTGTCTATTGTGTCATTTACCAGATTTATACGAACACTTAGGATGCCTATGTTTGGCCAATCAAGGGGTCATCGTCAACTGCAAATCTCTATTATTTCCGCTATAACATAAATTAACGTTTACACACGTACATTATAGGCATATGGTGATATGAGAAAACCTAGACCATTGCAATGAGCACATGAATAAATGTACGTTTTATTTATTTAGGAATTCTCTGATTTATTTTTGTTATCTTTTCAGATATCCGCTGATGACATCCTGTCTTGAATGTTTTGTATTATTACAAAACCGAAATCATCAACCCTATCCCTTGTATCCCCTGCTCTTGGACACCTCAACATATTTTTTGCATGAATGTCAATTGCAAGCCGCAGAACTTATAGGTTTAGTCAAGACTGTCCTCAAAGGAACGTTATACTAAGATGAACGGACACCAGCACATCACGTAAGTGTTTAAATCGTGGCAGAATAACTGTGATTGAACTAATTTAACAAAAATAAATATAATATTTTCTTATTTTTAGGTCTTGCATTTGGACCGAGTATGTCGTGCTTGTTGGGAGGCTGCAACGAGAGGAATACAAAACCAGGCCGTTGGTGGTGTTAACAGATCCACAGTGGATTCTGCGTCAGTGACTGATAACATGAACGATAACATTGCAGATGCTGTGATTCCTGTACCACCTCCACTGCCACTGCCGGTTCCACCACCTCAGGAACAACAATTACCTCGAACATTTCCAAAAAATAATTACTAAGTACAAATGGGTTTCTGCAAGTTCACGTCATTGCATGTTCCTTGGTTGTGCGAACACTGAACGTCCGAATGAGTACCTTGTTTACTACTGAAAATGGTCCCATGCGCTCATTTTTTAGACCCAGTGATGTATTCATTTTGGACAGAGGATTTCGAGATGTGATTGCTGAGTTAGAACAATATAATTATAAAACTCACATGCCAGTCATCATTATCGGAAAACAAACAACAATTAACCACCCACCAGGCTAATAAATCTAGATGTGTAACAATGTGCCGGTGGGTGGTAGAGGTTGTAAATGGGAGAATCAAAAGAGATTTTAAATTGTTTCGCCAGGAATATTTTAATAGAGCGTCAAGTCACCTTATGACTGATTTCAAAATACCTTGTTCTGTTTTGAATAAATTCCATCCTACAATTGATGACAGACCCGATGCTGTGGAGTACCTAAATATTGCTCTGTCGAGATTATATACAGTAAATTATTTATTGGAATTAATTCAAAGGGAACATATAAATAGAAGACGTACGATTTTCCAGAGCATAAACAGCAGTGCTCCCCATCTAAATAACTTTCCAAGATTAACATTAATCGAATTAAGAAGATTTGCTTTAGGATCTTACCAATTAAAACAGGCAAGATCCTATTATGGGGAGCATGTGCGGGCGAATGTTACCTACAGTGTAGAAATAAGCAATGAATTTTAATAGAAGAAGATTTGCCCTTAATATTAGGTCAAAACAATTATTTAGTTAGGGCCAGAATTAAATCGAGACATGTGAGTAGCAGGAATTATTACACATATTTATTGATAAGTGGAGACCAACATAGTGCAAATTCTTTAGAGAGTATCATTGCTTATTATTGTAGTTGCTTAGTGGGAAATCGTACAGTAGGGTGCTGCGCTCATACTATGACCGTATTGTGGTATTTAAGCTTGGGTCGTTGTAATGATATAAGTGCCCCAGCGCAATTTCTAGACCATATTATATTTGTTGAAGAATAAATGTTTTACCTTACTATTTATTGTTTTTTTTTTTAAATTAAGCAGGCCTAGAGCAGCTTAACTTGACTTGAGATGGATCCGTGCGGTTGTTGTAACTTAGCCATGAGCTCCTATGACCTAAGGAGCCGCAGGTAAGTATTTATTTTTAACAAAACTACATGGTGAGGGCAAAGCCTGCTTAACGCTGCACAGCATAACAAGAGATATTTGTAAGCGCAAGTACTTAACCTACATAATATCTAGCAAGAGAAGAAGTTATGTAGTGTTTTCTAAATTCAGGAATCAATATTAATACATAAACAATATGATTAATTTAATTTCAAATATGTTTAAAACAAAAAAAACTGGTTTTATAACCTCAATTTCAGCATCCGAAAAAATAAGATTTCTCTTAAACTAGGGTGAAAAATTGAAAATCGATTTCAGGATATGAAAAGGTAATTCTAGGTCTACAAAACCAAGTAAAAACCACCGTGACATGCGAAGTTTTTTTAGGGGCCCAAAACTCCTAACAAAATGGGCATACTCCTTTGTAAAAACACAACATCACGCCTGTATTCCCCGAAGGGCAGGCAGGCAGAGGGGTGTAATACTGGGTGTATTTCATTTCGCCATATGTGTTGTGTTGTTGTGTTCACATATTGTAGTTGTATATACAGTTTATAATGTACTCTATATTTTTTTATCTCTAGATGGTGTCATGGAATGTGGGAGAGGACGTGCCTAATAATTTCCTCGACATCCTCCATGACGAGGATAGCGAGTCGGAAGGAGAGGGATATCTCGACGAGGAATACCTCGTCGAATATTTAGAGGACGAGGTCGAGGGTGCTGCCGAGGCCGAGGGTGCTGTCGAGGAGGAGGAGCGAGAAGCTTCGAATTCCGAGATGGCTCCCGAGGCCGAGGTGGATCTCGCGGCCGAGACAACATTCTTGGTAATATTGAAATGATGTACTACTATGTCAATAATAATCAACGATTTTTCTTTCAGCAAACTCGATGTAGCGCATAATCAGCCTATAAGGATCCAACTGCTGGGACACAGGCCTCTCTGTGAGATAATTGTTTATTGTCATGCCTGTTTGCATGTCTTGATTAGTTTGAATGTCTGTTTGCTGTTCAGCTTTGGTGTGGTTTATGTTTTGACTTTAGATAATAAGTCGCGTGTGGTCCAAGAATTTTATGTTTTCAATTGTAGTTATTTTATCCAAGCTCTTATTTTCCAGATCAACGAGCCGTCCGCTTCTGCAGACTCCCCTTTGGGGGAGATAACTTCAATATTCGACGAGTCTGGCAACCCGCTGCCCATGACGTGAGTAATAAAATAATTTGATGTTTTTTATAAATGGTTTTGGTTTTCTTTATTATATATGATAATAAATGAAAAACTTTTATTTGATAGGTCAAGAACATCCTTGTCACCACCACGGGCTTCTACCGCTGCTGCTGCTGCTGCGGTTGTTGGTTCTTGAGCCGTAAGTGTTAGAAACTTGTATTCATTAGTCTTGTACCTTTTCTTCGTGAATTACATGTAATGATATTTATCATTTTTTATCTTAGGTTCCATGTCGTCGTCACGGCATTCTCTCCATCCCTCGACGACGCCATGGAGGTGGACCACGTCTTCCACCTTGCTGATGAACATCCGTTGTTCCAGCAGTTGGAAGATGTGGTAGAGGACGTGGCGGCAGAGGAGTCGCAGCAGCCTAGTCGTTCACGGCGCGGCGGTGCAGCGCGGGGCGGTGGTGCAGCGCGGCGCGGTGGTGCAGCGCGGGGCGGTGGTGCAGCGCGGCGCGGTGGTGCAGCGCGGGGCGGCGGTGCAGCGCGGCGCGGTGGTGGCGGTGGTCGAGGAAGGGGACTTGGGAGGGCACGTGGCCGGGTCGCTACTGGTGACCCCCAGTGGGTAAGAGGGGAAAGATTGGTCGAGGTGAATGTTGATGATGATGATGTGCCTGAGGGGTTGAGAGCTGACATTATGAATATAGTGAATGCGAGAGGCAGCGAGAGTTCGTTTGATAAATAGAGAAAGGAGAGCAAGAGAGGAGAATGAGGAAGAGTTTTTAGATGCGGATGACGGCGAGGTAGAGTCCTTTTTTGCTGCGGAAGGGACTTCCAACCAGTTTGATTGGTCGCCCATGGGTGATTATCAAGGTGCGAGGGAGCAATTTCTTCCGCAACAAACTGGGGCGGTTGCGCATCCGAAAATGCGTATGAGGCGTTTCGGCATTACTGGGACGATGGCATTATGACTCATATCGTTACTGAGACGAACCGCCATGCCGCATGGTTGGCTACTTCGTCCAGTAGTTTCGCCCGCGATTGGTATGACACGAACGTTCATGAATTGTTTGTCCTATTTTCCTTCTGGATGATGCTCGGAATCATTCGGATGCCCTCTATCAAGTCTTGTTTTACCCTCAATCCTCTTTTGCAGACCAACATCTTTAGAAAGATGTTTTCCCGTAACCGCTACGAGAATCTTTGCCGCGCGTTTCATTTGGTTGACAATAGTAGCAGACCGACAGACCCGACTAACAAATTATTCACTTTAGGTCCGATCGTAAAACATCTAAATTCACGGTTTCAGGCAGCCTACATCCCATCCCAAGATATTTGTATTGACGAATCCTTGACTTTGTGGAAAGGTAACCTATCCTTCCGCCAGTACATCAAGACTAAAGCAGCCCAGTACGGAGTCAAGACTTTCGAGCTCTGTGAGTCCTCTACTGGGTACCTTTGGTCGTTCATTATCTACCTCGGTACTGGCACTTCCTACGATCCCGGCCTCCCATACACTGTGCTGAAAAGCACAACCACCGTCCTCAAACTAATCCGTCCTCTCCTTGACAAAGGCTCTTTATATGGATAACTGGTTTAATAGCCCCCTACTAGCCAGATTTCTGAAGACACGTAAAACCGACTGTGTAGGTACCTTGCGTGCTAACCGCACCAAGGTGCCTCCGCTCATGTCGCTGTGTAAGCTGAAAGATGGCCAGTTTGTAGCACGTCATTCCGGCGATGTGGTGGTCTTGGCCTTTCTACCTACCACGGCGATTCACAAGGCCAGATGGAGGCGAAACCATATCGTCCAGCTCTTTACAAAGCTCAAGTAGTTTTAGATTACAATAAGGGTATGGGAGGCGTTGATCGTAAAGATCAAATGCTGAAACCATACCTCCTGGAAATAAAAAGAGGCGCTCGATGGAATATCAAGTTCTTCAAACGCTTGCTCAACTGCTCTATTTTGAATGCCCGTACCCTTCTGCAGAGTTGGACGGCTACTCCGAAAGAGCACATGGTGTTTCGATTGGAGTTAGTCGATCAAATTCTGCAGGACCACCTACAACATGTCCCTCGTAAACTCACACCCACCCGTCCCGCGTCAGGCAGTTTGAGCTATTCACAGCCTCAGTTGCAACATTTCCCTCGACCGATAGACCTTTTTGACAGCAAAGGCCACCGTAAGCGTCTGCGTTATTGTTGGTGCACCCTGCAAAAGCGTCGACATTCTACGTCTTACGTGTGCTCTTTTTGCGAGGTCCCCCTTTGCTTGAGTCCCTGTTTCGAGGAGTACTATCGTAATAGAAGGTAACTCAGTTCCATTTTGAGACTCTTTTATTTCAAGCGTGACAAACAAACAGACGACATTAGCAGTTATTTAGTTATTATTTATTTTATACGTAGTATAGCTTGGTGGACAAACAGACTCACTGACTTGTATTATCAGTTTTCATAGAAGAGTATACCTTTACCACAAAGTCTAACCGACAGACAGAGACGCACACTTAGTAGAGTAACTCCTTTTCTCGATCATACCAATCTGTTCTGTCGAAGCGCCGTGTTTGTGTGTGTGACGTGTGCTAGGACTGGGGGTCATCAAAACATAAATTATAACAGCAGCTAACTGCGGCTTGTCAGAGGTTCGTTTTTGTTTCAAGTTACACACTGTATCATGTTTCCACATTATCCTATCGCAGTTTTGCTGGCATTTTTATCAAGATTTATATAATAATTGTAAACGTGTAATAAATAAACGTATAGCCTTTATATTTTTATAGCCTTTTTTTCATGTATTTCTCTGTGTGTAATAACCTCTTGCAGTTCTGCTGGCATGAATAATGAATATTACTTTGTAATTTACCTTTCTATTTTGTATAGCTGTTTTCATGTATTTTTTTGTATGTGTAATATGGGTGTAATATATACCTCCCTCCTTCGGCCACCACCTCTGCCTCCTTCCACGTGATGTTATGAGTAAATTAATATTATATTGTACCCTTTGTAATTGATCTTTCTATTTTGTTTGGATAGCTGGTTTCATGTATTTCTCTGTGAATAGTACTAAATGTGGGTGTAATATACACCTCTGCCTACCCCTTGCGGGAATACAGCCATTATGTTGTGTAAATGAATATTTTTTACCCTTTGTAATTGATCTTTCTATTTTGTTTGGATAGCTGGTTTCATGTATTTCTCTGTGTATAGTACTAAATGTGGGTGTAATATACACCTCTGCCTACCCTTTGTGGGAATACAGCCATTATGTTGTGTAAATGAATATTTTATTTTACCCTTTGAAATTGATCTTTCTATTTTGTTTGGATAGCTGGTTTCATGTATTTCTCTGTGTGTAGTACTAAATGTGGGTGTAATAAACACCTCTGTCTACCCCTTCTGGGAATACAGGCGTGATGATGTTATGTGTTACGTGACGGTCTCAGGCCTTCACTCTGTAAGGAGTATTATTTGGGGTATTTAGGATCTAATGTAAAAATAAAATAAAAAACCTATTTCAAGAATAATGTATTTTTATTTCCTATGTACACATGTAAAATACATTTTTATGATAAATTATATAAAATAACGTACCTAATAGAAAATGATTTATTATTTTCCTTACTGAACTCCTTTGCCTACATCACACTTATCGATACTTCACAAGTAGTACTGAGTCACATCACTACGAAATCTCTCGCAATCCGAACCTTTTTTTTTTGTACTTCAGATGTTGTTATCTTGGGTTTTTTTCATGAACGTAGGTAAGGATTTGTGATAATAGGATAATATGGTTCGTTCTTGTGTAGTTTTGACTAATATTCAAATTCTAATACCTAAAATAACATTTCAAATTAAATTAGTTCCCTCTTCAAGGAAAGCTTATCATGTTACAATTATAGTGATATATTTTTACGAGATAAAGGTAGCTATCGGTCAACAAAGGTTTATGTATATCCTAGTAACATTTTTATTAGAAACTACTCAATATAACTAAGATGCGAATTTACAAAGTCACGCGTTGTAATACGCAAATTCACAAAAACCGCGCGCTATGTACTTTGAGTTGGAATATTATGAAAATTTTACTTTTGGAAAATTTCTTGTACATTGATTTAGTAGTTTTATCAGAAATAGACGAAACACAGGGACAAAACACATTTCAGCCAGTCATCTGTTTTTATTATTTTGTTATAAATACAATTCTCCGAACACGAGCTCGGCTTACACATAATAATATGGTCTGTTTATTCACGAAACCAAAACAGTTTACAATATGAGCTTTGAGCTCACAGAAACAACACAGAAGCGTTTTTTGTAAACATGGTCAGAATGACGTCATGCTGTCGGAATGCGAGCGGGGCATAAGGGTTATTGCGTCATCGGCGCGCAGGGGCTTAAGCGGTAGCTGATGTCAAGATATTTTTTTCAGAAATCGTAATATATATATCCAGAAGGGAGTTCTACGAACAATGGATAAAATATCCAAAAAATGAAAAAAATACGCGTTAATTATGAATATATTTCTAAGAAATACGAAACTTACGACGTAACAGAGAAGTCGACAAGAAATATTAAAATGAACATTTCCCGAATTTGTCAACATTGGCTGAAAAGTGGCTGGCATGCGGAAGAACAACAGAGCGTTTTGAGAAAATGTCGAAGGGTACTGAATGGATGAATGGTCAAGACTTCAAATTTGTGACATATTACCTGCAGCCGTCTACCTCATCCTTAACAAGTGAGCCCACTCCCAGTCCTGGTCGCCCAAAGATCGAGTTTAATCAAGCATCATTTAAAACTAAACGAAGACGAGTGGACGATTTGGTTCAGTCCCGTAATTTTTTGCGATCCAGTGTATTTAGTCACAGCGTAGCTGTTGGCATAAAACATTTGTCTATTAGGAATGAAGTTCCAAAAGATATGGAAAAAATTATACCATTTAAACAAATGATTGATAAGTTATTTGATAGCCTAAATGGTGGCACATTTTATGTTAAAAATGGCAAATATTATACCAGAGCTGTAAAAAAAAACAACAACAAACTATGGAATGAGGCAAAAAGTTTTTTTTAATTCTGTACTCTATGTAGATAGAGTAAGCAAAATAGAAAAACGAGTTCCAACTGTAAATAATTGGATTAAAACAATAGAGGGATTTCAACTTTAATGGAAAGGTTTTCCATAAAATATTGTTTCCGGACTCGAAACTGCAATTATGATCCTCTGTAAAATTTCTTTGGAAATGTCAGGAGTATGGGTGCACGTAATGTGTCGCCAAATTGTGTAGGGTTTGAGAGAGCATTGAAACATTGCTACTAAACCCACCCGCCATTAGATGCTAATGACGTCAATACAACTACACCGAACACTAGTACTTGTAAATCCACATTTTTTCGAGGTTAAACGTAAATCTATATTATTTCACCAAAATATTGCCGGTATACTTAATAAAAAAGATTTATTAGAAATAACTTTAGAAGAACTAGATACAAACGGGTCAGTTATTGATATTTTATGTTTTTCTGAAACATTCATTAGACGAGGATCGGAAAGTAATTTAATACTCAATAATTACAAGCTAGTCTCATCTTTCTCAAGACCTCATCAGCGCCGAGGTGGGACTTGCATAATGGTTAAAAAGGATCTCGAATGTAAACCTATCCCCAACTTGGTTACGCCTTTAGTATATGATTTTGAATATTGTGCAATAGAAATTATCACTGTTAAGGTCTTTGTCATCTGTATCTACCGTACACCAAATTCAAATTTTAGTTTGTTCTTAAAAAACCTAGAGGCTATTTTAAAGAAATTAACAAAACGAAATAAAAATAATATAATACTGTGTGGAGATTGGAACATTGACGCATTAAAGCGTAATAATAATTTTAAAGAATTAGAATGTATTTTACAGAACTATAACATATCTAACCACATTATTAAACCCACTAGACAATCATCATGCATAGATCTTATCGCAAGCGACATATCAAACGTTCAGCCTCAAATACATACCCTTGGATTATCAGATCATGAGACCGGTCAGTCCATTTGTTTCAATGCGTATGTAGAAACTGCAAGATGCAGGAAACCATTTTGGTTCCAAAAGAAAAGAGATTTAAGTCAAAACAACATAGCAAAGTTTATATCATGCATATCGTCTCTTTCGTTTTCAGAAACATACGACTCAGATGATACTGACATAGCATTCAATCACTTTCATGATACGACCCTTTTTTATAATCTCTGTTTTCCCATACTAAAAGTAAAAATTACAAACAAGCCGCCGAAAAGTAAATGGATAACAAAAGGAATAAAAAGATGTTGTGTCAAGAAACGAAGTATGTACCTAAAATACAAATTATTTAACTCCAATAAAAATCAAAACCTAAAAAACTACAAAAATTACACAAGTATACTAAGACGGTGTATATTACATGCACAGAAAATTGATAATACGCGCTATATACTACAGTCGAACAACAAATATAAAGCTGCCTGGGACATTATTAAAAAGAATAGTACAGATATAGATGATAACGCTGAAATAAACTGTATCAAAATTAATCAGTGCACTTACACTCACGCCGATATAATTACCAATAAATTTAATGTTTTTTTTATAAACATGACAAACAAACCTAAAACCCCTGATTCTGAAACCCCTATCAACTACAATCATACCATCACTGACATATCAGATAGCATTTACTTGACTCCAACTAATGAAGACTCGGTTCATAATATAATAAATTCTTTAAATTCAACTAACTCAACCGGTTATGACGACATTAATACGAAAATAATTAAACGTTGCTTTAAATATCTATTACCTCCACTCACCCATATTATCAATCTATCGTTATTTCAAGGCTTATTCCCCACCAGACTAAAATTTTCTGTAGTCAAACCATTATCCAAAAAAGGGGATAAAAATGACATGAATAATTATCGACCGATTACTCTAATACCCGTAATTTCCTTAGATTTTTGAAAGAGTCATGTATTAGAGAATGGGATAAGGTTGCAGGAAGAAAATACTTATTTGTAGTGCAACAGAAAAATATATAATTTTTAGAACAATGTTACTTCGGTTGCTAGGACACATCAAAAGCAGTAGACAAGATGTAGTTTATATTAAACTTATAGGTTTGCAACCTCTAACACCGCCCTTTAAACTTATCTTGTAGACATACATCCGTAGCTAGACCTAACTCGTTTACAAAATACTTATGTTTCTCTACCGACAAAGGTTTAGTTAAGACATCCGCCGTCATTTTGGACGTTGGCATGTAATTTATTTTTACTGCACCATTGCTAACCGCCTCCCGGACGAAATGATGACGTATGTCTATATGTTTTGACCTACCATGAAACATACTACTTTCAGTCAATTTCAAGGCCGACTGATTATCATTGAAAATAGTTATTTCAATGTTACTACCTATACATTCGTGCAAGAAAGATTTTATAAACAGTGCTTCTTTACAAGCATCGGAGAGCGACATGTACTCCGCCTCAGTACTCGATAACGCAACAGTACGCTGTTTCCTACTTTCCCAACAAGTAATAGAATTCCCAATTTTGAAAACATATCCCGTATAAGAACGTCTATCAATTTCATTAGAAGCCCAGTCTGCATCAGCAAAACCTGTCACAGATAAGCCAGTTTTCTTATAGGTAATGCAGTAATCTATTGTACCTTTAAGATAACGCAAAACACGTTTAGCTGCTTTCCAGTGGACATCGGAATAACAGTTATTGAATTGGCTTAATACGCTTACAGCGTGACATATATCAGGGCGCGAACAGACCGCTACATACATAAGACAACCGATCAATTCCCGATACTCCAAACTGTCATCTTTTTTTTCAGCTTTGTTCAATTTTTGACACTGCATTGGAGTTTCAACAGATTTGCAGTCTTGCATTTTGTATTTCTCTAATATCTTTTTAATATAGGCACTTTGATCTAGAGTGATCTTGCCATTCTCTTTCCTGATTCTTAATCCTAGAACTCTTTCTACAGGACCAAGATCTTTCATCGCGAATTCTTCCATCAGCAATGATTTAGTTTTAGTTATTTCCGCATTACAATTGCTAAAAATTACTAAATCATCAACATACAATGCGATAATCACAAACTTGTCGCCATTTCGCTTTATGTATACACATGGTTCAGAGAGCAATCTCTTTAACTTGAGTTTGTTGACAAGAACATGATTGATCTTTTCATTCCACGATTTAGGCGCTTGTTTTAGACCATAAACAGCTTTGCGTAGTCGATACACTTTATTATTGCCTCTACCTTTTTCAAAACCTTCTGGTATTTCCATAAAAATGATTTCTTTTAAATCACCGTTTAGAAAGGCTGTTTTTACGTCCATGTGGTCAATCTCCATGTCATACTCCATAGCCAAAGCTAATAACATTCTTATGGTTTCGTATCTCACTACAGGTGAAAAAGTTTCAAAATAATCCACTCCATACTTTTGTGTAAATCCTTTTGCCACTAGACGTGCTTTGTATTGTAATAGTTCACCATTAAGCCCTCTTTTCTTCTTAAATATCCATTTGGTCTTTATTGGCTTTGCACCTTTCGGCAAATCGGTTAAGGTAAAGCACTTATTGTCCAAAAAGGACTGATACTCGTCTTTCATAGCAGCTCGCCACTGCTTGGCTTCAGGACTATTCAACGCTTCTTCAACTGTTCTTGGATCATCACTGCTACACGCCTCCCCCGTCAAAAAACCACACAGGAAGGAGTTCTCATCAGCTTCCACGTATTCTGCTCTCGAGTCATCTGTCTCAAATGAAACATCTGGAACATAAGTAGCATCTGAGTGATGATCTGTGACCAAGCTACTGGTCGAAGCCTCGCTATCATTAGCATCATCAGTAGTCACAGAAGTTTGTTCTGACTCTGTTCTATTCTCGGTTACACAAGGAGTCTTAAGTTCTATTACCACATCTGATTCTACTTTAGTGAAGTTCAGATGCTTGAGGAATTGATTCTCAATGAACTTAACATTTCTCGCTATTGTTAGCTTATAGCTCTCAACATCCAAGAGCCTGTATCCTTTTGTGTTCTCACAATATCCCGCGAATATGTAAGGTTTAGATTTGCGATCCAGTTTATTACGATTATTTTGTACAGCATATGCTAAACAACCAAACACACGTAAGTTATCTAAATTTACCTTGTGTCCAGTGTAAATTTCTTCTGGAGTTGCACCTCTAACTGCCTTTGTAGGTGAGCGATTTTTAATGTACACCGCAGTGTTCGCAGCCTCAGCCCAAAAACGTTGATCCAAACCTGCTTCCAGAAGCATACAGCGCACCGCCTCCATAATCGTTCGGCTCGCGCGTTCGGCAACTGCATTTTGCTGTGGACAGTGAGGAACAGTAGTATGATGCCGGATTCCACACTTACTCAAATACTGCTTAAATCTCGTATTGATGTACTCGCCACCATTATCGCTTCTCAGGATTTTAATCTTTTTATTAGTCTCGTTCTCTACAAGAGCTTTAAAAATCAAAAAATACTCAAAAACTTTGTCTTTCGATTCTATTGAATAACAAAATGTCTTCCTAGAAAAATCGTCAATAAATATTAGCAAATATCTCGCACCGCTTATAGATTTCACTGGCATAGGGCCGCACACGTCCGTGTGAACCAGTCCTAACACCTCACTTGCACGTGAAAAAGATTTCTTAGGGAAAGGTAAATTAGTAACCTTACCTTAAATACAAGCGATACATTGCTCGTATGTAGATACATCATAGTCGATACCAGCCGCCATACCACTCTTGAGTAGGTTCATGCTGCGACTATTCAGATGTCCAAGCCGAAGATGCCATAAACCCTGAGATTGAACATCTGCCTGGGTACTCAAGGAGACGCTTACTGGCATACTGTGTTCGCGCGAAACGGAATTTATAGACGCATCCCCGGTTTCTAATTTATAGAGACCGCATGCATCCCGTTTTGCTACAGCTACTACCTTTCCGTTTTGGTAAATTTTACAAAAAATCGATATAAATTTTACTTCAAAACATTTTTGTGTCAAAATACTGACAGATAACAGATTACTTGACAAGTTCGGTATAAAAACTACATTACTGACAGTTATCCATTGGTTTTGTAAAAAGAGATTCACATTACCACGACCCGACGTAAAAAGTTTTTCACCGTTCGCAACGCTTATTTCTTTTGGCGTATCACACACAAAATCATGCAAAATGTTTCTATTATTGGTCATGTGGCAAGTTGCACCACTGTCGACGTACCACACATCTCGATCCAGCTTTACCGTCAGAGCCGACAACATAGTCGTCCTGCCAGGAGTTTTCTGAACCTTCTCCTCCTCTTGACAACTGGCACTGGATGGCTTATCCTTATGCGGAGCTTTCTGTCTGCAATCTCTAGCGTAATGGCCTAATTTTTTGCATCGAAAGCACTTGGGACGCTTCGAGATCGAAATCGAAGTCGTTAGGGCATTCTGTTCCGTACCTTCTGCATCACCTCGTCTCTGTGCCTCCTGGAGTAGTTTAGTTTTCACCAGTTCACTTGAGAGAGAAAGGCTACTATGCTCTAACGTCATAATGAGTGGGTCAAACTGCTTGGGGTATTGCACTGAGCATTATTATAGCAACGAACTCGTCTTCCAGAGAAGCATTTATGTCTTGCAGTTGTTGGGCTGTATCTAGAATTTTTGTAATATACGCCTCCATACTGTCAAACTGCTCTAATTTTAAGCTAAATAGCATTCTGAGGAGACCTAATCTTCTACACAGACCTTTGTCCTCGAACGAATTCTGTATATTCTTCCAGGCCTGAAACGCAGTATTGCAATTCCTGACAACGGAGTAAACAGAGGGCTGAACACTGAGGCAGATTCGTGCTAGCGCTTTTTCCTGTTTCTTCTTGTCTTCGCATTCTGGTTTATTTTTCTTATCGACCTCGTTGATACATTCAAACAAGTCTTCATGAATAAGCAACATCTTCATTTGAAATTTCCAGTTGGTGTAATTAACATCATGTACGATAAACTACACTCCTTTATAATAAAACACTCCATTTTGAAAGAAGAACAGTTCGGTTTCAGAAAAAAGAAATCTACAACTCTTGCATGTTTTTCTCTTATGAAACTGATTACCTCTAGTCTGAACGATAAAAAACCAATAGCTTCGATATTTCTCGATATGTCAAAAGCATTTGACTTCGTAAATCATAAACTGCTTCTTTTGAAACTAAATCGTTATGGGATTAGGGGAAACGCACTACAATGGATAGAAACTTATTTAAATAATCGCCAACAATGCGTAGAAATATCTAGGCACACATTATCAGAGAAGAAAATATACAGGGTGTTTGGCGCATGGACCGACACAATTTTTTCAGGAATTTGGGAGGTCATTAGCTAGGTTCTACCCATACACCCTTTGTCCAAAATATCACGGTTGGTTACATATGATTATTTTTTTCAAATGTAAAAAATTCCCAAAATGTGTCCTTTAATTTGAAATAACTTTTTTGTTTGTGGGTGTAGTGGCACAAAACAAATTTTGTTGCATTCTCCAAAGTCCTTTAAATCTAAAAACATCTTTGTTTTATACAACTGGTTTCAAGAAAATTCCTTACAAGCTTCCAAAGTTAATTTTTGTATTTAATGAATGAAATTTTACAACTTCTAAATTAATTATAAAAAAAACTAAAAGCTATTATTATTATATGGGTAGAACCTAGCTAATGACCTCCCAAATCCCTGAAAAAATTGTGTCGGTCCATGCGCCAAACACCCTGTATAGATCCACTTATCGTAACTCATGTGGTGTTCCCCAGGGCAGTATTTTAGGTCCCTTTTTGTTCTTATTGTATGTCAATGATTTGCCCAACGTAACCCCACACTCTTGCATTCTGTACGCTGACGATACTACTCTTAGCATTAAACTCACCGATGGTAATATCATCAATTACGTAAAAGAAATTAGCGACACATTAAACAAAATAATTGAATGGCTTAAAGACAACAATTTACATGTAAATATAAGTAAAACGAACCTAATACAATTCCAAGCTTATAATAGCACACGTCACCAATTGGAAATAAAATATGCAGATAATGCTGTAGAAGAGGTTGAAAGTGCGACTCTCTTGGGTATAACATTGGATAAATATTGTAACTGGAAAGTGCATATAGTAAAACTCTGCGCTAAGGTACAAAGATTTGTTTTTGCTTTAAATAGAATAACTCGCGTGGCTGGTATCAGCGCAGCACTTAATGCGTATCATGGTTACGTAGCATCAATTCTTCGATACGGCATAATTATATGGGGAAATTCTGTTGATACTATTAAAGCGTTCCGAGCCCAAAAAAAATGTATTCGTTCAATGACTAAAGCACAACCATTACAAAGCTGTGTCCCAATCTTTAAAAAGCTCAAAATATTACCACTCCCATCTTTATATATATTTGAACTGTATCTTTGTACGTAAAAACATAGCTTTATTTCAAGTATATAATGATGTTTTTGTAAGAAACAGCAGAAATACTTATAAAATTTGTGCACCTCAACAAAGAATTCAACTATTTTCTAATAATGTTTACTGCATGGCAATTAAAATATATAATAAATTACCCAATGTATTTAAGATTCTTAACTTTATGACATTTAAAAAGAAATTATTTAACTTCCTATTACAAAAGTGTTACTACTCAACGACTGAGTTTTTAAATGAAAGATTTGATTCTAAATTTAAATTAGATGACTACTGACATTTGTGCGAATTGAATAGAATTTTATTATTTATTTGACATTGTATATCTTTTTTATTATCTTTATTATTGTATTTCATTCTTGACATTATGATTACTAATAACTCCTGAGCGTGCTACATGCACGTTCAGGAGTTATTAGTTTAATTATTTTTTCCCTTTTTCTTGACATTTGTTTATTTGTTAATGTTTAATTTTGACATTGTCTTCTAATCCTTATCATTTAAATTATTTTCAATATTTGTACGCTGAAAACAGCAGAATATTATGGACATCATATTATAATTTGTAACACCTTGTAAAACAATATTCTGACAAATAAATTATTATTTATTTATTTATTTGAAACAATTTTAGTGATCACCAGTCCAGAAAGAAGTTTCTTTCTGGACTTTTACTTTTTCAGTGGCTCACCAATGTGCACATTTCTATATTTACCAGTTGGTAAATATAGAAATGTGCAGATTGGTGAGCCACTTCAACTGTTTAGGATAGACGATACCGAACTTCCTGGCATCTTCCAGAGAAATTATGTTTGTGGATGGGCCCTAACAAAGGTATTAAAAGCTGTAAAAGGGTGCAAAAAATGTAAACTTTCTCTTTGTGGCAGTAAAAACTAACCCGGAAACGATTTCATAAAGTCAAGGGAGTATAACAAAAACAAAACTTGGCTAGTACATCCATCTCAAAATATGTCATTATCTTTTAGCCATATCCAATCTGTGGTATCCAATTTTTTAACACACGATGTTTAAAAGAAAGAATTAAATCTCTTGTAGAAATAACATCTGACTTTTCGTATCACGATTGTAATAAACATAGAGAAATTGTTATAATACTTTACAGATATCTCAACAAATGTGTTAGTATATACTTGGTGCAAAAGCATAAATAGAATTCTGTCAGGTAAATACAATTACGATGGTGAAGACCAAATTAAATTAGCAGCCCTTTCATACTTCATGAAACATAAAATTAAACCAAAAAAGTATATGGCATCATAGTAATGATTTTATATTATTATAACTGTAATAGAGTGCACTGGGGTAATTACCACAGCCGGGTATATTCCGAATTTTATTTATTAAGTACTACCAAAAGCAGCGATTTAATTTAAATATCGCCTTGGCATTGTTAATAAATAATTGTAATTCATCTCTTATATTTTTTATATTAGGCGATGTTCTGTAAATGTAAATGTGTGTGTGTAAATGGTAGAAATAATAACAGCATTCGGAATATACCCAACTATCATAATTACCAAGTGACTGATGTATCTAAATGAAAGCTAATTATGTGATAAAAAGAATATATTATAATGATTTGGTTTTATTATTTTAATCATTTGCTTACAGGCGGTCGTACACCAGCAGCCCTACGAGTATTTGCATTTAGTTGTTCTTGATGGTATTTAACACAATAAACACATTCATTGAGTATTAGTATCTTATTTTTTTTGTTGATTTGCCTCCATGCACTGGGTCTGAGTCACTTTGTTTACATAGATAACGAAACTTAGTACCTATTGTGAAATATTAAAGTTTTGTAATAAGGTGCATACAACAATAACATTGTGTACATAACAACAATAACGTTAACTATCCGTATATTGTAATCTTTATGCAAATCTAGATTTTATTAAATTTTTTCATCTTGGCATCCTACCCACATAAGCAAAAGTAAAATCATAAGAAAATAGAATCAATGTAACTTTGTACTTGATTTAAATAAAATAGTTGCACTTCAATTAGATCAACCTCATTTTTTGTTAGAAACCAACACTAACTTCTCCCATTTTTCCTTTCATTTTCTAACTTTCCCTTTTGGTTTGTCTGTCTTATTGGTTCTCACTGTTCCTTTAATTCTATTTTCAGTACTTATTCCTGAAACCATGCCTGTGATGACACGTAAGGCTGCTGCTCAGGAATTGGAGCTTAAATTGAGAACGACCGTTCAAGATCTTAAGGCTTCAAACAGTAAATGTGAACAGCTGTTACAGGAAATAGATGATAGTGAGATGGAAGTCGAGGTCGTTTACAAAAATACAAGCTTAAAACAGGAGCTAGTAGGCCTACATCAAAAATACCTGGATGTTGTTGAAGAACGGGACAAACTGCGGGTGGTCACGGATGGTTTTAATAACTGCAGTAACTTATATGAGGAGGCTTTGTCTAAGGTTAGGGACCTAGAAGAGGAACTAATTCATGCAAATCTACGAATTACTAAGCTACAGAATCAAAAGAAAAATACTCAGGCTAAGGAAACCAATAACTTATATGGTGAATTATTCAATACTAATTGCAACCCTCATTCCTTAATAACAATAGACCTTACTGAAGATTCAATATTGAAACATAATAATAGTTGTTATAAAATAAGTCAAAATAAAATAAAAAATATGCAAAACTAAATAAAATCATAAATAAATGCAATAAATTCAGGAAACAACAAAAACACAGTTCCAATAATATTAAACTAAGGAAAGAACGTGTTTTTCTAATAAATAAATTAAATAACTTTCAAACTAAATTAGAAGACAGTAAAAATATTTATCAAATTGACACCCAACGATTACAGTCTGAAATTGAGGTACTTGAAGAGTACTTAATATAAAGTGAATGTAGTGAACATTCACTTTATATTAAGTATGTGAGCTCTCAAAAACCAATAAAGGAACACATCCTTGCTGCGAACAAGTTAGTAGAAATGTGTAACGATGAGGCAGACAGAGTGGTCCCAATGTCTCTTAACACCATGCAATGTTCTTGTCAAAAAGAACCCAACCTTGGGGCTCTTCAACCTGAGGCAACGGAGTACCCGTCCCAGTCTGGAGAGGATCAGGACTGTATTCCTGATCAAGATACACCACATGTTGTACAAGCTTCATCTCTAGTAGCACAGACAGATACTTATTCTCTCCATTGTTCTAGTAAAGATGGTCATTGTTCTATTATGTTTTCAGATAGTTTAGGGAGAGGGTTGGGTAAATTATTGAGTAACAACCTGAGTCAATCTGCAATTAATTATTGTATGCCAGGGAAAACCTACGAAGAGATAATGTCATCAATAACAGGGAATAAATATGATCCGAAAGCCACTATTTCTGTATTTGTAGGCAATAGTAGTAATGTAAAAAAAGATGACATCACTGACAGTGTCACTGAAATCTTGAAGATTAATTGTCAGAAAATAATATTGTGTGCTTTTCCATACTTTCAGCACTTGTCAAGTAGGAAAAATCATTATATACATATGCTTAACAACCATATGCATTTATTAGTTAATCACTATAGTGACAAACTTATATTTTTTGACACCAACACTTTTGTTGAGAAATTAAAATCGACTAGGGATACTGCGTATCTGCCTATTAGTTTTAGACGTCAAATAGCATGGCTATTAGCTTTTACTATAAACTCAGACATAAGTAGTATGTCGAAGTCTTATGTATTTAGCACCACAAAAATTAGTAATAATACTAATATTAAGGTGGTTTGCAATCATAATTTAAACTAGGCAGTAAGACAACAGAAGGTACCTGTAACAATGTTGTTAATCTCACCATCACCAAGCTATCTTCTGGCACGCAATTAGTTAAGTGTAAAAAAGGGGCTAAGCAGAATTCCTTGAAGTTGTTTCATCAAAATATTCAAGGTTTTTCTTCCAAACAATTAGAAATTGAATTGTTTTTAGAAAAAACAATGCTTGATATTATTTGTATAACTGAACACTGGTTGAAAGATTATGAAATGCTAATTAATTTTGAGAATTATAGTGTGGGCAGTTGTTTTAACCGAAAATCCATGCTACGTGGAGGTTCACTAATTTTAATTAAAAATTGTATAAAATCTAAGACTCGTAATGACATAGTTGAACTATCGGTGGAACATAGCATTGAACTGTCCTGTGTTGAGCTAGATAAGCATTTTATAGTGTGCGTTTACAGACCTCCAAATTATCAAAACTACTCTATATTTGAGTCAGTAATGGAAGATGTTTTAGCAAAACTTGCAACTGGTAATAAATCAGTAATTATTTGTGGTGACTTTAATATTAATATTTTAGAAAATAATTCAAATAGCAGTAGATTATTAAGCCTCTTTAAATCATTTAATCTGTCAAATGTGTTTTTAGAACCAACGCGAATAACGTCGACTACTGCCACATGTATTGATAATGTCTTTTGTTGCTGCGACTATTTAGATAAAGCCATTGTAAATTATCTCCCTTCCGATCACAGCGGTCAAACCGTTATTTTTGAGTCCAACACACCAATACAAAAAGTGCAGATTCAAATTAGACCAATAACATCGGGTAATTTAAATAAGTGTAATAGCTTCTTAATTAGCAAGTTATGTGGTCTGGGCCTAAATATGTCCAATGTCAATTTTTTGTATGAACAGTTTTTTTCACTAGTGCAAACAGAGTTCAATAACTCTTTTAAAAAAAAAAAAAAAAACTATTTGCCCTAAGTTTTTATTCAGTGACTGGGCAACTAAAGGCATCAGGAAAAGTAGGGATAGATTATTTGAACTGTATGGCCTTAAGCCGTATATTAACACGGAAACTTTTAATAAGTATGTTGCTACTTACTCTTAAACTTTTAAAACTATCTGCAAAGCAGCTAAAGCGTCTTTCATTAGCAACAAGGTCAAATCAGCAGAAAATAAAATAAAGACAGTTTGGAAAATTATTAACAATGAAACGAACAAGAACAAAAGTCATAATACTGATTACACATTGGACACATCCCGCGGTCTCATTAGCGATAAGATCGAAGTTGCTCAGGAATTTGCAACTTTCTTTACCAATATTCCTATTAAAACTACAGAAACTTTAAATTCCTCCCCCTTACTTGCTATTGATTTATTAAGAGCGAATGTTTCAGCCTGTCCTTTAGAATTTAAATTTAATCATATAAACCCTGTGGTCGTTGTTAAGGCTTTTAAGCAACTTAAGATCAAAATTACCGAAGATCTGTGGGGCATGTCTACTAAAGTTTGTCAATCTATTATTGAGACAATTGCACCCTATTTAGCTTTAATATTTAATTTGTGTGTAGATCAAGGGGTCTTCCCGGATTTAATGAAGTACAGTAAAGTTATTCCACTTTTCAAATCCGGGGACAGCAAGGATACTAATAATTATAGACCCGTATCGATTTTGCCGGTTTTCAGCAAGGTGTTTGAAAAAGTAATGTTAAATCAAATGCTCAATCATTTTAATCGTAATAACATCTTACACGATCAACAGTATGGTTTTACCAAGGGACGTTGCACAACTGACGCCGGTGTCACTTTATTAAAACACATATTTAACGCGTGGGAAGAGGCACAGGATGCAATAGGTATCTTCTGCGACCTATCCAAAGCATTTGATTGCGTTAATCACGAAACACTACTCTTGAAACTTCAGCATTATGGACTGGCAGAACTTGCGCTTAACTTAGTAAAATCATATTTGAATGATAGACTGCAGCAAGTTCAAATAAACAGTGTAAATTCATTGGGTTTAAAGGTCAAAATGGGTGTACCACAGGGCTCGATATTGGGCCCATTCCTCTTTTTAGTATACACAAATGATTTACCTCATTTACTGAAAAACCGACCACAAATGGTGTTATTTGCTGATGACACATCACTTATTTTTAAGGTAAACAGACACGCACAGGAGCTTGACGACGTAAATAACGCTATGCTAAAGGTCCATAATTGGTTTACTGTAAATAATTTAGTATTAAATGAGAAGAAAACTAAATGCATAAGATTCGCGTTACCGAATGTTAGAAGTAGTGAATGTCACGTTGTACTGAATAAGGAGACACTAGAATTCGTCGAAAAAACGGTTTTCCTGGGAATCACGCTTGACTCAAAACTACAGTGGGGTCCTCACTTAACATCACTTGCAGGGCGGCTAAGTTCAGCCGCTTACGCTGTTTGGAAAATCCGCCAACTAACAGACGTGGATACCGCGAGACTGGTCTATTTTAGTTACTTTCATAGCATCATGTCTTACGGTATTTTGCTGTGGGGACGGGCCGCAGATATTGACTCTATATTTATTCTGCAAAAGAGGGCTGTTAGAGCCATCTACAACCTCCGCAGACGCGAATCTCTTAGGGAACTGTTTAAGAAAATTAATATCATGACGGTACCTTGTCAGTATATATATGAAAACATTATGTATGTTCGAAAAAATCTACATCTCTATAGTAAGATAAGTGACAGGCATAATTTTAACACAAGAAATAGGAACAAATTAGATCAACCACGTTTCAGATTGTCTAAAGTACACACTTCTTTTATGGGGTACTGTGTAAAATGTTATAATAAAATACCACTCGATATTCTTCAACTAAATGAGAAGAAATTTAAAACTTGCATTAAACGCACACTATGTAGACAAGCATACTATAAGCTGGAAGATTATATCGTAGATAAAAATGCTTGGCTAAATGCTGGTCCTGCTCCACAGCCACTTGGGTTCACTAGTTAAAAATGAAAAAATTGGTAGAGTTGCTTCCCCTTTTTTATTTTTTCTGACTACGAACTTGTTTATTTTGTTTTTTTTTATTAAACTAAGTTTTAATTATTGAATACTCCAATAGATAATATTGATTTTCTTTCTTTTGGTGGTAAAAATCTTGCAAACTATAGTTTTGTATAACTTAGACGCATTTTTATTTTAAATTTTTGTAAATGTGAGTACCATGGAGTCGTTTTACTATGTTATTATGTTGATTTTGACTTGAAAGAGCAGGGTAGTTGAGAGTATGTCATGCTCACTTAAATGTCTCGCTGATGGTGGCGAGTGTGTTGGATCATTCGGTTCCCTACAAAATGGTTGAGCTGGATGGTGCTGATCCACGCGTCATGTTCGTGAACGGGCGCCGTCAGTTGAGACTGGTCATCTCTTATCTGCCAGGGCTTGTTTTTAATCGTTTTTGATTTATATATATTTTTTTTTAACATTGTTCTCACATATAGAATCAACAAGAGTAATGTACCCAGGATTTTGTAATTTCTATATTTAAAAGAGTGTCCTTGGAGTTTCTTGCCCGTTCTTCTCCATAGAGATCTACGTTTTGGAATGGGCAACTAGCTTCAACTTTCTGACTAACTGACTCTTTGAAAATTCAAAAGTGCCTGTAAAGGGTTTAATTGAAATAAAAGGTTTGAGTTTGAGTTTGATTTATTTTCTATGTTAAATGCAATCTGGGCTGCGGTGTAAAGGTCGCCTTCGCAGTACACTAACTTTCAATTTTCAAATACGGCGGTAGTACGTACACATACCTACCATATCTACCTATAAGTAAACAGGTACTCATGACCACGGCTTTGGAATTTAGTTCTGATAAAGTTTAATAGACGGCAGCACTTTCTTCGTGGCCGTTCTTTATATTCAAATTCAAAAGTCATTTATTCAAACAAGGCTACAGAAACAGCACTTTTCGAACGTCAAAATTACATAAGACAGTCCCCCAAAACGCCCACCCTTCACCACTTCCTAGTGCTTAAGCTGGGAAGAAGAAGTGGCGCAACAAACTCCCCAGCAGCACAGCTGTCTGTTCAGTTAGAAAAAATTGATTCTATATAATAGTATGCAAGATCATTTACATTACGCAAAACAGAATTTAAATTATAAATTAATAGCCACATGACAGCTAGCACACGCCAAAATATCGAGATCTATACTCAGGCAGAAATAAAAATAACTAAACGTAAATAATACCTAAAAAAGAAAAAAAAGCCTACGTTTTTATTTTTAATAATTTATTCATCTTTATATATGTAGATTATTTTCTATTTTGAGAATGTGAGAACGCTGTAGGCTTAGTGGACTGTACATTTGTTGACCATAATTATTTTGTTAAGTACCTGGTACTTGTTGAAAGACCTACACTGTCCTCCCATACCTAATAACACTTTTATTTGAAAACATTGTAAAAACCAATTATTTTTAAAAGAGTAACCGTGGAGTTTCTTGCCGGCTCTTCTCCATAGGAAACGACCAATTGGAACCGTGCACTTAGCTTCTGACGTTTCATAAGTGCCCATGTAGGTTTATGTGAAATAAAATATTTAGAATTTTGAATTAAGTAGGTACACCCATAATAATTTCTTTAAAATACATTAAGTATAAGTTGGTAGACTTCTAACAGTAAAAAGGTAAACTAAAAAGTAGGTAGTAATAATCTAAAAAGTAGCCAGAAATAGCTAGATTCATTTTAGTGGCTAAAATATTTTTTTGGCTAAAACCACTGAAAATCCGCTAGATCTAGCTACAAAGTGGCTAAAATGGCAACACAGGAGCTTGCCTGCCACAGTTCTCAGTTTTCAATTGTTTGCGACGGCGGAAGGTCGCGCGCGCGCATCATCGCGAAAATGGCGAGTCGCAAGCGCAATGCCACATTAGAAGAATTCATAGAAATTTATTGATATATTTCCTTCGCGCTTCTCATTTATGGAAACACACTCATCTTTTAGACAAAATGGACCAAATTATCCGGCATACATTAACCTCAATCTTAAATGTGGCCATGGACGACCGAGCTTGGGCACAAGCTACTCTTCCTATCCGTATGGGAGGCCTCGGCGTTCGCAAAATTTCCAGTATTAGTTTACCGGCTTTCATATCCTCGGTCCACGGTACTGAGAAATTAATCAGGAAAATCCTAGCCCCCATACTGATTAATTTTGATGTGCCGTGCCTCACCGAGGCTATGAATGCCTGGAGACTCGCTTGCCCAAATTCAGATCCACCTGACAACCCATTTTCCCAGAGACGGTGGGATGAGCCGCTCTGCAGAGTTGTACAGAACAATTTACTTGACACGTCTGCTACTGCTGCGGAGCGTGCGCGCCTGTTGGCTGTGGGTAAATGGGAGTCGGGCCTGTGGCTTCATACACTACCGTCATCGAACTTAGGCACTTTGTTCGACGACACTACCTTCCGCATCGCTGCTTCCCTGCGACTAGGAGCCCCTTGTTGTTCTCCTCATCGCTGTCACTGTGGCGAAGTTGTCAACGGCCTCGGACACCACGGCTTATCTTGCAGCCGAAGTGCTGGTCGCTTAGCGCGGCACGCGAACATTAATGACATCATCCGACGAGCTCTTGTCACCGTCGGCGTTCCAGCTGTGCTAGAACCTAATGGTTTGGCACGCGATGATGGCAAGAGACCGGACGGCATGTCTTTTTTCCATGGAAGGTGGGTAGGCCTTTAGTGTGGGACGCAACGTGTGTTGATACTCTTGCGCCATCTCATCTTCCTGGCTCAGCGTGCTGTGCTGGCGCTGCCGCTGCGGCTGCAGAAAACCTCAAGCGGCGAAAGTATAATAACCTCATAGGCAACTATATTTTCGAGCCGTTTGGGGTTGAAACCCTAGGGCCGTGGGGTCCGAGTGCTCATGGTCTATTCACTGAAATCTCTAAACGACTGGTTGACACTTCCCGTGACCCAAGGGCTGGTTTTTACCTTGGCCAGAGGCTAAGCATTGCCATACAACGTGGCAATGCGGCCAGTCTCTTGGGCACACTACCAGTCGACAGCGATGCGGATGAATTTTTCGACGCTATATTTTAGTTTGCATAATAATTATTTTTTTATATATATTAAACATTTGTAAAGTCTTAATCAATAAATAAAAGTACCCGAAAAAAATAGAAATTTATAAGTCGGAACCTTGTGTTGTGTTTGGCTCGTAAAGTGCAAAGAATATCACGACAGAGACAAACTATCGACAGCATACGAGAAAATGATGACTAAGCTCAAGGAATTGGAGTCAACTGCTACAAAAGATGATGTGATTAAAAAAAAATATACGTTACGCAGTAACGTTAGACGATAGAAAAAAAATACGATGAATCTGTGAAGTCTGGAGCATCATCTGATGACATTTATAAACCAACACTGTGGTAGTTTGCGTCAACACTTTCCGTCGATTTACACACAAAAACAATAAAAAATACCGAAATTCTTTGCCGAGCGCGCACTGACAGCCATAGCCGTCACGGCCTGTTACACGTACGAAACTGTCAGTTTCAACTTTAAAAAAAAAATATCTGTGGAGAATTCCACAGATATTTTTGTGTACGAATGATTTAGTCGATTATTCTATCCGTCAGGCCATAAAGTAAAATTTTTCACAGACCAGATTAGCTCTTATTTTTATAAATAGAGTTTAATGCCGCGCGGGAGGTGGCTCCTTTTCGGGCACACGGGTCTTGACGGCATTTGCGTATTGGGTCACATTCGGAGCCAATGCGCTCCACCGGGTAACAATATAGATTCATTTTTACGGTCATACCGAGATTATATAACGGTACTAGATTACGAATATCTGAACTAGGGAGGCACATTGTGAAGGCCACAATTTTAACTGGAGAAGCTAAAGGAGAAAATGTACTTATAACTTATACCATGCATACCAATAATACCCAATAACTTACCCTTTAATTTTAAACGTCTGCAGTTCCCATTAAAGGTTGCATTTTCAATGACGATAAATAAATCGCAAGGTCAAACTTTAAAGGTAGCAGGGATTCATTTGGGCACGCCATGTTTTTCCCACGATTAGCTCTACGTAGCTTCTTATTCGAGAAAATCTGCATGTTTTCGCTAAACGAAACAAATCATATAACATAGTTTATAGGAGTATATTGCAGTAAGTAGAACCGTCAAAACATATCGATACAGATAGTGCAATCCACGACGACGCGCCCCACTCCGCGATTACTGTACTGTAAGCTGTACTTTAGTACGGAGTGGGGCGCGTCGTCGTGGATTGCACTATCTATAATTACCTATGTACTTTAATCTAATCCTTTCAGTTTTTATTGTTTACTGCTACCGTACGACAAGTGAAACCGCTATAGCAAGTAACTCCTTTATTTCAATAGATACATATAAATTCTTAGCTTCTGCCCGCGGCTTCGCGCGGCGTGGTGTGTTAATAAAAAATAGCCTATGTCCTTCCCCAGGCTTCAGACTATCCATATCAAATTTCATCAGAAACGGCTCAGCAGATTAGCCGTGAAACATACATTCACATAGATAAACAAACGGGCAGACAGAAGCTACTTTCGTTTTAAACCGACTTAAAAAAAGGAGGAGGTTCTCAATTCGGTTTTGTTTTTAATGTTTGATACGTCAGAACTCTGTTATTAATAAGCCGATTTGCAAAATTCTTCTTTTATTTGAAAGGATATACTTTATATTCTTTGTCACCGTACATAAAAATCCGTCGTGTAGACTAGAGCCCCATTATGATGCAATTAAATTTATTACTGATCAGCAAGAAGACAGCATAAAGGAATATAATTACTGGATTGTGCAAATAAATTCTATGGCCTAACTTCAAAAGATTGCCGCAGAATTGCCTTCCGTCGTCCGTGGAAAGTCCATGAAATGGCAGGCCGTGATTGGATGAGGGGGTATAGAGCAAGTCATATTTGTAAGATTTTTGATTTGGATCTTTATATTTTATAGTTAATAGTATTCTCGAAGATATTTTAATTTTTTTTATGATTGTCATGTTGAAGTATTTTAGTTGTTATGTTGATCTCTCGTGAACATAGTATGACTGAGCCCTGAGGACGAGCGACCTGATTATTTATTGTTCTTAAAAAAATTAAGACTGATTTTGATACTACATGTGATGTGACAGGGATGGATTGCGATAATTCAGGTAAGAACCTATATTTTACAATACTAATTTACTTTATTTTCGTTTTTCTAAATATTTTTTTAATTTGTTAAAGAAAGCAGTGACAAACATTTTTCATTTTTTAATTACAAAGAGGTATTTTTGACCTACTTAAGAATAACCGTCCGGGATATAATTTAATTTTTTTTTAAATGCTCTACATATTATTATCTTGCAACAAAACACCGCACAACACCCGCGCTTTTCCTAATTAAGAGCATTTTAATATTTTGAGTCAAAATTAATGTTAGTTAAATTTTGTATTTAATCAATTTTTATTTTGTTTTAGGTCCATCTGGTACCTCGGGTACCAAAATAGTGACACGCAAATACTGGTTTGACGAGATGCAGAAGCAGAATTTACCAAGTTTAGCGGTAAAACTTGATTTTTATGAAAATTTTCTTTTGAATCGTTATGGGGTCACTGAAAATGCTAAAAAGTGTTTGAAGCAAAGGTTTTTGTATGTAAAAACCGAATTCAAGAAAAGATGGACGAAAGCTAGCAAGCATCAAGAAGTTTTTTTAAAAAACAATTGAGTTTGGTTAGAAGGAACTTTTGAAATACCATCGCCTCAAGGCAGACCACCTAAGTCTTTTGGAGATTTGAGTGAGCGCAGCAAGAGAAGGAAAACGGAAGAAGTTCGCGCCACTTTGGATGATGACGTCATCATCCACGCTGCACAATCCGTGTTACAAAAAGCTGGGCATAGAGATGCCTCAAAAGTGCTTAAAGGAATCATGAATTCGCCCACAAGAGCCAGCAAATACAGAACTGCCTATTCGAAAGTCAATAACGACGACGATGTCCCTTTGTTGACGCCTCTGCAAGCACTCCAGATGTTCGTGGAAGCCGATATTTCTAGACGGCAATACGAAATAATAAGGGCAACAAACCCAAAACATTTCCCTTGCTACGATCTTTTGCTGAAGGCAAAACAATAATGTTAACCGCCAGAAGAATCTATGAGTGTTACGGCTACTTCCGCGGAAAGTAACTTGCAATGCCTAATGGACCTTACTGTGACACGTTTATCAACATTCCTAGAAGAGGTGCTAATTACGCTTAATGACGAAGAAAGAAAATCGCTACTGATTATCTGTAAATGGGGTTGTGACGGCTCACAGAAATCCAAGTTTAAACAAAGTTTTGATAACGATACTGATTCTGATGGAAACATTTTTTTGAGTTCTTTCGTACCACTACGCATTGTTTGTGGAAAAGAAAGCGAAAAAATAATATGGCAGAATCCAACACAGTCCTCATCGCGATTTTGCCGTCCAATCCGATTTTGGTATTCGAAAGAATACAGATGTTACCAAAGACGAGATAAGCTATGTGCAAGATTCAGTGAAGTCACTGAATAATACCAAAGTCATTTTACAAGAGAAGGAATATGAATTTGGACACATACTTAAAATGACAATGGTAGATGGCAAGGTGTGCAACGCTGCCACAGACACCAAATCAACCTCGAGGTGCTATATCTGCGGGGCCACATCGAAAAGTTTTAACGAGTTAAACAAAAGAAACGAAGCGAGCCCTCGAGCTCTAGAATTCGGCTTGTCAGTTTTACACGCAAGAATTCGACTTTTCTAAAGCGTACTTCATCTAGCATATAAGTTACCAGTAAAGAAATACAGAGAAAGGAGGACCGCCGAAGAAAAGGAATTGGAAGCACAGCGGAAGGTTTTTATTTTTATTTTTATTTTATCAAATGGGAACAACAAACAGCTACATTATGGGATATTACAACATGATAATATAAATAATTTAAATAATAATGTAGCCCACAGCGCTGTTCACAGATTACAGTAATGAGTAAACCTTAAATTGCTAGGAAAAGCTGTTCATGCATGACAGTTAGAAAACATTACAAATACAAAAAGAAAAAAAAAGAAAATCAAGTATTATTCCTACTAATTATGAAGTTACGAAACCACATAACATTAATATAAGAGCTTAAGTGTCTCATACAAAAGGCTGCGAAACTTTTGCATGGAGCATGTAAATATATCTATGTGTTCGAGTTCTTTATTGTATGATGCTGCCATTCGCCGAATTGGTGAACGTTCACCAGTATTAGATCGGCAGGTATCTAAGGTTGAAATACAAGTTCGGTTTCGTAATGAAACTGGCCTTCTTATAGACATGCCAAAGGCCAACTTTGGCAATACTAATGACGGCATTACGAGTAGAAGATTCTTTGAGAATCCTGAACTGGCATCGGAAATGACAGGAATCAGCTATGAACTTATCTATAGGTTCAAAGTTATATTGGAAACAATATCGAGTGGTCACTAAATATGACCAATACGCTTACGATACTGCAAAATTGTACGTGGAGCTGTATGGTTGGCATCCAATGACTCCAACCATGCATAAAATCCTGATGCATGGAGGGGAAATCATAAGCAATTCGCTACTGCCTATTGGTCAACTATCTGAGGAAGCAGCAGAAACCCGGAACAAGCATTTTCGGTCATACCGGCTTAACTTTACAAGAAAGTTTTCTCGGAATGAATGTAATTTGGATGTATTCAATAGGCTTTTATTAACATCAGATCCGCTTATCAGCTGCAGCAGACAGATCATGAAACCTTCTCGCAAAGCATTTCTTCCTGAAACAATCGAAATGTTGATGTCTGCCAAACCAAATAGAGAGCCAATAATGGAGGAATGTTCTAAAGCGAGAACGATATTTAAGTAGTACCTATTATTTGTATTATGAATTTAAGATGTAGGCAGGTTTTTTTTATTCAATGTAATTAAACTAAAATATTATTGACTTTTTTATATTTTTTTCCTCCTTTTTTTTGAAGTCTGTTAAAAAGATGTGTATTCAATAAAAAAACATTTTTGGACGAAAACAAGTTTGTTTTAATGTCATATTGTTCGTAAAACTAATTTTAAACAAAAAAATGTTTTTGGCCGCCTAATTAATTGAAATCTACGTATGTGCGTGGTAGCTTATTAAATAACCTATGTGCTGAATTAACAATATTTTCACATGCTGCAATAACAACCGTGCTAGAGCTCTTCAAAGTTTTGGTGGTTCAATGGCTTTAACTGTAGTGAAATAATTATTGTTTTATAATTCTATTAAAGTCAAGTCTAATAATTTATTTCAATTAGGCACAAAAAAGGCACTTTCAAATTAGGTGGGTATTAAAGTACACTTGATTAATTTAATATGCAATTTATGTCTTACTTCTCATGTTTGCCAACTACACATTACTGTTTTATTTGTAACTTTTCTTATTCGTGATTATTTTATATAGTTTTAAGCTTAGCCCATATCGCCTGATTACCTAGTTCAGGCACATGTATTTTATTGACCTAGTTTAAGATTTTGTATTTATAGTTATTATCATGAAATTGTAAAACATTGAATAAATTTAACTGAATTGAGTTAACTGCGGTGACGATCCATTAAAAATACCGGGAATCGAGTGTAACTGTGTTTGCGCACACACTCGTGCACTAATTTATTTATCTCGCAGGTGTGAATTCTCCGTTGAGATAAGCCGCCGTGACCGAAATTCGGTCTTGAGGACATTATTATTTTAATTGTAGTATGAATTACTTGTTGTCAGCAGTGGTATGATTGTGTAAGTATGTTATTTACAGAGCACAGATACCGATTCACTTATTAGAGGCGAATCTTCACGTGTACTAAAGGCAGATAAGATGTTAACTGTAACAATAAATCAACGAGCCCCAAGTAGAATTTCCGTATCTCAGGAACCTCGAGTAGCTTCTGTATATGAAGAACATCCAGTAGCTTCCATAGCTGAAAAACTTCAAGAACTTCATGTTGCAGATGAACAAATTAACAACGAATTGGTTACAGATAACTATCTTGTGACAAAGATGGATAATTTGTTAAAAAATGTTAACACTGTACAAGAGAACCAAGTCATTTTGCAAGGAAATATAAATATTACTATAGAAAACCAAAAAAATATTTTTGAAGGTCAACTTATGATGGTAAATTTGTCTCAAACTGTAACACAGCTTGAAGAGTACATAAATAAATCTTCTGGATCCACAAAAAAAACAGAAAGTGATGATTGTATACCTATACAAGATCATGAGCAATTGCGATGTTTTGAGCATTTATTAGAAAATTCTGATCAAGAATTACAAATTAAGATAAACTTATCAACTATACGAGTATGTGGTAAAGGCACAGGAAGAGGTATTAATAATGCATATGCTTTGATTGATGCTATGTTCGATAGAAATTTTCTTAAGACATATTCATGGGCTGGAGGATCAAGAACAACAGAAACAAAACTTTGTTTTAAGAGTTTGACAAAAGTAATTAAATGTTTTTTTTTTGTTGTTTAGTACATACACGACTCACTATATTGGGGTCGGCTTTCAGTCTAACCGGATGCAGCTGAATTCCAGTATTTTACATGGAGCGACTGCCTATCTGACCTCCACACCCCAGTAACTGGGTAATACGATACCCCTTGGTAAGACTGGTTGCCAGATTTTCGGGCTTCTGACGACCCGTAACGACTGTCAAAGATCCACGAATGACAGTCGGGACCAACGGCTTAACGTGCTTTCCGAGGCACGGAGGAGTCTCTTATGTAAACAACTACCACAAAACACAGGCCTAAAAAGAAAGGCAAATGTTAACACGAATAACATTCCAGCAGAGGCGGACAAAAATAAAGCAATATCAGGAGGGCCCGAATCGAACTTAAAAATGCCTTTGAAAGATGTTGAAATTAATAACGCCCCAGTTAGTGTTGTTGTTGAAGTGTATATATAAGCTTTCATTTTGACCCTATTAAATTTTTAATTAATGAAGATCTTTAGATCTGTTATCCCCCAAAGCAAAGATGAGCCGAGAGAAGATGTGTTGTGTTGATATGTTCATACATACACAGGTCACATCGATCAGCGCTGTTGTGGAGCTATTTAAAATGTATGAAAAAGCATCTCTCCGCTTTGATAGATAACGGCCTTATGGATCTACGCATTGATTTTCGATGTGATCTAAACCGCGCCGCATGGGATATTACTGCGCGGGCGGGGGGAGCCTACATCGTTGAGTAGGCAGGCTCATGGAGTTTTAGTCACCATGAGTCACTTCTCCGGGAAGCGTCGCGCATTTTACGAGAACTCTCGTTCATACATTGTTACTAGGCGACTATATTGTTCTGAATATGGACTACGGCGAATTAGTGAAGCTCCGAGTACTACGACCTCCGAGGGATACACTGAAAGTTTTTTTAGAAAATCAAAAACTGAACAAACTAGCAAGTTATTAGTTTTATTATATATTTTCAAAATAGTGTCCATTTACATCAATACATCGGTGCATCCGATGGAACCACTGAGAAAATATGGGGTCTCTTCGACGGCATTTTGAAACGCAGCCACTGCTTCCTCGGCGTCCATAAAACGTCCTCGAAGTTTTTATTTAATTTTCGGAAATAAATAAACACATAACATACCCAAAGGGTGCCAACGAGACACAATGAATCTGCAGTCCGTCCGTCAGTTCTTCTGTTACAAGGCTATCTTTTGAACCGTAATAGGTAGACACTTGAAATAGAGTGTACTAAATTGTACTGCTATAACAAAAAAATATAAAAATAAAATAAAGTAAAAAGGGTATATAAAAAGCGAAAAATATGTAGTGTTCAATATTGTAAATAATATTAATTAGATATAAAATTGGAAGCTTTCTACTTTTTAGTTATTTTGGGCAGTCGCATAAAATTAAGTATTTTGTTATGTTGATAAGCTTACATATTTCTTTACAGACAATGCTGTTTCTGATCACACCTATGCTAAGAAAAGGCAGCATGATGGATCATACCTACTGTACATTTGAACCTACAAAGAAACATAGAATGACTAAAACTGGTAAGTCACAGCTTTTATCTTATTTTTTGGTTTTTAATATAATAAGTACTTTATAATTTTTTAATGTATTGGAATCACTCCATAATTGAAATATTATTTACATTTTTATATTTATTTTCTAGGTTTTGATGTTATTGTTAATAACTTGTGGATCACACCACAACACCGTTAGTTGACGTGCCTTCCACTTCAGGCTGTGAAAATGAAGCCTCACAACACCAGATCATAAGAGGTAATAAAATTGAATATTACATTTATATTTCACCACTAATGAAACAAGTATTCACCGAATAATGTCCTCTACTGTTGTGGATGGTATAGAATAGTGCGCAGAACCTTGCATTCGAACATTTTTGTTTAACAATTTGTTGGGCAATATATATGTACAAAAGTGAAGTCATTCCGTAACGGCAATTAATAAAAATAATGTACCTAAACAAAATTGTTGTGGCATTTTTGTTTTACAGCCTGCACAGCACACTCATATTTTGTTGACCTATCGTTATCTATCATACATTTTTATTTACAGAAGCAGATATTCCTTCTACTCCGAGGCTTTGTATCCGAAGAAGGCGTATTATTTTAAACAAAAAGTCTGTTTCACTGCGTGAATATTTATTATCCCGGAAACAGTTGGATTTCAGTCAAAGAGCACGGCGAGCACTAGTTTACTAAGAAAAATCCTTTGAAACACTGAATGACAAAATGAACCCACTGGCCAAAACAATTATGTGGATAAACGTTTACTACTGAAGAAAAACTTATAGCTTTATCGATATTAAAGCAAAGTTCAGTGTTATAGATTCCTACATAAAATATGTATGTAAATAACAAAACACACTTTAAATAAAATAGTTTCTGAACTGAATATTGAAGCTGGGGTTAGTGCTCAAGTATTTGATGCAGTTAAACAAGAGGTACTTATTAGATGGCTATATCTAACTTTAACCCTGATTCACAAGGAAACATGGCTTCATAGATCAGAAAATTAATGTTACAATAATCATCTAATAATGGTGTTAATATTGCAATAGTAATAATATTTAACTAATGATTTCAGGTAAACAAAACTAATGATTTTAACTAATGATTTCACCTAAAATTACGACTCGCAATCAACTAGCTGCCCTTCCTTAACGCCTTAGCGCTTTGCCTAGCTTCTTTATTCAGCTTCGAATAATGCATTGTTCGTCAGCTATGCCACGGTCCACGCGCTCGCCTCCTACTGGGTCGGCAAACACGCAGCCCTTACATGAAACGCAATCAGAACCGGATCTTTCTGCGGACATGGCGGCATCCATAACAACCGTCGATGATAACTTGGCCAACATCACCGCAAGGCCCGGCAAACGCTTTCGGGGGGACGAGAATTATGTTTAGCCAAATCAATTTCATGAACATAAAACTATGTTACTATCTTGGAAAACCGACGAAGACATCATCCTCAAAAAATTAGTGTCCGAGGTGGCCGAACTGAAACAGCAGAACACTTCAATACAGAAGTCCAACTTTGAGATTGAGAAATCGATTTCATTCATGAATGCGAGTTATGAGGATATGAAAACCCGACTTGAGGAACTGGAACGTGAGCGTAAAGGTTATGAAAGGCGTCTATGTGACCTGGAAAACTGTAATAGTGAGCACGCCGTCGCAGTATTGGAAACGAAAATCGACGCAATGGAGCAGCAAGCACGCCAGTGTAACATAGAAATATGTAACTTGCCTGATAAGCGCAATGAAAATCTGCTTACTATAGCCCAGTCTATAGGAACGGCTGTAGGCTTTCCTGTATCTCAGCATGACATTATATCGATTAATAGGGTGCCCCACGCACGGCAAGGATATATCAAGCCTAAAAATGTTATAGTAAAATTGAAATCACGGATTCTTCGTGACAACTTACTAAGCGCCTACCGTAAAAAGAATTCTCAAATCCGACGAATTGGGGATTTCAGGCGCTACATTACAGGTTTTTATTAACGAACATCTGACTTTAAAAAATAAGGCCTTATTTCGTATGTGTAAGGAAGTCGCTGAAAAACGTGGTTATAAATATGTATGGATTAAGAACGCCACGATCCTTGTACGTGAGAGAGATGGGATGGCGGCCTTTGCTGTGCGCTCCGAAAGTGATCTCAAAAATATTATTGCTAATGAGAAGGCTAGTGCTTAACACTATGCCTAGTGGGCAATTTAGATATATGACGCTGAATACAGCATCATTAAAGGCCAATAAGAAAACGAACAGTAATAATTTCTGGTTCTACTGTATTTGGAATGTCAAATTGTTAAGCGTAATGCTTCATGTTGCTGTATTAATTGGTTTATGCGTTAACAATAATTGTTATATATGGCTACTAACAATTTTCTGATATATAACCAAAAATGTAGAGGTATTCGTACGAAGTTGCACACGCTTTATATGAGCATCCTGTCGTGTTCTTATGATGTTATCATACTTACTGAAACCTGGCCCATTCCTAGCATTCACGATGGCGAGTTTATTGATGATCGCTACACAATCTTCAGATGTGATCGTGACCGATCTGCGACAAATAAACGTGAGGGTGGGGGTGTCTTAATAGCCACACTTCGTGGGCTGCGTCCGACTACGATTGTGACACAGTTTACCCATGCTTGCGTCGAACAGCTTGTGGTTCGGTTACCAGCATCCCAGTCTAATAAATACCACGTCATCAGTGTAGCGTACTTACCACCTCGAACTACTGATGCAATATACAGGCAATATTTAGACATGTTACATCTGATTGCTAATAATTCTACTACTGAGTCATTTTTTGCCGTCGGAGATTTCAACTTGCCCGATATAAAATGGTTGGATCAGGGTAATGTTGCAGTGGCAGATGCCACAACATCTAGCAGCCAGCTAATATCAAACTTCATGTCATTGATTAACGGATCACAATACAATAAGACTAGAAATAATCTCGGACTGTACCCTGTACGTCACTTCTTCCGGCTGACACACACCATCCTCCTTTTTCTGTGTTTGTTGATCTCAACATGAAATTTTCTCCTATGAAATGCCTTTCCGTACCTAGGTACAAGTATCATAAGGCTAATTATCCCGAAATTAATGCAGAACTCGCTTCTATAGATTGGGATACAAAACTCGCTCATCTGGCTCTGCTGAACCGGCTGTCAACACGTTCTATGATACTTTGTATGGGATAATTAGACAACACGTTCCACTAACGTGAGTAAAAAATTCACATTTTCCTGTTTGTTTTACACCCTCTTTGATCCGTATCTTTATAAGTAAGGAACGTGCGTGGATAAAGTGGAAAATTTATCAAAACCTGTGCGACTATAATCACTTCTCAAGTTACCGTAAATTATTTCAGGATGAATCTGGTATTTGTTTTAGAAACTATATTAATTCAGTCGAAGATAGTATACCTAAAAGCGTTAAGTATTTTTGGACATATGTAGCCAGCAGAAAGGGTAAGAATAACTACCCAGCCAGTATGTATCTGAAAAATACCTTGTCTGATAGCCCTACTGATATATGCAATTTATTTTCTACTTTTTTTGCATCTGTCTATGAACCATCTACATTTGATCCTGACACTTGGGAACCATCGAACAAATACCAGGATAGCTCTGTCTGTAAACCCGATATTTACCTCGCAAAAGAAGTAATACACTGAGCAGTCAAATCACTGGACCCTTCTAAGGGAGCTGGCCCCGATGGTATTCCACCGGTCTTTTTTTTTATAAAAACAGCCGATAATATCTATGCTGCGTTGTACTCAATTTTCAACAAATGTCTACAGAAAGGTGCCTTTCCCATCGTGTGGAAACGAGCATTTGTTACACCTGTTTATAAAAGTGGAGATAAGGAGAATGTGGAGAATTATAGTCCCATATCAATTATAAAAGCTTGCAAAGCTTTTTGAGAGACTTGTGCACAGTGCTCTTTACCCTCAATTACATAGCCTTATTATCCCGAACAACATGGATTTGTTAAACGGCGATCGACAACTACCAATTGAATGATATTCACTAACTTTCTTTTTGAAAATATGGATAGGAGGGTCCAGGTAGACGCTATGTACACTGACTTTCGGAAGGCTTTTGACAAGGTGGATCATTCAATCCTTTTGGAAAAGCTTGCCTACAACGGTATTCGAGGCAATTTACTTCGATGGATTGCATCATATATTTATAACAGGTCACAAAAGGTCGTTATTAATGGGTTTGAATCTGAAATTGTGGCTGCCGAGTCTGGCGTTCCTCAAGGGTCTATTTTGGGTCCTTTGCTTTTTATCCACTTTATAAACGATATAAAGCAGTGTTTTATTCATTCCAACTTTTTGTTGTATGCGGATGATGTAAAAGTTTACAAAGCCTGCCAACAATTCGAAGACTGCCTACTGCTCCAAGAGGACCTGCACAGACTTGATAACTTCTGCAAAGAAAACAAACTCTTTCTTAGCCTTCCGAAATGTCATAGTATATCTATTACTAAAAATAAAAACAAACATAATTGTTCGTATATACTGAATGGCCATCACTTAAATGTGGTAGAATCCGTGCGCGACCTTGGTGTGACATTTGATTCGTGTTTGCACTTTGATTTGCATATAGAGAACATAATAAATAAAGCCTCTGGATGTATAGTTTCGTCATGAGATCCTCGAAAGACTTCGTGCGACCCTCTACTTTTTTGCTACTATATAAAGCGTTGATAAGATCTCAATTAGAATACGCGATTCCTATTTGGAATCCGTTCTACCTCAAATATAACATTAAATTGGAATTAGTACAGAAAAAGTTTTTACGTACTGTAAACTATAAATGTTATCATTCAAGGATTCCTTACTCACAATTATTACAGCAATTTAATATTTTGAGTTTAGAATCTCGGCGATTACTTTTGTTGGCCATGATGCTACATGGTTTGTGTAACAATAGATTTGACTGTATTGAAATCACAAATAAGTTGCGCTGTACAGTGCCTAGAACTGTTATCAGTCGGGCAGCGCGCGTGCCCCGGCTGTTCCACGTAGATTCATGCAGGACTAACGCCGGGGCACGAGTGCCTCTTCGTCAACTTGTTGAAACCTATAACACGCACTTCATGGACATAGATGTCTTCTCTCTTTCAAGTTAAAAAATTAAAACACTAGCTATAAATACTCATTCACCACAATCTTAACCTATCAATAATTTTTAAATTCAGTTAAACATAATAAAATAATATTGTAAATACATTTCCGTTCCTGATTTATTCATCTATTAACTCGTGGACATTGGTGTGGGTTATATGTTTACCTATTTGTGTTACGACTCATAATTTTTAACCTTAACATGTAACTGTTTTCTGGCCCTAATAAATAAAATAAAATAAACACGTGGGAGGAAAATAAAAAATATTGTTCAGTTCCGTTTGATGAGGTTGCATTAGAAGCAGCCTTAACCTAAGATTTTAAAAAAGACTGACTGACTGAAAAAAGAGAAGAAGAAGAGGAGCCCTTTACAAATGGCAAATTTAAATTCAAATTCAAAATATTTTATTTCACATAAACCTACATGTGCACTTATGGAACGTCATAAGCTAGGTGCAACAACCTATAGCCTTCTATTTTTGTAACGGAGCAACATCAGGGGTTCAACTTAAAACGATAATAAAGGATGTAGTAACAGCTGTAGGAAACACAGGCTTGTTACCTATAGCTGTAGCATGCGATCAAGGTACAGCCATTCAATCGGCTCTAAAAAGCCTTCAAGAGGACATACGAAGGGGACAAATAAGATTATGTTGTAGTAGAATTGGTGCGTATAATCGTGTAATAGTTAATTTTCCTAATTTATTATTAACACTAAATACTTTGCGGGACACTTAAAGCCCCAAGACGTACCTGAAAGCCCCAAGACGTACCTAATAACCATAAAACTTCAATTTTGTCTTGTTCAGTGTCCTTCAACGGATAAATATTTTTCACATATTCCACACACAGCCTGACTTAAACATAATAGCCTAAATGGGAGTACACCTCTACCTAACTCTTCAGGGAATACAGGCGTGATGTTGTGTTATTCCAATGTAATTGAATATTGAAGGTGTATGTTAAAGGTTATTGCATAAGGTTATAAGATTCATGTCATTATTTTCAGATGATAATAATAACCATAAATTGCCACTGACTACAAGCTAAGCGTGATACATGATCCACCCCACCTTATAAAGGGGTTAAGAAATAATTTCATTACCAAAAATATAAAATATGATAATAAAATATCCAAATGGAATGATATCGTGGATGTCTATAAAATGGACTGCAATCATGCACAAATGCGGTTGTTACACAAATTGAATGATGAACACGTAATTCCCGAAAAACATAAAAAGATGAAAGTAATTATTATTTTTGAATTGAGAATGTTTCTGAAGATGGTTGTTTAAGGATACCTAGTCTGTTTGGTTTAATCACAATAATCATGCATAATCAGCTGTATTGAGTCATAGCAATAATGCTGTTTATCAATATTTCAAGGTATTTAAAACTTGTAATAGTCACATAAACTGTACTTATAATAGTCTATTTTATTGCAGGTTAAGAATTGTGTGAGTGTTCAGCAAAACAACGGCAGCTACTATTTCATACACTGCTCAGTTTTGTAAGTATTTTGCCTGCAATGTAGTTTTCTCACCAACAGCAAGTTCTGTCACTTAAAACATGTTACTTTTTTGTTGCATCTCAATATACTTTTGGTAAACCAGTCAGCCCAACTTTAAGGATAATGGCAGAGATGGTATCATTTTTTGATGATTTATTTGATTCGGTCAATGGAGCCTGCCTTTTAAATAAGAGGAATAAAGGTAAACCTTTGCAGAATGCAGTGACAGCCTCGTCTCAGCACCACATATATATTGGAGCGAGGCTATAAAAAAACTACAAGGTACAATAAATTCGAAAATTTTTGAAGAATGAAAACATAAGGATCATGAGACCAAGATATTTCAACTCTTAAACTTTTTTGGACAAGTCAGAGCCTACAATTTTAGAAACAATGATCCAAATTGCCAGGTCACTTCTAATTACAAGATTTACAAAATTTCACTCAGATGGTTACAATTGTGAAGAGGATTTAGGTGAGCAACTAGTAAAACTCAAGGCCTTATTTGAAACCATGAAAAATAAAGAAACAAATGCCGACAGTGAGTGCTCAGCTGGATCCTCTAACCTTCGGAGTTCTAGAGAATATCCCCAAAACTTCCATCCAAGAAAAGCTAAAAGTTCACTCACTGGCATTATACCACAGGGTGAGTTATAAGATTTTTTTAAAACAAAAACAATTATTGTAAGCAATGCGTAACAAACCTTACTTCTCGTGAAACAAGTTCTACCAGTAATTGGATCTGGAAGAAAATACAGAAACACAAAAAAACATTTTTTTTGACTTTTGGATACATAATTCAGGAAACAAACGAATACTTGTAATTCACACCACACCAAATGGGTACTATAAAAGGAATTTTAAGTAAAATAAGATCCAAGTATTCGTTTAATTTTCTAAATTGTGTGATACACAGATATGCTGTTGAAGAATGCTTTCTAGAATTAAGTCTTCGATTAGCAGTATTTAATTGGTGCAATGTAATAAATAAGATAATGAAGGGCACATATTATTATTATGTGATTAGGTTGGCAAACAAAAGTTTTCCACTAATGCAAAATAAAGCATTTATAAAATATAAGGAAATTAATAAAATAAAAATATTAATAAATAAGTAATATTGAATGTTTTTTACTTCCATCACATGACATTCCTTTTCTAATACACACACACACCTCAGGTGTGCTATAGGTACACCTGTCTACACACACAATCACAACCTCGGCTTGAAATAAAGCAGAACCTTTTTTTTTTGGAAGTCGGTTAAAGGCTTAAAAGGCTAGTTTCCAAAATATCCTGGCCTCGACAAACCTTGGCATAAAGACCCGGTCTCATAACAACACGTGCGACAAAACGGGTAAAATTAAAACGTCTCAGTGAACCAATCACTGTTTTTTTAAAGGTGTGCTGAGATGATCGTGTCTAATGCAATGCCACAGATTAAGGTTGATGCTATGTGTGATGAGCATCGTATGGTGATGCCGAAGACAAGCATGACGACCGCGCTGGCTACTCAGTTATTCGAAGAAGTCCTTCTAAGATTAGAATGTAATAAAAATTCTTTATTTAATTACTAAATAAATATTTTATTTTTGCTTAATGCATAACAGGTAATGAATAAGCCTACCAAGATAGTAAGACAACGTAATGGGATGCGTGGCCTCCCCGCCTGAATACCTTCAGGTCTTAAATTCTACATTCGCCTTTGAACCTTGCATAAATATAATAATATATTAGGTAGGTATAGACAAAGACATTTTTAAATATTTAGGTCGCATTAGCAATAGTATTTTTTGGACGTGGGATACGTCCAAAAAATAGGTCGCGTTTTTGGTTTTCTTCATCCAAGGTTTATCTGTATGCCATCCAAATTAGTTCAGCCGTATTAGCATGAAAGAGTAACCAACAAACTCAACTCAACTCAATTCCACATTTATAATATTAGTTAGGATGACGTTCACATTAGTAGTAATATAAATATTACAAACATTTAAAGTCACATACACAACCAGCCAGACCCACAACTAATTGTAGGTCTGAGATTCTTAAGTTATGAACTTCAATTTACGTGTGTACTAATTGTAATGTTCCACTTTGCATAGAACTCTTTTTTTTATTACGGGGGGAAATCCTCGTGGATGTCCCTGGGGAGGGTGGAGCGGTCTGTCAGACTTACTGACTAAAACCACCCCGGTGTTCCGTCTCACACTTGCACCGGGGATCACGGTTAAACTCCCACCTTACAACATAGAGAGGTGCGCGTGGAACACTACGCGCCACCATCTCGGGTCGTAAGGAGTAGTAGAGGGCGACGGATTTCCCCAGATCCCCTAAAAAATTAGCTATACAAAATATTTTAAAAAGTAGTATTGTTTCATTTAGATTGCATCATAACTTCCACTATTTCTTTTTTGTCGTATTATTTTTTGCAGTCTCCGAGTTTGTGACTTAATCGCCATATTGTTTGTTTGATTAGTTTTGATTTGTTTTGTGAGCGATATTCTTTCTTTCTTTTTTCTTTTTTTTAGAAAAACGTTGCCCCACACTAGGAATTTCTCCTGTATTGTGGGTGCGTTTACAAACATTTAAACTAACATACACAAACAGCCAGACCCAGAACAACTACTTGTAAGTCATACAAATAACTATTATATTATTTGGTATTTAAGAGTTTAACGTCGATAACAGTATGAAAAATGGATAATATTCACTGTGAAAGTTGATCAGGTAGTGTGTGTATAGAGAAAATAAAAATGATGCGTTTTCAAAACTATCATTCAGTGATAAAAAAAAAAAAAATGATTGTAAAAGGTCGTTGTACACCGGATTTGCAATTAGTACAAACTAAAGGTAAAGTCAATCGTAAATTAAATACAAAACAATATGATTCATATTATTGGCTCACAGGTTGCATACACAGCAATAGGTTGTTCTGTTTCCCTTGTCTACTATTTTCAAACAATAAAACGGTCTGGAACGATACCAGTTACATTGATATTCATAACTTTCCTACTGCATCTAAAAAACATGAACAATCTGAAAAACACCTAGAAGCTTCCCTTAAATATCACACCTTTGGAAAAAATCGTATTGAGACGCGTTTAAATTCTCAAATACAAATCGACATTGATAGACATAACGAAAGTCGATCGGAACCGAGATATTTTTCAGCGACTTATTGACATTGTTTGCTTTTTGGGGAAACAAGAGCTCGGTTTTCGTGGACACGACAAATCTGCTTCGTCAGAGAATAGGGGAAATTATTTAGAGCTGGTCGACGTGCTCGCGAAATACGACGGCAAAAATCTGTGGCGGAGGCCTATGTTTAATAGTGTACTTCTTGTGGCTGAATGATGATGATGATGTGACACCTGAATGGACTACTTAACTTTTCTCATAATCATCATCAGCTATATCAACTTTACTTGTTTACAAATATTTTTGTTTTAGGTTCTGGATCACCGAAACCTCCTAAAAAGGAGAACCCTTTTCAACAGCAGATCATAAGGCTTATATCCACCAGTGCTATTGGGTTGTTTAACCCATATGACAAGGACTCCAGTGTACCTGTTGTGCAAGACCAAGAGGCAATGGCTATGGTACAAAAATTGGATTTTCCTGAAGCACCAAAGATAGAATACACAGGTTAGTTTATTAACCCTTACAATTTTCACTGAGAAAAGGTTTGGGCTGTGCATTGATATTTCAGCTTCAGTCAGTCAGTTTATCTTATATACATTTTAAATATACCCATGTTTGCTGTATGTCTCAAATTTAAACAATGCTTACCTTTATTTGCAGATTGCGAAATTTATCCAACAACAGTTGTTGTAAATAGCCAGACGAGTGACATGGATGTAGTATGTGAAAATCAAGAATTTGTGACAAAGGTAATTAATCTAGTCTATTATAGGATAAATGAAACTAAACTAGAACTATGTATGATGCATGTATGTATGAAGTAACTACTTTACCCTACCTTATTTCCTTATTTCTCTAATTTAAGATTTGGCAGATTACACACCTCTAATGTTGAAGACTCCTGTGTCGCTGGCCCTCAAAAATACAGTTCCTACTGAGAATAGGACACCTCAACGGACATGGGCTTCTAGGAGAAGACCAACCCACTCAAATACATCTTCTTCATTAGAACAACTCCATAGGAAGAAAATTGAAGGAATAGATCTACAGACTAAGATTGCTGTGGAAGAAATGGAAAGGTCAAAGTTTCGGCATGACATAGAAATACGAATAAAAAAAGCAGTTATTAAAACAATAAATAATTAAAACAAACATTTTATTGATGAAGCGAAGAAAGCTACTGGCTTTCAAAAATAAAAATTAGTGTATATACACTTGGCATCACAAAATAAGCACCTCTTTAAAAATTTCCTTCAGACATTTGAGCCCTATTAATCAATGGTAGACATATGACTACATGGTGTCACTGGAAAGACAATTTATTTAAAGGATGATGGGCAAAAATGTATGAACCGTGGGCCCACCTCCAATAAAAATAACGTGTATATTAAATTAAAGGTCTGTTTACATACAGCTATTATCAGAAAGGCGCATGCCAGAATTCGCTGTGTGGTTGGAGTTATTCGATATAAAAAAGTTGATATTTTTAGGTTAAAAATAGAAGTTTTTGATTTAGAAAACCATTTTTTTTGCGAATGTTTAAACCAATTATTACTGCATCATGTATTACATTATTATTGAGTATAAGTTCAATGAAAAAAAAAAAAAAAAAAAAACGTACGAGAAAAAAATCAGATGAAAGACTAATATTTGCATTAGGTACTTGCAGATCGTCTCCAAACTGTTCAGTTCTCGTAGACTGACCGTGCTAGATGTGTGCGCGTGAGTCAGACGTTGCTATAAAATGGCGGCTGACCGACCGGTGACAACAAACAAAGGAAAGCTCTTCGCCTGTCTCGCTTGCGGCTACTACCGACCGCCTTTCCTCTCTGATGTGAGCAGCTCTCAGAAACCGGTTTTCGCATACAATAACGCTTCACAGAACAAGAGCTATCGCGTACTCAATCAGTCATCCGCTACCTTTGTGTGTGTGAAGACGTTGCATATTGTATCCCATTGAACCACATCCTATCTAATTAAAAACGACAACTTGGCTTTCATTTTGGACTATTGATTCTTGTGTGAACGATAACTTGGTTTTTATTTTGGACTATTGATTCTTCTGTAAACGATAACTTGGCTTTCATTTTGGACTATTGATTCTTGTGTAAACGATAACTTGGCTTTGATTTTGGACTATTGATTCTTGTGTAACTCAATTTTCGGAAAATGGACTATCGAAGTTGTGTTATGTGCCGTCGTGGTTTACACAATAGAAGATACCAACAACATGTACTCGCGGCGAATTTACCCCAAGACGAACCGCCGCTTGCAATGTTTATACAAGAGCATGCTCAGTTGGAGGTAAGCAGTTAGATATTATAGTTTATTACTATATTGAGTGAAGTGAGGCTTATGTGTGTGAGTGATATCTCGTAAGTTATTTTTGGTTAGGTTACGCACGTAATTGATCAAACATTTAGCCTCTCTGATGTGAGCAGCTCTCAGAAACCGGTTTTCTCATACAATTATCGGACGCGTCACAGAACAAGAGCTAAGTGCTTTATTCGTCATCAAACTATTATTAGTTTGCCGAGAACACTAGTTTTTGTCAAAAATGTTACCTTTTTTGGATAAAAACATGACCCTCTTTTGACAGTAGAGTTAAAAACTAAATACATTATACTAATGTCGCTGCCTGCAGTGCCATAAATCATTGGTGCTCCAAGGAAAGATGCGTGCGGCGCGTCTCTTATCGATAAATGCTTATCAATTCCTAGAAAGAAGAAGAATAGTGTGCGCTGGCTTACTTATGTGCGACAGAGAAAGCAACAGACGGCGTCTTGTTTCCACATTTTATTGCCCCGCGACTGTTTGACATTAGTATAATAATATCATGATCTATCAGTTACTATTTATTGTTATAATCGAGATTCTGATGACGCGAATTGACGGTGTTACACGAAGGCTTAGAATAGATAATAATATTGCATATAAAATGGCCACTCCTCGCCCCCCGCCAATCAACACTTCCTCACCCCGCTCCTACTCTTGTAGTTCGCTTGGTGGCATAGACAAGACAAACAGTTTGGTGGCCCTGTATACAAATCAGTTTGTACTTCTAGCAGGTCAAGCTATAATTCTAGCAATCAAAAATAATCTTCACGTAAGCACTACGCAACCGCACCAAAGTACAGGTTGTCATGTCGTTGACTGAACCCGTTACCGCCTTGATATTTAGTAGTATTTTTATTTAACTTAAACAAGATAGTGTTTAATCATGCTTTGATTCTATTTGAAATAATTTCATATTTCAGGTTGTATTTGACAACACAAGAAGAGTATGCCATCGGTGCTGGCAAAGAGCTACCAATGAGTCGAACAGGATTCAAGCAGGTGCACAGGGAGATCATCAAGTTCAAGTACCTGACGAACCGCTACCACAAAATAATCCACGACATTCGCGAGCACCCAACACAAGTAGACACTGCATATATAACAATTGCCGAAATACAAGCCGCCTCCGAATACCAGAATCAGTGAAAACATATATATTACTTACACACAGGCTTTTTATTCCCGAGAACAGTAGAGTCTGTCGAGAACACTTAAATAGTAATGAATGGGAAGATTTACCAGGAAACTGCAATGTGTCGTATGATTTTAATACTGAACAGTGTAATTCCATTTGCGAAGCGTTGAGAACAGCTGCTCTAAAAGATGCCAGACTAGACTTTGAAGGTATTCAAAGCATATCAAATGCCGAAATGTTTTTTTGGACGGGTCGCAACATAGACGAATTCAATACTATTCTGCAAGAATGCACTTCGTTAAACAGATTAAGACAGCCGAGGACAGCCCTAGGAGTGTACCTAAGTAAACTTCGCACAGGAGAGCCTGATGAACGAATGGCGACCTTGTTTAACATATCTCGGCGCACGCAGGAGAGGCTGTTACATTCGGTCAGATCTTGTTTGGCTGATGATTATGTTCCACAACACTTGGGCTTTGACCATTTAACCCGAGAGAACGTGCTTAACAGGAATTTACTTATTCCAAAAGGAATTTTTGGAAATGATAGTAACACCAAAGCTATTTTAATATTTGATGGCACGTATATTTACATCCAAAAAAGCACGAATTATTTATTTCAAAGGCAGTCGTATAGCCTTCACAAGTATTTGAACCTGCTGAAACCGTTTCTTATTGTTTGCACCGATGGCTACATTGTAGACGTCCTTGGACCGTACTCAGCTACAAAATCAGATGCAAACATCATGAGCGACATTCTTGCCAATGAAGAACATCCCCTGTTGTGGTTTTTAGAAGAAAATGATGTATTTATACTTGACCGAGGCTTCCGTGACAGTCTGCCACACATCGAATCGTGCGGTTTTGAAGCACATATGCCGCCTACAAAGGATAGACACGAGACTCAGCTCACCACCACCCAAGCAAACAAATCTCGTTTGGTAACGATCTGCCGTTGGGTAGTTGAGGTGGTAAACGGGCGTTTTAAACGCGATTTTAAACTTCTTCGACAAGATTATAACAACCGCGCGCTCCCTCATATGATGGCAGATTTTAAGATCGCAGCAGCAATAACAAATCATTTCCACGAGCCAATTGTGAATAATGATGATGCAGAAACCATATTGGAGTTCATTAATATTTCAATAAACAGGCCGAATATTTTGTTTCAATACGTGGATCAAAATAACCTTAACAGAAGAAGAACTGCTTTTGAACGCATCGATGCAAACCTGCCGCAACTAGAAAACTTCCCTGTCTTATCGGAACATGATTTAAAACTTTTATCTTTAGGGACCTATCATCTTAAGCTGGCCAGGTCATATTGTGCCGAACATCTTCAAAATGGCATCTATACTTTAGAAGTGTATAGAGAAAATCAGATCGCCGATTTTCCTAACCTACCAGAGAACCATACCATGTGGTTATTAAAGGGTCGGATACAGTCACGACACGTCCGGGCCAGGACTTATTATACGTACGTATTAATAAATCCACGTCGGCAAGGAAAAGATACCATCGTCGAGCATTACTGCACTTGTCTGACAGGGAGACGCACAATAGGTACTTGTGCACACGTTGTATCTATTGTATGGTATCTGGGATACGGCAGATATAGTCAGTTTGATGGTCCTGCTATGTTTTTGAATCAGGTGATTGTTGATTAAGAGAAATGAGTAATAAATGTATTTTTTATAATAATAATTGGCTTGTTAATAAATCAGCTTGAAATCAATGATGTAGTATTATTTTAATTATCATTATGTATTAACAAATAAAGACTGACATTTAAAAAACCTAAATCACACAATCAGGGACGATCTACGGATACCTAATGCAAATGTTAACGAGTTACCTGTTGAAATATAACACATAAGTATGTGAATTATAATTACTAAGCTTATCTTGAGAAAAAATTAACCTAAAAATATCAACTTTTCTAAATCGAATAACTCCAACCACACAGCGAATTCTGGCATGCGCCTTTTTGATAATAGTTGTATGTAAACAGACCTTTAATTTAATATACACGTCATTCTTATTGGAGGTGGGCCCATTTTGCCCATTGTCCTTTGAGAATAAAGCAATAGATTTGGATTATGTTAACCAGGGAATTAAAAAAAACCAAGCTAATGCAAATGATTAAAACGAAACTTTTTATTTTAAATCATAGAGAACCTGCCGGGCCCAGGACAAGTACGCAAAGCTGAAGGCCGAGCTTATACGTAGGCTCTCTGATTCGCGCGAAAAAAGGGTGCAACAAATCCTCACCCACGAGGAGCTAGGCGACCGCAAACCCTCTCAATTTTTGCGACACCTTCAGACCCTGGCCGGAACAAATGTGCCAGAGGCTTTTCTGTCCACGTTGTGGGCGAGCAGGTTGCCAACCAACATCCAGACGGTTATTGCGTCACAACCTAATCTTCCTCTCCAGTCTGTCGCAGATTTAGCCGACCGCGTGCACAAGATCGCGCCAGCGCCCGCACCCGCGCTCATATCACCTCCCGCCGTGGCAAGTACGAGCACCTGCAGCGAGATCAGCGAGCTAAACCAATGCATAGCAGAGTTAACAAGGCAGGTGGCGGCTCTGCAAACACGTGGTCCGGACCATCACCGCTCGCGATCATCAGACCGGTTTAGGCGTGGTAGCAGAGGTACGACCCCAGGCCGGCGTAGCCGCTCAAGCTCCAGAGGCCCGTGGAACGAAGAGCACTGCTGGTGCCACAACAATTTCGGTGATAGGGCCAGGCGGTGCAACTCGCCGTGCAAGTACGCGGGAAATGCCACCGGCAGCCGGAAGTAGCGGCAAATGGCTGCCCAAATAAACCACGCCCCCTATTCGTGACAGACCGGTCCACTAAAACCACATTTCTAGTGGACACAGGGTCCGATCTATGTGTGTACCCACGTACGGCACTACAGCAGCGGCGCAGCAAGACGATGTATCAGCTTTTCGCGGCCAACGGTACCGCCATTGATACATACGGTTGGGTCGAGCTCCACTTGAATTTAGGGCTCCGCCGTGTGTATTCGTGGAAATTCGTGGTCGCGGACGTCACAAAACCCATCATAGGCGCAGATTTTTTGGCACATTACAGCTTACTCATAGATTTAAAACATTACCGCCTCATCGACGGGCTAACACAGCTGTCCTCCACGGCGTCATCAGCAGCCGGTTCAGCAGCAGACATTGCCTCAGTCAAGTCCATTGGTGGTAACACGGAGTACCATGAGCTTCTCCGGCGGTATCCGGAGATCACGCGCCCTGCGGGAAAACAAAGACAGGTCCAGGTCCACCCACTTTCAGTCGACCTCGCCGACTCGCACCGGATAAGCTCAAGGTCGCTCAGAAGGAGTTTGAGGCAATGCTAGCGAACGGCACGGCACGACCGTCAGAGAGCGCATGGTCATCCCCACTCCACCTCGTTCCCAAGAAGGACAACAGCTGGCGTCCATGTGGGGACTACAGGCACTAAATGCCCGCACCGTTCCAGACAGGTACCCCATTCCGCACATTCAGGACTTCTCTCATCAGCTGGCTGGCAGCAGAATATACAGTAAAATTGACCTTATTAAAGCGTACAATCAGATACCTGGGTCATACTCAGAAAAAGTGTACATTTGGTATCTTTTCTTGTCCCGCTACTTCATATTAAAGTAAATATCTAATATTATGATCTTTTTTTCTTTTTTTCCCCCTCATTGTTACATTAGTCTATTAATATGAAGGTTATTCTGGTATTTTAAGTTTGATTTTCATTTTTAATGAAAATCAAACAAGTATATTTTTTGACTTTCAAAACATCGTCATAAATATCATCATACATTTTTTAGGTGTCCCAATGACCATTACACATTTTCAGAGATGAATTGTTACGAATATTCATCGCTTTACTTATCACTGACTCTGGATATATTATTCTTGATGAATCAAGTAACTAAATAGGACCAAATATAATCGTACATCATTTATAGAATAATTTATTTTAAATAAACCAATTTTGTCCCAAAATTAGGAAGTTTCTTTACTCAGGGTTAGTAACAAGCATTAAAATTTGAAAAGCAGTTATTTGAAGTGGTATAAATATTTTTTCTAATTTTGGAAACACTATTACTTACGTCAAAATCACTGTCGCGGCAGCCATTATGTTTTCGCCGTAGTCGTGGAGTCAAGACGTCTATGTGAATATTTACAAAAAAATACCTCAGGGTGATAAACGACTAATATTATGATATGTTTATTATATCTTTTGTTTACTTACTATGTACTTTTTTTTTTTTGTATTATCTTAACGAATATGTAGTAGTGCTTGCGTGGTAAACACGTGGTTTACGTAAAAATATTTTTAAAGGTTTATAATTTCTCAGATTTTATTCTCATTTTCGATATATTGCGTTACGCTACGAAACTGAGAAATTGTTAAGCTTAGTTCACAAAAACAAAAAGTACGTAACCTTAGTTACCGGGACGTAAGTTGGACAAAGGTTTTGTAGTGGGAAGTTCGCGCACGCACAATTTCATAGTTTTTACATGCGCGTACTTGCTCCACTACGAAAATCTTTAGCCAACTTATGTACGTGCCGATAACTATACATATTCATAGGTATGTCGATGATCACAAATACCTAACTAAGATTCCTGTAGTTTCAACCTTTATTTAAAAAATAGAATAATGATATCAATAAAACACTTTAATTTATAAATAAGTACCTACAACAAGAGCATTATTTGTAAGACAAGTTATAAACCACTTATATTCGTTTCAGTAAAACACCATGGCTCCTGTGTCAAATGCCGAAAGACAAAAAAGATACAGAGAGAGTCTTAAACAAAATCCATTTAAGTATGAGGAAATGCAAAAAACATTTAGAGAGTTTAATTAAATTAAGAAGCAGAACCAAAGCCAAAAAGAATAAGACAGAAATGGAGATAATTACTCTGATCGCTACTATAAAAAGAAGAAATATAAATTTATTATTTAGAGTTAATATACGGTTATGAAACATTATGTTCTCGTAATAATAAAAATGAAAAATCGTTTTGATATTTTTAACTGCTACTTAATTGTATATAAATATTTTTTAATTTGCTAATTTAATTAACGATGTTTATAAGTACTATTGCCTTCTTACTAAAAAACAGAATAAAGTTTAGCAGTCTTATTACAAAAAACTAAATAAACCTGGCTTTAAACCTGTCTTATCAAGTCCAGGCTTATCAGCAGAACCATGGTCTAAATTTGTCCGTATTACAAAACTTTAAAAAACCGTGGTCTTCTTAGCACCGTCATTTGAACCGTTGTTTTTATATCAACCACAGATTAATACAAATATTACTCGTTCACCATGATATCATTCAATTGCAACGTTCCGTATGCTCAGAAAAGAAAACTTTTAGTTAATATAAGCTAATGTTTAGGAGTGTTAAAAAAATTGAGATTATTATTTTGTATGGAACATTAGTTATTTCGTCGATTGCAGTTTTGTTTGGGATCCTGCCGTTTTGCCGAAAAGATTTTGCCAAAAAATCACTACCCAAACAAATTTTTGCAACCTTTTTTTATACCAATGCAATGTTTGGAATTATTTTAGTACGCACATTTTCATTTGGTCAAATTTTTACTTGGCAGAATATGATCAAGGATAATGTCATTTAGGCATTTGGTCTTTAATATAATTATTTATTACAGCAAACAATCTTTAGACAATAAACGTTTCGTCATACGATTTGGTATGACAAAAATATAAAGGTTAGGTTAGGTTAGGTTAAAACTGTGACCTACGCACGAGCCGAGCGAGCGAAGCGAGCGGTGCCGCGGCAGCGGCCGGCGAGTGCCAAAAACCAAAGCCAAAAACGACTAGATTATATAGAAAGAAACTATGAAAAAAAACAGGCTACCCGAAACTGAACTAGTTACACGAATTTTTTTTTTTTTTTTTGCGTAAAATGAGTAATTCCAACTGAAATATTTGACTACATAAAAATTGGTAAAAGTTCTAGTTGGTAAACAAGTTATTGTATAAACGTTCACATGCTAAGCATTAGGTTTGCGTTACAATTATTTGTAAAGAGATTTTTTGCTAAGTAATAATTTGGCAAATGAAATTATGCGAAAAATTGTTTGGGAAGTGATAATTTGGCAATTTCTTTTCGATGAAACAAGGGAGACCCGTTTTGTTTAGGTTTAAGCACATTACTTAATGTCGTATTAATTACTAAAAATACATCTTAGTACGTGTAACGAAACGTAAGACTCTCGCGCGATATATGAAACCATAACATTAAACAAAACCATCGCAAGTTGAACAAAGTTCATTTAGCTTTGGAATTTTTAAGTTATCGAATTCTCTAATAGAACAGTTTTCTCTTTGTTGATAGTATATAAGTAGTGTTCTTTAGTAATTTTAATATTATATTGTGATGTACCAACAAAATAAAAACGAACTGAGAATTGGAGTTCCGAGGAAAAAGTAAGTAATCATAAATTAGGTACTTCGATGAACTTGAAATCCGTCTTTAATTGATTTATATCCCAAATTTTAAATGTTTTATGATATACTACGCGAGATGATTGCACAATCACGCCACATTATATCCTCAATATCAATGAAATCGACCATGTTAATATCCATTTTTGGGTAAAAACAACACAACACAATGAAAAAGATGCTTTAACTTAAAAAGAAACTTGTACAAATACGATTTAGACCACTGTTTGATCGTGGCCGCTAGGGGCCACTAGGGGCCGCCGAGGTTTAGGGTTAGACCATGAAATGGTCTATGGTTTTTCAAAAAACCATGTTTTGTAATATCATTTTTGTTTAAACCGTAGTTTATAGAGGTTTAAAACTGGGTTTTTAGTTAAACCGCTTTTTGTAATAAGACGGATTAAGTTTAAACCTATGAAAATGTATGGTTATTCCTTTGTTATTCCTGGTATAACTTTATTCCGTGTTTATCAGTAAGTAGTAGAGTAGTAGAAGTTTTTATTAAAATTAATCTAAATAAGACTGATAAACCAAATATAATCACGTGTTTTATTCGGTCAATTCATGTGTTCCATACCTTATGACATCAGTTTCGTGACGGAGATTCTCAGTATCGTTACCTGGGGTTTATCCATTGTACCCGCTGATGTACCCCACCCTGTTTGTACTGGGCATGGTCGGGTACAATGAGTTGAGGGTGCGACGACAGTTCACTCTCGTCGTATATTTAATTAAATTACTCCGGGGCAAGGAACACAATCCGGGAGTGCTGCAGTTTTCTGTTCCGGACCGATACGTGTGGAGGCGGTGGCGCCCAGCACTGCTGGCTGTGCCAACTGCCAGAACCAACCTGCTGGCCAAAACACCTCTCACGCGAGCAGTTCGTACTGTGAACGAAATCCAGAATAGGTTAGACATTTTTTCGTGTTACTTTAGTGAACTCGCAAAGGTAATTTTATATGTATTATGTTACGAATGGGAATAAAGATTTTTTATTTTTAATTGATTGATACGTGTATGTACGACGGAGGAGTGTAATAATATTTAGAAAGTGTAGAATAAGATATTATTATTTAGTTTTAATTTTGTGTTCATTTATATGTCTAGAGTTTTAATTGTAAATATTTATATAGTTTAATGTACAATTAATTTTAGAATAATAGGCCTAGCTATCGCATTAGGTTTAAGCTCCTGTAATGATAGTCTTAGAGTTTTAAATAAATAAATAGTTACAAAGGAGAATGACCAAATTGGACCAAAAATTTGTAAAAAAAAGTCAGTCAGCCCCCAGATTTTCCACATAGCTCATTTGAAAGAAGAGTTCAAATGCAACATTTTATTCTATGGAACCGAAAAAATCTGTTCCACAGAAACATAAATATAACCTAAAATGTGATTTTATGAAAAAGTTGCATATTTTACTTTTTTACACAGGTAGGTGACCTTTTCTTATCGCAGATAATTAGCTTACACGCGAGTTTGCTTTCTTTGTACATTGTTCAATAGTTGTGTGAGCGAGAAGGCGATAGAGCCACCTTCTCGCTCACACATGTATGCGCTTTGCATTGCAACTGTGCAGTCCTTCTGTAAAGGTGGGTACTGACCAACGTTACGAGGTGTAATGTAACGTGTTACACAGCGAGCATTTGTGCAGTCAGTACGTAGAAACAAGGCGCTCGCAGCGAGCAACGAGCCGCTCGTTGCTCGCTGCGAGTGCTCCACCCGGCTGTCGGTTTTTTGGCGAACCCTTTGTGTGTTACGCGGTTCAGTCAGTACGCTCTTGCAAGTAGTCACGAGCGCACGCGCGTCGCGAATCATCAAACGTCGTTCATCTATATTTTAAAAAATGGAGTGGGACAAAGAAAAAACTTTGTTTTTTATAGAAAAATACAGAGATGAGGAAGTGTTGTGGAATGTAGCTCATCCAGAGCATTATAACAAACTCAAGAAAGAAGACGCTTGGAATAGATTGGCTTTGTTACTCGACAGTGAAAGAGAAACATGTAAAAAAAAAATGACCAGTTTACTGGCATCATTGAGGAGGGAGAAACAAAAAATTAAACAATCAACTAGTACAGGACAAGGTACGTAATTATTTATTAAGTTTTTAAGTACATAGGCCCACAAGTGACAGATACAATTATTATAAAAAATAAATACAATTATTTTGCTAGCATAGATAACGATATTCACGAAATATACTACTTTGGGTCGACGTTTGTTAATTGCAACTTTAATTTCAGGTGCAGATAAAGTGTACCATAGTAGTTGGTTTGCATACAAAGCCATGATATTTCTACTTGATAGAAATACACCTCGTGCTACAACAGATACTGTAAGTCCATTTTAAGCATAATTATTTTGCCAGCTTACAGACCCTTGCTGAATGCAGTATTCAGCAACTTCATCACGAACATTGTGAGCAGATCTTGTAGCCCTTCGCGGTCTTATTTGCAAGGGTAACATACTAGTCATATCATTGTTACCTTCTCTCCAGTTTCCTAATCTGACTTGGCCGTTCGATTCTTCGTCAAAGCTACCTGCAGGGGTATATACCTGAGCATTATTACCTTTTCTTAAAAAATTGTGAAGGCATGTTATTGCTGTTACGACAGATGTCGCGGTTTTCGGTTCTAACAACATAGGTTTCCGCAAAACTCTAAACACTGCAGACAATATGCCGAACACATTTTCCACCACTCTACGAGCTCTGCAAAGTCGGTAGTTATATATTCTTTCTTTAGAACCACGTTCATGATATCCTGCATATACTTTCATCATATTTCCGGAAAGAGCAAAAGCTTCATCGGCAACAAAGTAAAATGGAATTTCTTCTGTTCTTGCTGGCAACGCAGTGGGTTGAGGGATGTTTAATGCATTATTTTTTAGTTTTTCGTTTAATTCACAGTTATTGAAAACCCCTCCATCAGATATTCTTCCTTGACATCCAATGTTTACATACAAAAAGTTATATTTCGCGTCAACAACTGCCAGTAATACGATGCTAAAGAAACCCTTGTAATTATAAAATTCACTTCCACTGTTGATCGGTGACTGCAGTAAAATATGTTTACCGTCGATTGCGCCTAAGCAATGTGGAAAATTCCACAAAGTATCATAGTCATTTGCTACAACCAGCCATTGCTCTGGTGTTTCTGGCATCTGAAATAATGATTTATATTTATTTTCAGCTACGTGAAGGTGAAGGTGCTTCAGAACAACCGCTTGGTGATTGCCCTCCGCCTGCCAATGAAAGCGACAATGATTGCCCTCCGCCTGCCAAAAAAAGGAAGAAAGCAGTCGTCCCAAGCCCAGAGGAAATAATGGCATCTACTTACAATATTTTAAAAAAGAAAACCGAGCAAACGGAATCAACTTCGCACAAAATTGACGAATGTGAAGCCTATGGTATTTTTTTGGCAAATAAACTAAGATCGTATTCAAAAACAACAAAAATGCATGTACAACATTATATATCTAATATATTGTTTAGTGCTGATCGCGGAGAATATGACTATGTTGGCATGAATACGAACAATTATTATTCACAAGGATACTCTACACGAACAATTTCAAGAGCTTACCGATGCCACAACAAAGCCAACCGATGCCACAGCAAAGCCCTGAAACACCTGCATCAAATACGTCCCATCAAAGTGACTATGGGTCACCAGCTATGAGTGAACGATTTTTATCAGAATTTGGTGATTTAATTGATTAAATAATTTGATATGTAATGACTGCTTTTCTGAATTAATTAAAACACTACATACCTTTACATATTCTTTTAATGCTCCAATAAGGGCTTCGCTGACCTCTTTTACTATAAATCCTATTCGTTGCTTTGATATCTTGAAAAGATATTGCATACTAGTATAGGAATCTCCTGTTGCATAAAAACGAAGCGTTAGTGCTAATCGTTCGGTGACACTGATTGCTTTTCTATAATTTGTATCCTTTTTATGTACACTTGGTCCAATTAAATTCACGAGTTCTTCAAACTCGATCGGAGACATACGTACAAAGTTTTTATACTGTCCAGTAATCATTTGGTTTTTTTAAATTGCTATCAATGACAAACCACCACATACGCCTCTGTTTTTAAATAAGTTTGATGTCCAGTAACGTTTTTTCTTCTTCTTAATTTGGATAAAACAATAATTAAGTAGAATCAAAGATACCAACGCGGCCTCGCTGTCGGCCATCTTGAGTGAACTGGCGGCGAATATGGAGCACAGAGTTTTGACGAGCATGTTACGCCGATTTTAGAACACAGCGTAACGTGCTCGATGCGTACACGCTCGATGCGAATGTTACATTACACCTCGTAACGTTGGTCAGTACCCACCTTAACACTCTTCACTTATAGTTGTGTACTGTGCGAATATTTTCTGTGGATATCCTGTGATTACGTGTTTGACCCTTGCATTACGTTACCTGGACCTGATTTTAAGCCCTGTGATTTGGATACACTGTTTTAAAGATGTTTCGTGCATCTGCTGGACAAGTGTGTCTAGTGTGTGGTAGATCAGTGCGGTCGATCAGAAGAAGAACACTAACTACGCAGCTTTTTGAAGAATATCCAACCGCTGCCAACAATATAACTGAACGAGTTCTTCCTTATCATGTGAGTAACTAAATAAAATACTTAAATGATTGCAATAATGACTTATTTAACCATGTAACAATGCATACAGTGCATGTCACGAAAGAAAGCCCGCGGAAAATTGTGGTACTAAATTTTTTTATGCAATGTAATGTAATGACATAGACACTAGCGCCGCGTCAAAGGGACTTCAGTAGCGGCGCTATTCATTCATTGGTTTATTCATGTACTGAATAACATTTGTTGAAAAGATGTGTGTGTGATGTGTAATTGTATCTGAAACTATTTGTTTCAGATACAATTTAACAACGCCGAGTTTATTTGTCAGCCTTGCTGGCGACGCGAGGCGTACCCACCAAGACGTCTTGCGTCCAGTGAACGAGAACAAGAACCACCAGTACGCCCTTCTGAACAGCCAGCAGATCAACCTGTGATAGAACCAGATCAAGCCGAGGTACAACCAGATCAAGCTGTGGTACCGCATGCTGGTGATCAACGTGGAGCAGTAGTTGACGAACAAGATATTCAACATTCTATTATACAGTTACCACATATTAGTCGGGCACCGAATACTTCAAACTCTTGCATTTTATTCACATGAAAATCCGTTTGTTGAAAGATTTTAACTACTACGCACCACCTTTTGCACGCGTTTGTGAAGAACATTTGCTTTTAAATGATTTTGAGTTTTTATTGTCAGCCAGAAATGTAAGTCATGACTTTAACGAAGCTCACATCATGGACATGATGCAGATTTTGAAAACTATGCCGCAAGAGGGAAGGGTGGATTTTGAAAATATAGAAACCATGGATCCAAATGAAGTTTACTTTCTGACTGGTCGAAGTTTCGAACAGTTCAACAGAATGTTTGTAGAAACGCCATTTTTGTCTAGAAGGAGCAAAAGACCCAAAACCGCTTTGGCAGCATATTTGATTAAGGGGCCTGCGGAGGATGCGTTGTTCATACAAACGTAATACCAAAATAATTTGTAAATCAAACATATTCTTAAAGTAGTGTGTATTTATTCCGATTGGATTACAGAATATCTAGGCTTCCCAATATATATTTTGAATGGACACTAATATAAAGACGAGATATGAGGAATTTAAAATTTCTATAGAAAACTTATTTTTCTCATAACTCGAATTTAAATCCGTGTCCATTAAAAATATATATTTGGAAGCATAGATATTTTGTAATCCAATCGGAATAAATACACACTACCTTAAGAATATTTTTAATTTACATATTATTTTGGTATTACGTTTGTATGAACTAAACATGCTCCGCCGGCCCGTTAAGTTAAGAACTGGGTGAAGCCAATACAAGACTGGCAGATATGTTTCACATAAGCCGAACAACTTTAGAAAGAGAAATGAAAACCGCAAGAGACTGTATAAAAGAAGAATTTACACCTCTACATTTGGGTTGGGATCACATCACAAGGGAGCAAGTGCTTAGGCGAAACCTTTTTGTAGTATATGTGAACCTGGCATTGCCAGAACACCGCATGTGTGTAACGGGACATTATAGAGGAGTCATAGTGCTCGGTGTCGGTCGCCATCTTGTGGCCCCTTTTTGTGCTAGCCTGGACCAGGGAATACTCGTGATAACCGAACCTGCCTTTTATTTGGAACCCGATATACAAATACCACAGTGGCGACGAGGATAATAAGTGGGTAAAATGTCGATCGGGAAGATCAAGGAATTCGAAGTGCGGACCGGAGTGTGGTCGTCGTACATGGATCGACTTGAAATGTACTTCAAGGTCAACAAGGTAACCGACGATTTGAGGCTGCCGACATTAATTGCGAGCATGGGAGATGAGGCTTATGAATTGCTGGTCAATCTCGCCAGCCCGAAAAAGCCATCGGACTGTACTTATGAACAAATTAATGCCATGATGCGTCAGCATTTGCAACCAGCACCATCATCATTAGCGGAGCGATACCGATTTCGTCAAAAACGACAGAGCGCGTCTGAAGATGTCGCCGCATACGAAGCAGAATTAAAAAAGCTATCGCGTAATTGCAAATTTAACTCAAACCTAAACGAAAATCTACGAGATCAATTTATATGCGGGATTAAAAGTGACATAATTCGTCAAAGGTTGTTTGCAGAAAATGATACGATATCCTTTACGGAGGCAATCAAGCTGGCGTGTTCCTTGGAGGCGGCAGAGACGGACTGGGCTTCTCCACTGGTGCCGGTAATTAAAGCAGACGGTACGTTAAGGATTTGTGCAGATTACAAGTCAACTCTGAACCCCGTTTTACTGGTCGATCGTTACCCACTCCCTAGGATTGATGATGTTTTGGTTGGTCTTAATGGGGCACAGTATTTAAGCAAAATTGACCTATCAAATGCATATAATCAAATAGAGTTGGATGATTCAAAGAAGTTCACAGTCATTAACACACATCGGGGGTTATTCTGTTACAATAGATTGGTATACGGATTATCATCAAGCGTGGGAATATTCCAACGGATTATGACTATCTCGCTACAGGGTATTCCACATGTACAAGGTTTCCTAGATGATGTAATAATAGGAGGGAAAACTAGGGCAGATCACATACAGGCACTCGAGGCTGTTCTTTAAAGATTAGCGGACAATGGGTTGAAATTAAGAAAGGATAAATGTGTTTTCTTAGTTGATAATGTTAAGTATCTAGGGTATGTGGTATCAAAAGAAGGTATTAAAGCAGATACAACTAAAATTGACGCTATTTTAAAAATAAAACGACAAACTAATATAACTGAGTTACGGTCATTCTTGGGAATGGTTAATTTCTTTGCTAGATTTATTAAAAATCTAAGTTTTTATTTAGTACCATTACATAAGTTGTTACGGAAGGGGGATCAATGAAAATGGGACAATGATTGTGAGCATTCATTTGGAGAAGTAAAGCGTGCATTAGTCAGTAGTGAGGTATTAGCGCACTATGATTCCAGGAAACCCATTATTGTGACATGTGATGCGAGCGCGCGGGGGATAGGCGGGGTGTTAGCTCAGAGAGGACCACGGGGCGAGCGCCCGGTTGCTTACGCGTCACGTGCGCTCAGTGCCGCGGAGAAAAATTACTCACAAATACATCGCGAAGCCTTAGCTATTATTTTCTGTGTGGATTTTTTTTCCACCAATATTTATATGGTCGTAGGTTTACGTTACGCACCGATCATAAACCACTGGTTTCCATATTTGGGCCGAATACCGGTATACCAACTATGACTGCGAGTAGGATGCAAAGGTGGGCGGTTATATTGTCAGCTTACGACTACGATATAGAATACATAAAAACTAAGGAGAACTGTGCGGACGGTTTATCGCGGTTACCAGACAACACCACGGGTCACTGTAGGGACGTCATTCCTGAACAAACGTATCTACACTTTGCACAAGATGCGCTATTATTAGATTACAAACAAATTAAAAGACAAACTCAGAAGGACCCAATATTAAGCCGAGTGTTGACATGCATAAGGGAGGGCTGGCCGAAAACCTGTGACGTAGTAGGTATGCAGCCTTACTACAATAGGAAATCGGAATTGTATGAGGAATTAGGCTGTGTCATGTGGGGTCATAGGGTGGTAATTCCGGAATGTAGTCGTGAAAAAGTTTTAAAACTAATACATGAAGTGCATATGGGCATTTCAAAGTCGAAAGCAATAGCTCGCAGTTATGAGTGGTGGGCCGGCATCATAGAAATATAAAAAACAGGAGAAGTGGCAAGGGGGCGTGTCTGTGTCGACGCGACATGCGCAAGCTGCGCATTCACTCGGCAAATGGCCGTCTCCGCGAACTAGTGCGCATTCGACCGTGGTCGCGATAAATTATAAAAATGCCGTGTTGTTCAGTGGTTTCCTGCAAAAACCGAAGTGATATTAAAAACTTCGTATCTCACGGAATCACTTACCATATGTAAGTAAAAGTATTTTACTGTATTTGTCTTTAAAATCATAAAAAACAACAAATCCTAAAATATTTCTTGCTTTTACCTTTTACTACGTTATTTTTGTTTTCAAATATCGCCGCGGCTGTACTATTTTTGCAGCAAGTACATTGCTCCTTAACCACTACCTTAAGTATGTCGCTAAGCGACTGGACAAGCAATGTAAAAATAACAAAACGATACTTTATTTACGCGGAGCGTCGCATAGTACAGCCGCTGTGTCTTGCGGGGAGATAGTGATGTGGTTAAGATCCACTAACGTAGGCTATCGATAATAATATCGATTGCCCAACAAATATTATATTGCTATTATAGTTTATTTTTCAATTTGTCGACCGTTTTAGCCCGGTTGGAATACTTGAAAAGATGACGTTTAAGTACGGTTGGAAAACCCTTGAGAATGTAAAATAATCTTTTATACTGTTTTTGATTATTTTACAGCGTACCTAGTAGAGAAATGCATAACCACCGGCCGTAAAGTAAGTTTATTAATGTTTAGGTGGAGTGTTTTTGGGTTTAAATTATCGCATCTTCGTGCTATTTCCTTACTTATTTTTGGTTTTGGTATTTTACTTCCGCTAAAGTCTTTAACTATGCACCACAAGATTCGAATGCGTTGTACTAATCGGTATGGTTCAGATAAAATATATTAGTGATTTTTGCTTAAAATAAGTCAACATCTTCATGCTATTTATTTGTTATGCATGAGTGTGGTATGTGTTCGTTTTCATATATTTAACAATTTCTTAACTAAGGGTTTTTTTAAATAACAAAAGCCTATTCGCCTGTTGCCTGCTACCTGCTTACTCATCGTGAGGTTTAGAAGTATAGACCGCGCGGAACTAGTTGACCGCGCCTTAGGTATGTGAGCGGTGGGACGGAGGAGCGGGGGAGCATTACTCAGTACGTGCGTTGCGAACCGCCGCCTCACCCCTGTCTCAGCGGCCAACTAGTTCCTTAAAATAAGTTCTTATTGTACCTTTTTAGCTTCCCAAAAGAAGAAAATTCAAAAAAAGAATGGATTGATGCCACAGGAAGGCCACCTAACTGGTTCCCAACAAAATATAGCACCATATGCTCAATTCACTTTGAGGCAGAAATGTTCCAGCCTCTAAAGAAAACTCGCAGGCTTTTTGAATGGGCAATCCCAAAATTAAGAGTACAGCAGATTTTTGCAGAAGTGGGTTAATTTTTATTTTATTACTGAATGATATTCTCATGTTTTATTCAAATTCATAAAATCTTTCATTCAACTTTTCAGGATTATACCCTAGTACCTATAACGCCGGGATGTTCTGATCAAAAGTGTAATGTAAGTAAACATACTCTTCTATTTACCTGTCGCTACGACAATTAAATATTAAGACTTGCCTTAAAATAATTCTGCCCATGTTTTTTTTGTTACATTGTTTTATTGTAGTAGTGTTGAACATTGTGCGTTTTGTTCGTTTAGCCACCACAAGAATTGAATGTTTTGGAGTTACCTGACAAGTTAAAATCGCATAACGAACAATCTGATGAGCCATCTTTAAAACGCATATGCCTTAATATTCAACAAAAGGAAAATGACATTCACAAACCCCAGAACCAGGATTTGGTAAGAAGTTTTTAGACTTAGTGTTTCACTTTAAAATGAACTACGTAGATGTAAAACTATAATTTTATGTTCTTCTATTTTTTCAGAAACCAGCAGACGTTTCCGATAACATCCAAATAATAGAAACACCCCGAAAACGGAGAATGCGCATCGAAATTACTCAGAAAGAAAACTTAATAAAAAAACAAAGATTTCAAATTAAACGACTACAAAAGAAAACGTACCGGTTTCGTAATAAAATTGCAAATTTAAAAGATATTTTGGCAGATATTCAGGAACAAAACTTTGTGAATTCAGACCAATCCACACATTTAGAGAACCTCGGTGTAAATGATTTGATAGCTCGTTACAAAAGCACACTTAGTAATGAAAACGTAAAAACCAAGTATTCACCAGCTCTTAGAACGTTTGCTTGTACCCTTCATTTTTACTCGCCAAAGGCATACGAATATGTACGAAAAAAATTCCAGACTTGTTTACCTCACTCTCGTACTATTAAAAAATGGTACGAATCAGTAGATGCGCAACCAGGTTTTACACAGGAATCATTTAAAGCATTGAAGTATAAGGCTCAAAATACTGACTATAAATTGCTATGTAACTTAGTAATAGACGAAATGGCGATCAGGCAGCGTATTGAGTGGGACGGTAAAAAAATGCATGGATATATTGATATATGTAACAAGGGAACATCAGGCGATTACTTGGCAGAAGCTAAAGAGGCGCTTGTGTTTTTGGTTACAGCTATTAACGGAGCATTCAAGATACCAGTAGGGTATTTTCTTGTAGCCGGCGTTACAGGAGAACAGCGATCTAGCTTAGTAAGACAGTGTTTAGAATTGCTGGAAGAAACTGGCATTGAAGTAACTTCGCTGACATTTGACGGTTGTCCAGCTAATATTTCAATGGCAAAAGAACTCGGATGCTCACTAAATACAGAAATTATTAAATCTTACTCTAATCATCCCCTTACAAATAAACCAATATTTATATTTCCCGATCCATGTCATATGCTTAAATTATTAAGAAATGCTTTTGAAGCATATGGCATTATAGTCGATGATCTAGGCAGTCACATAAAATGGTGCCATTTAAAACATTTAAATGAAATTCAAGAAAACGAAAAATTGCACTTAGCAAATAAATTAAGACGAGGCCATATATTTTTCCAAAATCAAAAAATGAAAGTGCGATTAGCATCCCAATTGTTTAGTGAGAGTGTTGCCGATGCCCTGATATTGTGTGCTGAACGCAACATACCCAAATTTCAATCCGTTGATGGAACAGTTAACTTTTTTAAAATTATAAATAATCTTTTCGACATTTTAAATTCAAGAAATATAATGCAACTTAAATTCAAAAAGCCACTTTTTCCGGGTAATAAACTGCGAACATTTGAATTTCTTGATAGAACTGAAACTTACATAAATTCCTTAAAGTTAACAGATGGGTCGAAAGTAGTGCAGTCTGGTAGAAAAACTGGGTTTATAGGTTTTTTGGTGTGCATAAAAAGCATAAAAGGTATTTATGTTCATCTTATTGAACAAGAACAAAGACTGCAGCATCTACCAGCCTATAAAATAAGCCAAGACCACATAGAGCTAATGTTTGGCCATATTCGCGCTCATGGTGGGTGTAACACTAACCCCACAGCCCGACAATTTCAGGCTATTTATAAGAAATTGTTAGTTAAATCCGAACTGAGGGATATAGACCAAAGCAATTGCACATCTCTTGAAAAAATATCTTTTTTAACATGCTCATCCGCTGTGCAACACATAAATATAACCATTGAACCACGGTACACCGATGAAAGTATTGATGACGATATTGATCAGCTATACGAGCAGGCACAATTTGACGAAGAAATTAGTATGCTTGTCCAAGACTTGTCGGAGTTTGGCTCGCAGGCCATTTCTTACATTGCGGGCTTTGTTGTGCATAGTTTAATAAAAACTGTAAAATGTGAGACATGTGCTGGCGCGCTACTTGCCGACAAATATGAAGAAGCACATCATTTTATAAAATTAAAGGATAAAGGTGGGCTTTTGTACCCATCTCCTGATGTCGTCATGATTTGTAAAAGAATGGAAATAATCATTAAAACAGCTTGTCTCACCGATGATAAATTAACAGTTAAAACTAAAAATGTCAAACAGGAACTCATGGCAAAGGCTTTGCCACATTTTATAGGATTAGACCTATTTAATAATATTAAGTTTCACCAATTTGAGCAGTCTCCTATGAATAATCACATAATATTTCTCATTAAAGCAGTCACGGAAAAATATATGAGCTTAAGATTACACTATTTGACAAAAAATGCCACCCCTAAATTGTCAAAGCGTCAAGTACTGAACAAATACCTCCACTTTACAGGTCAGTGAGTAAACACATAATAACAGGGTTCAACAATTCCTATGGTTTCAATACTCTATGACAGCCTAAACCAACTTAACCGGATTGTTTTAATTTATTGATTCAAGGTTTTTTTAAACGACTTCAAAAAAGACACTACAAAGTGAAAAATAACTTTAATTTCGGAAGTAGGTGTCAAAAAACGAAAATGCGGAACCAACGACACCGACTTCCGAAATTAAAGTTATTTTTCACTTTGTAGTGTTTTTTGGAAGTCGGTTGTTTTTTTGTAAAAAAAGTTTTTATTTTAATCTACATTTTTTAATTTAAAATATATAATACTTTCTGGACATATCATTATTTATTTTATTTTCAGGACCCCAAATTTTTCTTGTACAGTAATAAATGGAAGTATCGATAACTTTCCGATTTAGTCAATCACTAGCGTATATGTAAAATAAATTGCTTTTGCACAGCACAACGATAGCGACAGATGTTTAAGTGTGAGTAAGTTGTACGGTGCATGGTAAATGCACGCTGTGTGTGACGAGTTAAGGTTTATAATTGATTGTGTAGTATGTTCTGATTTATGAATTGCAAGTGTGTGCGCGACTTTGTATCTATTGCTTTTACTGAACTACATGTGTAGTAGTGGCGCGGTGGTGGGGCAAACCTAGCGACATCGGGTTCTGATACATTTTCAACTACCGGGCATATCTCCTTCTTTCATATATCTATGGCCGGCATCGACGAGGCAGTGGAGCGCGAGTGCCGCTCGTGTACTACCTGTGCTAAGCTCGCGGGCTCACCCGCCAGCGCTCCGCCATGCCCTTGGCCTTGGCCTTTGAAACCATGGACTAGGCTACATTTAGATTTTATGGGCCCATTGGTTGGAAAGACATACTTGGTGATAGTTGATGCCATGCCAAAATGGCTAGAAATTTTTCCGGTACCAAGTACAGCGGCGCGAAGCACTATCTCGAGATTAAGCGAGTTATGGGGTAGGTTTGGATTGCCAAGGCAAATACACTCAGGGGCACATTTAACCGGCCACCTACATTTTGTCGATTATTTCAAAATTGTATCGGATTTTAACTAATTTTGTTATAAAATTACTTTGGGTGAATCTTTGAGAACACAAATAAAACATGTGTAAGTTGTGAAATGGTTTAATCAAGACAAAAAATTTCAAAATGCGAATATGCAGTCTTCTGACCAAAAACGACATTTAGCAAAATTTTAATTTAAAAAAAGTATGCTCTTAATTATCGCACTAATAATGTGTATTTCCTCCTCTGGCCCTAATCACCTCTTGTAATCGATTTGTAAGCCCGTCCATTATGTCTTGGATGTCGCTTTGTGGAATGTTCCTCCACTCCTCAACAGCTGCAGTTTTCAGCTCACTGATGGTCCTAGGAGCTGGTGTTCGACTCCGAATTCGTCTTTTTAGGTTGTCCCATACATGCTCTATCGGGTTCAGGTCAGGACTCCGAGCTGGCCATGGTAATCTCTGAATATTGATGGCGTCCAAGTACTCTGTGACAATTCTCGCGGTGTGTGCACGAGCGTTGTCGTGCATTAAAACAAAATTATCGCCAATGAATGGAGCAAATGGCATCACATGTGGTTCTAGGACTTCTGTCACGTACCTATGAGCATTTACGCTGCCTCTATCGAAGACCACCAACTCTGTACGGGCCTCGTAACAAATGCCACCCCACACCATAATCGAGCCTCCTTCGTAGCCCACTGTTTCAACCACAGCACATTCAGCAAACCTTTCACCACGGCGTCTATACACCCGCTGACGTCCATCAGGACCTCGTAAAGCGATTCTTGATTCATCAGAGAAGAGAACTGCTTTCCATTGCTCTGACGTCCAATTTAAATGTTCTCGAGCAAAAACAAGTCTCGCTCTTCTGTGAGTTGTCGTTAGCTGTGGTACTCGAGCCGGTCGAAATGATCCCAGATCCCTCTCTGCTAACCTTCTTCTTATTGTTCTTAGGCTCACACTTACATTTCGTACCTCAAATAAGCGGTTACGAGCCTCAGAAGCCGTTGTGAACCGATTTCGAAGAACGTTCGAGACGATGTAACGGTCATCTCTCTCTGACGTACACCGTCTACGACCTTGTCCTGGTCTCCTTGTGTAGGAACCGGTCTCTCTGAAACGCCGGATAGCATCTTGGATAGTGCTTCGTGGGTATCCAAGCATTCGTCCAATCCGACGCTGGCTGAACCCAGCGTCTGCAAGTGCCACAGCCCTAGCTGCTCCAGCTACGTCTAGTGGCATTATTTTAGTGTAAATAAGGTCACAGTACTTCAATACCTCGGTTTTGTTCGAAACAATGGTAAGACAACGTTGTAAAACAAATTTATCCTTCACACAAAACGAGAGGCGAGACTGTCAAATTTCTACTGAACTGATTATTGTTGAATAAAAACCACAAAAGTAAAAAAAAACGCGGGTATATGTGTTTTCTTTATGTCAGATATACCCACTTATAAAGTTACGCCTAGTAGTCAAAGCCCAAGTTAACATAAACAAACGATATGGAATTTCGAATGAGTGGACGGTTAAATGTGCCCCTGAGTGTAGTAACAGACAATGGTCCGCCGTTCACGAGTAGTGAGTTTGCGGACTTCATCAATAGTGATGGTATACAGCACATTTTTACAGCACCGTACCATCCCGCTTCTAACGGGGCGGCAGAGAACGCGGTTAAAACATTAAAGAAGGTTATAAAAAAAGCATTAACGGAAAGTAAAAATATTGAGTCCACTTTAAATAAATTCTTATTACACTATCGCAATACTGAAGATTCTACGACGGGGGAAAGTCCCGCGAAGTTGTTAATGGGCAGACATTTAAGAACTAAGTTAGATGCATTAAAACCGGACAGGGAGTCTAGGGTGAGGGAGGCTCAGGAACGACAGGTTAGAGCTAAGGGAGGAGTGAGTAGGGAAGTAGGCGTAGGGAACGACGTATGGTACCGTCAGTGTTTAAAAACTGAAAAGTGGCAACCTGGTTCAGTCATAAAATCGACGGGAACAAACGATTTTAGGATCCTTGATACTAATGGTAACGTAGTGCATCGACACCTCGACCAGCTAAAGCGAAGATCTAGGAGTTCACTTGTAATCCCAACAGGTTCAGAGCCATCGTTTACGGAACCGCCGAGCTCGGTACCACTAACGCCAGTTGGAGTCCAGTCTGGGTGGTCTGAGGCGCGTAGCTCCCGTGAGGAGTTTCCACGAGAAGAGCCCACAGTGGGAACAGAAACTCCATTAACTGAGGACCTAGCTGAACCAACAAGAGAGCATTTTACCACGCCACCAACCACCCCTGTACCGGCCCAGCCACGTCATTTCCGGAGTTGTCGGTTAGGCAAAACGTTTAACTATAAAACATTTAGTTATAAGTAGAATAAGCTTATCTCTATATAGCAAGCAGTTCATTTACAGTGTGGTGTAAGTTTGTCGTAAGGGGGTTGCTTTGTAAGTTAAGTGGGGAGGAGTGTAGTATATGTGAACCTGGCATTGCCAGAACACCGCATGTGTGTAACGGTCATTATAGAGGAGTCATAGTGCTCGGTGTCGGTCGCCATCTTGTGGCCCCCTTTTTGTGCTAGCCTGGACCAGGGAATACACGTGATAACCGAACCTGCCTTTTATTTGGAACCCGATATACAAATACCACACTTTTTATACCTCAAACTCTGTTCGGAAACCGAGAACAAAACAAATGTATAATTATACTTGATGGTACCTATGTATACATACAAAAAAGTAGCAACTTCCTCTTCCAAAGATTGACGTATAGCATCACAAGTTCTTAAATCTACTAAAACTATTCCTAATAGTCTGTTGTGATGGCTATACAGGGTGTTTGGCGCATGGACCGACACAATTTTTTCAGGGATTTGGGAGGTCATTAGCTAGGTTCTAGCTAAGTTCAAAATAGCTTTTAGTTTTTTTTATAATTAATTTAGAAGTTGTAAAATTTCATTCATTAAATTCAAAAATTAACTTTGGAAGCTTGTAAGGAATTTTCTTGAAACCAGTTGTATAAAACAAAGATGTTTTTAGATTTAAAGGACTTTGGAGAATGCAACAAAATTTGTTTTGTGCCACTACACCCACAAACAAAAAAGTTATTTCAAATTAAAGGACACATTTTGGGATTTTTTTTCATTTTAAAAAAAATAATCATATGTAACCAACCGTGACATTTGGGACAAAGGGTGTATGGGTAGAACCTAGCTAATGACCTCCCAAATCCCTGAAAAAATTGTGTCGGTCCATGCGCCAAACACCCTGTATAATTGAAGTAGCAGGTCCCTATTCAGCGACTACATCCGATGCAAGCATTTTAAATAAATTAATTGATGGTGCGAACAGTGTTTTTAATTGGTTTTTCCAAGAAGGAGATGTTCTCATTTTGGATAGAGGTTTCCGAGATGCCGTACCAAACGTAGTCTTGTGGCTATGATGCCCATATGCCTAAATCTGTTTCAAGGGGCGAAACTCAATTAACAACGGCTGACGCCAATAAGTCTCGATTAGTGACGATTTGTCGATGGTTCGTGGAAGTAGTAAATGGCCGCTTCAAGAGAGATTTTAAGATTTTCAGGCAAGATTATTTTAACAGAGCTCTGCCTCACATGCAGGACGATTTTAGGAATGCCGCGGCCATCACAGATGCTTTCCACGACCCAATCACTGATAATGTTAATGCTTCTGGTTTTATGGAGAATAGAGTCAATATTGAAAACTGGCTCGCACAGTATGTCATTGACTATAATCTTAATAGCCGGCGGATTCCGTTTCTAAGTATGTCTGCCGAGTTACCTGATGTAAGAGAATTTCCAAGGTTGTCTGAGGAAGAACTTGTTATGTTTGCGTTAGGAACGTACCAAATAAAACTAGCCAGGAGTTATTATAGTGAACACGCTCGTAATGGCGTATATACAATAGAAGTGTACAGAGAAAATCATGATTTGAACAATCTTTTAAATAATTATAATATAACTGGTAATAACTTCTGGCTATTAAGAGGATTATATTATTATTGGAAAATGATTTATAATACGCATTCTATATTACCATCTGTGCAGAATAGTGAGTCATGAATAACATTAAAAATATATTGTTCGAAAATAAACAATTACTATGTCGTTTTTTTAATTCATTATTTAGTGAATCCATACATGACGTTTGGTCTCAGGAATGCAGCACAGACGTTCCAACGTTTCATGGATGAGGTACTCCGTGGTCTGTCGTTCTGCTACTGCTATTTAGACGATATTCTCCTGTTCTCGGAGACGACAGCCCAGCACACCGAACATCTGCACCAACTCCTGAAGCGGTTGTCGGACTATGGCATCCTCATCAACTCGGCAAAGTGTGAGTTCGGCCGGACCTCCATTACCTTTCTAGGACACGAGCTGTCCGCAGAAGGTGTTCGTCCCCTGCCGGAGAAGGTACAGCCAATCCAGGACTACCCGGCTCCCAAGACCGTCAAGGAGATGCGTCGCTTCCTGGGTATGTTCAACTTCTATCGTCGCTTTGTCCCAGTAGCCGCTCGCTTGCAGTCTCCGCTTAATGTCGTCCTCGCAGGGCCTAAAGCAAAAGGAAACCAACCAATTAGCATGACTCAAGAAATGCTAGACGCTTTCGCTGCTTGCAAACATGGTTTGTCCCAAGCTACATTGCTAGCACACCCAAACCCCAACGCTGAGCTTGCTTTATTCACAGACGCGTCGGATACCTCAATGGGCGCAGTACTGCAGCAGAAGGCCGGAGATACATGGCAGCCACTGGCATTTTTCTCCAGGCGTTTGTCCGCATCGCAGCGCAAGTACAGCCCATATGACAGGGAGCTCTTAGCCATCTACGACGCAGTGCGATACTTCCGGCACACGGTTGAGGGTAGGCACTTTACCATATACACGGATCACAAACCCCTGTCATACGCGTACGCACACAGTCGGGAGAATTGCTCATCGCGGCAGTTCCGCTACCTGGACTACATAGCCCAGTTCACCACGGACATACAGTTTGTCGCAGGCAAGGACAATGTCGTAGCAGACGCACTGTCGCGTCTGGAGGCAATAACGTTGCCAGCCTTTGACTACACGGCTCTTGCACATTCCCAGGAGAGCGATGCTGAGCTGCAAGGTTTACTCATTAACAACACCACTTCACTCAAGCTTCAAAGAGTGCGCTTCACAGACTCGGATGTGGAACTACTATGCGATGTCTCCACCAGTAACACCCGCCCTTATGTTACAGAACCCTACAGAAGGCAGGTGTTCCAAATGCTCCACCAGCTGAGCCACCCTGGCATGCGGGCCACGGTCAAATTGATTTCCGCACGCTTCGTTTGGCCTGGCCTGAAGAAGGACTGCAGGGCCTGGACCAGAGAGTGCATAGAGTGCCAGAGAAATAAGGTCTCGCGGCACACATCCTCTCCCACCTCTCCGTTCCCTGTTCCTTCCCAACGTTTTTCCCATGTCCACATGGACATAGTAGGGCCACTAACCATTTCAAACAATTACAGATATTGCCTCACCGTCATTGACCGCTTTACTCGATGGCCTGAGGCATATCCCATCGCCGACATCACAGCTGAGACATGCGCCCGCACCTTCATTGCTGGCTGGGTGTCTCGCTTCGGTTGCCCCCATCGCATCACTACCGACAGGGGCAGTTCGAGAGCAAGCTTTTCCACTCCATCGCAGCACTCCTCGGTAGCCAGCATCGGCCAACCACGGCGTACCATCCAGCCTGCAATGGCATAGTCGAGCGCCTACACCGCCAGCTGAAGGCCGCCATCCGATGCCACACAGCAACCAACTGGTCCGAGGCTCTTCCTCTGGTGCTGCTGGGCATCCGCAGCGCCTGGAAAGAAGACATAAAAGCATCAGCAGCCGAGTTAGTCTACGGGGAGCCCCTAAGACTCCCAGGGGAGTTCATCAATCCTTCACTCACCGGCACCGTAGACTACACCGACTTCGACATCAAATGGCGAAGCTGTCACCAGAACCGGCGAGTCGACACGGCGTAAAAACGTTTGACGTAACCAGCAACTTGGCGTCGGCAACACACGTCTTCCTACGCCATGTCGCCGTGCGCCGACCACTCGACTCACCTTACACCGGGCCATTCAAGGTGCTGCAATGGGGCGAGAAAACGTTTAAAATTGAGGTGAACGGGAAAGAAAGTACCGTCACAATAGATAGGTTAAAACCCGCTTACCTCAATAACGAGAACAACACGCTTAGCCCGCCGACCTCAATCAGCACCATCCGCATCCGCCGACATCAAAAAGCAGCTGCGACTTCAATCTGAGAGTCAACTGCGAGATGCCCTAACAAAAAAAAAAAAAAAAAAATTACAATTATATTTACACTCCACACCTTATAACTTAATGTAATTAGTCATATGTGGGAGAAACGGAACGTGCGTTAGAGCAGTGAAATGGGACACACATATGACCAGCAAAAAATCGTTCGCAGGGTTCAACGACCTCAGTGTACGATCCCATAAGAACTCAAACGCACGTATCGCTCTGTCCAAAATCTAGACTTCCTAAAGGTCCTAGATCTATCTAATAGCTTATATTCATTTTGTGTGATAACTGTTTCGTTCGTACAATTTGTCCTTAGTCGTAATCGTTGTTTTTTACCTGTATATATTAAGGAAGTGCCGGGGTAGGCAGTAATACAAGTTTTATACTTCTAAAGTCGTAAAAGGAAAACTGAGTGTGCTGCATAAGTTGACCAATGAACACAGAACCCGGGCCAAAATAAAAAAAAATGCGGCTCAAGTCTTAAGTTTTAGTATGGCAGTAGCTACAGACGTTGTAGTTGAAAGAGGAGATTGTCCCTCTGAATGTCGGGATCTAATACCATTTGTATTGTTAATTGATAAATTGTTTGACTCATTTAACGCGTCATCTTTTACGCCGCCAAATGGTAAAATATAGAGAGCTGCTGTAAAGCGAAAGTCTCCTCATCACATATTATGGCAAGATGCATTAAAAATGTTAAAAACTGCCAAATTTATGGTGAAAAAAGTGATGAGGAGATAATTGAGAAGTCTGTAACAACTTTAAATAATTCCATACGAACAATCGAAGGTTTTAAATCGATTTGGCAATTATCATCAAAAAATATTCCTTTGACGCAATGCTGACACGCAATTTTAACCAAGACCCACTTGAAAATTTCTTTGGAAGTGTTCGAAGTTTGGGTGCTCGAAATGTTATGCCCAACTGTGTGGGGTTTGAGGGAGCATTTAAAACTTTATTATTAAATAATTTCAGCACGAATCATTCCGTAGGCGCCAATTGTGAATAGGATTCTAACGAATGCTTACAATCCCTCTCCTTTTTCCTTAAAAATAAAGAAAAAGGTAATGCTCCCTTGCAATCCCAAAGTATTGTAATTGATCAGCCTCTGAATGTTATGCAAAACACAAAATATTTCTGATTCAGGGGCTGATCAAAGAACTTATGTCTGTGGGTGGGTCTTGACGAAGTGTCTATAAAAAGTCGTCAAAGGATGTAAAAATTGTAAAAGCAAGCTACTAGGTAATTCGGACAATGAAATGTACAAATACATACGTGCCAGAGAGTATAGTGAAAATAAGAAATGGCTTTGTTATCCCTCTGACTGCCTAGTAGCTTGTTTTCGGGAAATACAAGAAACAACTGTTGCATTTTTAAATAATGATTGCCACAAAAAGAACATCAAAGAACGAATTAAAACCTTCATTGATCTATTCACCGATTTTAGTTTTATAGATTGTGAAATACATAAAGAAAAAGTAAAACAATGTTTTGTTGATACAACAATAAATATAATTATTCATAGTCGGTGCAGGTCTATTAACAGGATATTAGACGGTAAAAAGTTTCATTTCATTATTGTGAACTTCATTGAAGACTTACAGACTAGCTCTACAGATTGTCCTGATTTCTCAGTTTGTTACTTTTGTCTTCCATAGTGAAGCAAGAGTACTTTCTAAATAGGTATGAGAAAAATACTAGGACAAGTTGGCCGAGATATCTGTAAATTTAATAAAAAAAGTAAATCCTCATAGTAAGTATGCAGTATAGCTATATATGTGTATATTGTAGATCCTTAGTTCACCCACCAAACTCAAGGTGGCAGCACCTTCCGTACAATATGCAAATTTTACCAGAGTTGTTACTCTTTCCCTATAAAGTTACTTTACTCTTTGCTCACTACGCTCGAGCAGTTAGGGAGCCCGCGCACTAGGCAGCCTGGCTGCGCAGCCAGGCTGCGGCAGCCAGTAAAACATATGACGTTGTATAGGAGCCCGCGCACTAGGCAACCACGAATTCCCGGCTGCGGCAGCCAATACAACGCGCTTGTTTGCACGGCAGCCGGCTGGCTGCGCGCAGCCAGAACGTGTGTAGGCGAATGTATGTGGCTGCGGTCAGTCTCCGCGCACTAGTTGTAGCAGCCAGACGTATTTTGCGTTCCGAACTTTGATAAGATGACTTTCGATACAGAGAAATTTATTCGGGAAATTGAAAGCCGTAAAGCAATTTGGGATATAACATCAGAAGAATACAGTGATCGGGATTTAAAGAAAAGAAGATGGGAAGAAATCACGAACAAAATGTGCTCGGAAAATTTATCAGAAAATGAAAAAAATGAATTTGGTAAGCATGTATTTTTATTTATTTATTTATTTTTATTTATTTATTATCTGGATTATACAGGGTGATTCTGCAACACCAATCAATATTTTTGTAAGGTATCGCAGAATAACTCTGTATTAGTTATTGTTCTTTTTTGTACTTAACTAGGTATTTTCACTTCAATGTTTTATTTAGATAAATAGGTAGGCACTATTCTAATGCGTATCTGTTTTGCCATTCTAACGGATTTGCATTAATAAAATAATCCGCAAATAAATCCCTATAAGATGCTGATGATCGGCTGCCTCTATTTGTGGGTCCACCGGTTATTTCCAGTTCTGGTGGAACGTACAGTGTGTCTTGAAATCTATACCCGTCTCTTTCGCGCACGTAGTTATGTAAGACACAGCAAGCTTGTACTATGGCAATTGCAAGTTCCTGTCGGACATCTAGTGGACGGTGAAAAATTCTCCATTTGTTGGCTAAAATCCCAAATGTGCATTCTATGTACCGCCTTGCCCGAGACAGTCTATAGTTGAAGATTCTTTTCTCCGCTGTTAAACTCCTACCTCCATAAGGTCTCATTAAATTTTCACATAAGCCAAATGCCTCATCCCCCACTATGACGTATGGCATCGGTACTCCATTATTTGATATGGGGCGCTTCTCCGGGATTTGTATATCTTTGTTGACAAGTTTTTGATACAAAATGGATTCTTTATATATAGATGAGTCGCTACATTTTCCATAAGCCCCAACATCTATATATGTGAACTTGTAATCTGCATCGCATACAGCAAGTAAAACGATGGAAAAATAATTTTTATAATTATAGTACAGTGATCCTGAATCGCTGGGTTTTATCACTCTTATATGCTTTCCATCGATGGCACCAACGCAATTGGGATAGTTTGCATTTTCATTGAAACCTTTTGCTATTTCAAGCCACCTCTCTTCATTTAATTCTGGAAACGATGACTGTCTCATATTCTCCCAAATCGCCATGCAAACTTTATATATGATATCTCGGACAGATGTATGTCCAATCCGATAATTATGACTCAATTCCATTAGAGAACATCCTGTAGCAAGATATCTGTAACAAAGAACAAATATAATTTTCAGGTAAATCTCTACAGAGCAAGTGGAAGAACATCAGGACTAGTTACAGCAGGGAAGTAAAACGCAGAGCTGGTGTTAAAAGTGGATCAGCAGCTTCGCGCAAGAGTCCATACGTATATTTCGAACAACTTCATTTTCTTCGGCCCACCGTACTAATGAATGAAACTCAAAATAGCATGGATGAAACACGCACTGCCGAAACCAACGTTAACAGCGGTAGTACTCAAGGTGAACGACCTGTTTCCAAAAAGAAGAAGACAAGTGACGACGATAATTTGGTGCAGGTATTAAGGGAAAGTATTGTAATGAGAGAAGAGCGTGAAAGAGAGCAAGAGTCTGATTCAGATAGACTATTTATGCTTTCACTTCTAGATGATTTTAAAAACATCCCGAGACATCGTAAGCTTTCTACAAAAATGGAGTTAATTGAAGTTATAAAAAGAGCTCAGATGGAAACTCACGATTCCGAATTTAGTCCGTATCGCCAACGTTATGTTGATTATGAACCAGGGACTTCGGCCGCCAGATCATATAGACCACAAACATCGTTCAGTGGACAATATCGCCAAGGTCAAGGATACTCAACTGAATATGGACCGGAAACCACAAGCAGTGGGCAGTATCGCTATGGATACTCGACACACTCGAATTATAGACCAGAAGCCTCGACCACTGAAAGCCGCCGTGGGTATTCTACGGCTGTTCCAGACAGGCAAGACAATACTGTTTATACTGATGCGTTATCACCAACTGACACAAATGCAACAGATATGTCTCAGGGTTCTGAATTACTAGAATTATTTACTACACAGGACAACTTGAACTAGGTAATTCATTACCATACATGTAAGAAATAAATAATAAATGTTATGACTAATTAACAATATCTTTCATTTTCGTACTCACCTCAAAGTTATCACCAGTTTTTCTTCAGGACTTATACAAGCTCGCATAGGAGTATCAATGCCCTTGATTGAATTTCGTATTTTTTCCAAAAGGTTATCAAACGATTGCACTGACATCCTCGTGTAGTTAAAAAACCGGTCTGGGAATGCGCGAACATCTTTGAAATAGGTTTGGAATAAGCCTTTTGAATGTCTTTCTAGAAAAAGAGGATGAATCCAGTGTCTTTTCTTTGTTTTGCGTTTTTTACGAGATAGGTAAGCAATAATTATAAGTTCTTCCACGTCCATATCGCTCGACGGAAGGATCTAGACTAGTCGTTGATTGGCTGCTATAACTGGCTGCGCAAATGTTCTGGTTGCCGCAGCCTGGCTGCCCAGTGCGCGGGGGCCCTTAGAGATCATTTGAACGAGCGCTTCCCCAACCGGTGGATTGGTCGAGGCGGACATATTGTGTGGCCACCCCGGTCGCCCGATTTAGATCCATTAGATTTTTTTCTTTGGGGCTATTTTAAAGAAATAGTTTACCAAGGAGAGAACAATAGCGAACAAGAACTACGACAAAAGCTCGAATTTGCTAGGGTACAATTTACTAACAACAGAGGTGCATTCCGTAGGTTACGTAGGAATTTTATTAGACGGTGCAGATTATGAGTCAGAGGCAGGAATTTTGAGCATTTATTGTAAAATGTTTTGCTTCATAAAACAATTATTTCACAATCGTTGTTTTGTTTTTTCGTCCTAGAAAGATATTAGAGGCACTCATGGCCATGTGTCATGACCTTTTCAGAATCCCTATTAAATGCGCCAAAACTTGTAATACAGGGTCACTTTTTGGTAGAATTTTTTTTTTTCACAGTGTGGTCCGAAGTAAATAAGAAGTTATGATTTGAGAAAAAAAAAACGTAAAACTTAATATTATCTTCAACACACCCAATAAACAACCATAAATAGCATGTCTGACGCAAGGACTCATCAGTACCAATCTAGTGAAAATTATCAAAAAGATACAGGTGTAGATTTTTTCGAATTTTACTAAGAATTAGTTATAAAAAGTCAATTTTCTCATAAAAACACAAAATAAATTATAACTCTGCAGGGGTTGACCTAAAGGACCTGTATACATTTTAAATATACCCATGTTTGCTGTATGTCTTGAATTAAAACAAAGTTTACCTTTATTTGTAGATTGCGAAATTCCACCAACAACAGTTGTTGTATATACTCGTAGCCAGACGAGTGACACGGATGTAGTATGTGAAAATCAAGAATTTGTGACAAAGGTAATTAATCTAGTAAATTATAGGATAATTGAAACTAAACTAGAACTATGTATGTCAAGTAACTACTTTACCCTACTTATTTCCTTATTTCTCTAATTTAGGATTGGGCAGATTACACACCTCTAATGTTGAAGACTCCTGTGTCGCTGGGCCCTCAAAAATACAGTTCCTACTGAGAATAGGACACCTCAACGGACATGGGCTTCTAGGAGAAGACCAACCCACTCAAATACATCTTCTTCATTAGAACAACTCCATAGGAAGAAAATTGATGGAATAGATCTACAGACTAAGATTGCTGTGGAAGAAATGGAAAGGTCGTTGGGAGAGATACTGGAGACCTCTAGCCCGTCCAATTGGAGGTGGATCTGTTATAAATTGTAAGACAGCCCTAACCATATAAAATATAAACGTTGACGCCTCATAGGCGTCATGTAACGTTTCCTACCATTTCCCACAGTTGTTGTTTTTCGTGACATATTAATTTTGAGTTAGTCATACTTTGAACTTCGTGGCGGACACCTTATAATCATATCATTGTAAAATCTATTAATTTCAATTATATTCTTTCAAGGGTTAAAAATAGTTATTTTTAAAAAGGGACTTTTAACCTGCCTCGTAACAGAGGTGTCAGAAGTGGGATAGTCAGTATAAGTCGTTACTGGCTATCTATAAAACTATATAAAACCAAATTCGTCGCGTTCCGTGTCCGTCCACCCGTTCGTTTCAACATAAACCGGAAAATCGTATCCAGTGTGACTATCCATTTTGACTCTATCCTGTCTCCATTTTGAATATATCCAGTACGTGTGTGTTATTAATTCGCCAAAACCACGTTATTACCAGGGTATCCGATCACAATTACCTACACCCGAATTCCGCCGAGTTGGCCGACGAATTTGCTAAGCCTTCATCGTGTATCTGGGAGAGCTTAAGGTTAAGCTAACCCCTTCCAAAGCCGTCAACGGATCGTCCAGATACTTCCGTATCTACTGCTACTGCACGTCTACGCTGCTTCTGAGCGCGCTACTCACCAAGGTCTGCGTGATGCTTCCGGTTCTCCGAATCGTCACCTTTTGCTGTGAGAAAACATACTATTTCTGTTGTTGCACATATACATAATTCTCCTTGTTTTCCTAAATCCTTTCAATCCTTGAGCTTTGTTTAACTACCCAAACATTCGTTATTATGGTTAACCAAAGTGACGGAAAACAATTAACTCCCACTATCTCTGAGCCATACCCTATCCAAGTCTTATGTAACTTTATAAACCCATATCAAGGGGAGCGTGAAACTATATCAGCGTTTTTAACAAACTGCCAAAACGCTCTCGTCCTAGCATGTGAGGGTCAAAAGTTCCTGATACTTAAATACATTATATCAAAATTATAAGGGAAAGTACAGGTAGCATGTTCAAATAAAATATTCGACAGCTTCGACGAGTTACGAACATTCTTAAGGCAAAACTTCGGGGAAAAAAACACTATAATCATCTTTTATTGGAGCTACAATCATGCAAGCAATTACCAAACGAAACCGTCGCACAATATGCCCTCAGGATTGAGACCTTTTTTTTTTTTTTTTTTTTTTTGGGTGGGAAATCATCAAATGACGTCTACCGCTCTGGGTGGAGCGGGAGGGCGTGTCAGACTCTTACGGACTAAAACCCACACGTGTTCCTTCTCTTGCCTGTGCAATGCCAGGGGGCCACGGTATCCCTTTCGTACTTTCCCGCAACCCCGGCAGGCAATGGTCTCATCGGACCCCTTCACTCGCTGACACTCTTTGAGGCGCGCGTGGAACACAACGCGCCGTCGACCCGGGCTTGGTCCTTACCGGACGGCGAGCTACCCATTGCTCACCGTCCGCAAGCCCGCGCCTACGGTGGCCGGGAATCGGCAATCGATTCCCGACGCCCAGGGCGTCTCCTCCTGCGGCGGCTAGGGGCGTGAGGGCGCGAAATTTGCCTCTCCCTCACGCGTTCCGCCTCCTCCTTTGCGAGCATTACTGCTTCGCAGAAGGAGGTGACGGCCTCCCATGCCCTCTCGCTCCGTACCATGGCCTGGACCAGGGCCGGACGCGAGAGATCCCCGCCACCGATCGCCTCCACGAGGACACGGCGGTGCTCTGCCCAAGCCGGGCATACCTCCACCGTATGCTCCACCGTGTCCTCCGGGCGATCCACGCAGTGATGACATCCGGGCGTTTCCTCCCGCCTTATCCGAAACAGGTACCTCCCGAAACAGCCGTGTCCGGTGAGGACCTGCGTCAGGCGGAAGGTGAGGACGCCGTGGCGCCTCTCCAGCCACTCCTCAAAGAGGGGACTTATCGCCGCAATAGTGGCGTGCCCAGCACTGGTTTGCGACAATCGCACTCTCCATGACGCCATGAGATCCCGTCGGAGTTCTGTCCGCTGTGCTGCGATTTTTCGCGGCATCGGAGTCAAGCCCCGGCGTTTCGCCTCCTCGCGCCACTCCCAAATATGCGCGAGGACTTTTGCCTCCAGAGAAAGAAAACGCTATAATCATCTTTTATTGGAGCTACAATCATGCAAGCAATTACCAAACGAAACCGTCGCGCAATATGCCTCAGGATTGAGACCTGCCTGACAGATCTGCAATCCGAAATTCACAATTCAGATTCCTCAAAAAAAGAACTCGCGTGTCGTATCGCTATGACGGAAGATCTAGTTCTATACACGTTTTGTCTGGGACTTCATCCTAGACTAAGTACTATTGTTCGCTGTCGAGACCCCCGAAATCTTAATACTGCTATAAGTGTCGCCACAGAGGAAGAAAAAATCTACAACTTCTCAATTAGGTCATCTTGCAAAGTTTGTCATAGGTCAAGTCAAGTAGGTCACTACAAGTTCGAATGTAGTTTTAAAAACAATCAAAATAAGGCTCAATTTCCATCTAATTCAAGGCAGTCAAATTACACACAATGTGATAAGCTGGCAACACTGTCTGAGTGACATGTCAAAATTTTGTTCCGTGTTTTAAAATTAGTTTTAATTAATTTTTTAGTGTAATTAAGGTGTAATAATATATCTAAATGTTAAGTAACTGCATAAACACTCAGGATTATTGTTTTCCTGCAAATTTACAAAGT